>OX424574.1:78831326-79493826 GCA_949152435.1 Gastracanthus pulcherrimus
AATTCACTTAACGGCGCGTGCGCTCGTTCGAGAGAGCCGTTCGACTGTGGGTGAAATGCGGTAGTTTTTATTTGCTTGATTTTGAATCTCTTGGCTACGCGCGTCATTAATTTGCTTAGAAAATTTGTCCCTTGATCCGTTAATATAGCTTGGGGAGCTCCGAAAATACAAATTAACCTTTTAATAAATGCATCAGCTACTGAGATGGCTGTCTGGTCGGGAAGGGGAACAAAAATTATGAATTTCGAAAATTGATCTTGCAGGCTAAGTATGTATTCATTACCCATTTTAGTTTTAGGCAATGGTCCGACTATATCAAGGGCTACTTTAGCGAACGGTATTGTTGAATAATCAGTAATAATTAACTTTTGCTTGGTTTTGACTCTAACTAATTTTTTTAATTGACATTGCTTGCATTTTTAAATGAATTGTTGTACTTCCTGCTTAAGATTTTCCCAATTATATTTGTGTCTAATTCTATTGTAGGTTTTATTGACGTCTTTATGCCCACCAATCGTAGAACTATGCATTTCTTCGATAATTTTTGCACGTACAGACAAGGGAGGGTGTTGTATATGGCCAAGACATATAATGATTTTGATGTTTGTTGAATGTAATTCTCTTTTAATACTGTTTAATGTTAAATTGTATTCAACGTTTTCAATATTTTTACTTTTTGCTACGCTAAAAGTATTAATATCCTTTTCGATTAAGATGAAACTCAATTTATTAAGTAAAATTTGCAAAATATTCATGATATTTACTAAACTTTCTCGTTGCTCGCTTCTAAGTGGTAATATTATATGGAATCTAGTATTGACTTTGGTTAATTTAGGTTCACCAACGATTAAATTATCAAGACGTGGTAGCTTATTGGTTTCATATAATTGCTTTGCTCCTTCATCTAGTGGTTGGCCTATGGAATTGACGAAATATAAGTAGTTGTCTTTTCGGATAAATAATTTTTCTCTGCAATGAATGATATTTCTACTGGGGAGTACGTTTGTGTGTGAGTCACTATGTGTGAGCTCCGAATTGAGTAGTTCGTTAGACTCGCTTGAATTTTCATTTAGCAGAGTAGTTGCATTAAGATCTATATCAAATTCCGCAATATTATCGGCAGCTGTAGTGACCGGGCTGCGTGCGCGACTTTCCTGCCTTTCTTCAGGGTGCGTGCTTTCACCGTCCCCCCCTTGAAAATTTCCGCGCGGTGCGGCTGCGAGTGAGGCCGTTTCTACTATCTCTATAGCTTCAGTGTCCGTGTCATGTGTCACCGGCCTCTCTTCGTCAAACATTTTACGACCTCCGGCTGTTCTCTTTCGTGGTGCGAGGGCTTGGATGGCTGCCGCGTACCGTGTGCTTGGCTGCTTGCCTGCACGTAAACGGGTCATCATGCCTGATAGATCGGCGGCGTTTGGTCTTGCCTGCCTTTCCGATGCTTGGTTATTCATTTCTGTGTCTAGCTCACTCTGGTTATTAGCTTGCTCATGCTCACTTGCTAAGAAATTGCTATTCGTGGTATCGCTGATGATTAATATTTGTGATTCTACTGGATTTCGTGAAAGTGCGTCGGCATTAGTATTTATTATGCCAGGTTTATATTTAATTTCGAAGTTGTAATCTGCCAATTTTAATCTCCATCTAGTTACTCTAGAGCTTGGATCTTTGTGCGAATTTAGCCAGACTAATGATCTATGTTCTGTAATAAGAGTGAATTTACTGCCATATAAGTATGGTCTGAAGTGAGTTATACAAAATACTAAAGCTTCTTTCGAAAAAGTGCAATAATTTACTTCAGCTGGGGTGAGGCCTCGTGACACAAAAGCTATGGGAAATTCTTGTTGCGAAATCACTCCACCAATAGCGTAGCCGCTGGCATCGGTCGTAACAGTAAATTCTTTATCAAAATTAGGATGTATTAAGATTGGCGGTTCACATAATCGATCTCTCAAATTTTCGAAAGCTTCTTGAGAATTTTTCTCCCAGATAAATGGTTGATTTTTCTATAGTAGAAGATTCAAGGGTCTGGCTATTTTTGCAAAACCAGGTATAAAACGTCTATAGTAATTGGCGAGTCCCAGGAATTGTTTAATATTTTTTGCTGTTTTGGGCACTGGAAATTTTGTCACTGCTTCTATTTTTTTTGGATCAGGCTTTAAGCCATTACTGATTATGATATGCCCAAGATAATTAATTTCTTCCTTTAAAAATTCGCATTTGTCAGGTTGTAATGTCAGGTTAGCTTTTATTAATCTATTTAATAGCTCAGCCACTATTTTCCAATGTTCTTCGATGGTTTCAGAAAAAATACAAATATCATCAAAAAATGCTACTACACCTTTCATGCCTGCGATTAGCGCCGTGATAAGAGCGAGGAAAACTGATGCACTTGTTTTTAGTCCAAATGGGCTCCTGTTTTGTGTCTATCTTCTTTTTTTATAAAAATTTGATGGTAACCGGAAGCTAAATCGAATACCGAAAAATATTTTGCGCGCCCCAATTTGTCTAAAATATCGGTTATATTGGGTACCGGATGATTGTAATCAGGCATAATTGCATTAAGCTTTCTGAAATCTACCACCATTCTATAACGTTTATTGCCTTTCGAATCGGGCTTTTTATCGACGCAAAATACTGGTGCTGAGTAAGAGCTGATCGAGGGCTCAATTATATCGTTGTCTAATAATTCTTGAACTTGCTTATTTATTTCCTCATTTAATACAGGAGGGTGGCGGAATTGTTTGATACGAATGGGTACGTTACTATTAAGGGGGATTTCGTGCTCAAGCACAGTTGTTGCCGGCAACTTATCTCCCGTTAGATAAAATCTATCTGCATATTCGTCTATTAACCGCTCTACCGAAGCTCTCTGTTTGCCGGTCAGATGGTCGAGGCGCAAGAGTGCTTTTACCTTGCGTGCTCTGCTGTCGATACCCTTCGTATTCTTATCGAAAATGGTCATTATCTTACTTTTCCTAATTTCATTTGTATTTTTTATGATTTTCTTTCCTTTTATGTGACTTTTGGCTGTGTTAATTGTGTTGCTTAAAAGCAAAAATGAGTAATCGCAGCTGTTATTTTTAGACCTTGCGTGTACCGTATACATAACTAGTTTTTTAGCTGCATAATTAATTTGTCGATTTCATTAACTTTCTCATATTTTAGCATATTTAGTATCACTAGTATATGCTTACAAATGATTTGAATATTGTCGAATTGTTCTGGTAAGAATTTGTTTATTTCTTGACTTTCTTCAATAACTTTCAATAAGTAATTTAATTTTTCTAAAAGTTCGTTTTCAAGCTCACTTTTATCGTAATTTTTTATCATACGCAAGTTTATTTTCTTCCAAAAATACGTTGTCATTAATTTCTGAATTCGGTTTTTTTTTTTGCTTCTAATAGTGATGTTGTATCAGCTTTTTGAAGCAATTTTTCATTGGTTTTTAATAGCGCTGTTTTTGTTTTTCTGAAACAAGAGCTAAAAATAGTATTTTTTGCTCTTTTATTTTCTAATTTCGGAGTGCGGGTTTTGGTAGATTTTTGCGGTAGTTCGCTAGGAATGGCCTGTTCCTGCTTCTGCCACGATTTTGATTTTCGAATTTCGGAGTTCGGTTGGTTTTCTAATTTCGAATTATTATGATTTCGATTTTGTGCGCTTAATTTACTATTTTCGAATTTTGGATCTCGATTTTCGGGACTTCGAATCTCGGTTTTAGAAGTAAAATTTTCGTTTTTCGGATATCGGATTTCGGATTTCGTATTGGAAGTGTTTTGCGTACATGATATTTGATTTTGCGAATTTCGATGTTCTAAGCTTGAATTTGGCAAATGTTCGGGTTTTGATTGCATGCGCTGTTCTGCGTTTTTGGTAAAAGTAGCGGTTAAAAACTTATGAACTTTTTCATTTTTTATTGATGGTAATTTTAGAGGCAATTTATAATTATCAATTATAAAATATTGTTCTCTATAATTGATGTCTGCATCATAATTAATAAATATTTCACTGCCGAGCAGACCGTCTTCCTCAATAGGAAAATCATCTGGTACTAAGTGAAAATGAAATGTTAAATCATGAAATTGCATTGGAATTTTGCCATAAGTATTTATGCTACTTTTTGTTATACCGGTTAGTTCTAAAATTTCGTTAGTATCGACTCGAACATTACGCGGTTTTTTTGAAATTTTTAAAAGTGCTGGCCCAGCGCCGGTGTCTAGCATTAGTGACAACGGTTGCGGGCAGCAATTTGTTTTTAGTATAATAGTTGGTGAACAATTATTAATGCTTGTAGAACAATCTTTTTTATTAATTGTATTGTTGATTGTTTCTCGTATAATTTTGACGCTGGGGTTGTGGAATTTCCCTGGATGCATCGTTCTCCGGGAACCCGTTTTCGTTTCCCTGATGCGTTTCTCGCATTTGGTTATTATATGCAAGTTTTCTACATTCGCTCTTCCAATGACCGGCCTTTTTGCAATAGTTACATGCTTTAGTGATGTCATTTTGGGCTTGGTTTGTCTGATGTAAATTGGTCGCGGGGACATAGTTGGAGTATTGATTTTTATTTTCGTGTGGTTTCCATGATTGCGTGACACGTTGCGGCCGCCCCTGCGAGTTGGAAGGTATTGATTTTTCACGATCGGGCGTGGCCCAGGTGCTTTTTTGGGGAGTGGCCGGCGTTTTCGGAGCGTCGGCGCCATTGGTACGGTACCGGCAGTTAGGCGCTGTGTGGCCCGATTTGTGACATATCTGACACGCTTCTACCCTTCTGCTATCGACTAAATAACTATGTGCCGATTCTTTTTCGTTAATGTTTGGTTGTGTAGGAGGCTGTGGTATTTTGATTTGTTCATCCGTGTTTTGGCATGCATAATCGCGCTCTATGTCGATTGCTTGGTCGATCGCGGCATCTAGAGATTCGTGTTTGCTCATTCGCCCTTTTATGACCCATTGCAAACCGCGAATGAAATATGCTACACTATCATTTTCTAATTCTAATTTGAGATCTGGTCTCTGCTTCTTTTCACGCAACGCGGCCTCGTATGCTTCTTGTGCGGCAGATTTTAGTCTATTCGAAAATGAAATGACGTTTTCGTCGTATCTTTGTTTCATTACTGCTAATTCGCCCAGTAATTCGTCAAAACGTTTTGCGGACCCGTATGTGCGATCAAAATACATTATGATCTCCTCCAGATTAAGAAAAATTCTTTGTTGTGCACTTTTTAATGCTTGTCCGGACAACCGCATTTTTATCAATCTTGCTAAATCAGGCTCGTTACACGGTGGTATCATACTTCGCGCTTCTCTACATCCGTCCAAAAAAATTCTTAGTGGGATATTATAACCGTTAAATTTTGGAATCATTTCGACTGCGTCTTTAATTGATAGATTGCGAACCGGGGTGAGAGTGTTGTTTTGAAAAGTTTGCAAAGTGTTGTACGGTTGTCTACGATAATTATTTGTTTGGTTTGTATGATACGGTGTATTGTGTATATTTGGAGTAGCAAAAAGTGGAGATGTTTTTGTAACGTCAATTTTTTGGGTATGGTCATTATTTTGTAGTTGAAATTTAGGATCTGTTTTGGGTGCGTTTGTCGTATTTGTTGAGTTAATAATAGATTGATAGGCAGTTACTTCCGTCATTTCAGCGTTTTTGTTTAAAAGTGTGTGTATTTCGTGGTCAAATTTCTTAATTGACTTACTATCTCTAATAGTTTCTATAATTTCTTTGCAACTAATATTGTTGTGAATTAATTCTAGAAGTGTGTCTATCATTAATTTATCCTGACACGCGTCGTGCACGTTTGATATGTCAACGCTATCTTGTAAAAATTCGCAAATTTTATTTACGTCGTCCGCGCGTTCCGGAATCTGTTCGCTCGCGACTTGATATCGTTGTTGTAAAAATGCTAATAATTCTCCTAAATTTGTTTCGCGATTGCCCGCTGCAAAATTTGGGTCAGCTGCCGTTACATATTTTTTTTATAATGTCGGTGGCCTCTTCGTTTCTTAATATCTTTTTCGATTCTACGTTGGCCATGTTTGAATTTCGAAAAAAATTTGCTATCCGCGCTAATTGCTATTAGAATATCCCGGAGAGTGGGCCCCCAATTGTTACGTCGTGCGTAAGCAATAAATGGCGCGAAGTTAATATGAAATTAAATCGCGTTCGCCTCTGGTTTTGGGCAATACTTTCGTAATTTACCTGGGAGTCGAGGCTTTAGCAAAAGCAGGATAGCGAAGATGATATTCAATATGATAGTAGTGAAAATAGGAAGTGCGAGTTTACAATAGGATTACAAAGGCTTATTATTAGCTTAGCAAGGTATTTTGGGGCTTACGTTGTGTGAGTGTGTAGGCCTTGGTTCCTTGTAGACGGGCTGGTTGACCTGCGCTGCGCTGCGGACGGTGTCGTCCTCGAGATGATGGCGGGAGATATGAATGGGACCGCAGGTCCAGTGAATAAATAAGCGGGAGCAAATAAGTTTAAGAGCAGATTTATTATGTTAGAAGTACAAAGTTAAATATAAGGGCGTGTCCGTTTTACAAGTGAGAAGTCAAATAACAAACTGGTGCGTACGTGCTTACGGCTCAAAGTTCAAATGCAGAAGGCTCTATGCTGAAGGCAAAAGTGTGAGGGCAAATGGCAAGGAGCCATGGAGAGCTATGTCTTTTATAATCAAGCGGGGGTCGCATGCTTAGCCTAAACTAGGAATTGATTATGCGTACTCGAGGAGGGGGCGACAAAGGTATAGAGTCGCGGAAGGTATTTCGGGAAATATTGGGGTGGATGAGTATGCCATCGTAGAGTATAAGGTAGACAAGGTAGGATACACGTTATATAGCGTAGGTCGATAAGTAGGATTCAGTATGGTAAGATACATATAGCTTGACGACGAGAAGGTGTATGTTAGGCTATGATCTAGACGTAACAATTGTATCTTAGTTTTTTTCCGTTATTATTGATTATACAAGCTTCCCTGTTTCTGGCATTTCCTTTTTTTCTTTCTGCTGTTCTCGAATTACGTATTCCGTATCTGAGATGATCCATAACTTTATTCAAGTCATTTACACGTTCCTTCGGCATAAATGATCTATTTGTTTTAAGAAAATCATAATATAAAACCAAAAATTTTTATAAAAATTTAATATCTACATTATATATTAAACAGAGGCAAAAATAAATTAATAGAGTTTTTAATAAATTAATAGAGTTACTTATTAAAAGTCGTAGTAAATTGTTTTCTATAAGTTTTACTGGAGATCTATTTGGAATATTTATTGCTCCATTTGTTAAATCCAATGCTCGGTTCATCAGTTGTAAGGACCCACCCCAAAAATACTTGGCAACAGTTACTATAAAATAAGACGGTTTCTCTATTTGCAGATAATCCCATACTGTATTATCAATACTGATATTCTCACCAAGGTATATCTAAAATTTATTAATATAAATCATATTTTAAAAATAAATACTAAAGGTATTTTTAATTATTATAGTAAGAGTATATTATTGTGTACTAAAGAAAAAGGATGGTTCATTTGAATAAAATATCCCTGCTAAAATAAGTGTCCGATTAAAACCAATTTAAAATACAATAGGTCTTAATAGGAATTTCTAATCGGATATTACCAGATTAAAACTAATATAATCGATAAAACCGATAAACCCAATTAGAAACTCCTATTAAGGCCTATTATACTTTAAATCAGTTTTAATTGGTTTTAATGAAATATTTTTAGCAGGGACGATAAAGATTTACAAATACTTTTTGATCGTAGCACACAAAATTGTTGTAACAATTTTTTTAGGGCTATTAAGGGGTCAAGCCTGGGTTAAAACTTTAAAAAACCAAATTTTTTTATCTGCTTTTTTAATAGGAAATTACCTGTAGAATATGCTCCCGAAACCAAGTGAAAAAAGAGTATTTATTAATTAACAGTTTATTTTGCTTTTCAATTGACTGGCTCTTAAAAATATTAAGCAAAAGAATTTGTAAGACTGTTATTATTGGAAATTTTCCATAGAATGTGCTCCTCAAACTCCTTTTGCAAAAAATAATTTTTTTTCAATGTTATAAACAAATAACTATAACCATAAAAATAATAAATTTTCATAAAATCATAATTTTTCGTATATCGATATATCGATTTCCAAGAATTATATAAATTTAAAAATTGAATTAATTAATAGTTTTATAATTTAATGTGAAAAAGAGGCAAAGAATTCAATCGAATTTAAATTGCCGTTCGAGCAGACTGCGCCGAATGACGAAGGAAAAAAGATCACTGTTTTACCGATCTAGTATATTTTTCCAGTAAATAGCTGTTTCTTCTGCTATTCAAGTGACTGGTGTGGTGTTCACTGTTCAAATGATTGTCTGCTGTTATACCCTGTCAGTAGTGTTGATACAAATAACTAAAATATATACAACTTAATAAGAGTGTCAGATAAACATAATAGAGTAGTGATATTTTCATATCTCAAGAATTTTTTCATAGTGTATTTATCCTTTCATTTTAGGTTTACGTATTACCAACAAGAATAGTCATAGTTATACAGCGATATGCATGCTCGAGTGACCAGAAATACTTTGTAGTTCATGCATTTTAATGTAATAATATAATAAAAGCATGCTAGATATTTCATGTAAGTATTACTGAGTCTAATGACATGATTTTCATGTATTAACTTTAAAGACATTTTTCTCAGTTTTTGTATTTTCATGATTTTAGATCACTTGCCGCAGGTTTTCTCAGCATCCGTACGTTCAATCTGGCTCAAATTTTAGAGAGAGCTTCAGAAAACTTTTTTCTTGGACTAGGCGGAGCAGAATTGAGAAAGATAAGTTAAAAGTGAATGTTATGTATGTATACGTACGTAACATTCACTATAATTACTAATATTATCAACATATATGTGGTTAATTATTCAAAATTGTTATTTTTCAGAAATGTCTTTCGCTTAATCCAAGGAGATATACATTTTGAAGATTCTCCCATATTTTCAAGTGGTTTGGTCATTCGATTAATGAGATATCCTGCGGCAAGTGATTAATAAAGTGCAAAATCAGTAATTTATGTACTCTAATAACCTAAACACTGGTCAGTGATTTAATTGGATATATATATTTTTTTTTTCTGATAAGAGTCATCTATAATATATATCTTTTCACTAGAAAAAAGTTTTTTTAAGTTATATTGAACAAAAAAAATTCTAGCCATACTAATATTTTATTGTTTTTTTTCAGGATTTAACCCACGCTTGACCCCTTAAGCAACAGCTTTTTACATGCAGAAAAATATATAAAATAAAAGCAATAATAAATAAAAATAAATGTAACCTCTCATTGACGGTTTCTGTATATCGATTTTGCTTCTCTCTAAATGCAACACCATCTGTTGCTTTCTCATAATAAAAAATGCACTGTAAAATAAATTCATTCGTTCTCATGTACAAACGTTGAGTATCTAAAAATAAATTAAAAATCTATAAAACACACACACCTACATATACATGCATACAATATACATATATGTATACATTGATACGTAAACACAATATTTGTAAATATAAGTATTGTATTTATCAAGCATGTATTAAATATGTCCACTATGATATAAATTTAATTTATTTTAATTGAATAATAAATACGCGAATTATAAAAGGAAAAATAGAAGTGTACATTAATAAGTTTTCAATCATTCATTTAACCTTAATATTTTATAGCAAAATGATAAAATTACTAACCATGGACATCAGCATTGTCAAGTTGCGCAGCTGCTTCTGCATTGACTACATCATCAGGTTCATTACTTTGAAGTGCTTCAATATCATTGTTCTCAAAACCATTGTTTATGTGATCATCAGGCACATGTTCACCTTGATTATTTACTTGTTCAGCTGCGCATTCACCATTATTGTTAAAAGCATTGTCTACACCATCAGGATCTTTATTTTGAAATGCTTGTGCAAAATTATTGTTTATTCTTCCATTGTTTACTTCTTGACCAACCGGATTTTCACTTGAATTGCTGCGATGAATAACTGCATCAACTACAAGAAGTGTATTTTTATTTCTATTTTCTCTGCCATTATTTTGAGAATTTTGACCTAGAGGAGTAGTGTCATGCTTATGCAACAAATCTGTACGTTGTTGATATACTTTTCCACTGTGTGGTACAGGAGAGTTTAGTGGAGATTCAAGTCTTGAAAAGAGTTTTCTCTGTGGTGAATGTGTGCTATCTGATGAATCTTCTCCAAAATCCAAAGAGCGTCTGCATTTACCAGTTTTCGTTTTCTTCTCTGTTATCTTAAATACGAGTGAAGGAGTTGATTGATTACTCTGCGGTGTGCTAGCATCTGAAATCTCTGGTGACACTGCACGTTGTTCATAACTGGTTTGCTATTTAAGAAAATAAAAATATATATACATAGTTAATAATTGTGATACAGAAAAAAATTAATTTTGAATTATTATAAAGTATTATATTCCTATTTACCTTGTCTTGTTGGGAAGCATTATTCTTATTGTTAGTTGACTGTGATGTTGATTTTTGTTGGGAAGCATTATTTTTAATTGTCTGGGATGTTGAATGAATATATTTTGCAGTATTCATATATGTTCTATATTAACCTAAAGCTCTTTCAACCGATGTTTACTTTGACTAGTCTCAATGCTATGAAAGTGATCGTTTTGGTTATTTTCAGAGTCTTTCTGAGTATTTGCACTCTCTTACTGAGTGGAATCGAAAAAAGATGGAGTTTCAAAAAGCATTTCTAATTTGTTTAATACTTTATTATTTTTTTCATGTAAAGCTTTCTTCTTTTTGGTATCGTTATTTTTTTACCTCTAAACATAGATATACAAATTTTATTTTATTACATTTACAACATATTAAACACAAAAATATAAAAATAAAACATACGTTTTTAAATGTTTGTATGTCCCCAAACACTTCAGTGGTATCATCATCCGATTCGGTTGTAGTTGAAACATATTTTCTGTTAAAAACAAGTTTCCTTTTATCCTTTAATTGTAAATTAATCTTCTCTGTCGATTCTACGATAAAAATAACAAAAAAAAATTATATTTACTCAGAAAATTATTGTAATGAAGCTCGTCTTTAAATAAATTAAATGTAAATGTTTCACTTAAATACTTTTGAAATTTGTAATGCCGTATTTCACATGTATAGAACAAAAGCAAATCCAATATCATTATTTTACAAATTTGAAGCTAACACTTACCACCTAAACGTGTAATGAAGGCAGAGAAAAATTCATAAGGATGGTTGCATCCTTCTGATTGTTGCATATATCGGTATTAGTACCATTTAACATAATATTTATGTTTTGTAGCTTAATCTGAATATCTCTGTGGTTCAAACTTTATAACATTTTTATGATCAACAGTTATAAGATTGACTGGCACTACTTTTATCACACTGTCTTTTAGAAATATTATAGATGCATACTTTATTGTATCAATCTGTGTACCATCAGATCCCATTTTTATTTTACTTATGGACCAAAATGCTTATATAAAATATATCTACATATCTAAATAAATAAATTAAGATCATCCGAGTCTGGAAATACCCTTTTGCCCCAAGTTGCGTAATATACTATTAACCCTTCCAGCTCTATCCCAATTTATTTATTGTTATTCAACGTCATAAGAAATCATTAGATATTTAAGTTTTACAACTTTTATTATTGATTATTTATTTATTAATGAACTTTAGTTAATAATGGTAGTTTATTATTGTTAATATTTATTTATTATAATTTAAATTTTCGCGCTTGTAATTTACTTTTGGCAACCCTGTTTTCATTATTTTACTATCTTCAGGATGTCGACGGACGCAACACCTTGTATCTCGCTTGTATCCCACTTCGTGTCTGACCCCTTATGTTACGTGTTTATATGTTTAAATGTTAAATATAATTAATCACTTTGATTACTTTGAATAATATTATTATTAGTTTACTATAGTTACTAATTCTTTAATATAACATGGATTTAATGGAAGATCCATCTTTTAAAATAAAATATCATAAACATAAGCTTCGTGTAAAACATTGGGAGAGTGACTTTATGGAAAAATATGGACGTAAACCGAACAAAGTAAGATCAGCGACATACCCAGCATCTGCTTTTGATTTCAAATTATAGGGGATACCAGGGCTAAGTTGGATACTTTGTTTTGAGACTTTTATTTTTTACCATTTTATGGAAAAGAGTACTGTTGCAATTAGTGTATACTTATCAAATAATTGGTTGTAACTAACTATTTAAATATTTTCACTCCCTTATTTAGTCATTTACTATGTTTGTTTTTAGTTTTAAGAACATGGTTCACTGTCCAACTTAGCCCCGGTTTCTCCTATGGGTCATTTAGGGGAGAGTTGGGTAGCCAGGACCAGTGGATAGCCCGGGATATCACCATTTTGAGAATCCTGTACTGTCTAGAGCAATAGTTCTAGTTTTCTAATGTAAAATTATATTAAAATATAATTCTAGTTGTATGAAGTTACGTTTTTTAATTCTGTGAAAACAAATCAATTTTATTATTTTGCGTTTTCAAAATATTCCAAAACATAAATATTACTGGTATTGATTTTGAATATTTTTAAAACCACATTAGATACTGCATCTGCATTTTGTACAAAAGAAGCCTACAGCAATTTGTTTCATTATTTAAGTTGTATCCCCTAACAATATAATACACTTATTTGAAAAATATAAGGTAGTACTACCGGTAAGAGATTGACGGTTCAGAAAAATCTAAAATTTAATGTTTGAGTAGATTTTAGTTAAGAAATGACTGAGTTAAATTTTGGTGAACTTTTGGAGCATGAGAAAAAAGTTATAAGCATTTCAATTTACCTACATCACACATCTTTCTCTTCAACTCTTGATTGTATAACACTGATGGTTCAGAGTTTGCTCAAACTTGGCAGATTATTAGTTAAAAAACTAAAGAATAATTTAAGTGTTTCTAAATACGGATTTGGACCATGTGAGCATAGTAATAAATACATGAAAATAAAAAAGAGGTACAATTAACCTCAAAAAATGAGACAAATCAGCTTCCATGTGAAACTTTATTGATAATTATGATAAATATATAGAATTGCTAATGAGAATGTATAGGAGAGACCGGGGCTGATTTGTAAGTAGCAAATATCTTCAACTTAAATGTTTATATTCAGAAATTTTGCTTGGGCATATTAAATATATATATATATAAAGTAAAACTTTGTGTACACCCTAGTGGAAATAGTTTTTATGTCAAAGTTTGCCGAAGATTGCCAGAGTTTGCCAGAGTTTGCCAGAGTACACCAAAACTCGACAAACTGTGTCCAATTGGCCATTTTGGTACACATATGTCAAATTAAGCCACACTTTTGGCAGACTTCAGCCAATTTCAACCAACTTTGACATAACTGATTTTCACATTAAAATATATTCTAGTGCAGTTTTATTCTGGCACAGTAAGGCATAGTTGAAACATCATGTCAAAGTTTGCCAGAGCATGCCAAAGTTTGCTGGAATATGCCAAAGTTTGCCATATTATACCAAAGCTTGCCATATACAAGCCTTGTGAAAGATATTAAGGGGAGGTGGGAGCGAACTTTATTATTGTGACCACCACCTCACGCTGTATTTTTCATTATACGTCTAAAATTGATATAGTAACATTAAGAGGAGTCTGTATCTTCTGTCCTTGTCTAATCACGTTTTTGCTATTTATTCAAATTGTAGTTTGTTAATTGAAAAATTAAAAGTTGGCCCCAATTGGTATTAAGATAAGGAATATTTTGAGACCTTAAAAAGTATCTAACATTATTTCCTTTTCGAGAAAACTTTGGAACGGAAAAGCTAACCTTTTTCACGTTCCAAAGGACAGAAAATACGGACTCCTCTTAAAGTCGAGGGTGATAATGATTTGTTATTGTGTAAAAAGCAGTGGACAATAGCATTTTTGTTTATTAATAACTTCAAAAGTTTTTTATTATAAAATATTATTAAAATTGACCGATAGAAAATAGTCCAAATGACGGTCATCTTACCGTTTCTTAACCTCATCAACAGCTTCATCTTGCGTCGTATTTTTCGTTATATGTCGATATTACATAAAAAATCGTACATAGCTTATATAATCATTTATTATTATGTAAAGAATAGTGGACAACGACATTTTTGTACTACAAATGCCTACAAATTTTTATTTCTGTGTTGCAAGTTTTGGAGGTTAGGTCTAATTTCCACCAATCAGAATAGCTCCAACATCTCCTTAAACTACGCGAAGTAACAGAAACTATAGAAAATTACAGAAAGTTGCAGAAAATTACAGAATGTTACAAGAAAAATGCAGAAAATTATAGAAAATTACAGAAAGTTATTAAGGGTAAAGAAGTTACAGAAGTAGGTACTACCAGGACAACTGATCTCAAGGATATATATATATCTCAAATCTTTTCTTTTTTAAATCTTTAAATTAATAAGTATGCCAAAGTTTGCCATATTCTGCCAAAGTTTGCCATATTATACCCTAAGTTTGCCATATTATGTCAAAGTTTACCATATTATGCCAAAAGTTGCCAGAGCATGCCAAAGCTTGCCAGAGCATGCCAAAGTTTGCCAGAATGTTAAATTATGCTTTAGTATATCGAAAAAAATACACTTTCAATGTGAAAATCGGTTGTGCCAAAGCTTGCCAAACTTGACAATCCAAAATGGCAACACACATTTTTTTCTACTAGGGTAGTTTTGAGCAGTATTGTAAATCATGATATTTTTAACAGATATTTTTCGTTTTTATCAAGTTTTTGGAAAATGTTTTATTTTATTATTATTTTTTAATTCTAATGACGTCTGTATATTAAATAATATTTGGTAAGAATCATGACTTTAATATTTTTTCTTGACACAGTGATAGCTACGAAACATTTCTAAGCCTGGTACACTTTAAAAACTGCCAAATTGTTTAAGTTACAAATAAAACTTTCCAAGCTCGAGACTAATTTGTAGAAAAAGACATTTTTTCAAAACGTAAAGAACTATATTAGATTCATAAATAAGGGTCTGCAAATTTATTTTTAGTTAGATAAAACCATAAAGTTTATATCTGTGCCCCGCATGACTTAAATTTTCGAAAATTATTAGAATTAAAAATTGCAAAACAAAAAGTTGACGAATTAGCCCCGGTCTCCCCTAATCATTATTTGGTATATGTTAATTTATGCAATTTCTGTTATTACGTATATCTCACGAATAAATACGAAATCAAAAGTGCACGTATTTTGACTAGCTACCTACTGGTAGTACTCCCTTAAATTGCAGAAATACATTGTTTATATGATGATCCGGGACTTCTCATTGCATAACCTAATATAACTTTTTAAACAAATTGCTTTTTCTACCCACAAAATGAATTTAACTTTTTAATTGCATGGGTTTTAACCTTTTATAGTATTACTTTAAACAATATCCAACTATTTATATACATTAAAACTTAGGTGGCCTGGGCTATCCCACTCTCCCCTACCTAAAAATGGAAGTTTATTTGTTGCCAGCCTAAAAAAATTGAAAAAAAGGTAACTGCTGTTTTAGGGGATGTCGGAGCTGAGGTGGAGTCAGTTTTGGCTGGTCTAAATACGATTTTTATGTATATCTTTACCTGCTTATAATTTAAAGAAAAACTGAAAGCAGAGCCGACTAGATATAAATGACATCAATATTATTGTTCAAAGAAGAAAGCATTCTATTGCGTTGTTTTTACAAACAATTGTAAATACATAATATTTTTAGGTTATGTTACACTGAAATATACCTTTAGTATTTCCAATTATTTATAAAAATGACGCAACAGAATGACTTTGCCTTGCACAGTAGCATTGATATCATTCATCTGTACACGGCTCTTCTTCCAGTTTTTCTTTGCATTTTATATTTAAAAAGTTATTAGGAAAAGTAAAAACAGGTTTTTAGCTCCGACATCCCCTAAAAAACTATTTCAACTATAAAATATTGTTACTTTCTTAAAGTTCAACGACAAAACTTGCATTACCAAGTTAATTTGAAACTCGGCAAGCGCTAAATGTAGCTGAATTGTTACTACCATAACCCGTTTTGGATGGTTCTGTCATTACCAGAACCACAAAACACAAGGAAATTGTCTAAAAAAAATTCCTACCTGCGAATATACGAGCACAATTTTTTTTGCACTTTCTTTCAAACTATAGAATTCGATAAACGTTTTCTTTCAGCAGCATATACAACCACTGTCATTACTGTAACTACTGAGATTACTAAAACAGCTGAATAATAATGAGTATATATATAAAAAAAATTGTTTCTAGATTTATCGAATTCTTTGAACTTTAAGAAAGCAACTATATTTTATAGTTGAAATAGTTTTTAAGCAGCAGCTACCTATTTTGAATATTTTTAAGCAAGCAACATAAACTTTGATTTTTAGGTAAATGACCCATATGAGTGATGGGGGACTGTTCAAAAACTATGCAACACCCCAAGGGGTGGGTAGGGGTCCTCAAAAATAAGATGTTTTGTGATGTTGGACGTAGGGGTAGTGGTTAATGAATGTGACGTAACGCTATTATACTATTTTTTTTCGAAAGAGAAATAGCAAATAGCAAACAAGAAACTGCGACGTCTGACTTATATTGCCCTTCTTTACAAAATAATTATCGCATATATATGAGGAATGTAGTTGATACTATGTTTAAAAGAGATTTAGAGACTCTATCCATACACAAAAAAAAACAATGAAAAAAACCGTTGCTAGTTCATTGGCACTTAGTTCCTCTAATTTAAATAATCGTTCTACACACACACACATACACACGCACGTACATGTGTGCGTGTGCATGTGCGTGTATAACGATTAATTAAATTTAACCTATACTATACATATACAACACATCAATACGTACAAATATTTTTTAAATAGTGTATTTTAATTCCTTATTTCTCAAAATTGGTTTCTAAAAAGTTTTAAACAATATCTTTTTTTTAATATGATACACCTTTCTCTTTGAGGAAGCAAAATTAACCCTTTACTACCGAGGTGAAATACTTGATAAAAAGTTGTATTAGTAAGAGACCCCGATAATGAAAAAGTAAAAACAACATTTGGTTATAAAAGTAATTTTATATATGAGATAAAATTAATTCTTTAAAGAGGTTATGGGCCTTCATTTTTAAGCGTGTCAAAAAGATAGTTACATAAATAATATAAAAAGACAAAAACGCTTTTACTAAACCTAATAAAAACTTTTCTAATATTCATTAAACATGTAAAACTTTCAAAACAAACAGTTTTTGGTAAATGAAAAATATAATGTATTGAGATTTCCATTTTTATTTTTTCGAATTTTATACTTAAATTGTTTATAACTTTTTAAACTAATTAATTTTATAGCTCCAAACTTTTACGTAATAACTATAATTATATTTAATGAGTTTTCAAAAAGGTTTTAATGATGGAAATATAATATTAATAAAGTTATCAATGACTGAATTTTGAGTTGGGTCTCACAGACACCAGCTTGGTAGTAAAGGGTTAAGGCAAAAACTATTTTGAAGAAAAAATGTCAACTGCCTTGTAGAAAGTCCTAGATTCTGTTTAGTACATGGATAAGAAAGATGTTAAAGATATCTCGATTTGACCTTTAGGGAACTTGCATGGGTCGTAATTGTTATTTTAATTTTATTAGAGAGTTCATGAAAAAATAATAAAGTTCCCGAGATATTTTTTTTACTTATGCGATAACTTTTACAAAAATAATATATTATAGTTTGACTGAAATTCGGTGTTAGTTAATTTCCTGTCACGTGACTTTTTCATGATGACGTGGATATATCGCCGTTCAGCACCACCATCAGCAGTTATAGAAATTACTATATGTATTTCAAAGAATCAGAGTCACCGATAGAGGTATTGAACAGTGATACATCTACGTCGTCATGAAAAAGTCACGTGACAGGAATTCAAGCAATGACTGATTTCCAGCGTAACTTTAATGTATTACTAAAGTAGTGGGCCCTGTTTTAAGATAGGGTAAGGAAAGGGTTGCCTTTTCTGCGATTTAATAAATATTTATATTTAATATAAACAATTGCAAAAAATTGCACTAATCAATTAAATTCTTTATTTACGAAATAAAAAAGTTTCATTTAAAGCGATTGCGTATTTAGCGTAAAAATTTAGTTTAAAAAAATGTTAATGAGGGAACAGTTGTCGATAGTGATTTCTGAGTCGGAAGCAGTTGCCAATAGGCATTTGACCCAGTTCTCGATAGAGTGAAATAGTAAGGTTATTAGGTTATGTTACATTACTTTTGAATTAAGATTTTTGCTTTTAAGATTGAGGGGTAAGTACTTATTATTTTTTAGAAAAAGTAAACAATACATAAATAAATTAAATATACACCAAACCTACATTTTATTTATTAAATTTTCAGTATTAAAATACAAGAACCTTACAATAATTAAAATTTATTTATTTATTTATTTATTTATTTAACCAGAGTAATACATCATAATACATGTTGTAGTTAATCTCCAGATATATTAATTATATCTGGAGTAACCCACATCCTATAGAGGTAGTCAGAGCTACCTGTACATAGGTCCGGTGTGTATAATAACTTAATAATTAACTTACAATCTAAGTAAAACTAAAAACTAACTTAAAACCTAAGTGTCCAAGTACATATTTGTCTTGGATAAAGTAACAGTGACTTGTTGATGTTTATAATATATTCGTACTTATCCATTTTTTAAATTTTTTCTTATTATAAATCTTTGATATGTCTAGTATTTTAAGATTTATATTAATTGTTGGTAAGCAGTTATAAACTTGTATTGCTCTAATGTGATTACTCTTATCACTTACAGCTTTTGAACATTTTGGTGGTATAATAAGTTTATTTCTGGTTTTGCTTTTAGACGTTAAGTATAAATTCTTGAGTTCATTATAATGATACGATACACATTCATAAGCAAAAATTTGTTTTAAATTTAATGGGTTGTCCTGATTGAAACTATTTTTATTAACAATTTTTAGGATTCTATTCTGAGTCTTTTGAAGTAACTCCAGATTGTTTCTGTATGCACCACCCCAAGCTATATTTCCATAAGTAATTATACTATGAAAAAATGCATAGTATATTATCTTAAGTGTATCAGATTGCATGTATTTTGACATTTTGTAAAGTATAAATAATATATATTTTGTTTTCTTTATTATATATTCAATATGTCTGTCCCATTTTAGATTGTAATCAAATACAATACCTAGATATTTACAATATTCTACCCTACAAATTTTAGTACCCTGTATTTTTATGTTCATATCTTTAGGAACACTATCACAGTAATTGCCAAATGTTATGTAGGTTGTTTTATTTATATTTAAAGATAGTTTGTTCAGAGCTAACCAATTAGCTATATCATCCAAGTACTTATTCATTTTATTTTCAACTTTTTCCCAGGTATCATCAGATGCTATAATTCTTGTATCATCAGCATATGAGATAGTGCTGTCAGTTCTATTTATTAATAAATCATTAACGTAAATTATGAATAGAAGTGGTCCTAGTATAGTACCCTGGGGAACACCTGTGTCTATTGTTTCATATTGACTTTCTGTTATTCCAATTTTAACTTTTTGTCTCCTATTGCTTAGATAATTCATTATTAGTTTATGTGCTTTACCTCTTATACCATAATTATATAATTTATCTAATAAGATAGAATGGTTTACAGTATCAAACGCCTTAGCTAAGTCTAGGAATGTGATTGCTATTGGTTTGCTTTTGTCTAAATTGCTATATATTTCTTTCGTTATATAACCAAGAGCATCTTTAGTACCTTTATTTTTTACAAATCCATATTGATTGTGAGTTAATAGTTTAAATTTATCAAAAAATTCTTGTAATCTTACAAAAACAATTTTTTCTAGAACTTTTGCTATATTTGAGATTAAGGATATGGGCCTATAATTTGATATTTCCATTTTGTTTCCAGCTTTAAAGATAGGTACTACCTCAGCTGTTTTCAATGATTCAGGCCATATTGATTTTTCTAGACATATATTAAATATATGAGTTAATGCATTTACGATTAGATTTGATAGTATTTTCAAAGCTTTTGTTGGGATTTTATCAACACCGCCATTTTTTATTTTCATATTTTCAATTATTTGTAAAATTTCAAAATTATTAGTTGGTTTTATAAAAATAGAGTTGCAATTCATGGGTGGTAGTTTTAATATCTTACCCTGCGGAATATTAATTTTATTACTTAAATTCATTCCTATTTTGCAAAAATATGAGTTCATTTGATTGGCAATTTTTGTAGGGTCATCTATTATTTCATCGTTATTCATTATTATTTTATTAATTGTATTATTATTTTGCGATTTAGTACCCAGTTTACTTTTTATATGTTTCCATAGTTGTTTGGAATTATTGCTACTTTTTATTATTAAATTTCTTTCATGCTTAGTTTTAGCTTCTTTAATAATTTTATCAAGACTCTTTGTGTAATTCCTATATTCTAATTTTATTCTTTCGTTATTAGGTTCATTACGCATTTTGACATATAATTGTCCTTTTCTTTCACATGAGATCATAATAGCTTTAGTGATCCAATCCTTTCTTGGTTTATTCTTATTATTTTTTCCATTTTTTAACACATATTTAGATTTTTCTAAACAGTCTTGTATTTCAGTTATTAAAGTTGTTGTAGCTTCTTCAGGATCATGCATTGATTCAATTATATTCCAATTTTTCATAGCAGCTACTCTGCGTAGTTTAATGTAATCATACTTATAGCAAATATTTTCTTTATTTAATGTTTGTGAATTGTTTATTTTTATAAATAATGGATAATGATCAGTAAATGGTATTAAAAGTTTGAAGGATTTGGTGTCTAGAGATTTGGTTTTTATATATATGTTATCAATGCATGTGCCTTCTCCATTATTATCATTTGGTCTAGTTGTATATATAAACCCAGGGTAAAAACCTTTTTCAAGCATATTATTTAAAAGTTCCTGACTGTTATGATCTTCTTTCATAATGTCAATGTTAAAATCACCAATAATTAAATGATTTTTTATATTTTTTTTGCCGTTCATATATGATTTTAAGGAGACGTCGGATACCGACAGTAGATTCCTACTATCCTACACACGTATTTCGTTATTTATTTACAAAGTTAATTGTTTAATGACAAAATAATAGCTGTCCCCAATTTGTTTTACAGTAACCTAATTATATGTCCAAGCTGGTTTCATATGATTGTTTTGTTTTCGAGAAAACTTTGACAAACTTAGTATGTAAAGGTTAATCTCCACGTAGTTGGCCCTTTTAGTGTGTCAAAGTTTTCTCGAAAACAAAACAATCATATGAACCCAGTTTGGACATATATTTAGATTACTATAAAACGAAGCGGGGACAACTATTACTTTTTCAAAAAAATGATTTTTCTTAAAATTATGAATGAAAACTCAATTTGACAAGGACACAGATATCCGGCGTCCCCTTAAGTTGGAAATGAGTTCAGTACATGATAGATTATGACATCTATATAATGTTGATATTTCAAGAGAAATACCTCTATTTAGTGTTATTCTTGTATTTAATATTTTCAATTTACCAATTTCAATTGTTTCGGTTATTTCTGTTACGCAATCTTTTATATATACAACTACTCCATCATTTTGATTTATTTTGCTATTATTATAATATAAATTATAACCTTGTATAGCAAAATATTGACAGTTATGTAAGCACCATGTTTCTGAGCATACAATTATATAAGGTTTGATCCTCAAGCTCTTAATAAAAATTTCTAATTTTGTATAGTTAGCATTTAGACTTCTAATATTAACATACAGTATAAGGCTGTCTTTTATATTCAAATTTTTATTAAGAGTTTTTAGATCAAGATATGATATTTCCTCTTGAATTACTTCTTTTTGGAATTCTTCTATGAGATTTAGATGTTGCTCCATTATTTACTTTTATTTCTGCTTGTGCTTGGGCTTGTTAATGATAGTATACTAGTGCTGAGTGGTGCATTCTTGCTGAGCGTTGCATTTTTGCTGAGTATTGCACTCTTCATTCTTGGTTTAGTTGAGTTCATTGTCGTAGTGTTTTTTTTGTAATTTTCTACATTACCCATGTATCTTGGTATAGTAGGATTCATAGGATAATCTGTCATACTTATGTATCTATTAAGTTTTTTCTTAAATATTGTACATTTTTCCGTATCATTAACTACATGGTTAACCTCTAAATTTGTTTTATATTTAGTATTGCTATAAAAACAATTGATACATACTTTATTGGACAGGTTATCACATTGTGAAGATATGTGTGTTCCAGCACAATTTATGCAACAAAGCTCATTTTCACAGTTACGAGGATTATGCCCAAATCTTCCACACTTATTGCAGGGCTTGATATTTATTAAATCCCAGACTCTGCAACTTTGATAACCAATAAAAATTTTATTTTGGTTGTCTCTTATACGTTTGTATAAATCTCTTGGTACTTCTATTATTAGGCTTAACTTGTTAGTAGTCGTAATTTCATTTATGTGTAATATCTTACATTTGTCTTGATATTCACTAAAATTTCTTCGATTTATATCATTTTCGAGTTCATCTTGGTTCATTTGTGTGGGATCCACTCCAACTATTTTCATCTTTGGCGATTCAATTTTTTCATACACAACATTATAATTATTAGATAACTTTTTTGTTAAAACATCAAAAGTAGTTTTAGCACTTCTTTCGCCCAAGCTTTTAATCAATAATTCATTATCATTAATTGATTTCACATATTTAGTTTGAATATTTTTATCATCTATTAAATAATTACACACTTTTTTTGAAAAATCTTTAGGATTTTTGTCTTTTTTTTTTATTTTCTACAATTATTGCTGGAACTCTTTTCTTTTTATTTACTGATTTATTAATTAATACCTCAGCATATGTTTTTTGGTTTAGTTGCACTTTTTCAAATTCATCTTCATTCTTCTCTTTTTTCAATAATCTTTTTAACAAAGTATTCTTGTCCATTAATTCACTATTTAATTGTTTAAGTAATTGATTTTCGATATTAAGATTTTCTAGTTCAGAATTTTCTGACAGTAACGTGGCATCTAGTTTTTCATTCGTTCCAGATTTTTGTGTATTTTCAGATATAACATTTAATTCATTTAAGATTTTGTGCTTTATTTTCTCTTCTTTTGCACTTTTTATCTGAGCAATTAAAATTCTAGCATTTTCATCTAATTTTATTTTATTCTCTTTTAAGGTTAGAACAAGCTCCACGTGTGCAGGACAAACCACAAGTGCTTTCCCTACGTATATTTTGTCTTTATATTTGTCAAAGTCACTTTTATGATAAATATTATCACACACTACACAAATCACTGTTGTAACTTTATTTTTTGGATGGCATGTATATGCTGGTTCTGAGTTTATATCAGGAGGTTCGGGAGGTAGTCCACCTCCTCCCGACGCCATGATGACGAATGATTATTATATTATAATTAACATCACAGATCCAAATACTATTAGTATTAATTGAGATCAATAATTAAATATTTATGCTAAATCACAATTTGAGCTAAAATTAACAAATTTTAATTTATCGTACTTAAAGGTTTTCTACTTAGAGATTTAATCTTTTTTTCTTCTTTAATAAAATTCATGTTTGTATTACATAGTTCTTTTTTCGCTTTACATCACTTTCTATTTGCTTTTTTAATTCATTTATTTTTTCTTCTAAACAAGTTTGCGGCTCATGAAACTCTTTACTTTTTAATTGAATTTCTAGTAATTTTTTTTCAGCTTTCTTTTTCTCAATCATTAATTGTAAATCTTTAATTTGATTTTGCACACTTTCTTTCTTCAGTTTTGACTACTTTAAATTTTTGTCAACTTATTGTTTTATTTTAAATTTAGTTTTTCTTTCAATTTTTCTAACCTCTTTTTGTTTTTCTAGTTTTTCTTTTTCTTTCTCTTTGACTTTGCAATACGATCTCCATTCTTAACCCGTGGCAGCAGGTGGTAGCATTTTTTACCTTTATTCATGTTGTTCTTATCCTTTTTATATTTTTGTGGATAAAACAAGTAGCCTGTAATTCTGTTTTTCCCAAAAACAGATTCTGCCTTTGAAGTAGGATCTACAAATTGAATAATTGTTTAATAACTTTTATATTCATTTTAATTTAGTAGATTTGTATAAATTATACTTACTTGAAATGGAAATATCAGTTTAAGTAGAGGGATCAGAGAGACTCACAGTTGTGACGTCAGTGGATTCCGCGTTTGGGCTTTGAGCTGAGAGGTCATTCTACCCTAACTTCAAACTTTCTCTCTTCTTAGCTCCGTCTTTGCCTCTTTGCTGGAAGCGCAAAAGTGAAATCCACGTTTCTCAAACTCACAGATTTTCATAATCCTCTCCAATAACATTATATTTTTTCTTCAATCTCATTGAATCCACCAATTCTATAAATTGGGAAATAATACATTTCTCCCTTTTTTTTTGTCTGTGATCTCTGTATTTATTATTAAATCAGAATCTTGGCATCCTCAGAAAAGTCTGAACTTCAGGTGTTTAGTAATCAGTCGCCCTGGTAGAAATCTAAGCTAGTTTCTAGCCAGATATTAGCCAGATTTTCTAAATCTGCTTTAATTCTGGTTAAGAAAGTAGCTAGAAATCAGTTAAAAACGACATGCTTTTTAGCTAATTTCTAGCTAGATTCTGCTTAATATTCTAGTTAATATAAAATTGATAAACTAAGTAATTTATGTATTAATAATGGAAATAATAACAGTTTTATAATAATCAAAGTAATACGCAATTCTAGTCATACTACATTGAGTATTTTACTAAATTAAAGTTAAAAATGTACCTTAAATGTCTAGTAGTAATGGAGGTTAGGTTATTTGTTTAAATAACGACGTGCATTTAAAAAGTATTATTTACACAAAAAGTACCAAAGCTCCAGTAAAATTTAAGTGTCTTAATTAAAGAAATTTATGTTATTAATAATAGAATGCATGCAGTCATATAATTATTATTTTAATAATAGCAATAAAAACAGAATAATGTCAGTTTTTACGATATTTGGAAAATTAGTTAACAAATATTTATGATTTTACAATGAACTTTTATTACAAAATTTTATTTTCGACATCAATCACAAATTTTTTGTTGACTAAGTTATGATTGACTAATTTTTGGAAAGGAAATTATTAGTTATCAAATACTTTTAGTATTGCATATACATATTTCTATAATCTCGTAAGTTGTTATTTATTGATAAAAATATTTATTTTTGCGGCATACTATATTGAACATTGAATAAAGTATAATAAGGTATATTTTTAAAAACTAATAACTTTTCAAAACAAAATATAAATAGGTTAGATTTGCAAACAAAATACGTTCTTGCTTAAAGCATAGTCTTAAGCAGATTCTAGCCAGATATTAGCTATAATTTGACTTATTAATAGCTTATTAATCTGGCTGATAATTAATAAGCTAACCAGCCACTTTAGCTAACTTTCTACCAGGGCGAATCTAGTGTATATGTTATAGTGTAACAGGCAGATTCCTCCAGAGTAGGCAGAATATTCAGCGAGTGGCATATAGAGAAACTGTTGAAATTCTCTGTCAGCAGATATATTAAGATATATAAACATTTATTAATCATTATCGAGAATCGGGTCGCTATCGAGAACAGGGCCCATTACATTAGCAACAATACCTTGGTCGCTAATGCTCCCTCGTTTAATTTTAAATATCCATCCATCCATCCATCCGCCCATCGGGTACGACGAATCTGAAATTTTTGGTCGGTTTAAGTTTAATATGTATATTATTATTATAAAAGTTATCGTATAAGAAAATAAACTGTCTTGGGAATATCATTATTTTTTCATGAATTTTTTAATAAAATTAAAATCTAAATCCATGAATGTTCTCTGTAACAAGGAACCACTTCGTTAATTTTAACTGCAATTCTCAGTAAATGTCACAATCAAAAACAATATATTGTTAATGTTATTAATATTAAAAATAATGTTGTTGAATTATTAGACATCAATTTTCGATACGTTATGGAATATTGAAATACTTTTTGAAATTTCCTTGATCCAAAATATGATGGTGTGTGACCTGAGGAGGGGTGGAAGACAAATATCACGAAAAAAGAGTTGCATAGTTTTTGAACGCTCCCTTGTTAGAAAACTGGTATTTTCTTCCCTAATTTTCAGACCAACTTAAAAAATCTTTTGCATGTAATTTCGGTTTAAAATTTTTATTCATGGTAAAATTAGATATATTTTCCTTGCAAACCATTTGCAGGTCACCAAAATTTTTTTATGTGTACCTATAATTTTGATGACCATGGTAATTATGTATATTTTTAGCGTTTGGAATTTTAAAACCAATAACCTAAAAACTAACTATCAAAACTGCAAATAAACACTGGCTCGACCGTTTGTTAACTTTATCGAAGCTTCAACTGAAAAATTTCATAGGTTAGATGGTTCTACTAAGCTATTTTACTCATTACGGAATGATAGCTTGAGACAAAATACGGAACACTTGTGCAGACAGAGAAGTTAAAAAAAAATTCTGAAAAAATTAGATCATATTGTATGTATTTTTAAGTCTAATAAGTTAGATATAATTAAATGATAAATCTTGTGTTTAATAAATTAAGAATTATCTTAATTGTTCGATGACGACAGATTGGTAATTATTTTTAGGCTATATATATCATGTACTTTTAATATATAGTATATTTATCTAATTTTTGTATTCGAGAAGTTCAAATACATTATTTTGAAGAACTTTAAAAGTTTATAAGACTCCCTGGTAGAAATTTATCCCGTCCACTTTATAGATCTATGTAGAATAATCTCGCACTGTGTAGATCTATGTAGGCAAACTAGATAGTTACTATAAAGGCGTGTAACGGTCGACCCTTCTAGTTTCCCATATTATTTGCCCCGATAAAACTAGATAAGCAAAATTATGACAATAACAACCACTTAAAGGTTATGTTTTAAGAAACAGAAGCATAATCTATTATGCTTATTATGTATTATTTTGATTTAAAGGTATTTACTTGTTATTGTTCACCTATTACCAATGTAAATAATTGTAAATAATCTCTAAAGTGTAAGGTTATCTAATTTTAGATACATCGAGTTTTTGTATTTAAAAACTCAATAACAATATTATGTTACACATATATATTAAACAATCAAAATAAGAAAATAATCTGAATATCCAAATAACTAAGTATATGAAGTATTAGTGCATATATTTATTTTGTTTATGTAAAATTATTTTCCTTACATTTGATTATGTTCCATCCTAAATACAGGCTTGGTTTCCAAACCTGTATGGTTTATGTAAGGAAAACTATTTTCACACACATTTATTATCAACTGATTAATTTTCTATTTTTATAAAGAAATAATGTATTTGAGTTATTATATACATATGTTCTATTTTTTTATTTTCTACTGTGATTAATTTATAATCAAACACTTTCATTTGACATCTATGGCCAGATAATACATAGTAATTTGTTACTTATAAAGAAAATTATCGTCTACATGTGTTCGACTAATGTGTTTGTCTTTGAAAATGTTGTCACGGATGAGCAGTTTATGTATTATAAAAACTCGCAGATGGATACAAAATTATTTGTAGTTCTGAAATTAAAATTCTAGTTTTTAAATAAAGCATGTCATAAAGTACATATTTGTACATATGATATTATTATTATTTATAAATTACTTTTCAAGAAACAACTACATGAATCAATAACATTATTTTGTAATCACTGCTTTTCATATGCAAGGAACATTGTTTCTAAATTTTCATTTCTTAGGTTAGATATGCTTTCTGACTACTTTTATATGTAAATAGTATGGATATAACTGTAGATATTATTATAATTGAAAACTTGCATGTTAAACTTTATTTAACATTAATTTTTACAATAAAACTTCTGTTCAATAAATAATATATAACCTCAGAGATTTTATACGTACATATTATTATTGAGAAAACTATATAGATCTGTGTGGATTTATCGAGTTTTGTACACTCTTGTACTATCTAGTTTGCCTATAAAGGCCGTTATAGCGAATGTGGCCGCCACGATAAGATTTCTACCAGGGCTGTCATAATATTTTCTTTTTACTCAGTGTACTGGCGACACTAAAAAACCTGTTTTTTTGACAACCATCCATATATCCTTGTATTTATTTCAGAATGATATAAAAACAGCAGATATCACTATTCGTGAAGCTTATAAAATTTACTGGGAACTTAAAACTAGAGCCTTAGAGGAATCGTTGACAGAAGTTACTTTTTGTAAAGAGACTGAAGAAGACATTGTGACTAAAGATAGTATTTTGGAATCAATTTTTTATCAATCTAATCAAGTTTTCGAAAATGAAAAACTTTCACCCTCCTTAAATTTTATGGATTCAGAAAATACTTATCCAATCAATCATATATCTAAACTTGCAAACAACTCACCTCCTTCAAAAAGTGAGGTAAACGTGTCCAAAGTATGGGGTCAACATTTAAATGCAGAGCAAAATTATGTAAAAAAGAATAAAGGATTTCCTTCTAGTAGGTCATCTTTTCAACTATCACAAAAGATGTTTAAAACCCTTAACTTTTCTAAACGAAATCCTAGAAAGTTATCTTCTCTTTCGAAATTGGACAATAACTCGAAGGATAATTTAAATATGTCTTTAAGCCAACTCAAGAAAAATAAGTTTATAACAATTGATAATTTGAAAATTAAAGGTTCAAATATATCAGATTCTTTAGATCAAAATTTAAAAATAATTTATGATAAAAAAAACATATCTTGTCAGCCTACAAATACAATTCAACAGTTAATTAACAAAAGATGCACAACAGCTAACAGTAGACAATTAAATGTAGGATGGTTAAATAGATGTATTGAAAATTGTACTTCTGAGAGTATCACATTAAAAGCAATTACATTACCAGAAAACGATGACTGTACAAAGCAAACTGTAAAATATTCTGATGATGAAGATTATGTTTGCAATAGTGATTCTGAAGAGGACCGTAAAAATAAACGTGTACGAAATGTAAATAAAATGATTCATAATAGTGATTTGCATCTAGTTAAAAGGAAATGTCAAAGAGACAATGATTTTAACGTTTATGATTTAAACAAAGGGAATACAATTTTACATAATCCGTTGTCTAAAATAAGTGAAAGTCGATTAACTGGTGATTTGGAGAAAACATCAAATCATGATACAATTGCATATTCTGATGACGTTCACGAATTTCAAGAAAACCATAGTAAAATAATTATAGGAACATGTAATTTAAATCAACATGAAGTTAAAAGTTTGGTAGAAAATACTTTAGAAGAAACTAATCTAATTTGTAATAGTACAAAATCATGGAATGGTCAAAACAAAGAAATGAAACTAAAAAAATCTGTATCAAACACATGTAAAATCAAAAAGAAAGATTTAACTAATTCGACATATTCTAAGAAAAAAACACTAAAAGGTTTGAATAGTAAAAATGTATGTGATAAAAAAAATAAAATAAAAGATAATCAGAAAACTGAGATAGATCATACTTATAGCATAGAATGTTTGGATGTAGTACCACGCTTACCATTAAACGCCTTTATCTCAGGTAATCTTATAACAGATTTTTCAAGGTTAATTGAGCCATCTAATCTTCAAACAGATTCCATTCAAGCTACCCCATTTATAATTGAGTCAACTAGCTCAGGAAAGTTTGAAACAAACAAAGCTACTAAAGAATTAAATGAAAACTTTATTAGGATAAATTTGAAAAAGAAAATATTTGTTCGAGGAAAGAAATCCTTCAATTTCTCTAAATACAAAAAAAGTCAGTGGAAACAAAAGAAAAAAGATTGTGCTATAAATGAAAGCAATTTAGATTTGGTAGATTCTATAGATAAGCATAATGGAATTTTATGTTTCAAATGTGGATCGACAGGTCATTTAGCTAGGCAATGTAAAAACTCAAAGGATGATGGCTTATTGCCAATTGATGCTAATGCAGATATTTCTAAATATCCGTCATTACAGGATGTTGAAGATATGGCAAAATTAACTATGGATAGAGCTTGCTCGTATTCTGTAAATATACAACAAAATACAATAATTTCTTCCAACTTTGAACAGTTAATAGAACCAGGATTTAAAATTGACAGTCTCTCAGACTGGAAAGATTGTGAAGAAAAAGAAGCTTTGGAGAATGTAAGTTTTAATTTATAAAGTTGTAGCCATAACTTTTCAGAGTGTTGTAATTTTGATCCAATTAAATTTTATTTTATTTTTCAGATGACTTTAGCCAGCCATAAATTACATAATAAATTCATAAGAAAGTTATTAATACCTTCACAAACTCAAGAAATAAGTCCATTATATGATCTGAAACCAGATGGCCTTGTTAAAGGTACAGTATAATTTTTTTTATCTATGATTAATTTATTGTTAAATGAAAATTTTATTTATAGTTAATTTTTTCATTTTATTTGTTTATATAATATTATCAGTTTACTGTATACAAATAATATTATATATAGAAAAGGTAAAAATAATTTTTTTGCATGACAAATATGTCATTTTATTATATTACTTGAAATATACCACGAGGGGGGAAATACCTTTAACCTGTTAATGCCTGAAATGGCATAAATTTTTCACTATTTATCTTTTCTGAAAACATAAAAAATGTTGACAAATCTTCACAAAACAAGGGACCTTTTAATTTTTGAGTGTGCTCTTTTCAAATCCGTCGGCCGTTTTCAAAGCGAAGGCTCTAGCCGTACAAGTATATAGAAATGGTCTCAGTAGAGTTGGGACATCTGAGCTATGGAGATGAGTATGCAGATAGGTAACGGTCTGCCGGAAGAATGGAAAACAGGACTCATAGTCCCGATATATAAAAAAGGAATCACAGAGATGGTAGTCTATTACAGATGAATAATGAATACGGAAATTATTCTCTGAAACAAGCTAGAAAAAGAACTAGAAGAAATAAAAGGTTTAGATGACAACCAATGGGGATTCAGAAACGAAAGAGGTACTATCAACGCTATTTAGATTTTGAAAAGTTTGATAGAAAGCGAGATGAAAATAGAAGAAGCACAAGTGTATGCATGCTTTGTAGATATGACGGCGGCCTTCGACATGATAAGAAGAGATGAAATATGGAGAATGATGGAAGAAGGAACAAAAATGGTACATATACTTTGAATCATAACTCTGCAAATTTTTTTTGATAGAGAAATGACGTAATAAGATACAAAAATTTACTAAAAGAGCGTTAATTTATGTACAATCAAATATGATGCCGAAAAATGCATGAAAACTTCAAAATTTTCAGCTCTTTAAATTGAGTAGTTTTCCATACATTTTTCGTCATCGTTTTTGATTGTACATAACTTTGCAACAGAACAATATTTTTATATGTAATAAGGCTTAAATTAAAGCCCTTTTAGTCAACTTCTATTATCTTCCCATACGGCACGTAATGTTTCTAAAAGCTTTCGGTAATATTTCACTTGAAACATTACACCTTTCAGAAATATTTATACAATGTTTCATGGACCTTTCTGTAATGTTTCAGAAACATTAAATGTCCGCTAACATGTCAAATGTAACATTTCAGATAGATTACAGAAACATTACTGTGACATTTGTATAATCTTTCTGTAATTTTTAGATATCGTGATTACTTTAATGTAATAATACCGAAATGTATCAGCAACATATCAGGTATGTTACTTTAATGTTATCGAAAGCTTTCAGTAACATTTTAGTAATGTTACTTTAACATTACTAAAAGGTTTTAAGTAATATTACTGTAACATTACTGAAAGGTTTGAAGTAATGTTACTGTAACATTACTGAAAGGTTTCAATAACACCTCAGTAATATTGCTTTACAATCCTGTTAAAAATATGATATTGAAATCGATAAAAAAATGCATTTTATTTTCGTGCTAATCTTAATCGTTAATCTTGATTATCGTTCTACTTATTAGATATTTAATCGGTTTTAATCCAATCTACTCATTTATTGACATTTATTTATGAATTTCTACGATAATTTTAGAATTTAATTTTTTTATATATTAATTATATACCTACCCGTGCAGGAATTTCAGACGCCGTCCCCGCGATTAGCCCCGATCCTGACCAGATTTTCGGACCGACGGAAGTCAGCCCCGATTCAGACCCGATTTCCCCGTCTTTTCCTCGCATTGAACAGGACTCACGGATTCCCTGCCTGAATCCTGTCGGTTATTCTAAGGTCCGCGCTTTTCTATTTTGAGGTTATGATTCTAACGTTAAACAAAGGATTTCCGTGCCCGAATCTCGTCTGAACACCTAATTATTTAAAAGCAAGTAAAATTGGGAGATAACAGGTCGGAATCTAACCAGTATTTCCTATCATCTATTAAGCACTATTGCTTGACGTAACATGTCGGCAAGGTAGATCTCTATATTGAATTTATCACTTATTTTTATTCACACTAAAGTAATTTTTTATTAATGTTTTCATGTTCATATACTATTATTATTGTTTTAAAAATAATATAACAGTAGAGCAAGTGAATCAATTAACTTAATATTAATAATTGATATATGATAAATGGTAATATTATTTTTATTAATATTTTGTTGCTATTAATACAATTTTAATTACAAAGTTCATATTTATTATAGAAAAAAATTTATAAGTGTGAATAGTCACCCGTGGATAATTGACATCTCCTTATTTATTTTTCAACTATAAATAAATCATTAATACTTGTAAGGTTTTTAAATACCAACTGTACTAACGATATTGCTGCCCTTGTCTAAGCAAGTTTTCGAGAGACAGAATAAGGTAGATTTCAAATCACCAAATATTATCTATATACTAAAATCAGTAATTGTTTTTGTAATTCCCTAAAAAAAGATAGGTACTTTTTTGTGACTTAAAATATTTATTAATATTTATTGTTCTCAAACGGAAAGGAAAAAGTTTAGTTTTGTGTTAATTGTATATCAAATCATTATGATTTAATGAGATGTGAAAGTGAACTAAAAATTCCTACCTTACCGAAAAACACTTACACAGAAAAAAATATGAGTGTGATGCCGGTAAGGTAGGGATTTTTAATTCACTTTCACATCCCCTTAAATAAAGAAATAAATAAATAGCAAAATATACGTGAGACAGTAGGAATCTAGTGTCGGCAACTGGTATGCTCTTAAATGAAATTTAATAACTTATTGGTAAATTTTAAATTAATTGAAAAATTAAATTTTCTTTAAATTTTCATGAATTTTATTGTAAATTTTATATAAAAACCTTTAAAAATGTAACTTAAGATTTGTGTTATGAATTTGTAGTTCAATAACGAGAGAAAATTATAAAACTAAAAAGCCTGTAAGGTAGGAATGAGTTAGTACTATACATGTTTTTGATAAATATATCTTTTATTTTATCAATATAAAGGAGAAGAAAAGATTGAAAAGATATACGAAAAGTTGCATTGGTATATTAGAAAACGTGGCAGTATTTCTTATCTCCTTAATAGCTATACCATATTTTAATTATATTAATCTTTTCGTAAAAAGAATGGTATAAAAGACATTAAATACCTACGAAAACAAAAATATAAATGTAAACTTTAACGTGTAACATAAATATATGTTTTGAAGTTACGCGAGTAATAGGTCCGTGTGGTCAAGTGGATAGAGCATCAGCTTACGAATCTCGAGGACGCCAGTTCGATTCCAGCATAAACCAAAAATTTTTTTAATTTATAATTATTTCTATATTTCTGTTTCCGATTATCATAATAATAACTACAATGTAAATAAAGCTAGTTTAAAAAGAATGAATACACGTAGAGTACACTAGAAGGAGATAAATAATTTTTTCTTTGCTGAGGATTAACATCCGAAAATCGGGTCGGAATCGGGCTTAGATTTCAAGGCCGAATCGCATAAAAAATGGTATACAAATCGGAGCCCGGATCGAATGCGGTTTTCCTGGTCGATTCCAACCTGACCTACGAGAATCTGGTCTGAATCGGGTCTGGTTTACCTAAGATTTGCTGCACGGGTAGGTATTTATTAATCTGAAACAAATATTTTGCTTAAAATTATTTAATAGATTTCTGAAAGAATAAATGAATTAAAAAATTTTGACGGGGCTGGGAATCGATCCGAAGACCTCTGCGTGAAACTCTAACGCTCTAACCGTTCCGCTACAGAAGAACTTTGAAATCGATAAAAAAAATCTGACTTATAATCTACAATTACTGGTCATAAAAATACTTTTATATTTCGTAAAAATAAACACCCACAAAGATGGCTGAAAATTACATTATCCTAAAATCCATAACATATTTTTACATTAGAATTCAAAGTAGAGTGCCGGTAAAACAGAGTTCTTTACTATATTTAGCTGATCATTTTTCTATTACTCGTGAAACCTTTCTGGAACATTTCTGACATATAACACTTGCAACATTATGTAGGGAATGTTTCGGAAACATATTACGTACAAGGGAATTGAAATGTTATAACTGGTACGTCAGGGAAATATTTCTGAAACCTTGCTATCGTAACATCTCATGTGGGATATCAAAGAAATGTTAGGGGTGAAAGCTCATTTTTCTATTATTTATGAATACTGTCTGAAATATTTCTGACATATAACACTTGTAACATTACGTAGGGAATGTTTCGGAAACATATTACGCGCAATGGAATTGAAATGTTATAACTGGTACGTCAGGGAAATATTTCTGAAACCTTGCTATCGTAACCTCCCACGTGGTATATCGCAGAAATGTTAGTGGTGAAAGCTCAGTTTTCTATTATTCATGAAACCTTTCTGAAATATTTCTGATATCTAACACATGCAATATTTTATTGGTAATTTTTCAGAAACGTTTCACGTACAACAGGATGGAAACGTTATAACATATACGTCAGGGAAGCATTTCCGAAACCTTGCAAACGTAAGATCTCATGTGAGATATTACAGAAATGTTAAGGATGAAAGCTCATTTTTCTATTATTTATGAAACCTTTCTGAAATATTTCTGACATATAACACTTGTAACATTTTGTTGGTAATATTTCAGAAACTTTTCACGTGCAACGGGAGTGAAACATTATAACTGATACGTTAGGGAAATATTTATGAAACCTTGCAAACGTATGATCTCATGTGAGATATTACAGAAATGTTAGGGATGAAAGCTCATTTTTCTATTATTTAGGAAACCTTTTTGCAATATTTATGACATATAACACTTGCAACATTACGTAAGGAATGTTGCGAAAACATTTTACGTACAATGGAATTGAAACGTTATAACTGGTACGTGAGGGAAATATTTCTGAAACCTTGCTATCGTAACCTCCCACGTGGTATATCGCAGAAATGTTAGTGGTGAAAGCTCAGTTTTCTATTATTCATGAAACCTTTCTGAAATATTTCTGATATCTAACACATGCAATATTTTATTGGTAATTTTTCAGAAACGTTTCACGTACAACAGGATGGAAACGTTATAACATATACGTCAGGGAAGCATTTCCGAAACCTTGCAAACGTAAGATATCATGTGAGATATTACAGAAATGTTAAGGATGAAAGCTCATTTTTCTATTACTCGTGAAACCTTTCTGAAACATTTCTGACATAACACCTCCAACATTACATCGGAAATGTTGCGGAAACATTTTGCGTGCAACATGATTGATACATAACAATTAGTATATTTCTGTAACGTTACTGGAATGTTTTTATGGATGAAATTCATATGAAATCTTTTTGAAAGATTTCTGAAAGATATCAGTTGAAACAATTCGATTGAACGATACCTGAAACGTTACTGAAACAGTACCAATGAGCGCATACCTTTCGGTAACATTACGTGTCGTGTGGGTTAATACATCATTTCTCGAGCACAAAACTTTGTAGAGTTATTATTGGAAGTTGGTGACGCGTATTTCGCGTCAAAATGTTATTTTAACCCAGGGCAGTCAATAACGACCGAATCGTCCCGTCACCGGAGCCGAGCATTAAAATATTATTTTTTAATATTGTTATTAATGGGGGGGGGGGGGTGATTATTATTGTTGTTTGTTGGAGGAAATGAGAAGAAGGAGAATCGACCGAGAAAAGAGAACGGACCGTTATACACACACATCCACACCGACGGAAACATCTAATCGCGCAGCAGACGCCACTGGTTGGAGCGAGCACCGACGAGAAGTCCCTCACATACACACACGTCACCTACACCATCGCACGCTGTACGCGCGACTCTTTCTCTCGCTTGCTCTTTCTTTCTCACCTCTCGAGGATGATGAGCCGCTGCACGCACACGCGCACGCGCACACGCACACGCACACGCACACGCACACACACACACACACACACACACGCGCCTCGTCGCGAGCCGCCTGAAGCTGCCGGTCTACCATAGCATAGGCCGGTGTGCACATGCCGCCGCTACCAACTGTGATGGTTCCGCGGAGACAAAAGTCAAAGCGCCCGCTATAGATATACACGCCGAGTTGCCGCGCGTGTATAATTAGCAATTCATATGGCCCGCGTCCCGCGGGCAGGGCGACAATCGCGGAGCGAACCAATCAATGCTTTCGTCGCATCCACCTCTTGTTTTGGAGAGTAAAACGCGGGACGTTTCACTCTCTTAACATTATCTGTTAAGAAAAAACGAGAAAGAGCGGAGGCGAAGGAGCAGAAAATTGAAAATAAAATTACAAAGTAAAAAATTAAAACTACCTATTAATTCTATTCGGCCGTTTAACTTATGATACTAATGCTGCAGCTTATTCGCGAGACTTATTTATATACGCTGTATTTACAAAATTGACTGTACAGATAAAAAAACCCTACAATTTTCTTACGTTAAATCTAAATAAATAACTTACAGAGTATGGTCTCTTTATGTGTCGGACCAAACGTTTCTCCACGTCCATCCGTAGCACCCAGCGCATTCCGTTGATGGTAATCCTCCAGCGAGGTTTAAACATGGGCACCGTCACCTCTGGCCCTCCTGGTAGACGTACCCTCCGGAAATTCGGCTTGTCTGGGGAGGATGTCGACGGTGGTTCTGGAAGGGGCAGTACCACGAGTGCTCGCTCCTCGCTGGAGGTTGGAACTGGTTTCTCTGCCGTTGTGTCCTGGGTATCGGGGATGGAGCTCGGTGTCACTTCTGACTCTGAAGGCTGGACCGCAACCGCCTTCTGGTTGTTTTTCTTTGGTATGTGGTATGCGATCATCGCCGGAGACAAAGGGAGGCCCGCCGGTAATTCTTACTTCCCGGCAAGGTGATCGGTCCTGCCGGTTGTTTCACTGTTGGCTGGCAAGTCTTGCGTGCGGCCAGGCGGGCTTTCGCTTCCTCTGACGGTAACCTCAGAGCCCTCGGTGTCGTCTTGGCCCGGGCGTTTGCTGTCGACGATGTCAGCAACTTCTTCGGCGTCGTTGTGTATTCCTGGTTTTGGCTCGGGGCTTTTAGAGGCTGCGGCACGTACGCCTCGATTGGGTCCGGCATTTCCTCTACTCGCCGCGGAGCTGGTGATGTGGAGTTTTCCGGGCGAGGAGCTGGCGGTGGAGCCAGGGTGTTGGATGGCTCGTCGGGGTCCCAAAGGAGGTACCGGAAAAGCCTCTCGTTCCCGTCTTCCAGCACCCGAGCCAACTCTTCGATCTCGTCCTCGACCGATGTTTGATTTATTGCCATCGTTGTCGGATTTTCATGCAGGATTGATTGAAATGCTAGGCCTCCGGCCCTTAAGTAGGCCATAGCACCTTTGGTTCCTTCCAAGAATCTTTCGTGAGCATTTACAAAGGTTTCCCCTCCCGAGAGGCCTTTGTCGTAGGTAGCGTATTTCCCGGAAAATGCTGGCTGGATTATTGAAAGGCGAAAGCCTTTATAATGGACTAGGAGGCGTTTGACTGAAATAAAATCTTGTGCGCGCCATTTCAGTCGCTGCTGTAGCTTCTTGGAGCGTCGAGATCTTCCCTCTCCTTATAGGCTTGAAGATCTCGAACATGAATGTTCCTTATCCATTTTCCACTTGGATCTTTCAGGTCGAGAATAGCCGGGGACCGTTTTTTATGTACTGTAAATGGGTCAGTGCATCGTTTTCCCAATTTAGCATTAAAACTCGCTGCTTTATTAGACAGTACATGTAATTTTTTTAGCACTTTGTCACCGACGTTAGGTGCCCAATCTCGCCGTCTGAGATTGTAATGCTTACTCTGCTTCTGGAAACTGCGTGCTAAATTAGTCTTTGCGAGTTCAAGTGCCTCTTTTACTCGTTTCCGACGAGTTTCCATAACGGTAACCATCTGGTTCCCTACTTCTTGTCGTAGGCTTCCAGGGGGTGCTAGCTCTCGGCCATAGTTTAGATAAGCCGGAGAATACCCCGTAGACTCACTCGTAGCGGTGTTATAGGCAAATTCAATCTCTGGCAGGCTCTGATCCCATGTTTTCTGGGATTTTTTAATGTACTGTCGTACCATGCCTTTTATCACGCGATTGGTTCGCTCTACTGGATTACACTGCGGCGTGTACGGTGGAGTACGTCTATGTTCGATTTTAAAATCGGTTAGCATCTGTTGGAATTCTTTTCCAATGAACTGCTTGCCGTTATCGCCACGATCACTCGAGGACAACCATGTCGTAGCATGATCTGGTCCTTGACTGCTAAACAGATGGCGTGGCTGGTAGCTTTTCGCAATGCTTGGAGCTCGACCTACTTTGTGAGTCTATCCTGCATCACGAGCAGTATTGTGTTTCCGGCGTTTGACCCTGGTTGAGGACCAACCAGGTCTATCGAGACCATTTCCCAGGGTTGATCGACATACGTGGAGTGCACGACTCCCGCAGGGGCTTGCTGTGGAGTTTTGGACTTTTGGCAGTTGTCACAACTGCGCACATAGCCTGCTCCTTCTCTGAGCATTCCAGGCCAATAGTAGTACCGTGACAAGCGTGTCAGCGTTTTTGCTATGCCTAGATGCCCCGATATTGGATTGTCGTGTGTTTCTAGGAGGACTCGTTAGCGTAACTCCATGGGAATGCACAATTTCCACTCTTCACTCGGATCTGTTTCGTTAAAGTCCAGAGTGTGTAGAATGTGACGGAATAAACGACCATCTCTCAAACAGTACTCGGGATTTTCTTCTGGGCTTTCTTGTACTGCCTTCATAAGTCGATTATACCATGTGCATTTGATTGGTGCACCGACTTCGCTTACTTGCAATGGAGCACGAGACAATGCATCGGCCACGGTATTGTCAGCGCCTCTGCGATAGTGCGTAATCCCATTGTCCGTGTTCCGTATTTCGTAATCCCATTGTCCGAGTTCCATTGCCCACCGAGCTAATCTACCTGAAGGGTTCTCAATATGGTCTAACCATTTTAGAGACTGGTGGTCAGTGATGACTTTAAAATGGTAGCCCTCCAGGTAGTCCCTCATTTTCCAAATGCCCCACTTTACAGCGAGACATTCGAGTTCGGTGATTGTATAGTTCTTTTCGGCTTTATTCAGCGTCCTTGATGCGTATGCGATAACACGTTCCTGGCCATCAGTTTCCTGGGTAAGCACGGTCCCAAGTCCTTCCAACGATGCATCAGTCTGTAGTGTAAACATCTGTGTCCAGTCTGGACATGCGAGCACAGGTGCTTGTGTCAGTCTATTTTTGAGTGCATCAAAAGCAGTCTGTTGCTCCTCACCTCACTCCCACCTACTTTTTTTCTTTAGTAGAAGGCTGAGTGGTGCTGTCAATTTTGAGACATTTTTTATAAATCTCCTGTACCAGGAGATAAGTCCTAAAAACCGTTTCACTTCTTTGACCCTTGTTGGCGGTTTCAATTGCAGTATTGCCGATACCTTTTCCGGGTCAGTATGCAGGCCTTCCCTGTCGACAATGTGGCCTAAGTACTTTAGACGTCTCCGAGCGAAATGACATTTTTCTGGGTTTGGTTTCAGGTTCGTATTTCGTACACGTCTAAACACTTTCGTTAGGATACGTAAATATTCCTCAAAGGTGGAACTAAGTATTACTATATCGTCCAGATATACAAAAACGTACGGTGCTAATTCCGGAGGAATAACTTGGTCGAGTAATCTCTGAAACGTAGATGGCGCTGCGTGCAGGCCAAATGGAAGGACATTAAATTCGAACAGGCCTCTCCCAGCTACTGTAAAAGCTGTAAGAGGTCGGCTTTCGTCCGTTAATGGTACTTGCCAGTATCCATTTTTTAAGTCTATGGTAGACAGGTATCGTGCCCCTTTCAATTTATCGAGGGTGGCATTTATGCGCGGCAGTGGATATGCATCCTTATCGCTCACCGCATTGAGGCGACGGAAATCCCCACAAAAACGATATTTTCCGTTTTTCTTTTTGCCATGACAATGGGTGAACTCCAGGGGCTGTTCGAGGGTCGAATTACTCCTTCTGCCAGCATTTTTTCGACTTCTTCGTCGATGAGCTTCTGCACCGCCGGATTACGCGGCCTGTACCTTTGCTTCAACGGTGGTGTACCGGCTTTAAGTTTTGTTTCGTGTTTAGTGAGCTGTGTAACCCCTTTGACTTGCTCAAAGCTCGACATCTCGTGCTCTAAGAAATTGTCCAGGGTTTTCTGCTCGTCGTCTATGAGGTCGTTCAACCCTGCTGCACAGTCGACGTTACATAGCTCTATTGGATGTTCAGTCCTGGAGGTATTTTCTTTCCGTTAAGGTATACTTCCAGGCACATTTTTGATAGCGCATCCATCCCCAGGAGTACGTCGTGAGCTAGGTTTTCCATGACCATGAATTTATGGTCAATCTCGTTGCCCCGTATACAGATTTTACCTTCAGCATTTTGCTTAAGGCTCGTAATTGTGCCGTCTGCCATAGCTGCGGCTCGGTCATCATCTTCGATGTACCAGCCCTCTTGCTCACAGCGATGCAGAAATCAGCCATTTATAAAGGATCCTACGGACCCTGTGTCGACGAGAGCTCGCGTACTGTAAGACCCTACGCTTACGTCGACGTAGAGCCTGTTATCGAGGTTTTTTCGGGCTGGTGCCCCGACTTTGGGTCCCCGGCCCTGGCCTCGTTTTCCGGAGCATGGCAGGGGCAGTCTCTGCTGGTAGTTCCGTCCTTACCGCAGTAAGAACAGAACATTTTCGGAGTGTTGTTACATTGAAACCGGTCGTGTCCGCATTGTTTACAACGCCAACAGCACGTTTTCGATCGTAACCTGGGGTTACTGCCATGATTTCGTTTCCTGTCTGTGGTTTCCGTTCGAAACGTGTAAATTGAGTTTTTGGGAGAGGCTCTCTCTGAACAGTTCCTCCTTTTCCTCGGCACGTTGAACCAAATCATTAATCGAACGTATTTCCGAACGATTTATATACAGCTGCAGTTCCTCTTTCATGTTATAATAGAGGTTATCCAGCTGCATTTCCGCTGTTATCCCGCCTCTCCGACGCATAAGCGTCATGAGTGCCGTCGAATAAGCACGTATAGATTCTCGGAAACCCTGACGTCGGTCGCTTATCTGTCTATCCAGCTGCCTTAGCTCTCTGGGTGACAGATAAAAATTTCGGAGGCTGTTTTCGAGCTGCTCCCATGTGTGTATCTCTGCAGCAATATTTCGATACCACAGTTGAGCATCGCCTCTGAGTAGCTCTGGAAAACCTTGCAGGATCTGTTGGTCGGTGAACTGATATGCGCGTTTCAGTTCTTCCACGCGCTCTATAAATGCGTATAAGTCCCTTCCATCGAAATGGCAATTCCATTTGCGTATTTGGTCCAAAACTTTTGCTGAATCGGGGACCGTAGGCGGAGCTGTTATATATATATATTACTTGTGGGACCGCTCCTGTAGAAGAAAATGGTTACAAGAGAACTAGAGAAGTGAAAAGTGATAAGAAACAGTCCTGGAAAATAAAGGGGGCGGAGAAAATATATGGGCGAAAATAGTACAAAGATGCCAAGACATAAATAAGCAACGGTGGATAACAGAAATTAACGAGTCGAGATGTGCGAAAGAAATAAAAGAATTAGTAATAAACAAAGAAAAGACGCCAAATTATCTAAAAAGATTTGAAAGAAAAAGCAATAAAGAGTTAGAAAAAACCGTTAGATATATGTTAGGTAATGTGGGAATGCGTGTTTATTTCTATGTAAGTAAGAGAGAGAAAAAGACGGAAAGTATGTATGACTATCAGTGAATGTTGTACCGTTGCATGCAAATATCGGATATACCTGGAATAGTGCGATTGTATGAGTGAGTGAAAGGTATAAGTTCCAGGAACTATACTGCATGCAAAGGTAGTGCAGATGTTTGTAAGGTAAGACCGTAAAGGATGTAGGGTATAAATTCAGCCGTATGAGGGGTTTACCATGCTAGAGTGAACATCGAGTGTAACGTAGCTTTATGTAATTGTTAGTATGTATAATATACTTTTGTTATTATCATTAATTCACATACCTTATCATTTACTTCCCAACGTCCACAACCCAAAATATCTACAAATGGAGGCTCAGCCGGGATGTGACTTCGGAAGTCAAACTTCAAGTTGAAAAGATGAATTGAGAGCACAGCTTCTCGATCACGAGTTGATCGGAGTCTGGACGGAGGATGTCTAACGACGATATCGGAATGGCACTCTGATTGGTTTTGCCTGGACACGGTACGAGCCAGTGTATACGCGCTGGGAGACGACGCATGAGGAGCCACATCGGGAGACAGTGTATATGAGAGCAGTCGCTTTAGGAGACGACACACACGAGAAGCTACATCGGGAAACGGTGTGTATACAGAGGAATCGCTTCGGGAGACGACACACACGTGAAGCCACATCGGGAGACGGCGTACATGCGAATAGTCGGGTCGGCAGAGGACGTGCACAGAAGCTGCGCCGAAAGCGACATACAACATTGCCTGGAAACTGTACGCACAAGCGTCTGGAAAAGACGCACGAAGATGTTATGCCCGGAGACAGTACGTGCCACATCGGGCAAAAATGATCGCATAGAGAGATGACGCGGTCATTAAATCACATCGGGAGACGGTGTGCAAGAGAAGAGCCAAGTCAGGAGACGACGCGCACCAAAGTAAGCTGCGCCGAGAAACAGCATATCAGAGAAGCCGCACCGGGACACAGTGCGTATTAGAGAAGTCGTATTAAGAGACGATCAGCGCCAGCATCTGGAGAGGACGCATACGAGCACTCAGAGGGGACGCACACCAGCGTTCGGAGATCACGCGCGCCAGCATCTAGAGAGGACGCGCATCAGTAACTGGAGAGAACGCACAGAAGTAGATCGATGGAGAAATGCATACCTGGAAATGGAACGCGAGATGGTTCTCTCTCTTCCACCTCATCGGGCCACATCACCTGCTTCTGGTCATTCTGAGCTTCTTCCTTACGGTGGTCGCCAAGGGTTGCTGTCTCCTCCTGGGCGTCCCTAGAGCGCACGTTTGGCTCAGCCACCACCATTACGGCTCTCCGGCGAACGATCAGTCGCGACCCCCGTCGTTTCCGAAAGGCTGGGATCCCCTACTGACGGATATGACGGTGTCAGCATACGTGGGAGCTTCAATGCTCGGAGAGCCTCTCGTTGAGCATTAAAGGTCCGGTGGTTCTCCTGGATGGCGAGCTCTCAATCCGCCGCGGCCTCACAGTCGTAGCTTGCCATTGAGTCATTGACGTGGGGAAGGGGACCTTACTTGTTCGGCTCGCTCATCAGTGAGTAGAGGGTAGTTCGACGACTCATGGAACGAGGGATATGGTTGGTGTTTCACCCTATCAGCTCGAACTCTGCGACTTCCTCGTGCTCTGAACATCTTGATTTCTGAATAGCCAACGTTACTCTGGAAACATGTTAAACATGTTTTCAACTTCTTCGCATGCACCTCTGGAATCCTCCTATCATTCCCCGCATCTAACTAATATACCAGCTGAGATCTAACTCCTTTGATGGCAAAAGGACCGTCAAATCGATCCGCAGAGAACCGTTTGTCTTTGTTTGGCAGATAATGGGTCGCTTGGGTTCTACTTCCCTCCTCAAGCTCTTCATGGACCTCGGGTTTCGGCCAAAATTCAAGAACACAGGTGACCCTTTAGTGGTCTCTTGCATTGCCGTGCTCACTGCATGCCTGAACTCATGAAGATGTCCTGAGGGTGGTACGATGATGTGGTCACATGGGTCACTCCATACTCCTTCAACATGTCGGCTAAGTGTTTATTGGTGAATTGCTTCCCATTATCCGTGAGCACATAATTTGGGGTCTTCCAGCGAAACAGGATGAGCTCTTCTAGGGCGCGAGCCACTGACTTCCCATCAGCCTTCCTTAGTGGCTTCAGTTCAATCCACCGCGTGATAAGGTCCTGGAATACCACTAAGAATTTGAATTGACTTTTACTTGGTGGGAATTCCATGAGATCTGCTGCCACAATGGATCATGGTCGCTCTACAATTCTTTTCCCAAACAGCCCTTTATGTCCAGTTTGCGAGACTTTGTGTTTCTGGCACTCTAGGCAAGACTGGACAAAGGGACGCATATCGTAGTACATCCCTTGCCAATAGTACTCGCGAGCCTCTCGATCGTACGTCTTTTCGAATCCCAGATGTCCCGCGGAGGTGATGCAATGACTCTCGGTTATCACCCTCTCAAGATACTCCACTGGGACGACGAGTCTCCGTCCTTTTTCTCGAGAGGTCATTGGGTCTAATAGTGGGTCGCTATGAAACTTGTACAACATTCCATCTTCGATTAGCCAATCTGGAAATCTATATGGGTGTTTTTTTACTTCCTCCATTCTGGGTAGGTATCACTCATCCTGTATTTCTTCAAATCCGGCTATTTCACCATCTTCATACATCCTGGACAAAGCATTAAGCACTTGCAGTAGCGTGCCTCTATGATGGATCACTTCGAAGTCCTACTGCTGCATTTCAAGTGCCCAACGGGCTAGTCGTCCAGTAGGGTCCTTTAAGTTGGGTAGCCATTGGAGGGTGCTATGGTCGGTGATGGCCTTGAATTCATATCCTTCTAGATATGGTCGCAACTTTTTGATCGCCCATAACAGCGACAAACATTCTCTTTCTGATGTGGTATAGTTCAACTCAGCCGCAATGAGTACCCTGCTCACATACATGATGGGGTGCTCTCCATCATCCCCTTCCAGTGTTAAAACCGCCCCAATAGCAAATCCGCTCGCATCACTCTGGACCGTGAACAGGTCTTCAAAGGCCTCTTGTTGGTCGCTATTCCATGTGCACTCTTATCTTTTTCTTAATAACTTTAACAGTGGGATTTTCATCTCTGAGTCGTGGTCTATAAAGAGTGAATAAAATCCTACCATGCCCCGGAAACGCCTCAGCTGCTTGACAATCTTTGGTGCTGGATAGTCTGTCACCGGAGCTACCTTTTCGGGGTCAGGTCACAGTCCGTCTCTGTCGAACAACAAACCTAGGTAAGTCACTCTTGAGCAGCAGAACTCGCACCTCTTCTGATTGACTACCAATCCCACTTCCACCAACTTCTTTAGAACCAACTCCAACCAGTAGAGATGTCCCTCAAAGGTCTCGGTCGCTATGACGATGTCGTCCAGGTATCCAAACATATGTGGTTCATACTAAACGCCAAACAGAGCGTCGATAAGTCGTTAAAAGGTCATGGATGCATTAGTCAATCCGAAAGTCATTTTTACGAATTGCCACAATTCGGAGCCCGGTACTTCAAAGGCTGTATATTTCTTGCAGTTTTGCTCCTAGGCACTTAAGAATAAACCTGCTTAAAACCGATTTTGGTGAAGTATTTGGCTTTCCGCAGTTTGTCCAATATTGAATCCATACTTCTAATAGGATAAGCATCCCATCTGGCTTCTTGATGATTACTGGGGCGCTACTCCATTCACTTGCCGATCGCATTATTATGCCACCCCTAACATTTTCTCTATTTCTTCGTGTACCACTTGAAGGAAATTAGGTGACATTCTTCTCGGACGGTGTTTGATGGCAGCTACAGAGAGGACATCGATATGATGTTCGGTCAACGCAGTCGTTCCTATGCTGTCCGACGGTGAAGGCAATATCTTGGTCACTAGGTCTTCTATCGTTTTCCTCTGCTCGTCGTCTACCTCAATAATGCCAGCACATTCGGCGTACGCTGCGGTCTCTTCGTCGTCCCAAGATTGCTTCCACGTTCCCTCATTAGTCCTCCACATACGCCTACCATATCTAACATCGACGTCCCACGGCGTGGTAAAGTCTTGTCCCAGTAATATGTCGTGGTCGCAAGGGTCTACGGCTCTTACCGTCAGTTTCCTTGTCTTGCCATCCATTTCGATGTTAATATCTAGGTATCTTAGTACTTTCTTCGTTCCGCCTAACACACTCCTAATCGAAAGTCGCTGGTCGTAATCGGTCGCTAAACTCGGCTACTATTGCTGGTCCTACTACTGACACTGTGGATCCTCCGTCAATCAGGGCCCTGTATGATTTGCCACCTAGTATGACTTTCGTAAAAATGCGATTTTCTGCACTCATCTCTGCGACTACATTTTCAACAGGTTCCGAAACCTCCATTTGGTTGTCCTCTGGCGTATCTAGTTGGCTACTCTCCACGCCCCCCTCCCCCTATACGAGATGTGGTCACACCAGCATCCCACGGTGAACTTTAACTGGAGTTAAATAAAAATAACTCGCCCTTTAAAATTTCTTGAAAATTTAGAATTTATATTATTAATATATTATTTAGAAAAAAAAATTAAAATCATTTATGGAGCCGTTTTTGAAAAATGTCATTTTTTATGTACACATTATCGAAAGTAATATTTTTTTTTTTTAATTAACGTCGCCATGTTTGTGCTCCTAAGTGGTGCTAATCGACGACGGGGGTCTGCGGTGTGTTTGTAAACAAAGCACATGTAATTTTTACAGAGGTGCTTGTATCAATCGGCAGAGACTAGGATTCGTACCCGGGTCACCGGCGTGGGAATCCGACACTCTACCGACTGAGCCGCCGCAGGCCTCCGAAAGTTATATTATTTACTAAAATGAATTGGCACTATGATTTATAAAGGTAAGTAAAAAGATAAAATTTATTTATAAACCATTTTTACAATGAATAAGATCAAATTTATATATACTGTTGATCTACCTTGAGTTTTTTATCATAATCGTCTGAAAAATTATTTTTTATGGTTTTATTAACTTAAATGAACTAGTTTAAAATAAACATGAATTTTTATAAATATTTTATAAATTTTATAATATAAATATTATAAGTAATATATTTATTACTTTAATAGTACATTTAAATTACAATAAAATAATTAGTACAAGCATCAGAACAAGTAATTGCACAATTAAATAAAATATTAAAAATAATCTTAAATTAAATATGTAAACTGTTATATACACAAACAGCCTGTAACAATTTTCTGGGAAAGTCTGGATGACTTTTCGAAACTTTGTTTTTCTCCCACATAGACTGAAAATCGAAATGCACTGATTCCATTGCCTGTTCACTGAAAAATTCAAGACCCATTTGCTTTTTTTCACAAAATTGTTCGATGTGAAAAAATATAGCATGGATTTTAGGAGTGATGCTGATATCTAAGTCTACGTAACTTTTTTTGAAGGCTGCTATGCAATCTATGTAATTTGAATGAAGTTCATTACCAAAGCAAGCAGTAACAACTTTTTTTAAATCGTCAAAAACTCGCACGTACTTCAGCAAACCTAATTTTTTACCCTGGCGTAAAATATCAATGTTGTCTAATAATCTTTTGCAAGAATTTCCTTTAAATGATGGGCTACCATGCGTTATTTCACGCTGAGCATAACATGCTTTTGCCCATTCCAAAGATTCATGTTCAAATTCTTTAAGCATATGCGAAAAAATTGTATTAACGGCACCGAGCAGTAAGTGTAATTCTGGAGGTGGAATTATTTCAAGAAAAATTTTATCTTCGTCTCCATCGATAAAAAATAATAGTGGATTGATGCAATTATAAAAATCTTTCGCGCGTTCTTTCAATCCCCCTGATTTCTGCCAATTATTGTAATTTTCTAAAGTATTTTTAATAGATCTATCGTTGCCACAAACGTCGAGTTCACCCTTTTTTGCATAGCACCACGTACAAGGATAGACAGAACTATGCGTCATAATACCTACTAAAATGTTTGCTAACTTTAAATCAGTTGCAATAGTTCCTTCGAAAGAACTGACATTCAAAATAGACCATAATTGTGACACATTAGTGTAGTTCTCTTGAGAACATGGAGCTACCGCTAATAAAAATAATTTTTTTACGCCAGAATCTTTGAACCGTTTTGTAGCAATTCCTTCTTCATACGAGGAACGTTTACTCTCACGTTTTGCATGAGCAATCGATTGAATTGAAAGGCATACCTTTAAAAATCCACCTCTTCCATCTATGCCTAATTTCAAATGAGCATCTGGTACCTGTCGCTCTTCTTTAACATACTTAATAAAGTCAGGAAGGTCATTGCAATAAACTACGAATTCTGCAGCATCGGAAGTTTTGTTAGCCTTCATATTTACAAAGCTAAATTCTTTATAACAAAAAAAAATTGTCAACCGAGTGAGCTTTAGCTGCAAGCTTTGATGTTAATCCAGTTTCGATCACTTTTCTATTTTTAGCACTCATACGTATAACTGAAGCAATTCCTTTTACTTTACGGTTACTTAGATTGAGATCGGTTTTAATTTTTGAAAAATCATCTAGTGTCAGTAATAGTTTGTTAAAAAATTTTCTTTTTCGTTTTTACTTACTTTGACATGAAGAGGTCGACCGTGTGATTGAGAAAGTAGCAAATCGGAAGCTTGGTCATTTTTATTTTCAGTAAGCTTATTCTTTATTGTGGCTGTAATGACTTGACTCTGCGACTTTGAAGGCAACGATGATAGACATTCGGAAATATTTGGAACTTGAGAAGCTAAATTACACTTATGAGTTATCCCTTTGGCGATAATAGAAAAACAAGAACTGCAGCGCTTCTCAACAGCTTTTAGATCTATTTCGATAAAATTCATATGAAATAAAAATAATAGTGCTAAAAATTTGACAATTATTATTCTATAATTTTTTAAACCTACCAGTATCTCTTTTCTGTAGAGTATTTCCGAAAAATCTAGCAGGAATGCTTCTTGTTATTTCACAAACTTTACAATCACATTTCAAGTTATCTATTTTTTCTTATCGCCATTTTTCATATGATAAACGTTTCTCTTACATGTACCGCATAGAGCTGCAGGCAAACAATCGTCATCGACGTAATCTTCAAATAGATTTTTAAGAACATCTTTTAATTTACCCTGAATAGCAAACATTTCTTTTGCTTTTCGAAAACATAATAAGCAAACTTTGAGACGATTTTCATCGTGTGTAAACGCGTGGTCTTTCGGCATCGCGAAATATAAATTATAGAGTACTACTTTTACGTTTTAAGGTTATAAACAAACTGATGGATAGGCAATTTAAAAACAACTGAAAATCATTTTGATGTACTATAGTGAAAGATCTAACATACATAGAGAACTTAAACTACTGCTTGAAAATACATAGAAAACACGTAACGTGCGAAGCTAAAATAAAAACATTTGAATGATCGAAAAATTTTTTGTTTATAGCAACTTACTTTATTTAACTTAAATATCAAGCAAGATAAAAGTTATAGAATTTAAATAAAATTTTTTTTCACTTTGCTAACTATTTTACCTTTAAACTAATTGATATTTTAATGCTGCTAATGTAAAAAGTAATATTTCTTGAAAACGGCTCTACAAATGATTTTAATTTTGTTTTCAAAATAATATATCAACAATATAGATTTTAAATTTTCCAGAAATTTTAAAGGGCGAGATATTTTCATTTAACTCCAGTTAAAGCTCACCGTGATCCACATCTAAATTAGAGGAGGAGGGGACAGCCTAAGGGGTGTCTGCGATCCTTTCAGAAGGTCAACCGTTTCACTGATGAAGGCTATGCGCTCAAAATCCTTCTGCTCGTCAGCCGCAGGATTAAGCGCCGTTAAGTCGGACCATTCCAGAATCGGTAAGGTCGTCACTCTGTCGGCCACCTATTGCCGGAGTCTGTGGATGCTTTGCTGAGAATAGGCTTGACAGTTGCTGGATACTCTCACATTCTCCTCATCATTGCCACTCTTCTTTGTAATGAAGTTTGCTTCAGCTTCTCTCTCTTCTCTGTTTTTCTCATCTTTTTCTGTGTTTTCCAAATTTCCTTTCTGCTCGTAATTTCTTTAATACGCTCTATTTCTTCTCAATATTCGCTACATTTTCTCTCTCTACTTGAATTTTCTTTATGACGCTCTCTTCGCTATGATCGCTCTCACTCTCACTCAATTTACTCGCTGTGCTCTCGTAAAACGTCCTACTTTATTTCTTCTGTAATTTTTTTCTTTTCGCTAATGATACTGACTTCCTTAATTCAGATTTAAGTGGGGTATTACTCAGTACTGGGTGGGTACGCATCCGACAATACTATCTTAACACTCCCGGACTCTACTACCATCGATCCCTTCTGCTCATGGTCGCTAGTTGCTTTCGCTTTCTCATGAGTCGCTATACTCCTCTTCTTTATGGGCACTGGGGCGCTCTGCTGGCTGATACTGTTCATTACTGTCAGTTATAGTCCCGCAGGTGGTTGCTGGTGGGGGGATTGTTCTGCCCCCTGCATTCCGTTTTCCACAGCCGTATTGGCATACTGTCTCACAGCCCTACACAGATAACATGTCCTTTGTGGATAATCTCTCGCTCTGTATCCTACGGTTTGGCATGTATGGCAAGCGCCGTAAACTGGGGGGTCCTGCCTAGGGCGGTTCCCTTGGTTTCTATTACTATTCGTCTGATACGCGCTTTGGCCTGTGAATCGTTGGTTCTGGCCACCTCCTCTACCCTGATATTGACCATTATTCTTGGGAGGAGCCCACTGCCAAGCTGGTACGAAGCTCGGCTGTAGCGGGTTCAGCGGTGTGCTGTGCGCTCTCGCTGCAGTCTGATGTAGCTGTTCTGACTTAGCTGGAGTCGCTTGGACGTTCGCCCTGACCGATTGATTCTCCCTGGCAGCGGCTACCGCATTCGTCTGGTTTTGTTTATTTTTCTCCTTTCTAAATTTGCTTCTCTTCCTTTTCTATTTCGAGGTCGCTGGTATGTTGTCGCCATTGTCGCTCTTTATACTTGACTCTTCTGTTACTGCTGCGACTTTCCGAACCGGGATTGTTCCCGTATAGGCGGCGCCGGGATTGCTTATTTTCTCCTTGGGTGGAGGCTCTTCGAATCGATCATCTAATTCCCTCTCCTTTTTCCCAAGTTCGTCCCAGCGTTTCCAGCTCCGTTAGCGTTTTAATCTTCTTCCCCGCCATAAAATGTCGGTAGTCTTTTCTCAGTCCCTTGTATGCTTGTCTGACCAATGTTTTCATGTCTGGCGGTCGCTTGAAATGGTCGATAATATACCTAAGACAGAAGATATAATTCGTTATATTCTCTACTTTTGTCATAGTTCGCTTGCGTAGGTCCTCCATCGTGTCCTCTTCGTCTCTACGGCCCAGGTATTGCCTCCCGAATGCCTTTTTGAAGTATTTCCACGAGTTGAGCTGCTGGCCATGCCTATCAGTATAGATGGTAGCGCATTTAACAATTCCTTGTTGCTCATGGCTGAGCCGGACCTGTAGTCCTGAAGTCGGTCCAAGAATTCTTCCGGCTCTTTGTCGTCTCCGCCGAACTTTACGTTCCAGCTCTGGAGTGTTTTCACGTTCTTGACAGCTGTATCCGATTTTGAACCTGTCCGTCTATGGTGTTGTCTGAGCCTTTTGTTCCTCATTTCACGGTCGCTATCAGAATCCAGTGAACTACTGGTGCTGCTACTGTCTCTAGATATGCTACTACTGTCGCTAGATATGCTACTACTACTCGAACTCCTGCGATATCGTTCTTTCTTCTTGCGGCTATCTTTCTTCTTGTTTTGTTTATGAACCTCGACGCTGCTGGCGGATCTACATGACGTCGGTCACCTTCGGTCTTCTCTCTTCTGCGGTTTCGTTCTATTCTCTGGGTCAACTGGCCTATTATCCTTGTTCGTCCTGGGACTCCGGATTTCGGCGACTTCGTGGTTCCTCGAGGGTTCTCTTCTATCTTGGGATCCCCTATATAGCATTGGGGTATCCACATAAAGGTGTGGATCTGCCCTCGGAGGTGGAGCTACCGGATACTGGGAAACGTATAACGGTTCCCGAAGAATTTGCCTTGGTCGTGCGATGCTCATTTCCTCATACGCCCGCAATAGATAGTCGTAAGGTCCTGTGGACAATAACAGAGTAGACTTTTATAAGTCTCATTTTACTCAGAAGACATGTAATTTCCATGTATTGAAATTTAAAAGAGAATTCTTTTTAAGAAATTATGACTAATTAAGTATGAAATGTGTAATTTATTAGCGCTTTATATCACTTTTTCTACCACTGTGGATTAATAATTATGGCAAAAGTTTTGTTTTGCAAATGCCCCATACACTTGGAAATTACATATTTTCTGCGTTAAATAAGATTTGAAAAACGCTATCAACTGCTTTGGTACTATGCTTTCTCAAAGTGAATTTTATTAAAATTATTATAAATAAGGAAGAACCGCACAATACCGACCATCATGGCTATTTTTCTGTCTATTTATTTTCATCTATGCCTATGTGATTTGTGCCCTACTGAAATATATTTTTCTATAAACGTATTATTGTATAGCAGAGAGTCTTTGGTCAGCGAGTTGTCATTGATTCTAAAATCATTTTTTATCTGTAAAATCAAATCAAATCCATACCTATAAAAGATTGCATTATCATTTAAAATTATTACTACTATTTAACATATACTAGTTTACAAATTCCATCATCAAATTAGTATACAAATTATAATTTTTCTATGGTATATTGATAGATAGATTCAGTATTGCAAAAATAACATTTACAGGAGTATATGAAACAAGTTTTAAGTAAAAATTTCACTGACTTTTATCTTATAGTATTCGAGTAATAAATGTTGAGAAAGAAATTCACGCATGATATAACAATTGAAACACGACTCATGTAAAATAGTTTTCGGTCCTAAAATGAAAAATTTTATGAGTACTTTATTGTGTACAAAAAATCTGTGCAAAATTTGATACGAATGGTGATATGCCACATAATAACACACGCACGCACGCACGCACGCACGCACGCACGCACGCACGCACACACACACACACACACACACACACACACACACACACACACACACACACACACACACACACACACACACACACACACAAAGAAAAGGCAGTCCAATGGAAAAAGAGTGGATTAGAGAACTTAACGATGTAGTTAAAGAAATCAGCCAGATAGAGGAAAATTGCAGGAGCGGGTCAAGAGTGCTCCGTAACATTGAACAGAAAAAGCAGAACTAGAAAGCCAAACAAGAAGAGCAAAACTAGAAAAGATAAAGAGCAAAGCCGGGATTTCAAGCAAAGGCTCTAGCCGGATAAGTATATATTAATGGCCTCAGGTGAGTTGGGAGATCTGAGCTATTGGGACGAGTATACTGTACAAAATATGTATTCGTACCAAATTTCAGCCCTTGAAACCTCCCCATATCCAGAGATATCGCAAAAGTGTGATTTTTCATTTTAATTTTATTTTTCAGACATTGGTTCAAAAAATTCTTTGAAAACATTCATAGACATAGCGATTTATATCACAAAAAAATAAGTTTGTTTCTCCAAGTACAAACCCATTAAAGCATTGCTTTCAGAAATGATTTAATATGCCAAATTGAGTATTCGAAGGGTTATTATATATTCTCTAAAAAAATAGATTTTTTCACGTATTTTTTATTATTCTTCAAAAATATGCATCGCCGCCAAGCCGATTTAGGTAACTCACGCAGGAAAAATGATTCAATATTTCTAAGATTTTTTTTCTACGCTTATAAGGTTCAACATAGGCAGGAAGGATATATTTAATACATACTGATAGTAGTTTTATACGTCATAATTTTTTAAAACCGTCTACACATCTAGAACAGCAGAAACTAGGTATTTAATACTTAATTTTAAGACGTTTTTACTTAAAATCATTAAAAAAAACTTCAAATCATCACTTATAATATATTATAATCCCTTCTAACACTAATTTTGACTTTAAATGCGTTTCTAGAAACCGCTAAATGCGTAGGATACCCTATTTTATCCAAACTCATAGAATATTTATTGTAATTGTCAGTTAATTGATAATTGAAAGATTTTTGACAACCGTCAACTTGGTTATGCAAACCCATCATTTGAATCGCATTTAACGACTGCCAAACCCTTGAATACCATATTTTAAATAAAAAAGTATAAATATTCGTCATAATTGACATTTTAATAAAACTGTCAACTTGATAGTTATGCAAAAATGTCATCAGAATCGCATCCAGCGAATGTCAAAACCCAAGAATACCATACTTTTCCTTAAGAAATAAAATATATATCATAATTGACAGTTTATTGGCAACTGTCAACTTTGTTATGCAAAACTATTGTTCGAATCGCATTTAGCGACAGTCAACTCGGTTATGCAAAACTGTCATCAGGATCGTATTTAGCGATTGTTAAAACCGTAGAATACCATACTTTTAATAATAAGTATAAATATTGTGACATCGTACGATTATTTACGTATATAGATATAGTTAAAATCTAAAAACATAGAAAATAAAAAAACCTTTAAAGCATCGTTTTTATACTGTAGCGAGTGTGAATCTAGCTTATTCTAAGCAGACGTACTGCACAGCAAGGGTACGGCTGGCAAGTGCCGTTAGACGCGCACATGTGCCTTTGCTCTCCCTCTACCCTATCTGAGAGATAACAGAAGCAGCCTCTGTCGAGCGAAAAAATACAGGCTGAAATATTATTTTGAAAACAAATAGCGTAGCGTATAAGATAATAACTTTTTACATTTTTTAACATCGTAATATAGTTTTTTAATTCAAATAAAAATGTTGTGCGAAAGAATCAAGTCGATAGCTTAATTCTAAATGTTGTTTTAAATATTCTGTTGTAATAATAATATTTACATATAAGATGATAATTTTAAGAACTTAAATATGAATGTTTATTCACTAATTGCAGTTTGCATTATAGTCATTTTTACTGCAACCTTATATTATACACACTTTGAATTTAAGTAAACGTAAATTAATATTAATTTTACTTTCATTACTTATTCTCATTATTATTGCCATTTAATCTTATACTATTTTAACCATATGTACACATTAATTAATTACCATAATTGTAATATGAGTTTTAACAAAAATAATAACTATATAATATAACTATATATATATATATATATATATATATATATATATATATATATATATATATATATATATATATATATAGTTAGTAAATATTTTCACAATATTATCATTAATGATTTTTTATGAAATAACTATTATATTTTAAGATCATTTAGTAAATAAAAATATAATAAACATTAATATTTTAGGTTAATATTAAGAAAATCAAATGTAAAATGCGAAAGATAGAGAAGGAGCAAGAGAGGAAGCGAGAGAGAAGATCTCCCTTATCTCTCTAAGAAAAAGGTCATCCCACCGAAAAAAGGCCCGAGCGCCAAAGCCTAGCTGCGCGCGCTTCTTTAGCGACGCCCTCTGAAGACCTATTCACACATAACTCTTCTTCTTCTTTCTCTGTCTTAAGCATTAGCCTAATAAGAGGAAAAGTGCGTGGGAGGAGAAAAAGGAGGAAACGGGGTCTCACCAGCATTCGCTCGACAAGCACCTCAGGAGCAGTATCTGTTCCTGTAACGCAATCTTGTGTTTGACTTAGAGTATCTCACTCGCCGAAGCGCCTCAGGAGCAGTATCTGTTCCTGTACAGCAAAGCTTGTGTGAATTCTAAAAACTCGAACTCTCACTTGCCTAAGCGCCTCAAGATCAGTATCTGTTCCTGTACAGCGAAGCTTGTACTGAAGTAACAGTAGAAACATCTCACTCACTAAAGCGCCTCCAGAGCAGTATCTGTTCAGGAAAAGCAAGGTTTGTACAAGACAGAATAGTAGAAAGACGTAGCTCGCTCAAGCAACCTCTCGAGGCAACGTGCCTTTAGTATCGCTAAGCTTGCTACAGATCTTTGTAGACAATTATACTAAATTCAAATATTCGGGTAGACAGTTTTTAAGTCGAAAAACCCACAAAAATTTCATTGTATTAAAAATATTTCGGGTTAAAACACCCAAGAATAAAAATAAATATTACGGGTTAAAACACCCAAGAATAAAAGTAAATATTACGGGTTAAAACAGCCAAGAATAAAAGTAAATTATTCAAATAGAACTACAAATTAAACATCCGAAAAGTAATTATATTTTATTTACAATTTTTGTACCGATTATATTAAGATTATTACTAAAAAAGATTCAAAATTAATAAAATTACCTCATTTCTAAGAATTGAAGTAAAGCCGAGAATCCTCATTATGGGGGTTCAAGACGTCAAAAACTAATTACATACGATTTGCCTTAGAGACCCTGGCTATTGTGCGAAAGCATAGGCCAAAATAAAAGGCGCATTTAAAAGCTTGTAGCTTTAGTCTTATTTGTAGTCCGTTGGACGTCACAATATTCATCATAATTGACAGTTTAATTTAATTTCAAGTATGGATGTGTTGAACAAGGGATGTAATTGTGACCTTCAATTTGACTTTGGACTTGACCTTGAAGGTCATTTGAAGGTCAACTGGTTTTTTTAATCGGAAATCCCAGTAATAATAAGGAGAATAAGGAGAATAAGGACTGAATGTAAAATTTCTCGCTCTATCGGTTTCCGGTATTATTACTGGGATTTCCGATTAAAAAAACCAGTTGACCTTCAAATGATCTTCAAGGTCAAGTCCAAAGTCAAATTGAAGGTCACAATTACATCCCTTGTTCAACACATCCATACTTGAAATTTCTCGCTCCTTCCGAATCCGGTATCAAAAATAAGGGTTTCCATTTGAAAATATGAGGTCGACCACGAAACAACCTTGAAAATGAGGTTCAAGGTCAAATCCAAGGTCACCGTCGGGTACTCCGTAAAGATTTACCTAGGGTATGACCTTTGTTTGTTTTGTTTTACCACTGAACTCGCGAGATTTTTAAGTCCCTCGGACGACACAGAGCAAGTGAGCTCTCATGCCCTGGAGCAGCTGAAGAAGACGTGTAGCTGCCTCCCCATTAAGCCTCGCATACGTAGAAGCTGGCTGACCTCGGCTGGGGTACGCTGAGCACGCTCTGGCGTCTCCTCTCCTTACTCCTGTCCCCTCGAACCAACCTAAAAAGACACACAAAAGATTAGAAACTAGGAAGAGAAGTAGAAAGTATTGGAATGATACCCACCTGATTGTACGCCTTGAAGGGCATAGATAGATCCACCTTGGACGGAGCGGCTGCTTCTCTAGACGTAAAGGAGGCCTGCAGCATACATCCTAGAAATATAAACGAGGATTAGTCTACAGCATACATGTATCTACGCCGTCCGGGGTCCTGAAGCTATCGCCATCGTGCCCCTTCGTCGGCACTATCGCCTCGATGTCCTTCCTGCTGCATCCCTCGTCGCACTTCCTCGCCCTAGCCATTCGTCCCCCTCGTCCTCTCCAACTCCGTCCGCAAGCCGTCGGCCGCATGCTGCATAGCATGACACCACCGCGAGCAGACGCTTCCCTTTCCTCCTTCGCACTTCTCTTTCTCCCTCGCCAAAGCACGCACTGCGCCCCCAGGCGAGCTCTGTCCACACCACCGAAACTTGAGCGCCGCGGTGACGAAGGATGACGCGCCCACTTCGTACTGAGCTACGCACACCGACGCTTCGCTTTTCCGAATAGCTCCGTACGAACTCCCTCTAACTAAGAACGCCTCGTGGTGATTACCGATATTGTATCCTGCGTCCATCGTGTGAGCCTACACATCTGTGATATCGAAGGAGGCCACACTCGATTAGAAAGAGTAAGTTGCACAGAATACTTTCGTGCTTAGTGCGGGTACAGAATCATATATATATATATATATATATATATATATATATATATATATATATATATATATATATATATACTCCGATAGTGATTTCATCAAGCTTGCGCCGCGTGCGTGTCGAGCGTCGCGTCTCCGCCTTTTCCTCGTATGTTTCGTCGCCGGAAATTATTTGAATTCGCGTCCCTGAGGAGTAGCTTCTTCCCATTCCACCCTTTTACCGTTCCCACCGTACCGCGTGCTCACCGTAGCTAGTTAATCGTATAAGTAACCTTATTGTATGGGTCTAATAATAATTGTAAGATCGTGCTGCGAATTCGAGCAGCTGGCGCTCAACCTTTGTAAAACAAATAGAATAAACCGCAAGTGTTCACAGTTTTATCCTAAATCCCGTGTATCATTTATTCCAACCCTCGAATAAAAATAATGTTAAAGCCTGCATGTGCGGCGCAATAATATTGGTTAAACTAGCCAAAATTATTGTCATAATACATATCCCTCTCTGTATAAGTGCTTCTACGGAGTTGGTCCTAGCGTCAACGGTTAGTTTTGCTCTGAGTCTTGTCGAGTGCACATCGCTACAATATCATGTCAAGTTATCCCAAAGGTGATAAATCGAGCAGTGATTGTTCTGCGAAGCCACAAAATCGCAGATTCCACGGGAATCGATTCTCAAGTGGACCAGACGATGCAGAGTGCAACACAAGCAGTAGTGAGAAGAAATTATTTACCGGAAGAACCGAAAATATAATTGTACATCCAGCTCACTGTTACCGAATAATTGAATTTCTGACAGTATTTCTTGAAATTTCTGACATAGTAATCTGCAGATCTTGTAAACAAAACATAACATTTGCAGAGATCAGGCATCGAGGCTTGGGTTTAAAAATTATATTATCATGTATGTGCTGTCGACGAGAAATCAATTCTGGACCGTTAATAAACACCGGTTACGAAATAAATAAACGAATTGTGTTTGTTATGAGGCTTCTTGGTGTTGGATGAGAAGATATCAATCTGTTTTGTGGACTTATGGATCTATGTCACGGTTTGGCGAAATCAACACATGATAAAATAGTGCAGCATTTATACTCAGCGTCGAAATCAATGTTTCAAAGTGCCTGTAAAAAATCTGTCAAAGAAGAGCAAGGAAAAAATGTAGAAAGTTAAAGAACTGCAAAACATTTGAAAGTTTCCGGCGATGGATCCTAGAAAAAACGTGGCTTCACTTCATTGTTCCGTGTACAACTTCGATTGCACATTTCTGTGGCAAAGTAGTCGACCTTATCGATAAAAGTGCGTACTGTCATTCATGTGCCCTAAAAAAATACATTAGACAATGATGAATTTGAGGAATGGTATAAAGATCATAAAGAATCATGCTCCACAAACTACGACGGTTCAGCAGGGAAGATGGAGGTGGATTCGATCGTGAAAATGTTTTTGAGATCTGTTAAAAAATTCGGTGTAAAGTATACGAATTATGTCGGCGACGGCGATTCGAAAACTTTTGCTAGTATTCTCAAAATGAATCCATACGGTGACGATTGCCCTGTTACTAAAAATGAGTGCGTGAGGCATGTACAAAAGCGTATGGGTACTCGACTCCCAAATAAAAGGAAGAAAGAGAAGCTCGGAGGTAAAAAGCGGTTGACGGAGAGCATCATTAAAAAATTAGCGATCTATTATGGTTTGGCAATCAGAAGAAATATTAATTTTGACGAAGATATGAAAAAAGCTGTAATGGCAACGCTGGATCATTATTGTTCGAGTGATAAATCTCCTCGCCACGAGAATTGTCCGGCAGGCGCCGAAAGCTGATGTGAATGACGCAAAACCATGAATTCTCTTACGCCTTTCAAGCATCCTGTTCGATTGATTGACGAAAATGTGGAGCAACATATTCATCCAATCTACGAAGAGCTTTTAAACGACGAACTTTTGAGGCAATGTTTAGGCGGGCACACACAAAATTCAAACGAATCTTTCAACTCCATTGGCTGGCGGATGAGCTCGAAACATCTGAATTCTGGCCAAAAAATTGTTGAAATGGCTGCGCACATGGCTGCAGGAATGTTCAACGAAGGATTTTCTGCAATTCTAAGTACCATGCAGTTGCTCGATTTAAAAATCGGCCAGCAATGTAAGATGTTTACGAATAACATCGACACACAACGGATCGAGAGGGAAAACCGGCGTTCGGCTTTTTCCAGCAAGGAAGCTCGCACGGCCCGTCGACTCGAGCAACTGCATCAAAATGAGTTTTATGAGGAAGCTGAAGGTTTACTTTATGGAGCAGGAATAGCTGATTAGCGTATTATTACTGTAAGTAATCTAAAATTAACATTTTTTCTGATCGTAAACTTTGAAGCGAGTTTTCTCGAGTTTTCGTTTTTACGATTTTTGTAAACTGGCGGGCATAATTGCATTTCTAAACAACTTTTTTAGCAAGTTGAAATGATTTTTTTTTACAAAAAGCACATTTTTTTCATGCTTGAGAGAAATTTTAAATTTTACAATTTTTTCAGGTTTTTCTTAGTTTACCTTTTAGAAAAATATATCAGAATTAAAATTTTCTTTGGTTTTTTGGTTTTTTGTTTCAGACAAAAATTATGAGTTCCATTTTCCCGCCGATTGGAGACTGCAATTGCAAGGTGCTTCACAAATGTGCATTAAAATCAGCTGCGTGCGAATATATTTCTTTCAAAAAAATTTTTTTTATAATGTTCAAATATGCATTAAAATATTCTAAAAATTTCGCTAGACTTGCTTATTTTTTTCTGTCCTAAAAAAGTTCACCCAAAAACGCTTTTTTTAAGCCTTTTAAAGCAGGACCCCCCCTTAACCCCCATTTACCCTTTTACCTCCATTTACCCCCAATTAATTTACTCGACAATTTACTGAGAACGTAGCTACCTTCAAACCCGAGTTACTTTGATAACTAATATCAATTAATATTCACGCAATTAATCTAAATTATCTGACACGTTCTGCTCGCTTCGAAGGTATAATACATCTCTGCTCGCACGCGACTTCGCTCGCAATGGCCGCCCTTAGTCTTTCTCGCACTCGCACGCCGAGCCGAACGCTAACTGAAATAACTGCAACTTCCTGGAACCCCAATCTGAAATGAAACAAATACCGCAAACCCGAACACGAGGCACTGGACAGCAACACATAACCTGTGATTAAGCAGAGAAATACGGAAAGATCTCACCAAGTAATTTTCTTACAAGTCCAAATTATAAATTCTCTTGAAAATTCTCTGTAATACCGGGCGCTCTGTGGGCAGAACTCGCTGGTGATAATATTCACTCACGTTGAAGCAATGTCCAATCAAATAAACTCCTATGCAATGACTACTAAAAATCGCGTAATGGCGTCTCTCGTCTCTCCCTACGTGCATCTAGTCGAAACCTCCTTTGCTACCAGCTACTGTGAAAATCGTCTGAACGCTGAGGTGGTCCGGAGCAGAGTGACTGAGGCGGAAGTACTTCAGCCTTCTCGGGAGGAGAATCCTCGTGGTGTCTCGGCACCCTAGCTCCCTCTATTTTTCTTAACTCGATGTCCTATCTCACTCTCGCCCACCTGTTACTGTAGGCCCAAACTCGATTTTCATTAGAGTAGGAACCGGAGGTTAACTACTACATTAGTTTTACTACTCGAACATGCGCATATGTAACGCGGCTACTTCAAATAATATAGAAGCGCCCTATATATCATGTCGCTTTTGCTGATTCTCGTCTACTCCCTCAACTCGATAAAGTTCCACAAGGTGAAATATTCTGGTATGACGGCCGCCTGACTGTGTTGGCATATCTCGTCATACGTTTCTTCAGTATGCATACCTGTTGCTGCGGCAGCCAATCCCGTGCCATCATCCCGCCGCTCGAACCGGCCCGCTCATGCAGAGAGAGCCTAACGCGCGTTCGCTGTAGACGCGTCTTGCTCCCCCTCTGCGTCCCTCTCCTCTCTCTTTCTCTCGATCCGTACTCGATTGTTCTTCACGCGCGACAGCTGGCTTCGACCGCTTCGATGGCGCTCTCTCTCTCTCTCTCTCTCTCTCTCTCTATTTTGTCGAAGCATAAACCATGGATCTCACCTACTTTACGAGCTCGAATGAAACAACGCGACCGCGCCTATAAGATTTCTCGCACCACCGGCCAACAACCCGACCGCACAAGGTTCGAAACTTTACGTGCAGAGGTTAGTAACGCTCTCGACACCGCGTAAAATAAGTTCTTAGAAACGAAACTCGTCAACTCGCTTGACTCTAAATCGAAGTGGCGCGAGCTGCGACACATGGGGATGTCGGCGTCGAATTTGCCATCCCCATTCCTATACTTCGACCCCGCGACCTTAAACAGGCACTATGCCTCCACCGTGAGTCACTCTCTCCCCTTATCAGAGACCGATTATCAAAAGGTCAGGGACACTCTCTTTAATACTAACATTTCCACTCACTTCGACTTTTCTCCGGTTACACAAAATGAGGTTAAGAATGCGTTACTCAATCATCATCTAAAGGCTCAGGCCTTGATGGAATGTCAGTGGAAATGCTAAAGGCTCTACTACCCGAATTACTGGGCCCCCTCACCGACCTTTGCAACTCGTCTCTCAACAGCGCCTCGTTTCCGTCTTTTTGGAAGAAGGCACTCTTAGTACCACTCTCCAAGACTAAAACCCCCAGCTCACCCTCCGACACACGGCCGATCGCTGAGCTGCCAGAACTTTCGAAAGTCCTAGAGCGCGTCATGCACAAACAGCTTCTCGGGTACCTCGAGGTCAACAGACTTCTTGATCCACGGCAAGCAGGGTACAGGTCGGGTCATAGCACCCAGACAGCACTTCTAGGCGTACTTGATGACGTCAGACACGCGATAGACAAACGCATGCTCACTATACTAGTGCTATTCGACTTCTCCAAGGCGTTCGATTTCATACCGCATGCCTTGCTTCTGGCTAAACTACGAGCATTAAACGCGTCGGATCGGGTCCTGCGATGGTTTTTTAACTACCTTGCCGATCGCCTTCAAGCAGTCATCGATGATGGTGGCTCCATCTCGGAATGGCTTAGTGCTGCTTCCAGCGTCCCGCAGGACAGTGTACTTGGTGTGCTTCTTTTTGCGATATTTATAAATGATGTTCCACGCGTCATTAGGCTCGCCAAGTACATGATTTTTGCAGACGACACGCAACTGTACCTTCACTGCTACCCGTCTGATCTCTTAGAAGCCCTTGGCTCTTTGAACCGCGATGCTCAAGCAGTGGCTCAGTGGGCGAGAGACAGCGGTCTCAAACTTAACCTCGCCAAGACTAAGGTAATGATACTCGGCAGCCAAGCCTACATCAATACTATAAATATAGCCCACATTCCTAAATTATCCGTGGACGGTCATTTGCTGGAATACGTGTCTCAAGCACGCAACCTCGGGGTCTGGATCACGCCCACCCTCGATTGGCAACTGCACGTTAGACACGTCACTAGGAAAGTCTATGGCGCTCTTTACGTGCTTAAATTTTGCAGACGCGCCCTTTCAAAGCACATAAAAAAGCACCTTGTAGAAAGCCTGATTTTTCCGAGTTTTGACTACGCGTGCGTTGTCTACAGCGACCTTGACGCAACTCGCCGTCTCAAGTTGCAACGCACTCAGAACGCATGCTTCCGGTTCGTAGTAGGCAACATCCCTCGGCGAGCTCACGTCACCCCTTTTCGGCTCGAGCTAGGTTGGCTTTCGGCACAGCGCCGCCGTGAATACTTCAGCGGCTCGCTCGCCTACTCGGTAATTTCTAACGAAAGACCTGAGTATCTTGCTACGCGTTTCACCCGACTGGACGTTGACCTCTCCCTCCGCCGCTCTGAGAGGAACCCACCGCAAGTACTCCTTTACCCTGCTCCACGTACTTAAGCTCTTAAGCAATCTTTCTGCATTCAAGCATCAGTCTTGCTAAATTCCCTCTCAGTGATTGTCTTTTCATCACACCTATTGGGCTCTTTCAGATCGTCGCTCAAGAATGCTCTCTTAGAGCGTGATGTCATGGACTGGGAAGAGCGTGTCCGCGCCGAAGGCCTGCCTTCCGCCCCCGAGCGACTCCGCACACGCAAACCAATATTATGCGCACGTCGTTAATTCTACATTGGTTAATTCTACACTGTTAATGTACATATAAGTTTAGTAGTCTAAGATAAGATAAGTTAACTAACAAGCCGCTGCGTAAATAAGAGAGCACCGTTATTTATGTACCTCAACCTATCAGCATTTTTATTAATAATTAAGCACTTCGATTGTAACTGTATAATTAACTGTAAAATATAAACCTGTAATTCAGCTAGCACCAGACGGGGTTCTACCCCAAGGTGTCAAATATAGTCAAATCAAATCAAATCAAATCAAATCAAATCAAATCTCTCTCTCTCTCTCTCTCTCTCTCTCTCTCTCTCTCTCTCTCTCTCATGTATCCAATAAACTTTTTAATCAATACAGAGTATACTACGAAATCTGCTCAACATTTAAGTCCATCAAAGTGGTGGAAAAGTTAACAAAAAACATCCCGCAGCCAAATTGCAATTCCAATCATGAACGCTCCAGCAACATCAGCATCAACGAAAAGATTATTTAGTATACAGCGATGGATTCACTCAGCCAAGCACAATAGATTAACCACTAAAAGATCTATTAAGTTAACTTGTACAGCAGAATAATTATTTTTAATTGATTTTAATAATAAATAAAAAGTCGCGTTAAGTCGCGTCGTCTATTTAGTTGGAAAATGACCGTCTGCGGACGGTCTGTTCTTCTGACCTGACTTATGAGAAAAAGACGGCTTACATAGAGTATTATTATTTGAAAGCATTATGACGGTCTACTGACGGACATTTAACGGTAAAAAGACAGTCTTTTTACCATTGGTAAAAAAGACAGTCATTTTACAACACTAGTACCGGGACCAGTAATAAAGTGTGCTCGGGAGTATCGAGGAAGTACACGCGTAGGTGGCATACATTAGCTTAATTTAGCGCGATAAATACCGCGAACAACGTGGATAAAAGTCGGTGATTGAGCTTGGGAATTCAGAACGACGTAGAATACCATAATTTTCCTAAAAAAGTATAAATATTTATTATAATTGAGTTTATTAAAATCTGTCAATCTGGTTATGCAACATTATCACCAGAATGTTCATTTCACTAGCATCTATATTAAAGCAGACCCATTTCTTGCCTTAATATCAGTCTAAAAGTTCGAAGAAAGGATTTGACCTTGTAACGTCGCATTTGTTACTCTACTTATTTATAAACTTTGCTCAGCACTTTACCGAATTTATCAAATATAATGGGCGTCAGCTAAAGCGTTAAATGATGGTGTCACACCACCAACGCATTTACGCCATTGCCTCAAAGCACATGGCGACAATTTATATATATGTATATATATATATATTATGTATAATGGGTAACGTTAATTACTAATTCTCTCTATAAGTGCCGAGGGATGCTCGACAATTACAGCCCACTCACCGTTGCTCAACTGTAGTCGCCTCGCAATGCTCCTCGTTCCTACTTTTCGCCAAAACTACTACTCCTAACTTCCTACTCGTCGATTCTGTCCTCGCGGTCTTATAAACATGAAAGGTGCGCGCGACGTGCGTCTGGAAGCTACGACGGGCGGGCAGTGAATGCCCAAGATCGAAGAGGGCGGAAATTTCTTCCAAATTTTCGGCTCTTCTTTTTGCCTATATTCAGCCCACACACTTGTTGCTTCCGCCCTTATCTTCTCGGCGATTGGCCTTGATTTTCCCTAAATGCGAAAATCAAGACTAAGTCTGCGGCAATTTGAGTCGCTAATTGCCATTGGTCCGCTCCGCGATTGCCGCAATGTCCGCGAAGCGCGGGCAATATAAATCACTAAATATACACGCGCGTCAACCCGGCGTGTATATCTATATCGGGCGCTTTCGGTTTTGTCGCCACCGGACCATCATAGTTTGCAGCGCGACGTGTGCGCGTCGGCCTACGTTACGGCACACTGGCAGCTTCAGGCGACTCGCGGCTCGGCGGCTGCTAGCTTTCCTATGCTGTCGACAGCCGCGTCGGTCTCTCTCTCTCTCTCTCTCTCTCTCTCTCTCCTCTCCCGCGGCTACAGCCGTAGTGGCCTCGAGGAAGCTGCCGCTGCTGCTGTGACTCCTCTCTCCTCCCGCGTATACGTGCATCGGGAGAGAGGACGGTTTGCGCGTGCGTGTGTGTGTGTGCGGGCAGTGGTTTCGTCCTCGGGAGGCGAGGGAGAAAAGCAAGCGAGAGAGAGAGGGTCGTGCGTACAGCGTGCGATGGTGTAGGTAACGGGTGTGTGTGTGTATAGGCTCGTCGTCGTTGCTCGCTCCGATCAGTCGTCTCTGCGGCGCGATCAGCTGTTGCCGCTGGTATGGATGTGTGCATGTGTGTGCCGGTCTATGGCTTTCCTCAGTCGCGACTCTCTTTATCCCCATTCCCTCGACAATATAAAATAACAATTCCCCCCATTAATAACAATAACATTTAATAAAAGATGCTCGGCTCTGGTGACGGGTGATTTGGTCGCGATTGACTGCCCGTGTTTTAATACATTGTGACGCGAAATACACGTCACAAACTCTCCCCCCCTAAACGGGACACACCGCCAGGAGTGGACTGTTTATTCCAATAATTAACGAGACTCTAGTTGGGCCATTGTACGAGTATCCCATAAACACGATTCCCGAACAATCCTCGGCACCAGAGCTTTGCAAGAAACAATATATATATATATATATATATATATATATATATATATATATATATATATATATATATATTAAAAGTATACCTATACTATAACTAATCAGGCTGAAAACCAAACAAAAAAAAAATGTTATTAATACCTCCACCATACTACTCCCAATCCGATCACAGAGCACTGCTGCTGCTGCTGCTGCGACTGCTGCTCTTGCTGCTGCTGCTAGCGCTGCAGTCGCTGCAGCTGTTGCTGTTGTCGCTGTTGCTGCTGCTGCTGCTGCTGCTGCTGTTGCTGCTACTACTGTTGCTGTTGCTGCTGCAGTCGCTGCTGTCGGTACTTTTCCTTCAATCTTCTCTCTCATCTCTTGACTCGTCGGTCGGGTCTCTTCGCTGGTCGCTCGGGTCTCTTCGCTCTTCTTTCTCGTTTCTTCACTCGTCGCTCGGGTCTCTTCACTCGTCACTCGAGTCTCTTCGCTCTTCTCTCTCGTCTCTTCATTCGTCGCTCGTGTCTCTTCGCTCTTCTCTCTCGTCTCTTCACTCGTCACTCGGGTCTCTTCGCTTTTCTTCCTTGTCTCTTCGCTTGTCGCTCGGGTCTCTTCGCTTTTCTCTCTCGTTTCTTCACTCGTTGCTCGGGTCTCTTGGCTTCTCTCTCTCGTCTCTTCGCTTGTCACTCGAGTCTCTTCGCTCTTCTCTCTCGTCTCTTCATTCGTCGCTCGTGTCTCTTCGCTCTTCTCTCTCGTCTCTTCACTCGTCACTCGGGTCTCTTCGCTTTTCTTCCTTGTCTCTTCGCTTGTCGCTCGGGTCTCTTCGCTGGTCGCTCGGGTCTCTTCGCTCTTCTCTCTCGTTTCTTCACTCGTCGCTCGGGTCTCTTGGCTTCTCTCTCTCTCGTCTCTTCGCTTGTCGCTCGGGTCTCTTCGCTCTTCTCTCTCGTTTCTTCACTCGTCGCTCCGGTATCTTCGCTCTTCTCTCTCGTTTCTTCATTCGTCACTCCGGTCTCTTCCCTCTTTTCCTTCGCCTCTTTATGGGCATTTCCTGTCAGGCTTAGCACGGCACTCTCCCCCCTAGACCCAGAACCAAAAGAACGTCAGCAGCGTTACTTGGCAAAACACTCTTCAACATGCCTGTCCTTGCAAGGTCGCCTTTCTGCACAGCATCTTCGGGGGTCGCTAGTAGGGCGTGCAGCCATCCTGCCTCAATCGTCACAGCTAGGTCCAGATACGCGTATCCGCGTTCATGCTGCTTTTCGGGCGTGTCTGATTCGAAGGAACTACTACCACTTGAACTTTCTATGCTAGAAGGGCTACGTCTCCGGCGTCTGTTACGTGTCCAGTCCCAAGTGGAGTAACCTCGCTTCCGGTGCTGTATATGCCTCCGCGGCCTATATCCCGAGTCACTGTCAGAGTTCGATGAGCTGCAGTATCGAGAGATTTGGTCATGAACGACTACCGTCGATCCCGGGCCTGGGTTCGACGTTCCTGGCAATTCTGCTCCCGGAGTTCGTGCTCATGATGGTCGTGCGTCTGCATTCGAGGACAGTACCATTGACTGTGTGGTCGCTGCTACATGTTGTGTTGAGTGAACTGGACCGGTGAGACCTGTGAAACTTGGCACCCTGGTACTGGAATCGTGCGTGACGGGCATTCATGAGTACCGAATACTGAGTGCTGCCATTTCTACTTGCATCGATGTAGCGGTGGTAATGGTGGTGGTTGCGCAACTAATTATCCGATTGACTGCTACCTGTGCTCTAGACTCTTACATCTCCACTACTTGTCTTGACGTAGTAAGCGGCCTAAGGTCTTGGCTGTCTTCGGTCCCTGTACTTTGGCTTTCTAAAGTTTTGGTCGACTTCCTAGATCTTTTATCCCTTTTTCTCGTGACCACGGGTACGAGAATTTCCTCGTATGACTCCTCTCTCATAGTTGCAACCGTAGTCGCCGGTAATTCCTCCGGTTGTTTTTCATCCACGGACGGGTCCCATGATACGTCAACATGAGGCTCCACTGTCCTTATACTGGCTCGCAGAAGTCTCTGAGTTGGACTGTTGTCCCAGATACGCTCAATCCCATTTGGTCCAGGATTACTATCAGTTCGTTTGGGTTCATCCCATTTATTCTAGTCGATACCGCCAGTCGCTGGAGTATGCGCGAGTCCTTCTTTGCTGCTTGTCTTGTGTTCATTTTGTACTTTTTACTCGTACACAAAGGGGAAAAGAAAACAGCTGTTTGGTCGCTATTTACACTCTACCGTTCTGCAATGTTCGCTAGATTGGGAGGGCCCACCCAAATCTTTGGAATCTTCTCAAAGACGGGGATTTAACCTGCAGTACCTGGTGCACGTGAATGGAGAGGTCGCTAATAAGGGAAACAGTCTTAACTCTTTTACGGGACAATATTCCTGCCTAACTACTGTGTCACTATTATTCAATTTTTATAAGGATTTATAATAATAATATGTATATTTATGTATGTTACTTTTGCTAAAGGGACAAAAGGAGATAAACAAAGAAAATAGCTTCTTTTCTTGAGACCTTTATCGGTTCCTTTAGCTGAAATGCCTAATCGAAATTTGGTTGCCTAACTCTTAAGTAGCTGCTGAAATACCCTGACGCGAAACTAATAAAATCGCTATTCAGTCTTCAGTAGTTCTTGGTATGCTCTTCTTGTTCATATCTGGAGTAATAATCTGAGGTTTCTTCTGGGTCGCAACCAATTTTCAGTAAATAATTCCGAATACAAATGAAATATATATGTATATGTATATGTATTAAACAATATTTCCTTTGACACAGTAGTTTTAACAACAACTTTAGTTGTTGTTGGAGTTTTATACCCAATTTCCCAGCAGTTGCTTGAAAAATTATTATTCCTTGTCAGAATTTGTAAATCGCTTTTACTAATCGATTTGGGGGTAGTAGCACAGCGAAATTAATATTTTGTGGAGGTATTCGCAATATAAACTTTCCCTATACGGTGGTGTGAGTCCTACTCCATTACTTTAAGAATTCGTTAAGGAGGTTTGAAAAATAGGGTCGAAATTCAGAATAATTACACACAAAAATAATTCATCTTTCACTCTAATTCATTATCTCAACTTTTACTAAATCCCCAAACAACAATTTTCTGAAATTGTCTCCTATTTTCCACACCTTCTTTATTTGTCGCTATTCTACTCAGTGCGTCGCCGCAGTCTTCCGCTTATACTAGTATTTCGCTATATTCTCTGGATATCGCTACAATCTTCCTCAAAATAAACGAAGAAAAATTTCCAATATTCAAAAAATAAAAATCCTTGGAAAGGTCCCAATCGAAACGAAAAATTCCTTTACGACATACCCAAAGAATAATATGAGAAACCCTAAAATCAAGAATCGCTCAAAAGAAAATCCAAAATACAAAATAAATTTTCCCGGAAATTCCTCAAATCAAAAAACTTTAAAAAAATATATTCCGGAAAATTTTCGAAACCCTTTCAAAAAAACAAAATCTTCAACAAATCCTCAAAATTAAAAAATCCTCAAAAAAGAACTTCCGGGAAATTTTCAAAAATTATCCAAGAAAAATTCTCAAAATATTCCGGAAAATTTTCAAAACCCTTTAAAAATTTTCAAAACCCTTATCCGATCGAAGAGGGCGGAAATTTCTTCCAAATTTTCGGCTCTTCTTTTTGCCTATATTCAGCCCACGCAGTTGTTGCTTCCGCCCTTATCTTCTCGGTGATTGGCCTTGATTTTCCCTAAATGCGAAAATCAAGGCTAAGTCTGCGGCAATTTGAGTCGCTAATTGCCATTCGTCCGCTCTGCGATTGCCGCCCTTTCCGCGAAGCGCGGGCAATATGAATCGCTAAATATACACGCGCGACAACCCGGCGTGTATATCTATATCGGGCGCTTTCGGTTTTGTCGCCGCCGGACCATCACAGTTGGCAGCGGCGACGTGCGCGCGTCGGCCTAAGCTACGGCACACCGGCAGCTTCGTGCGTACAGCGTGCGATGGTGTAGGTAACGGGTGTGTGTGCGTATAGGCTCGTCGTTGTTGCTCGCTCCGATCAGTCGTCTCTGCGGCGCGATTAGCTGGTGCCGTTGGTATGGATGTGTGCATGTGTGTGCCGGTCTATGGCCGTCCTCAATCGCGACTCTCCTTATCCTCATTCCCTCGACAAAATAAAATAACAATTCCCCCCAATAATAATAATAACATTTAATAAAAGATGCTCGGCTCTGGTGAAGGGTGATTTGGTCGCGATTTACTGCCCGTGTTTTAATACATTGTGACGCGAAATACACGTCAAAACCTCCAAATGCCCTTGAAATGACCTCTAAGGGTCACTTTGACGAATAGGTCAAAGCGTATCTGGACGTAAAATTTTCCGTACTTTCAAAATTCGGGGTCGAAAAAATCATATCGATCGATTTAAGGGGTTTGACCTTCATTTGACCTTGAACCAGGCGTGCTGGGTTATATGGACACCGGCATCGTGATCAGCGACCCCAAAAACATGAAGGTCAATTGAGATCAGAAATCGAGAGAGGGAGAGAGAGAGAGAGAGAGCTGGCCTTCAACCATTGGCCTCTGACTTGTTGGTGCGCACGCTTGCCCTCTTATACGCCACTCGATAATTATGCGAGCTACAACGTGTGCGACGGCCTATATGCGTGCATATCTATAGACATGCACGCGGGATGCGTCGCATATTTCGAGTCCAGCGAGCGTGTATATGTGTGTGTATATATATATAAGAATACATAAGAGATGAAATCCTATTTCCTTTTAATATAATTAATTTTTGTTTATTAAACATTTTATAATTCTCAAATAGAAACCTAATATAAATATATTGAAAAAAAGTTAATAAAACCAAATAAACATTTTTTTTAGTACTGCTGAAACGACATTAAGATTTTTGGTATACGTAATATTTTATTTAGAATATATTTACTCGAATAAAGTCACTGTTTATTATTTAAATTTATTTGAATTTACTGTAGTGTTCTAGTATAAAAAAGGTTATTACTCCAAAAAATGATACAGCATATGAAAGTGATGAGGAACAATGTCCTCAATAAGACTAGTTTCGGGTATTTTCTACATAAATCTTGCAAACTAGTGTAGGACTATCATATATAAGAGCAGTATATATATATTTATATATATATATATATATATATATATATATATATATATATATATACGCGCGGGCTGCATCGTGTGGTAGAGCTCGGATCCAGCGGATTCACCGCTGGCCCAGTAGGCTAGCTTCCCCTCTCTTTGCATAACCAAGTTGACAGTTTTCAATAAACTGTGTGCTGCAACTCCAGCAGATGCCAATAAGCAGACACACATACACGTCAACACTCGCGTACGCGGGTGACTGGAGGAGCGCGATCGGAGCATGAGGAAGTAGCAAACGTCGAGTACGGGAAACGCGCGAGGATTAGAAGCGACGACCATTAGAACGCAGCAGCTGTCGAGTGCGATGCTGGCCGAGTGGAGGTGCCGAAGCGAAGCGGCGTGCGCTCTGACTACAGGAGGAACAGGCATATGCACATGAGGAGTATATAGCAGGCGGTTCCTCCGTAGATATAAGGCCATTATCTTATCACTATATTGAGTTGGAGTGAATAGTATCATCTGGCAAGTCGAGTGTATAGAGGGTGCTCCTTTAATATTTGAATTAGGCGCGTTTTTGCGTACATTATGTACTTAAAAAATCATTTGGTGAGGTTTTTCTATACTACTTTATTTTCTACTGTAATTGTTGCTGCATTAAGTTATAAAATTCGAGTTTGTGGTTGAAAAGTGTTTTATTTTACTTTATTTACAGGATAGGGTTACAGAGGCCGTCGACCTTTTTCTTTTATTTTTACAGCTAGCGTTCGGTTCCAGGTTCTTGTGCCAAGAAACACGAGAGATCATTTTTGGTTTAGGACCAGGGGTGAATTTTTAGATGATATTGAGCAGATATTTATTCATTCATTCATTCATTCATTCATTCATTCATTCATTCATTCATTCATTCATTCATTCATTCATCCATCCATCCATCCATCCATCCATCCATCCATCCATCCATCCATCCATCCATCCATCCATCCATCCATCCATCCATCCATCCATCCATCCATCCATCCATCCATCCATCCATCCATCCATCCATCCATCCATCCATCCATCCATCCATCCATCCATCCATCCATCCATCCATCCATCCATCCATCCATCCATCCATCCATCCATCCATCCATCCATCCATCCATCCATCCATCCATCCATCCATCCATCCATCCATCCATCCATCCATCCATCCATCCATCCATCCATCCATCCATCCATCCATCCATCCATCCATCCATCCATCCATCCATCCATCCATCCATCCATCCATCCATCCATCCATCCATCCATCCATCCATCCATCCATCCATCCATCCATCCATCCATCCATCCATCCATCCATCCATCCATCCATCCATCCATCCATCCATCCATCCATCCATCCATCCATCCATCCATCCATCCATCCATCCATCCATCCATCCATCCATCCATCCATCCATCCATCCATCCATCCATCCATCCATCCATCCATCCATCCATCCATCCATCCATCCATCCATCCATCCATCCATCCATCCATCCATCCATCCATCCATCCATCCATCCATCCATCCATCCATCCATCCATCCATCCATCCATCCATCCATCCATCCATCCATCCATCCATCCATCCATCCATCCATCCATCCATCCATCCATCCATCCATCCATCCATCCATCCATCCATCCATCCATCCATCCATCCATCCATCCATCCATCCATCCATCCATCCATCCATCCATCCATCCATCCATCCATCCATCCATCCATCCATCCATCCATCCATCCATCCATCCATCCATCCATCCATCCATCCATCCATCCATCCATCCATCCATCCATCCATCCATCCATCCATCCATCCATCCATCCATCCATCCATCCATCCATCCATCCATCCATCCATCCATCCATCCATCCATCCATCCATCCATCCATCCATCCATCCATCCATCCATCCATCCATCCATCCATCCATCCATCCATCCATCCATCCATCCATCCATCCATCCATCCATCCATCCATCCATCCATCCATCCATCCATCCATCCATCCATCCATCCATCCATCCATCCATCCATCCATCCATCCATCCATCCATCCATCCATCCATCCATCCATCCATCCATCCATCCATCCATCCATCCATCCATCCATCCATCCATCCATCCATCCATCCATCCATCCATCCATCCATCCATCCATCCATCCATCCATCCATCCATCCATCCATCCATCCATCCATCCATCCATCCATCCATCCATCCATCCATCCATCCATCCATCCATCCATCCATCCATCCATCCATCCATCCATCCATCCATCCATCCATCCATCCATCCATCCATCCATCCATCCATCCATCCATCCATCCATCCATCCATCCATCCATCCATCCATCCATCCATCCATCCATCCATCCATCCATCCATCCATCCATCCATCCATCCATCCATCCATCCATCCATCCATCCATCCATCCATCCATCCATCCATCCATCCATCCATCCATCCATCCATCCATCCATCCATCCATCCATCCATCCATCCATCCATCCATCCATCCATCCATCCATCCATCCATCCATCCATCCATCCATCCATCCATCCATCCATCCATCCATCCATCCATCCATCCATCCATCCATCCATCCATCCATCCATCCATCCATCCATCCATCCATCCATCCATCCATCCATCCATCCATCCATCCATCCATCCATCCATCCATCCATCCATCCATCCATCCATCCATCCATCCATCCATCCATCCATCCATCCATCCATCCATCCATCCATCCATCCATCCATCCATCCATCCATCCATCCATCCATCCATCCATCCATCCATCCATCCATCCATCCATCCATCCATCCATCCATCCATCCATCCATCCATCCATCCATCCATCCATCCATCCATCCATCCATCCATCCATCCATCCATCCATCCATCCATCCATCCATCCATCCATCCATCCATCCATCCATCCATCCATCCATCCATCCATCCATCCATCCATCCATCCATCCATCCATCCATCCATCCATCCATCCATCCATCCATCCATCCATCCATCCATCCATCCATCCATCCATCCATCCATCCATCCATCCATCCATCCATCCATCCATCCATCCATCCATCCATCCATCCATCCATCCATCCATCCATCCATCCATCCATCCATCCATCCATCCATCCATCCATCCATCCATCCATCCATCCATCCATCCATCCATCCATCCATCCATCCATCCATCCATCCATCCATCCATCCATCCATCCATCCATCCATCCATCCATCCATCCATCCATCCATCCATCCATCCATCCATCCATCCATCCATCCATCCATCCATCCATCCATCCATCCATCCATCCATCCATCCATCCATCCATCCATCCATCCATCCATCCATCCATCCATCCATCCATCCATCCATCCATCCATCCATCCATCCATCCATCCATCCATCCATCCATCCATCCATCCATCCATCCATCCATCCATCCATCCATCCATCCATCCATCCATCCATCCATCCATCCATCCATCCATCCATCCATCCATCCATCCATCCATCCATCCATCCATCCATCCATCCATCCATCCATCCATCCATCCATCCATCCATCCATCCATCCATCCATCCATCCATCCATCCATCCATCCATCCATCCATCCATCCATCCATCCATCCATCCATCCATCCATCCATCCATCCATCCATCCATCCATCCATCCATCCATCCATCCATCCATTTATTTATTTATTTATTTATTTATTTATTTATTTATTTATTTATTTATACCAGAAAGATTTACATACATAAAATTACAGAATGATGTAAATCCCTACAGAGGTAAACTAAGTTACCTGTGCGCAGGTCCGATACATAAAATTAAGAAAAGTGATAAAAAAAAAACTTAAAGCATAACTAACTTACTTAAAACTAACTTAAAAACTAAACTAAACTAGTATCGTATACATCTCATAGTAGACTAGAAACATTCTAAAATTTAGAAACTATTAACATTATAAAAATATTATTTGTACATAGATATATTTAATATAATTGCAGCTCATATATTATAGTTATCTTTTATTATTTATCAATTATAAATAGAAGTGCGAATAATTAGCGGAAATCTTGGTTAAAATTAGGTAAACTCGGTGGGAAATTAATTAGTTCGGTCTGAAAGTAATTAACGTGAAATTTAGGTAACTTTAGGATATCGTATTGATGTTAACGTCATGTTGTCTTTCGTTAGCGAATCATAACTGAACTAATTATATGTAAAACCCTTTGTACTTATTATTTAATGTTTTATACGAAATAAATATTGACTTCTCATAAGCAAACCAATTATTTAAGTAGTTAGAACCTGCTATTCCTGCACGATCAATTCCGATATAAATTTGTTTAAATAATTTAATTTAGTCCATTGCTCGAAGTTGGATCAACGTGGGTTTCGCCTTTCGTCAGGGTGGTGTTCAGCGGACCTCCTCAAGAAATTCGAAGATTCTGGTCGAAGGTCGTAAGTTAGTAAATTGAGAGGCATCGCCTTACGGACAAGAAAATACAACATCATAAATGACGCCCATCGTGGGGCAATGCTGATCAAGAAATTAAACTTCTAGTAATAGGAAAAAAGGAAGCGTTTGGCCTTTGAAAAACTTTTTTTCTTTGGTAGCTGAACTAAGCTTTTTTCTCAGTGACCGGGACTTAGCCGTTCTTAGAAATTGAGCAGTGGAACCCAACGTTATTGTCCCCTTCTAGGGATAGGAAGTAGCAATTTAAGTTTTGTTTTAACGTGGATACGAACAACACACGACACTTCTCCAACACATTGAGAGAAACTTACCAGGTTCTTTTTCAATTATTATATACTGGATAGAGAGTACGTTAATACAAAATTTTGTATAACAATATTATATAACGATTGTTCTTTTTTTCGGGTATTATTTATGGTTGTATTTGTCTGTGGTTGCGGTATTTATGTGGATTAGCTATCCATATTTTGGTGTGGTAATTGTAATTTGATCCCATACTATACCACGAACCTTATAGGAAATTTGAGATATCGAGCAATTAGGGGGTGTAGAGCTCCACTGCAACCACAGGAAAAGATTCAAAACAACAGACCATTTGCGTAGGAGGATAGAAGTAACCAATGGCATAATCAGATTGAAGTAGAATCGAGAAGAGGAGAGAATACGACATAGAGAGATCCCATTCGAAACCAACGCCAGAGAAGTAGAAGTCCACCCAGGGACAGATATACACCCCGAGTGCTCGAGAAAAGCGGGAGACAAAGAAAGTCATCTTGAGACCGTAGGGGCCGCAGATTATCCAGGGAAGACAACTATGATAGCGTAGGGGAGCACGAAAGGAGAAGACAACGTTGAAATAAGTGCAGAAGCGGTTCCAGAGAAAGCCGAAGAAGCAGAAACCATAGAAGAGATTCGAGAGACAGTTGCAGAAGCAGATACCATAGAAGTGGTTCCAGAGACACTCACAGAAGCAGAAACCATCGAAGCAGTTCGAGAGATAACTACAGAATCAGAGAAAATAGACTGGCGTATAGATGAGACGTCAGTAGTAGTTCCGAATACGACTATGGCAGACGGCGTGATCAGTACGATTGTCGTTGGGACCATCGTCGAGACAGGAGTTATAGCAGTGGGTCAGATAACAACTACGATCGAGACATAACGATTGGTGGTAAAAAGGTGGCTTCCTGAGCAATCCGCAGAAACGTTCAAGAGCACCAATCTGACGGAGCAAAGCAAAGAAGTAGAAGGTACGTTGCCAGTGAAGCATAGTCCTAGACGAATGTCACAGAGGATGTAGCACGTGGCCAAAGAGGAGGTCGATAAGATGTACAAATACGGAATTATTGAGAGATCGGCGAGTGATTGGTGTAGCGCTTCAGTGATTATTAAGTAACTAGATAGTACCAATAGGTTTTGTTTCAACTTTCGAGTCTTGAATAAGCGAACTAGGAAAGGTGCTTACCCCAAGCATTGATTCAATCCTGGATAAGCTGAGAAAAGCGAAATTCATCTACAAAATTGACTTGGAACAAGCTTACTTTCAGATTACCATGGAAGAATCGAGCAAGATGTATACGGCCTTTGCCTAATCAGGCTCTGGATTGTGGCAATTCACTAGGATTCTCTTTGGTCTGACGAACGCACCAATGACCTTCCAAAGCTTAATCGATGCGTTATTTGATCCCGACATCGAGCCGTTCATTGTTTGGTATTTGGGTGATATAATCGTCTCGGAGAGCACCATATCGTATACGTGAGTCGAGTGCTGACACTCGGGGAGAGAAACTACGCAACGTCATAGAGGGAGTGCCTAGCCCTCTTGTGGACCACTAATAAACTCAGACCGTACCTAGTAGGATATCAGCCCACGGCTATCACGGATCACACGACCCTGCAATGGCTTAGGAACCTGAAAGACCCCAAAGGGAGACTCGCGAGATGGGCACTAAAGCTGCAGCAGTGGGATTTCGAGATCATGCATCGAGAAAGGGTCATGTACTATGTGTCAGACTCGCCGTCCAGAGGATTCGAGATGCGGAATGACGAAGTGGCAGCGTTCGTTGACACCCAGGATGTGTAGTACATATAGAGGTTAGAAGAAGTACAAAAATTTCCGAGGAAATAAAGAAACTGGAAAGTAGAGGACAATACTCTATTACGCATCGAGAAGAAACACCCCACATTAGGTTCCTTAAAATGGTATAAGAAATCTAGTGGAGTCAAGTTAGACAAAAGACATGTCATATTACTAAATAATTCATACCTAAATGAATTTGGATGAAACCTTTTGCAATACCTTTTAAAAAAATCATAGAACAGTCTACTACTAACAGTATACTTATAAGAAATTGGGCGCTAATATTAAATTGTTGTAAAAACCATTGTTTATTGCAAAATTAAATAACAAATTCCATAACTCAGTGGACTTAAAAAATTTTGCCACGAAAAAACATTCTTTTATGCTTTTGAGGTCGCCCATTAAAGATCTGACATCAGATTTACAAAATTCAAAATGGCGGATCTAAAATGACTGACTGCAGTATTAAAATGTTACTTAAATCATTAAAAAATGATTGAGAATAGTCAACTTTAATATTTTTGTGGTCGCTCATTACGAATCTGAAGTATTATATTATATATACTTTATAGTTCTTAAGGTCGTGGATTCCCAATTTAGTACAAAAAATTAAAAATCTAAAGGTCTTAAAAGGAGCAGATTATAAATCTAATATTACATTTGTAATTAAATAGTCAAAAATTGTAGAATGAAATGTTTTATTCAACAATGGTAATAAATAATTATTATAATTTAAATTATGTTTCTTCACAAGGAGAGCAGTTAAGGCAGTCTTCCCTACTGCAGACAGAACAAGCCACTGTGCAGTAACGTCCAGCTTCTTTGCATCCACATGCTGATCCACATCCGCTTTTGCATCCACAAAAAATCGTTTCCAATAAATTACCTGGGGCTGGACGCTGATTCATCATAACTGGTATCAATTTATCAGGCCAGTAGATGGCGCGGGCGAGAAAAGACTCCAACCAATCAGAGTGCAGGAATTGCCGTATCTCATTGGCTGGAGTCTTATTTCACCGTGCTGACATCTGGCAAAAGTTTGCTAGGTCGACATCTTCATACATATAGTTTACTTACACATTAATAAAAATGTCAGTGTATATTTTAAACGTAAAAAATTACAAATTGGTTCTCCATTTCACTTAAACTTAAACAGATCCTTTTGTTTATATTACAAATAATAATTGTCGAGCAAAATTTGACTCCATTGCGAATAAAAACCTGTAACAAATATATGTTTATTAAAAACCGATTTGTGTTTTTTAAATAAAAGATTTTCAGTTACTTACAATTTTAATTTATTGAAAGTACTATGCAAATATATTATTATAACAAGATATTAATTTATAAACTATAAGCTCGTTTTAATTAACCTGTAATGCTAATGTATAGAGTTTTAACCAGTAAGACTCGCGGTATATCAGTTTAAGTTAGAACATGAGGATAGCGTGGGGAAAGTGGTGAAGTCAAGGACGACTCAACGTGTTCAATATAATATATATATATATATATATATATATATTTTTATATTTAACACGTTGAGTCCTACATTTTTTTCCACATTTATTGTCAACGATTTTTTTATTTTACAGCATCTTTTAACATAAATTAAATATGTAAATTACGCAGCCCCACAAAAAAAAATTGTAAGTCCCAAAAACTTGACCACGGTACTTATATGTTTTTGGGATCGCTGAATCCGAATCCAGGGTTAGTTTAACCCCATCAGATCTTTCTCAAGGTCAGTTGAAGGTCAAATTATCGAAATACATGAAAAATACACTAAAACCATGGTATCTTGGGGTTTTTGGGGTCGCTGAATCCGAATCCGGGGTCAGTTTAACCCCATCAGAACTTTCTCAAGGTCAGTTGAAGGTCAAATTATCGAAATACATGAAAAATACACTAAAACCATGGTATCTTGGGGTTTTTGGGGTCGCTGAATCCGAATCCGGGGTCAGATTAAACAATCAGATCTTTCTCAAGGTCAGTTGAAGGTCAAATTATCGAAATACATGAAAAATACACTAAAACCATGGTATCTTGGGTTTTTTTGGGCTGCTGTATCTGAATCCGGGCTTATTACAACCCTATCAGGTCATGGTCAAGGTCAGTTGAAGGTCAAATCATAAAGATTCATAAAAAGTAGAGTCAAACCATGACATTTAGGGGTTTTTGGGGTCGCTGAATCCGAATCTAGGGTCAGTATAGTCCCATAAGGTTATATTTATGGTCAGTTCAAGGTTAGTTCAAGGTCATGGACGTAAAGAGAGTGAAAAAATTAGTTATAAACTGAAACAATGCAAAAGGTACCCATTGTTTCATAAGTCCCAATTTAATGTGCAGAGGTGGTATAAGAATTTTTGATGGATCAACAAGTGGCTTATCTTTTATATTCTTAGAACCCGGTTCGAACTTTTGTCTAAGGGGCCAGACACTCTTTATGTAATGATTCTTTCTATCCCTACTATCCCATTCACATAAATAGCAAGGATATTTTGTGAATCCCGATTGTTGCCCCAGAAGTATTGTTATGATTTTAAGATCCCCACATTCCCATAGGATATTCGGTAATACTGAATGAAGAGTACTGTAACATGAAAGTAATATTAGACCGAATAAAATACAATGATCATAAATGGCAAATATGTGGGGATCTTAAAATCATAACAATACTTCTGGGGCAACAATCGGGATTCACAAAATATCCTTGCTATTTATGTGAATGGGATAGTAGGGATAGAAAGAATCATTACATAAAGAGTGTCTGGCCCCTTAGACAAAAGTTCGAACCGGGTTCTAAGAATATAAAAGATAAGCCACTTGTTGATCCATCAAAAATTCTTATACCACCTCTGCACATTAAATTGGGACTTATGAAACAATGGGTAAAATCTTTAGACAAAGATGGTAGCTGCTTTAAGTATCTGCGAAATCTGTTTCCCAAATTAAGTGATGCTAAAGTAAATGAAGGAATTTTCGATGGCCCTCGGATTCGTAAGATGATAAATGATGAAATTTTTGTTACGAAAATGAATCATACAGAGAGAGAAGCGTGGTTATGTTTCAAGGACGTAATTAAAAACTTTCTTGGAAATCATAAGAGCCCAAATTCCCAACAAATAGTTTTAAATTTAGTAAATAGTTACAAAAATCAAGGCTGCCTAATGAATCTAAAATTACACTTTTTATATTCGCATGTTGATGAATTTCCAGAAAACCTAGGTGATTACAGCGAAGATCAGGGAGAGAGATTTCACCAAGATATCAAGGAAATGGAGCGCAGGTACCAAGGAAGATGGGACGTAAATATGTTAGCAGATTACTGTTGATCCTTAAAAAGAGATCTACCATCAACATCGGAGAAGCGGAAGCGTAATCCACTTCGTAGATCATTTGACAATAAAATAGTTCGTTACCATAAAAAAGAGTAATGGGCTTAATATTTTTACGGGTATTTTATTGAATTGCATATACTTCTAACAAATTTAAAGTAAATGAAGGAGCAGCAAACTATGATATAGTTTTAAAGGATACGATTGTACTTGCATATACATTGTTCTTTGCTTTGTGGTTTACATTACCTTTTGCATTGTTTCAGTTTATAACTAATTTTTTCACTCTCTTTACGTCCATGACCTTGAACTAACCTTGAACTGACCATAAATATAACCTTATGGGACTATACTGACCCTGGATTCGGATTCAGCGACCCCAAAAACCCCTAAATGTCATGGTTTGACTCTACTTTTTATGAATCTTTATGATTTGACCTTCAACTGACCTTGACCATGACCTGATAGGGTTGTAATAAGCCCGGATTCAGATACAGCAGCCCAAAAAAACCCAAGATACCATGGTTTTAGTGTATTTTTCATGTATTTCGATAATTTGACCTTCAACTGACCTTGAGAAAGATCTGATTGTTTAATCTGACCCCGGATTCGGATTCAGCGACCCCAAAAACCCCAAGATACCATGGTTTTAGTGTATTTTTCATGTATTTCGATAATTTGACCTTCAACTGACCTTGAGAAAGTTCTGATGGGGTTAAACTGACCCCGGATTCGGATTCAGCGACCCCAAAAACCCCAAGATACTATGGTTTTAGTGTATTTTTCATGTATTTCGATAATTTGACCTTCAACTGACCTTGAGAAAGTTCTGATGGGGTTAAACTGACCCCGGATTCGGATTCAGCGACCCCAAAAACCCCAAGATACCATGGTTTTAGTGTATTTTTCATGTATTTCGATAATTTGACCTTCAACTGACCTTGAGAAAGATCTGATGGGGTTAAACTAACCCTGGATTCGGATTCAGCGATCCCAAAAACATATAAGTACCGTGGTCAAGTTTTTGGGACTTACAATTTTTTTTTTGTGGGGCTGTGTTATTGAATGAAAAAGAAATATGCCAAGACAAATTTCAAGAGATATGATATGTAGTTACATATTCCAGATAGTTAGACAGTTATATACACTTTTTTCTATAATTATTGATGTTTATATGCGCGTTAATTTCGCGTTTGGGAATAGTAAAAAAAATCTTCTATTAATTTTTTGTTAAACTTACTTTTACAACAATATTTTTAAGTAAAAGTTAATAAACGATCTTAAAGTAGACACTTTAAGCTTTAAATTTTCCGCTTGTAAAGTTTCAAAAACTTAAATATAAAGAATGTTATTAACGTTTGAAGTTAGATGTTCCATAGCTGAGTACGATTCTTTTGAAAAAACACTGTTTTCGGAGGCCTGTATTTCGGTAATAAGATTTTTCTAATTTTTTAAGTTATATATGTTAATGGTAGTTCATTTAAGAATATAATTCCACACTTTAAATAAGATTTTCATCAAATAAACACAAATGAAAGAAGTTAACCCCTTTTTATTGAAAGAAAATGCTTTGCATAAACTCCCCTTTAAAATGTGAATAACTGAAACACGTTTTTTTTTTAGACGGTTGTTAATACTCGTTTTTGGTAGTTAATTTGTGAAAAGATGATTAAAAAATTCGCTGCAAGTTAACCATTTTATTGTTAGCCAACGATTCAAATGCCTTTAAAATGAATTCCTTTTCAAGGCTAAATACAAAAAATACAAAAAAAAATTATTTACAAAGTCATAGAAAATTTAAAAAAGCAGCATATAAAATAAGAAGTAAAACTTATCATACCCAAGTGTTAAATGACGGAAGTTGTACTATATTAATTACGGGGTAACACCAATGAAATAGTGAAAAAAAAGCGTTTTTTGGGTATTTTGTTTAATGGAAAGAAAGGTTATAAAGAAATGATATTTGGATATATTATTAGTCTAATATTATAGTATACTTAAAAAAAAAATTGAGTAAAAAAAATAGAAAATGGCTGATTTATAGCCGATCTCTTGAGGCCTCTTGCATCGGAAGCACTCCGCGGCACGCAGTGTACCAATCGCACATTTCAACCTGAAATAAAAAAAAATCCAGTTATTATTGATGTTAATAGCTAGTGAATCACATAGGGGATTTTGAAAATATTGATTTTTGCAAATTTGACAGTGAATTGAAATTAAATTAAAAATTTGCATGAAAAAAGGCACGTTTTTTGATTATAAAAATTATTTAAATCATTTTATTAAAAGCCCCTACGCGATTCACTTCGAAATATAATAATTACGATATGGTTAAAATTTCAAATGGATCGGATCAAAACTATTCAAGTTATACTGCGTGCCCGTTGAGAAAAACTCGTTTCGAGAAAAATCAACTTAAAGTTTCAAAATCAGTTTCGGACGTAAAAAAATGAGGAAATCATTTAAAGAATCATTCTTTTTCGGGATGGGACCTTTTATACCATATTCTGGAAGGTTCAAAGCTTGTTTTAAGCCAATACAAAAATCGATTTTTTTAAATTTCAACAGTGGTGTTACCGCTTAAATTAATTTATTGAATACACATTCACAACTTCCATCATTTAGTTTTCTTCATGTATCGGCCGTGGTCACAAACGGCTCTGATTGCTTGCTTATCGCTGGTTCGGGACTCTCCTACCCTATCGCGCGATCGGTGAATGCACGCTGCAAAGTGCCAATCCTGCTGTCGCTAAGCTCATTTAAGAACCATGAGCTTGACACGAGGTAACAATCACCGTGACGTCGCGGAGGATAGGAGAGGTATTGAGCGGGGGTGGACGCCGCAGCGCAGCTAAGCCACGTTTTTTAGTCAGTCGTGATTGAGCCAAGTTAGAGTAGCCACACGCCTCACGAATACAGATTTTTGTATAAAAACAATAACCAAGTTAATAAGCCATAAATAAAATAACGAAATATATAAATAAATAAAAGAAACGTAGGCTAACAATAAAATTATTAACTTACAGCGAATTTTTGAACCATTTTTTTAGAAAGTAAACACATACGATAGTTAGGGTTTAGTATCTGACATAAAATCCATTTTGATTTTTGTGATTTCGTTTTGATAGTCAAAAGTTATAGACATTTTTGTGCTCCGCGCACGCGCTCTCACTTCGCCTTCGCGCGTTAGTCGTTTGCCACGGCACTCTGGTGTACATCGTTAATTAACAAATTCTGGTGCACGCAATTTTGTATAAATGAATATATTCAATACATGTTTTCTATGTAAAATTTATTTCTCTTTCGATTGGCGTGGTCCATTTTTCAAATAACTGTGAATACCAAAGAGTTATTCAATAAAAACACTAATTTTGCATTTAATTTGTTAAATAAACAATGACGCAGTAGGTGTAGAGCGATAAACTTTTGATATTATGTTTTTTATACCTTAAAATAGATTACCGGCTTAATTTGTACATAAATAATTTTTTTTAAACATTTATTTAAGTTGACTCCACTAATCGTATGCTGTCGTGTTATTCTTCGCAATTGTTTGTTTTCCAGGGTCATCAAGAGTGAGCGGAGAAGTGTTGTGTTCTCATGTAATGTAACTCCTTAGGATCGAGAGACGGATGTTCAGATGTTAATTATGTTTCAGATGTCGGAACCCGGAATCCATCGTGCCTCCTCCCGGAAGTGCAGCCCCCTCTTCGTCCCGACCTGGGTTTCGCCTCTCCATCTTTGATAGGGTACCCGAAGGACGAAGCTACGAGTGCAACCGCTAATGGGGTGAAATCCTCGGCTGATCCTATGGGCAATCCCTCGACAATCCGGATATTCCCATCGAGCGAGAGGGCGAGACCCGAAGAGAACCCCTGAAGCAGTGGCCCGACTCGACTCAGGTACCAGTTGTCGTGACTGATGTGGCGGGAGGTGCAGAACTCCCCACCACCACTCGAGTTGAGGGTCCAAGAGAGAATCGCCGTTACATCATCCGACAACGGGACTCGCCACCATCACCCCGCGAAGAATCGAGTTCTAGGGTCGAGAAGGGAACGCGTCGAAGGAGGGAGGATCCGGAAGGTTAGTTGGCCGTAGTAGATAGCGAAAGAGGAACGAGGATCGAGTTTGAGGAACCATTGAATGTGTTAGTCGCTGGTGTGGACTTTCTGTAGATCGAGCCCTGGGGAGAGGAGTTGATGGAGTGGGATATGAAGGGGACGGCGGCCGCAACCGTTCTCCATTGCATCACGCGTCCTACCTCCCGTTGACCAGTTTCTCCGGTTGAGAGGCCCCAACAAGAAACGACGACGGTGCAAACCGCGACGCCACCTGGAATTGGAGGACATTGAGTCGGGAGTGACTCGTCCACGGTCGCCATCCCCACCACTAGGTTCGGCTCAATTAGTGAAGGCTGGTAAATTGACGTAGGCCCATGCCACCTAAATGAAGGTAGAAAAGAGGAGCGTAACCAGGACCGAAAGATTTCGCCTCCTTACGACCACCAGCTCCTGAGAGACGGCGACGAGGTACGCAGTTTAGGGACCTAATAGAAATTCCCACGGTACCCCACCTGGATCCTCTGTTGGATTCATGCTTTAACTGTTGGCAGAAAGGTCACATCCGAAAGTACTGTTCCCGTTCGCAGATGAATAAATTCTGTTCAACTGCGGACGCAGTGGCAGCTCGATCACGGATTGCCCTCGATGCCAACAGGTGTTATGAGTAGAAAAAAGATTGTAGAACCAAGTTGGATGATAGACAGGATAATTCGGTGGTTACCGGCACTTGAATTCAGTTACCAACGGTCACCAACGGTTCCACGACCAACGGATGGCCGAGAGGTCGACTGACCGACAACGGCCTCGGGAGCGAGAGGACCGAGACAACCAGGAGAGAGAGAATCGAGCCCAGAAGGAGGGAGTTGGGGAATGTCGAGTGCCTTTGCATTCTACGAGGGGGAGCCGGAAGCGCCCCCCCCCCCCGTTAATCGGCACCGGCGGCACCCGTCCCAGTACCTCAACGATCCCGGTGGGTTCAGGCCGAAGGAGGGGAAACGTTGGTGGTGACGGTAGAACCACCGTCCCCATCAGCATCAGCCACTCTGCCCGTTCTACCTTTCTGGTACGATTTGCCCCCAGCAGAACCGACCCAGGCCCAACCAACCACTCCGACTCCGAGCCCTTGACGTTCCAGATGGGACAGGCAACCAGAACCGGGGAAGCAACCGGCCATCACGCCGCCAGTGATGCAGTTCGTGCGAATGATCAAACCCCGAAATTAATTCATGTTGTATCAAGTTCAATAAAAGGAGGCGGGGGGGGGGGGGGGGAGGGGATTAGAGAATAAAACCGTTCAACCACATATACCCTTATATTTATTTATATTGTGCGAGCTAAGGAAGCTTGCTGTCCAATGTACTCTATGCGCGCGACTTTTGGACACGAACAGCGCGCGGGCTTCAAGGATGAACGTGGGATAGGGTTTCCTTCGGAAAGAACAGAGGCACTTTACTACTAATTATGTGTATTACTTATTTACAGGCTTTGTATACAGAAAACAGGTAATTATAAAGGAGATATTGAGATACACAATCGGCGTGGCCTCGAGAGCGGCGACAAGCGCCAGAGCTGTGGCGTGTGGGCGCGAGAGAGATGCTCAGTAGTCCGCTCTTGGCTGATGGGTGGCCAGGCTGCTGGGCTGACGGGTGACCAGGTTGCTGGGCTGATGGGTGGCCAGACTGCTGGGCTACTGGCTCATCCATGGCCATATAAGCCGGTTTGAGAACATCGGTGGAGATCGTCCGTGGCTCACCGTTGACCTCGATGACGAGGCGCTTCAGATCCAGCCGGCGCAAGATACGGTGAGGTCCGGTGAAAGGCGGTGTCAGCGGTGGCTTGACTGCCTCGACCTTCCGGAAGACGTGTGTGCAGGAGTTGAGGTCCTTGTGGATAAAACGCTGCGTCTTGGCACGATGAACCGTCGGGATCGGCTTTAGCGTACGGAAGTGGTTCCGCAGCTTACTCAAGAAGGAGTGCAGGTCTACAGGCCCATCCGGAGTGGTGAAAAAGTCCCCAGGAACACTCAGGGTCATTCCAAAGACTAGCTCAGCTGGCGAAGCGCGCAGATCTTCTTTGTAGCTCATCCTCAGTCCAAGAAGGACGGTGGGCAGCCGCTCGGTCCACGGCGTGTGCGGTTGGCCCATCAATGCCGACTTGAGGGTTCGGTGCCATCTCTCCAATATGCCGTTGGACGACGGGTGGTATGGCGTGGTTCGGATTTTCTCCGCCCCAATCAGCTTGGCTAGTGCAGTGAAGAGTGCCGACTCAAACTGAGCCCCCTGGTCCGTCGTGATGGTGAGAGGCGTATCGAAGGTGTCTATCCAGCTGTTGTAAAAAGCAAAGTCTATAGTAACAGCTTGGATGTCCTTGAGAGGTACTGCGTGCGGCCATCTGGAAAAATGATCCATCATTGTTAGGCTATATCCACCAACGAGGGGCATAATGACGATGTCCAGATGAACGTGATTAAAGCGGCTCTCTGGGACATCGATGTTTGTCGGAGGCATCCTGGTGTGACGATGTATCTTCGCCCGTTGGCAGGAAATGCATTCCCGCGCCCATTTTAACGCATTCTTTTTAATGCCCGGCCATACAAACTTTTCCTTCATCATTTTGTAGGTGACGCGGCCGCTGGGGTGCGTCGGTGAATGAGCGACGTCGGAGGCTGCCTTCCGCAACTCCTGCGGTATGTAGGGCTGGACGACTCCTGTGGAAATTTCGCATAGGATGCGATGTCCCTCAATCAGGAGAGGCTGGAGGTTCAGAGAAGAGATGGCGAGTTCGTGGTCCTCGTCGACGTCCTCCCGCTGCTGAGTCTCATAGATCGATGCCGGGTCCAGGATTGACGGCATGTTGATCGCCTCTGCACGCGAGAGCGCGTCTGCCACGTCGTTGTTGTTACCATCGATGAAGACGAAAGTGAGGCAGAACTGACTGATGAAGACGAGTTGCATCAACTGTCGAGGAGAGGCTTTTTTGGGGCGCTGCTCCAGTGCTTTAGTGAGCGGTTGGTGATCCATGCGGAGGATGAACTCTCGACCCTCGAGCAGATGCTCAAAGTACTTGAGAGCCGCATAAGCTCCGAGGAGCTCTCGGATGTACGGACTGTAGTTTACCTCCGCTGGTGAAAGCTTTCTGGAGAAGAAGCCCAATGGGTGCCATACCTTGTCCACCTGCTGTTCCAGTGACGCTCCAAGACACTTTGATGCAGCGACAGCGGGGAATCCTTTGCTAGGAAGCTTGACTGAGTTACCGAAGCAAGGCTCTGCTTGCAGTTTTCGTAGGAATTTCGTAGGTTTTCGTAGATGTACGTGGGAAAGGGTTTCCTTTGGAAAGACCAGAGGCACTTTACTACTAATTATGTGTATTACTTATTTACAGGCTTTGTACACGGAAAACAGGTAATTATAAAGGAGATATTGAGAGACACAATCGGTGTGGCCTCGAGAGCGGCGACGAGCGCCAGAGCTGTGGCGTGTGGGCGCGAGAGAAGCCGTACCATGCACACTCGTGGGGGGTCGTGCCGGAACTGACTCAGAGAGACGCTCAGTAGTCCGCTCTCGGCTCGAGTCGCTGTTTGCGGGCGCTGCGCTTCTGCACCGCCGGCGAGGTAGGATGCGCGCCTTGTGGCGCCAAGCGCGGTGGTGCCACAATATTTCCTATTGATCGTTATATAATATTGCTGGTTGACGTATTAATGATGTCTTTTGTTACCGTGAAAAATGCGAGCGTTCGATGTCCGAGGTATAGTTGGTGTGATTCCTTCTCTAATAAATTCGAAGTTTGTTATTTAAAAATTTTAAGTTTGCTCTACAATATATCAGACAAAGAAATTATATAATTTTGTTATAATAAATAATAAAAACAAAATTATGATAAACCACGACATAATTCCCCTTCGTTATGTAATTATCAATCATTTTATAAAGTTTGAAGTTTACTTGTAAATATATCGCCTAATTGCATTTAAATAATATTTAAAAATCATATTATTCAAATGCCATTCTGTGAGAAATCGAAATAAAAACTTTAAATTTTTTAAATTGATAGATAACTACATAACAAAGGATAACTAAGTAGTGGTTTATCATAATTGTTTTATTATTATTCTTTATAAGCAAATAAGTGATTTTTTTATCTGATTGTATTTGTTTCTTCACTTTCTGTGCAGTTGAAAAAGTTATTTCATATTGTCTTTATAACTTTTATTTACATTAAACAATAAAAATGAAAATATCAAAGTTAAAAATTAGCTTAATTATAAAAAAAATATTATTTGAGTTGTAAAATAATTACAAAAATATCTGTAAAAGTATAAGTACAATATTTTCAATGTTCGGCAGAAACATAAATAAAATTTTTCTAGTAGAATAGATTTCTGGTTTTTGCTGGGAAATGTAGGTTATAATATTGCTTACAATATTTATGGCAGTCACAAAGTTTTGTCAATTTATTCATGAGTATCTAAAATTTAAAAATTTAATCTTTTACATTATTACGTATTATGAATGGGTTAATAATTAAAATCATAATAATTGTGTTGTAAAACGTGAAAATAGGCTTAAAATACATTCACGTATAATTAATTTTGATTTAATAGTAAAATAAGAAACAATATACACGTAATTATTGTACACAATTTAGCATTGGTCAAATATATCTATATATAATTTGACTAATACTAAATTGTGTACAATAATTACGTGTATAATTCTTATGTGTAAGAAACGCGCTATGCCGTTATAACGTATACGCAGTTATACAATATATGCAGATGCCTATTCACGTACAAAGTTACAACTACTATTATATTGGCTTTGTATTATGGTCTTGAAGGACATTTTATAAAAATCAAAGCAACTCTGATAGTGTTTACATTACGCTGGGTGTCTTTTAGTTTCATGCATAGTCGAGGTAGTCTGTTTCCAAGAATCACTGTCGATTTAGTTCTATACGAGGAAACATATATTTTTACATCTCGTTCCTTATGTATTGCTTTCATTATTAATCAATCTTACATCATTTTAAGTTGTTAAATTTACAGGTAATAACTCATTTATAATAAACTTAATATAATTTTAATTTATTTTATTTAATTTATTTAACAAACACTCATGCTTATAATAAATTTATTTAAATATTTAAAAAATTATTCCATTATTTTTATTGAAGTATATTTATATAAATTTATGTTGAATAAGATGTATTAAAACTTATATTTAATTAAAAAGTTGCAATTTAAGGGTTGGATGCAATAAGGACCTTAGTACTCCAAAATGGCTTGAAGCCTTTTGCACGCTGGAATTTTTGGGACATAGCTTGAATATAGATTTTGACGATTTATTCTTGTAGAAAATTCTATAGCGCATTTTTTCCTTGAATTGTATTAGTACAAATAAACATAAATTTAATAATAACTAATCTATATGTTTTTATTATATGTAAGCATTTGAAAAATCTATATATTTCAAAATATGTAATACATTAAATTTTGTATTCTTACTGAAAATTTTATAGAAATATTATAAAATAGAGAAAAAATTTAAAAAAAAAAAGGAAAGAATCTTATGAACCTCATTTTATAAAAAAGACGAAAAACTAATAACTTCTGATAAAAATAAAAACTATTATGAAAAAAACAAAACTTCGATTAAAAAAAGGATAAAAGTTTCTTTAGATCAAAATACAAGCAATAAATGTGCTTTTATAGCAAATCTGATATTAATGAAATTTTAATAGAAGAGAGTAATGTCGGTAATTTAAATTTACAATGTGAATTTTGTCAAGCGAAACATTTTAGTTTTGAACTTCCTAGGGATAAAAAATTTTCAAACTGTTGTCATAAAGGTAAAGTATCTTTACCAAAAGATCCTGATTATCCAGAAGAGATTAAAAATGTATTTATAACAAGTCGACAATTTAGAAAATGCATTAGATTATATAATAATTCTATTGCATTTGCTAGTTTCGGCGCTACCTTTGACAAATTTTTTGGTCAAGGACCACCTGTTGTACGAATATGCGGACAAGTATATCATGATGCTTATGCTTTACATCCACTAGACAATAAAAAAAGAAAGTATGGTCAATTGTATATCATCGACAATGAAGAAGCAAATAAATGTAGAATGGAAAACGATTTTCAATGTTCCATTGAAATTTTAAAAGTTTTAGATGGTATTATAAGAAAAAATAATCTGTATGCAAAAGCTTATAAAATGATGCATGAAGTTGAATTAGAGGCAAACAATAATATTAATAAAATTAATACAAAGCCTAGAGAAGTAAGAATGTTAATAAATAGAAATAATAATTTTGATAATAATCGTTATAATATTGCAACGTGTAATGAAGTTGCTATAGTATTTGTAGCGAATAATGGTGAGCCACCAGTAGAAAGAGATATTTGTATATATTCAAAATTAGATGGTCCAATTAGAATTCCTTCTATAAGTCGAAATGTAGATCCAATGACGTATCCATTAATTTTCCCTCGAGGCGGTTTTGGATGGATGCCTTACATGAAATCAAAAGACAATAAAAATAATATATCTGCATTGCAATTTTATAGTTACAAATTAAGTATAAGGAATGGTTTTAGCTCTTTTCTTAATTTAGGAAAATTAATTCAACATTATATCGTTGACGCTTGGGTTAAAGTAGAGAGTTCAAGATTATACTATATACGGCAAAATCAAAATTTGTTAAGGACGGAGTTATATAAAGGATTAATGGATTATATAAGCAATAAACAATCTGATGAAGATGAAAATTTAAAAATTGGTAAGATACATATTTTACCATTAAGTTTTATAGGAAGTCCTCGAGCTTTGCATCAAAATTTTCTTGACGAAATGGTACTTGTACAAACATATGGTAAGCCTGATTTGTTTCTTACCATGACATGCAATCCAAAATGGGTAGAAATTGTAAATAATATTGAAAATTTTGAGCAACCTATTGATAGACCAGATATTGTTATAAAAGTATTTAATCAGAAAATAAAAGAACTCAAAGAAGACATTGTTAATAAACAAATTTTAGGAAAGTGTGTTGCATTTACGTATGTCATTCAATTCCAAAAAAGAGGTTTACCACATATACATGTGCTAATTTTTTTAGATAAAGAAGACAAATTGTACAATAACAGTTTAATAGACGATCTAATTTCTGCCGAAATACCTGATAAATCTAAAAATCCTAGATTATATGAAATTGTTAAACAATTCATGATTCATGGTCCTTGTGGTGAACAAATTTCCACGAAGTATGTGCCAATTATTTAGTTATATATGTGTTTTTCATAATCCAATTAATGCTCGTGAATTATTTGAAAAATACAAAACTCAGGTTTATCCGCCAACAATGGATGACGAAGAAGGCGTACAATACCCACTAAATATAATAAATAACATTTTAGTTTCGCATGGTTTTTCAATAAAAAATTATAATTTACCAGAATTAAATAATACATATACATTTGATAATGATACTTAATATTAATAATGATAACAATAATATATTGCAATTAAATAAAACTGATATTTTAAATCAAAGAATTGCAACTTTGACGGACGCACAAAGAATTATTTATAACATGGTAATAAATGCTGTAAATAAAAAATTAAATATACATCCATATTTATTGATGGTCCAGGAGGAACTGGTAAAAGCTATTTACTAAATACTCTGATTTCATACTTTAAATTAAATCAAATAAATTATCTGATAGTGGCTTGGACTGGAATAGCAGCTAATTTATTAGACAATGGGAAAACTGTACATACAACATTCAAATTGCCACTTAATGTTAACGAACAAAGTACGTGTAATATAACTCCAAATAGTAATAGTGGTCAGATGATGAAGCTTGTTCAAGTTATAATTTGGGACGTAATAACAATGACTTCTAAACATGCTTTTGAAGCAGTAGATCGTATGTTTAAAGATATATGCGAAAACAACAATATTTTTGGTGGGAAAATCGTTATTGTGTCTGGAGATTTTCGACAAACATTGCCAATTGTTAAACATGGAAATAGAACACAAATAGTTGAAAACTGTATAAAAAGAAGTTATATATGGTACAATTTTAAAACTATATCTGAAAGAAAATAAATGTGTAAATGAAACTGATAAAGAAATTAAAAAGTGGCTTTTACATATAGGTGATGGAAAATTTTCAAACACGTTTGAAAAAGAAAATGAAGTAATTAATGTTCCAGAAGAAATGTTATCAAATGGAAATATAATCGAGGAAATTTATGGAACCAACATCGATCCAAATAATTATGAATATTATGAGAAGATTATTTTGGCGCCTAAAAATTCTGATGTTTTAGAAATTAATAATAAAATTTTATCAATAATAAATGAACCAGAACGTGTATATTTAAGCAATGACTCAGCAGAAGATGCTAATAATGAAAAATTAGATATAATTTTACCTACAGAATTTTAAACTCGTTAACACCTAATGGTTTACCACAGCATAAACTTAAATTGAAAAAAGGAGCTATTGTGATGTTATTAAGAAATTTAAATTTGAGCGAAGGGCTTTGCAATGGCACAAGATTAATTATAAAGGAAATGAAAGATTATTCAATTTTAGCACAAATAATAACTGATAGTAGAGCTGGTTCTGATGTCGTTTTGCCAAGGATAAATCTATCTCCATCCGTGGAAGAACTACCATTTTTCATGACAAGAAGACAATTTCCTATTAGACTTGCCCACACTATGACAATTAATAAGACTCAGGGACAATCATTCAAAAAAGTTGGGATTTATCTTCCATCTTCAGTATTTAGTCATGGTCAATTATATGTAGTTTTATCCCGAGCGATACATAAAAAATATTTAAAACTTTTAAAAAATGAAGATGCAATACTACGCACCGAGAAAAAAAATAAGAAAAATAATAAAATTAAAAGTCAAATTTACACTAAAAGTATTGTTTTTCATGAAATACTATAAATATTAATTAATAGTCAATATATTAGCGGCAGCTTACTTAAGGTAGTTATCCACCAACTATGTGAGTTAAAACAAAACTGAAAAATACAAATCTCAATGTACATGAATTTCTTTACATGTAAAATAAGAATAGCACAAAAGAATTATGTTTATGTTGATTTAAGGCCAGGTTACTCCAAAAAACGTGATTTTTTTCAATAAATTTTATTCATAGTACAAAACATGTTGAGTAATCAATTTTTTTACATATAAAAGCACATATATTAAATTACTTGAAAAAATTTTTTTATTTTTCAAAATGGCGGTTTTGAAAATGGCTGCTGAAACTCGTCTGATTAGTAGATGGATGACATCATTTCTTGGAAACGAATTATCTGAAAGCAAAAAACAAAACGGTTTCATGTTCTGTATCGAATTGGCTATGGCCTCAAGCAGAATGAAACATTTTCAATGAAAAAAAACAAAATGGCGGACTTGAATTTTTTCAATTACGTATATGCATTACTATATAAAGTTCTTAAGAATAGTTTCAGTTATAATATATTTCTATTATGTTTAGGTGTGTTATTTATGTAAAAAATAAATTAAGAGGAATTAAAAACGGAAAAATATTAAAATTAAAGAAAAAGAATAAAATATCATTAGCTGTTGTAAAGAAATTTTTTAAACGTAAGTAATATTTTAAAATAAATGTACAAAGAATAATAAACTCTAAAATATACCATATAATACCTAATAAAATATCCCTGGTAGAAAAATAAACTAACGAATCAGTTAGCTTAACAACTTTTAGTTAGATTCAGTAACTAAAAGTTAGCTTATATTTTAAGTGATTATTAGCTAAAATCTACTTAACGGTATGCTTAAGGCCAGCTTACTCCAAACAATTTTGAAAAAATCGAAATTTTTTTTTTCATAAATTGCTACTGTATACTCGTAGAAATAGTATAGAATTAGTCCCGAAGGTCAGCAAGACCGAGAAGCAGGTATAAAAGAGTGGGGAGCGGTGTGCGCCAAGCGGTAAATCCGGCCGCTCGAACGCCTTCGGTAGCACGAATAAAAACTTTAAACTGATTTTTCTCCGAACCACGTTTTTTCGCATGGATGACACTCTCATTTCAAAACTATTGCACTTATCGACATGAACCAAACGGCATTTTACTCTTTAGATGTCTGGCTATATCCTCAAGCAGAACCAGAAATATTCATTATTATTTAAAAAAGTTATAAACAATTAAAAGTGAAATAAAAGGGTAAAAAAATTAAAAAATCCTCCATTTTATTTTTTTTTCATTGAAAATGTTTCATTCTGCTTGAGGCCATAGCCAATTCGATACAGAACATGAAACCGTTTTGTTTTTTGCTTTCAGATAATTCGTTTCCAAGAAATGATGTCATCCATCTACTAATCAGACGAGTTTCAGCAGCCATTTTCAAAACCGCCATTTTGAAAAAAAAAAAATTTTTTTTCAAGTAATTTAATATATGTGCTTTTATATGTAAAAAATTGATTACTCAACATGTTTTGTACTATGAATAAAATTTATTGAAAAAAATCACGTTTTTTGGAGTAACCTGGCCTTCAGGTAATAATATGCAATCATAACCTTATTTTTCTTTTTCTATATCGAATGAATATAATACTTATTAATTAAGTTTTTACGCAATTATTATTATTTGCGTAAAGGTAAATATAACAGTGAAATTTTTGTGTGTAAGTGCAAATGCGAAAGATAGAGAGGGAGAGAGAAAGTGCGAATGCGTATGCGTGCGTGTTTTGTCTGTTCCAGTATTTGGAATTAGAATCATTGATGAATCTGCTTGTAATACTAAGAGGTTTACGGCATTGTTAACATATTTCATAGTAAAAAACATTTTATTATTATAGGAGATAGATTATATTACATAAATTATAGGAAATATTTTTTTTTTTTTTTTTTTTTTAACATCGCCATGTTTGTCCTTCCATGTGGTGCTAATCGACGACGGGGGTCTGCGGTGTGTTTGTAAACAAAGCACATGTAATTTTTACAGAGGTGCTTGCATCAATCGGCAGAGACTAGGATTCGAACCCGGGTCACCGGCGTTTTTATATAGATATTTCATATACTATTATATATAATTATTTTAATGTTGTAATTATAGTATAGTTGAAGCTTTAAAAAAGAAGAAATATCGATGCGAAAAAGAAAGAAATGATTTCTGGTTTAAGAGCTAGGATCTGTGCAATGTAAAAAAATAAAAGAAATATATCATGTTTATTTTTAATAAAGATTACTTTTTATTAAAGAAATGGACATATATAGCTTACAAAATATATCCTATTTCTTATCTTATTAATTTCTTAATTGTATAATTGAAAAATCAAAATTGAGCCACATACATATCAATAATATTAAATTTTCTTAGGTTATATTACTTAACATTTAATAATCTATAATGATTTTCTGCAATATCGATGTTATCAGTATGTTGATGTTTAATTTTTAACTTTTTCTTGATTTTCAATTAATTACATTATAATTACAATCTATAGAACAAAAATTAAATCCAAAATCATTAATATTGTTAAGAAACGTCCAACGTTTCTTAACGCAATATTTTTAAATACTTAAGCCGGGGGGGGGGGGAGAAAGATCTAATTCCAGCCGTCCTGTACAGGCCCGGGCCTTTGTGCACGTGAGGCGATCAAATCCTTTTGTTTCTACTTATTATTCTTATGGTTAAATTAAATCAAGTCAAAACTCTTACCTTATTCTTTATACTTTTTATTCTCTGGTTGTAATACAGCGACAAGACAGCTTAAAAATTATAACATGGACGCCTATTAAATACTGTGAATATTATCTATGAGGCGCGTGGCTACTCCAATATTGGCCTAATCACGACTGCAAAAACGTGGCGGAACGGCAGCTTGCTGGCTGCAACGTCGCCCCCGCTCTAGACCGCTCCTCTCCTCCATCGTGACGTCACGGCAACTGTCGCCTCGTGTCGCACTCATGGGTGTGCATTAGCTTGGCGACAGTTGGACGGGCACCTTGCACGTGCATTTACCGAACGTACGATGGGGGAGGAAAGGTCCTCACTTAGCAATAAATGAGTAAGTCGAGCTTCTGGTGACCTCGACTTACACGCGGAGAAGTTAAGTGACAAAAGCTGTGTGTGTGTGTGTGAGGGCTGTTTGTTCATTTTAATAATTAATTCGAAGTAACACACAACTTTCGTCACTTAACATCCCCCCCTACTTGAGAACGTTTGTCCTCCGCGACAAACTTTATGCATAGCTAGGAGATGATATATTGACGGCTGCCAATGTATGTGGGTTGGGTTAATGGTCCTGGGTTTGGCTTTATTGTATCGTAAGTATGTCAGCAATTTTTATGTCATTATATGTTTGATTTGATTTGACTTGGGGTACGGTGTCAGAAAAGAAAATAACTTTTTATGTATGTTATGTATTTATTTAGTCGTCTTTTTCTCTGAAGGTGATGAAATCTCGTGTATCATCTCGGTGTTCTTCGCGTGGCTGCGGTTGAGATGTGTGGTCCGTGCTGTTTGGTGGTGGTGGGTCGGAGTGGTCTTCGTCCCTTGTGCGTTGTCGTGCTTTTGTAGCGTGGTGGTTCTTGGTGGATAATTGGTTAGGAATTTTCGAGATGCTTAGCAATTGCCACGATTGCTTGTTGGTACATTTATTACTCCCTTTTTTTGTTTTGGAATATGGATTCGCTCTCTGTCACCAAATGATTCGGTCGACATGTTTTTGAGATGCTTCCAAAGGATTCGGACTGACGTGGGTCGAACTCTTGTTCTTGGCTTGGGTCAATTCGTGTTTCGCCGCCGAATGGTTCGGTTGACATTTTTGCGAATGCCTCCAAAAATTCGGACCGTCGAACTTCGAAATTGTAGCCTGTATTTGTATGTCGGAGAATGAGTTTGAGCTGTTATTGCTTGTTCTCCTTGCTAAGTATAAGATACTGTATAGGGTGGGAATGCATTATACTTCTTTTCTTTTGTGAACCTTTAAACAAGTCATTGATGCATTTTGAGAGGTTAAGATGAAGGCTTACTTACGTGTATCATATTTTGGTTCTTGGGTACAATGTTATTTTGGCATCATCCATCATTATTTGCATGTGTGCTAGTGTGTTTACAATATTTCGTGCTAGTTTTCTACTGATTTTACATTTTTAGGTTTCATGCATACTGCTTTGTCATTCTTAATATTGTTTTGTGTTGTTCTGAAATTAAAGTGGTCCAGGTTCATAACAATAAATGTGGTCTAACAATTTTGGTGCATATGCGTTATATTAAAAAAAAAAAAAATAGATTATATGAAGGTATAAAAAGGTATTGGTCCAACATTTTTAATTTTTATTTAAAAACTAATGTTGTCGAGGTTCTCGAAATCTATTCGGTCCATATCTAAAAGGCTTGGTGATAATTCTCTTACTACTTCCGCCTCTGTTAGGTGTAGGTCACTGAAGGTGATGAAATCTCGTGTATCATCTCGGTGTTCTTCGCGTGGCTGCGGTTGAGATGTGTGGTCCGTGCTGTTTGGTGGTGGTGGGTCGGAGTGGTCTTCGTCCCTTGTGCGTTGTCGTGCTTTTGTAGCGTGGTTACGTAACAGAAACTTCTATAGCTGCATTCAGTAAGGTGTTGGTCCCGGTACCGGTTCTGTATGTATCTGTTGCGGAAATAGTGAATCCGGTACTTGTCCCCATTTTGTAGTTCACAGACCATTTTGTGGTCCTCTTTATTGCGCATGTCTATGTACTTCTTGCAAACTGCATGTTTTTTCTGAAGTCTTGCATGTGCGCGGGAATGTGCCTCCTTGAAGCCCATTTTGGTCCATTGGGTTGGCAGCTGGAGGTTGCATGCCTGCTGTCTCGTCATATCTTGACGAGGTGTCTTCGTCATCAGTGGTCATATTGCTATTTGTTGTTTCATCATGGGTTGACGACGTACCTTCATCGTCACTGGTGACGTCGCTGTTTTCTGGTGAGCTGTTCGATTGTTGGTCCCTTTGATTTTGTTCATAATTGTGCTTTAGCACAATTTTATTGGCGCTATCCTGGTCCATGTACTCTATAGTGAGCACTCCCGTGTTTATGTTTGATCCTTGTTGTCGTACGTCTATCCGTATTTTGTTGCTGTTTCCAAAGGTTTTGAGGTATGCCGTGACTTGTTCCGTTGGGTGGTTGGTACTCAACGATTACTGTTTTGGCTTGGTCCGTGGATGATTTCACAGAGGTTATTCTGTACTTTGGGTGGTCCATTCTGAAAAGAGGTAAGTTATGTTCGTTAATTGGGTCCATTATGGTACAGGGTACATTGAGGAATTTGGGTCCATTATTGGTTCTTGCGTGTTTGCGGTATTTGTAGGGAAGGTTCTTTGGTAGATTTTCCTGATGGTTATTGGTGTAAGTGATGTATCTGTGTGGATGGGGACTATGGGTTGAGTTGGGTTGTATTGAATGGTTAAATGGGTGTAATGTAATTGATTTATTGATATTGTTTTTGATTTAGTCTACATTCATTTCAACAGGTTCATTTAGTGTGTTTTGTTCATTGTTTGTTGTTATTGTGAGGTGCTGGTTGTTTTGGTCCGTGGTAAACTCTGAGTTTACTGTGTCCATTTTGGTTCTTTTGGCATTAGCATTCATTGGTTGGTCCGTTTCAGGGTTTATTTAGTCGTCTTTTTCTCTTATTTCCTGGCGTAGAGCGTTTGTTTGGTTCTGTTGTTGCTGTAGGTACATTAAGGTTCGTTGTAATTCCTCTAAAGTAGGTAGGTTCTTTGATAGATTTGCGCTTGCACATGGTCTCCGGTTGTCTGCGCTAAGGTCATCCCATTGAGCTTGCTTTTCGCATGTCCGTTCATGTAAATGGTAGAGGTCCTGGGGTATCAGTTCCTTGCATGACGCATGGAATTTGGTGCTTGGTTCTCGTGTACTGTGTTTTGGACGTTTCCTTGGTTCTGCGTAAGCCGCTTTGTAGGTAGGGTCGCTTCCGAGAATTGCTTTCTCTGCATTTTGGGTACTGAAGTATTGTACGTACCCAAAGGATAGTCTTTGTTTCTTGTCTCTTACGGTTTCATAATACACTATTTGCCCAAATTTCGCGAAATGTCTGAAAAAAGATTCATCTTTTTCCCTGTCGGTTCCGACTCATGGTAAGGTGCAAAATAACCTTGTTTTTTGGGTTCCGGAATTGTCTGATTTGTTGAGGTAAACTTGTGATCTTATAATTGTTTTGTGGTACTGTGGTTGAATGGTAACTAGATCACGGTGGTTTTGGACTTTTGGTCGCTCAATCGTCCTCTGGGTACTTTTGGGTCCTCGTGTTTTTTTTTATTAAGGTTGTTGGTAGTCCATTGAGTTTGGTTGCTTCTCTGGCTTCTTGCTCGGTTTTGAATTTTATTGTTATTTTGTTGCTGTTTTGGTTCAGGTTATTGTCTCTGACTTCCACCGGTGTTCCTACCTTTTCAAAGGTAGCAATGATGTCAGATAGTAAAATGCTCTTGTCAAAGAATACGGTCACAGCTATTGGTCTAGGGTTCATGATTTTTTTCTGGTCCGTCCTAAAAATGATGTTAATGTGTTGATTGTTATGTTGTTTTATTTTGTTAATTGTGTTGTTTTTATGTACATAGTGTGTAGTTAGTTAATACGGAGTGATTCGAAATCATTCGTTATAGTTCTACTTCTTGCTCATTTGACTTCATCCTTCTAGATGCTAGGAATGATGTTGTTCGTTTCGGGGTTTCGGATTTTGTGTGTGCATTATTGGTATCGTTACTTGTGTTAGGTTCTGTTAGTATGGCCCCGGGGTACGATTGAGGTTGTGTGGTGGTGTGTAAGGGTAATGAGTACTTATGCTGCCTCTTTTTGACACATAAAATCCCCGAGTTGTTTTTAATGCATATGATTATTGTTGTTATTACTAGAATGATTGCGACTTGAAGTGTTAGTCCCCCGTACATGAGGGTGTTAGTACGATTAGTCTCTCTTTTGTGTTCTGCTATTTGGTCCATTTGGTCCATGCTTTCTTCATTGACTAGCGCCACTTCTTTGGTTCTTCCTACATAACCTGTAGCCAGTCTTACAATTCCTACGCCGCTTATTTTCACTGTTTGGTCCGCTTCGCCTGAACACGTTATTCTTAGGAGTTCTTCTCTTACCGTTGAGTACAGCCATGATCCGTCTACACTTAGATAGTTCCATTGGGTTACAGGGTCGTACTTGTACCGTACATCACATGTTTTTAGGCTTTCAACGCTTGGATTTAACAACATGGTGACTTCACAGTCTTCTGGCGTTGATACTTCTCTGAGAGGTCCTCCTGATTTGATGACAAAAATTGCTTCTCGTCAGCACTTAATGCCAAATATTCTTTTGACGGTTGTATATATGACAGACCAGCTGATTTGTTATTGTGTTTCTGTGGTACGGCAAGTGGGTGTAACTTGTATAGATGATACGGTATCCTTTCTACTAAAGGTAAATGTAGTAACGCAATGGTTCTCCCATCATGGTGTATTGCGTCCACTTTTGAAATGTTGACGATTTCTTCGGCTCGTACGTGTTCTGAGGAAATTGGGAAGTCCAGATACGCTGTGATTCTTCTTATGTCAGTGGTTATTTGATGGATGATTTCTTCCTTCAGCAATTCTGGGTGTACCTTGCCTTCCTTCAACAGTCTTAGAATAGCCAAAAGCTTTTCGTTACTGCTGATCACGTGGTTTAGTTTTGATTCTACGCTCCTGAGATAGGTAGCTAGTTCTAGAATGTATTTTAATTCTTCGCCTTCTTTTAGTAGAGTTGTCATTTTCTCAGTGAATACTTTTTCTATGTTATCGAGTGCACGTTGGTGCGTTCTGGTGATGTTGTAGAGTTCTTCAAAACCGGCCGATATGATGTGAGTTCTTTGGTCCATTAATTGAATGACTTTGTTTTGGTCCTGGTAGAGTTTATCTATGTTATGATTGATATTTTCTACGTCGTCTTCTGTTACAAGTCCAAATAGACTTTTGCTGATGCTGCCAATTGCTCCTAGGGGTGTCATTCTTTTGGTCCTGATGCTGCGCGGAATTCTTGCTCCTGCGTATTCATAATGACCGAAATTTTGTACGGTGTCGTTTATTTGTTTTTGTAAATGGGTCATTGTTTGGTGTTTCAACTCGATGAAATCTGTTCCCAATGCTAGCTTGCATTTGTGTTCAGGCAATTTTATAATGCACTTGGAGTACACTTGGTTAAACAATTCGAGGGGTCCATGGGCTTGTAAAAATTCATTAACATTTATGTAAATGGCAATTTGCCAATCGGCCCTTTTTAGTCTAATGGTTTGCATTCGCTCGTAGTAGATGCCAGGGTTTGATTCTACCTTCTCTAAATCATAGTTGCCGCGGCCAGATACTACGGTGACGAAGGTTAAAATTGTGAATATCACGTCCATTTTGATACCTGTAATTTGAATAATGTCGTGAAATGTCAAGTTATTTGTTTTCGTCTGGAGGTACGGCTTCTTTTAGTTTGTTCGTATGTTTTCTTATTCGTCTGCTATTAGGCAATTCTAGAATTACATTGTTTCTGCCTAGCATTTCTACTATTTTTAAAGGTTTGTTGTAAAAGCTATCTCCCTTTGAGGTCCTGGCTTCTTTTATGATTCTCGCATAGCCTCCCACCCTTGCTTTGAATTTCCTAATTTTTGTATCGTACTGCTGCTTAGATTTATGTTTGATTTTTATCTGATTTCGCCCGGCTTAGATTTTCATTTCGTTTAAACGAAGGATGAGATCGCGTAAATAAATGTTGTAGGTTCGCAACCTTTCGTCGGAAGGTATGTGTATCGGAAAACGGGCTATTCGGCCATACACTAACTCAAACGGGGTAAAATTAGTTGCGCTGTGTACGCTTGTGTTGTATGAAAACGTGGCAAAAGGTGCCAAGTTATCCCAATCATCAAATTTTTCTGAGTAGCTTCTGATGAAATCTATTAAGGGTGCATGACTCCTTTCAAGGGAGCCATTGGTTTGGGGTCTGTACCCTGAGGTTGTCAGGTGATCAATTTTAAATAGCCTTAGCATGGTTCCTACATTCTCTGACAAGAAGCTAGTTCCTCGGTCTGAAAGTATTGCTCTTGGTGCGCCAAATTTGCAGATTAGATGTTTCGCTAGCGCATCTGCTATTGTAGTGGCTTTGATGTTTTTGATTGGTACTGCGATTAGGTATTTGGTGAGGTTACATTGTATGGCGAGCAGATGACAATTTCCACTTGGTGTCATTCTTAGTTTTCCCACTGTATCTATTGATACATTGTCAAAGGCTTCAATGGGCGTATTTGTTATGACCATTGGCTCTCGAGTCTTGAAACGGTCTATCTTCCTTTCTTGACAGCTGGAACATCTCCGTATGTAGTCCAGTACATCATTTCTCATCCTTGGCCAGTAGTATCTCTCTCTGATATTTTGATAGATTTGATTCACTCCTTTGTGCCCGCCTGTCAGACTATCATGCAGAGTTGCGATGATGGATGTACGATCTTTTTTGTCTGGTAATTGCACTTTTCCGTAGCAAATTGTTGCTTTTATTTGAGTGTTTTCAAAATACTTGGTGACTAATTCTGTCAACAAACCCGGCTCAAGTTGGTCCGTCATCTCTCCTCTCCGGGATATTCTGAAACTGTATATTTTCCGTTTCAAAAGGTTTTTCTTTAGGTTTGATAATGCAATGTTCAAGTTACTTATACTTGTTGGTTCAAAGTATCTGTCTTTCACTACTACTGAGAAGATGTCATGATTCTTGAAAGGGGTTGTTAGGATTTGTCCCACTTTTGGTTTTTTGCTTTTCATGTTTTGTAGATTAATGGCTCCTATTTTTACTAGGAGTCTTGTTGTTGAGCTAGTGTTATCACAGTCTTTGGATATGAAATGCACCAAATTATCTCTTTTATATGTGAGGTATTGGCGCACGGTTGTAACATTATTCCGTAATCCTAGTGCATGGGTGGTATTTGTGCTTGCCGAGTCATCACTCAAGGTGGTTTGGTTTTTCCCCTTAGGATCTTGATACTGGTTCATAGGTCCATGTGGCGGTATTGCAGGAAAGAAAATTGGTACTGTGATGTCCGGTGGTTTCGAATAGTCGATAATTATTGGCGTGTTTTCTTCTTCTTCAATCTCCCTTAGGTTTGGTATTCTTGCTTCTTTCCTGGTTCCTCTGCTGATGGTTCCTGGCGTGCTTCTGCCGATTGGTTCCCTTTGTGTTACTGTTGGTGTTTCAGATATTGCTCTTCGAGGTTGAGTGATTATTTTGCTAAACTCAACTTCCTCATTCTCACTTTTCGCTAAACTTTCATCATCTGCTGAATCCTCGCTAGTACCATCTGTCTCTTCCTGCTGTGACGCAAGGGATGCATGGGTTTGACTCAATAATTTTTCGACTCTCTGGGCTAGTATCTCATCCATGTTGTCAGTTCCATAATTTGGGTCTATTGTACGTAGGTGATACCGCATTTCATCTTCTACTTCATCTCCATCAGAGAAATGGGATGGAATGAATATTGGTTCTGGTGCCACTTCCTGAGTTTTCTCTCTGTGAATTCTTAGGCTTTCTTCTAATCTCCTTTTTGATTCCTCTAATTCTTCTCTGCTCAGAGTGGTTCTTATTGACAAGTTTTTCACGGATTCATCTTCCGAACTTGATTCCGTGTCTGTAGTTTGCATTGGTGTCACTCTGATTTCAATGTTGCTTTTGTTGGTTGAGTTGCTGGTCAATGATTCGATGTCACTGATCGTTTCGTCATTGGATGACTCACCCTGGTCCTGCTCCGCCTCCTCTTGCCTTAAACCACTGTATCTGGGATCTGGTATCGCTGGTTTTTCTGAGTCGCTGTCATATATTCCTGTAGAGGACATTATTGACCGTCTCGAGGGTGAGAGATGAGGTATCATGGACGAGTCCGAGTCTAGACTTGCTTGTTTTTCTGTGGTCAGGGACTGCATTTCCTGTTGATTCGGATTCTGTTCGTCTTTACTGTTTTTGTTCTTTTCTTTGCTAAGGTTTTCAGTATTTCTCCTTGCCGTGAATTTGGGTATTGCCCCCTGCATTATATAGTCAGCGATTGGGCTGGATACTGCATTTTCTGCTCGGGTCCTTTGTGCTATCACACTGTGCTCTAGAGGAGGAGCAGTCCTTTTGGTTTTTGACCCCTTTGGTCTTCCTGGTTTTTTTATTTGTTCTCCTGTTGAGTGTACTCTTGGTCTAAAACTTATAGGTATTCTTCCTTTTGAGGTAGATGCTACACTGGTGGCCTTGTTTTGATTTTCTCTTTCGTTCTTTTGTTCTTGTACCATAACCCTTAATATCGGCATCGGTTTATTTATCTCTTCCTCCGAAGGTAGCTGTTCAGGTGGGTTTCTTGATAGCGCATCTGCATTTTTGTTCAGTTTGCCTGGTTTGTACTTGAATGTGTACTCATACCCAGAAAATTTGAACATCCATCTCATGAGTCGCTGTCCTGGATCTGTTCTGTTGTGCATCCAGTTCAAAGGCTCATGATCAGCCACCAGGATAAATTTTCGACACAATAGGTATGGTCTGAATTGGTGCAAAGCATATACTACTGCTAGACACTCTTTCTCTGTGGTGCTATAGTTTATCTCAGCTTTGTTCAGTACTCTGGACAAATATTGGACTGGGTGGTCAAAATTGTCTATTTGTTGACTGAGTACAGCTCCAATTGCAAAATTTGAAGCATCAGGGGTCAAAGTGAATACTTTTTTAAAATCGGGGAACTGTAGGATGGGTGCTTCACACAGGGGCCTTTTGAGTGCTTCGAAACTTTGTTCATGTTCGTCTTGCCATTCAAATTCCTTTTCTTTTTTTAGTAGTTCACTTAAGGGTTTTGATACTTTTGCAAAGTCTTTTATAAACTTGCGATAATACCCTGCCAGACCCAGAAATTCTCTTATGTTTTTAGCATTTTTGGGTCTTGGTAAGTTCCTTACTGCGGATACTTTTTCCGGATCAGGTTCTAAACCCTTTGCACTTATTATGTGTCCTAGGAATCCTACTTCCTTGCGAAAGAATTCTACCTTGTCTGGTTGCAATACTAGGTTTGCGTCTCTGAGTCTTTCCATTAATCTCATTATTCGGTCATAGTGCTGTTTTAAGTCTCGTGAATAAACAATTATATCATCTAGGTAGACTATCATTTCTACATTTTGAAGTCCCCTGAGTATATTGTCCATCAATCTCTGAAATGTGGCAGTTGCCCCTTTTAAACCTTCAGGCATCCTTGTATATTCGAAATGTCCATTCCTCGTTGTGAAGGCTGTTTTGTAGCAATCTTCAGGTTTCATACGGATTTGTTGGAAACTATTTGCTAGATCAAAGACCGAGAAATACATTGCTCCGCCTAGTTGATCCATTATGTCAGCTATGTTTGGTAACGGATAAGCATCTCCTATGGTCTTCTTGTTTAGTTCTCTGAAATCTATTACCATGCGCCATCTTGAATTTACCTTGCTATCGGGTTTCTTTGGGACTATCCATATAGGCGAGTTGTACGGTGAGTTTGATGGTTGTATTATTTGGTCCTTAAGCTTCTTTTCAGCGCTTTCCTTCACTACTTCCATGTGCGCGGGTGGAATTCTGTATTGTTTCGCATTGATGGGTAAGTCATTCTCCATGGGTATTGAATGCTGTACCTTGTTTGTGCAAGGTAATTTGTCTCCCGGAAGTAGAAATCGATCATAGTGCTCTTCAACTATTTTATCCACTATATCCGATTCCTCTTGATTCATATGTCCCCTTTTTACTAGGCTCTTCACTTTTTCCAGCCTCTTTATTTTATTGACAATAGTTTCACCATCGAATTCACTTTCTGTGTCTGTTAGAAATGTAGGATTGGCTTCTAATTCTAGTATTTCTTTCGGGTCCACTTCTATTGTCACTTCTTGATGACTCGTGTTTATGGCCATTACGTTGCATGTATTGTGTTCATTTATTACTACTCCTTCTCCTAAAAATACATCCTTATTTCCAACATCTATTCTTGGTAAATATCCTTCCTTCAGGTTGGTATTCATTAGATTGATTTTTATTATTTGTCTTGTCCTCTTTGGTATGGTGTATTTAACTCTTTGTGTTTGTCCTTGTTGACTTTCTTTGTTAACTTGTAATATTCTGTCCTGTATTTCAGCAGTTGTGGGATCCTTTCGGAAATTGTGTGGTTCTTCATGAACTTGTCTCGGCACATAACCCTCTTGCTTCAATTCTTCTGAAGTCAGGAATGGTATAGGATTCATCACGTCACCACTGATCATGAGTGCGTTGTTATAGTAGGAGATAACGGCTTCTTCTTGCTTGAAGAAGTTCCTTCCTGACATGCCACAACATGCTATCGGGAAATCATCTGGTACTACTTGGAATCTGTATGGTTTTCCTCTTATGTTCATGTATACTAACCCTAAGGTTTCCATGGTATCTGGAGTGATTCCTCCTAATAAGCAGGTTTGGTCAGTATCTACTTCTGTGTATGGGTCCAGCGCATCGATCTTTATTGAATTGACTGTTGCTCCGTTGTCCAGCATGAATGTTAGCCATGGTTGGCTTCCTCCCGGTACTTTTAGTCTGATGGCTGTTGGTTCATCATTTTCTTAGTCTTCATTTCCATCCCTATGTCTTGTGCAAGGCGCAATCCTGTAGATCTTTCCTTGCTCTTCGATATCGTCATCACCTTGTTCACTTGTTCCGTGTTGCGGCTTTGATACTGTGCCTTCTGATTTTGCCATACGGGTTGGTTGGTCCTGTTCGGTTCTTGGTACTGATCCTGTCTGGGTCTCTGAGCTTGATTTTCTCTTTGGTTGTACTGGTTTATCTGATCGTGATTTTGGGCTTGTCCTTGATATTGCTGAGTCATTCTGGGCATGTCTTGGTTTTGGTATAGATTCGCATTTTGGCCCGCCATTTTCTGTTCCTGGCGAGCCCCATTGGAGTTTAAATTTCCCTCATTATTTGGGGGGAAGTTGTAGCGCTCCTGGCTATTATGATTTTCGTTGCTCTCGTAATAATTGTTTGTGAAATTACGTTTGTCCGGTTGCTTGGGCTGATAATTTTGATATCTTCCATTATGGTGATTGAATAGCCTTGGTTGGTAGTCATTTCTGGGCCATTGATTATTGAATCTAGGCACATGATCATTGTTTCTTTGAAATTGTCCTTGATCAAATCGGGCCCCGGGTCCATATTGCGGTCGATCGTCATATTGATCCCTGTTGTGTCCATAATAGCCCCTGCTCTCATCTTGATATCTTGATTCATAAGGCTTCCTTGGCTCATATTGGGTTCGATCTGGTCCCCTGTTCATGTATCCAACATAAAGTTGTTCTTGAGTGTCATTGTCTGCATAATGATCATACTGCGATCTATATTGATCATAAGGTTCCTCAGATCCGAGAGGTTCATGATCCATGTATCCAATATACATTGGCTCTCTGGGTTTTTCATAGTTATTGTAGCTATCCCTGAACCTTGGTTGACTGTCATAATTATAAATTCGCCTGTGTTCCTGGTATCCCTGAGTTCTGTAGGTCCGCTCGTTGCTATTGTGTCTCAAGTCTGGGATAATTCTGGCTTCCATTCTTGTTTCCAATCTGATCGCTTCCTCGTAAGCCTCCTCCAGGTTCCTTGGATGAGTCAGATCTACTCTTTCGCATAGGTTTCCTGGTAAACCTCTTATGAAGATGTCTACCGTCATGGAGTTTAACGGTATCATCATCTGATCATCATATTCATTTCCTTTTTCTTCTTTTAGGGCGCTTTTGGCACTACCTAGAAGCATATTTATTTCGTCGTAAAAATCTCAGACAGTGTCTCCTTGCTTCATGCGGGCACTGTGTATTTTGCTATCATAGTGGCTGAAGTTCTTCCCTGGTCCAAACCTGTATTTCAGGTGTTTTATCAGATCATCGACTGTGGTTATGGTCTTATTTCTCAAACTTCTTTTTGCAGCGCCTGTTAGTCTTTGAATGACATTCTTTAAGAATTGTTCTTTCACCGACACAGGTATGTTTAAAGCTGCATGCCTGAGATCTTCGATGTAGTCTTTGATTGGTATGTTACTTCCATCAAATATTGGAATACCATTGGTGGAATTGAGCAACGCGAAACTATGGACCATGGTGGTCACCAAGTCCGCCGAGCTAGTTGCATTTTGAGCACCACTATTGCTGGCTTTCTCATTGCCAGTGTCAGGCATCTTGTTGAGATTACGATTTGTAGTGAGTCTTGGGCACTATTTATTCACTGTGTTATTTTGTCCTGGTTGGCGACTCTGATATTCCTTGGCAATTAGCATTTGCTTTTGTCTAGGTGTAACTTGAATGAGTTTTGAAAAATGTGTTCTTTTCTTTTCGCTAAAGAGATGAGAAAGTAGTATTATTTCCCCTTTTCCTAAAACTCCAAATATTCAAAAAGTATTGGTTCGAGTTCTTGAATGAGCCTTTGAAGCCACTCCGTATACCCTTCAAACCCAATATTCTCTTCTTGTTGCGTGGTCTCAGTTTCTGTTTTCAGATTGGCTTTATATAAGTTACTTATGTCACCCATGCGTGAAATCGTGCGAACTACCACTAAAGTAAACCTTGTTAAAAATTAAAAATCCCAAAAAAACTGTTTTATTATAAAAAAAAAAATTATTATTAAATAGAATTAATTATTAAATTCTATTTTTAGGGGTGTCGATAAGTAAGTGCGAAAAATGTTAAATAAGAACGTTGAAAAGAAAAACATAAAAAAATAAAAAAAATTATAAATATTAAGAATCCCTGATTCGGAAAACGTCACTAAGTTATACTAAATTTATCAATTAAATATTATTAATGCTACTAGTGAATTGCAATATCACGTTGATGATGGAACAATAACGAAAAACTTAATAGAGCGCTATTATTGTAGAATTAAAATCAAAAATTAAAAATTAAAAATACAATAAAAACTTGCAAAAAGAAAATACTTAAAATTGTAAAAAAAAAAAGAAAGAAACAAAATCCAAATGTATATATAAAAGAAAATGAAAAAGTAATTTTAAAATTTTAAATTAAACCCGCAAAATATTGAATGAATATTATTGTCGATTGATGATTTCCTTATTCTAAAAAAAAACTAATAAAGCAAAATTAAATGTTAGTTATAAAAAAAATTGGAAGATATTATTCTGAAAATTTCATAAAATGTACTAAATAAAATTTTATTGAGAATTTATTACAAAATTGTTTATTTATTGATTATTAGGGTTATTATTATTTATAAGATTTTTTTGACAGGTTAAATCGGCCTAAAACCCGACATTACCGAAAACCCGTTTGAATTGCGCGCGTATTGAAAATGGCGCTCGAGGTGGGAAGGCGTCCTCACTATATTCTGAGCGTCGCGGGTCTAGCTATACCCCTCGCTCAAGTCAGTTCCGCGCGCCTAGTGCTGAGCGCGAGAAAGTCCCTAGGCGCTCGTCACTATAGCCATGTGCTCTTGCAGCATGCGGCCTGCTACAGTATAGCAAGTTGAGGTTAAACTCGATTGTTGTTATTGCTCATTACTAAGTGTTGTTTATATTCACTTAGATTGTTGAGCAGCTGAAAGTTTATTATTATTACGCTAAAAGGAAGTCGTTTGGTGCCCAGGATTTTCTTCTTAACCTGTCAGATAAGTGCTAAATATACTTTTACTATATAAAAAAAAACTTATAGTGTTTTCAAACAAGAGCTTTTGCTTTGTGTTATTTTGTTATTGTTTCTAGCAAAGCTGGAGCATCTCTACAAGGAAAATTAAACTGCTAGTGCAGCTGCTTTATCTGGGTTTTAAACAAGGTGAGGTACTCAGATTATTAAGAGTAATTTATGTATAATAGAATTCATATGTCTACAATGCGCTTTGATGTTATTGTCCTTTTAGATGACTGCTTGCATTCGGCTTCACATCTGGCTTACACTTAAAGCCATGCACCACTGCCACAGCAGGTGCGCTTTCCTTGTGCGAGGTCCTGGGTCTTTGCTGACAACAATCGAGGCTTCCGGACCAAGATTTTGTCGCAACGGTACCCTGTTCCTGGGCTACGACCACCTTTTCATGCAAGGTAATAGCACTTATCTTATATGGGCTACGACCACCTTTTCATGCAAGGTAATAGCACTTATCTTATATATACGTATGTATTTATTCAATTCTATTTTTATATTTTATAACATGTAGTTTAAAATTTTTTTTTTTTTTTTTTTGGGTGCAATATGTTATAATTATATTGAATCTAGTGTATAAGCATTCCTAGAATAACGGACAATAATTTATAATTGTATTTAATAACCTTTTCTTTTTATTTTTATAGGTTGCAGATAAAACGATCCAGCAGACACTTAACAAGCTGGGGCGCCAACGCGAACATCCTCGCCAACGCCTGGGTATCTGACAGCTGGCTGTTGCCAATCACAGGTAGTGATTTGTTTGTTAACTGTATGCTTCAGCTTAGAAGAAAAGTGGTCGAACGTGTGATAAGGTTTGTAAAGAGTTAATTTAAATGAAGTGTGGTATTTCAAGTGTTTTGAAATTTGGATAAAAAATAGGAAAATTGAGGAAAAGAAAAAGTATAAGTGCTAAATTGTGTACCAATACTGAATATTGGATTGTGAGTGCCTGGACGTCCCCAGGACTTGTATTCCCAGTGGGTTGTGCCCTTGTCGCTATGCCTCAGCGTCGACAACGCACTGCTGCGACCTGACTGGCTCGACTGCGAGGCCTAATATTGCCAGAGCACGATGTGCTTGTCGCTGGCAGTTTGTGAGGGTTTTATGGGGAGAAGTTATGGTACGCTAGGTACCTAAAAGGCCCTCCTAATTAAATATTGCCCTTATTTTTTTTTTTTTTTTAATAAATGATGATGTGATATATATATGTTAAAAAAAACAATAATAAAATACCAGTGGTGCCCACAGTATTTTTTTGTATTTGTGCGTGTAAAAAGTTATTGTTAAAAATATAACAAAAAAAAAGAATTAAAAAAAAAAACAAATACAGCTAAATGTGTGTGAAAAGAAGAAAAGAAAAATAAAGAAAATTTGTTTTAAAAGAACTTAAAATAAAACAAAGCAATACAAAAAAAACTTAAAGAAAACTTTCATTTAAAATATTTCTTTACTATTTCTTAAGTGTATGTAAAAAAAAAATAAAAAACTTTACTGTTAAAGAAATTGAACTTAAAATGATTTTGTTTGCTTTAGGTTTGAAGAATGCAGCTACGTCACTGCATTCCAGGCCACGCTGCACGCACAATGGAAGCACTGTGCCTTCGCCTCCAATTTCTCCCGTAGGACGCCAAGAGGGAGCTTTTTTTTAAATATATTTTAAAAGAAAAGGAATTCGAATGTTCTGCTCTTTTTACAGAATAATAAGGAAAAGAAACAAAAGGTTTATCCTGGACAATCTACCCGGCGCCTCCACCAATTTTTGTTAAGAAACGTCCAACGTTTCTTAACGCAATATTTTTAAATACTTAAGCCGTGGAGGGGAAGAAAGATCTAATTCCAGCCGTCCTGTACAGGCCCGGGCCTTTGTGCACGTGAGGCGATTAAATCCTTTTGTTTCTACTTATTATTCTTATGGTTAAATTAAATCAAGTCAAAACTCTTACCTTATTCTTTATACTTTTTATTCTCTGGTTGTAATACAGCGACAAGACAGATTAAAAATTATAACATGGACGCCTATTAAATACTGTGAATATTATCTATGAGGCGCGTGGCTACTCCAATATTGGCCTGAACACGACTGCAGAAACGTGGCGGAACTGCAGCTTGCTGGCTGCAACGTCGCCCCCGCTCTAGACCGCTCCTCTCCTCCATCGTGACGTCACGGCAACTGTTACCTCGTGTCGCACTCACGGGTGTGCATTAGCTTGGCGACAGTTGGACGGGCACCTTGCACGTGCATTTACCGAACGTACGATGGGGGAGGAAAGGTCCTCACTCAGCAATAAATGAGTAAGTCGAGCTTCTGGTGACCTCGACTTACACGCGGAGAAGTTAAGTGACAAAAGCTGTGTGTGTGTGAGGGCTGTTTGTTCATTTTAATAATTAATTCGAAGTAACACACAACTTTCGTCACTTAACAATATTAAGCAGATTTTAGCTAATATTCGTAAATATTTAAATATTTAAATAATAATGATTAATAGAATTTAAAAATATGTAAAATTAATTTGATAGTATTAAAAATTATTATTTTGAAACTTACGTTGTCGATATTTGTTTTTATAGTTATAATATTTATTATTATTGTTTCCTGTACGTCAATTATTTCCTTTATTTTCATTATATTTATTTTTGTAAGCTAAAAGTTATAAATATATTTATAATATTCTGCAAATAAATAAATGTTAAAAATTTATAAACTTACGTTTATTTGATTTTTCTTTCTTATCATCCTGTTCTTTAATAGATGTCTGATTATCATATTTATTTTTATTTTTATCATTAGAACCTAAACAAAATAACATTATCAATTAGTGAATAATTTAAACTATAAAAATTCAGCAGGATATTATTGTAATAATCTTTTGCAGAGTATAAGCGTATTCTATTTATATGATTATATCCTTATTAACTAATATATATAAAGAATAATACAAGTCATGTTATAAAAGCGTATGAATTGTGTACATGCGTGAATTCGGAAAAATATATAATTTTCTGCAAAACACATTCAGTAAATGTGTATATGTGTGTATGTGCATGTAAAATCGCCGGACAAAATAACTTTGAATTTCGTGGGGAGCATTTGCTACATGTTAACTGGGATTATATTATTTATCGACCTCCTAATACATAACCTTTCAAAATACCAGTTAACACGCAGTAAATGAATGAAAATTCCCCGACATATTTAAAGTTATTTCTTCTATCGACTGTATATATGAACGTGCACTCGGCGGATCAAATAACTTCAAATATTTCTGAACTTCCGCCATGATAATGTAAGATATGTTAGGTCGGTTGCATATGACTTAAAATATGCAACCTACCTAACCTACCTTACATTATCATGGCAGGAATTCAGAAATAATTAAAGTTATTTGTTCAGCCAAGTGTACATATATGTATATGTTTCCTTGTATGTATATGGGAAATACATATGCTTAAATTGTAAAATATTTGCTGAAGTATTTTTAAAGTGTTTGTGTATACTTGCCCATGTATGACTATACGCTTATGAATAAAAAATTCTGAAAATTATGAGATTTGACCTTCGCACCTCCACGTTATCGTACACCCACGCGTACAAAAAAAATAAAAAATGATCCGCGGATTCGTCATCAGCGAAGTGAAATGTGTCCGAGTACCGATTATGAATAAAAAATTCTGAAAATTACGCGATTCGACTTTTACGTCTCCACTCTTTCGTACCCCCCACGCGCACAAAAAAAATAAAAAAGTTATCTATGGATTCATCATCAGTGACGTCAAATGTCTCCGAGTACCGATTATGAATAAAAAATTCTGAAAATTACGAGATTTGACTTTTGCGTCTCCACCCTTTCGTACACCCACGCGCATAAAAAATAATAAAAAAGTTATCTATGGATTCATCATCAGTGACGTCAAATGTCTCCGAGTACCGATTATGAATAAAAAATTCTGAAAATTACGAGATTTGACTTTTGCGTCTCCACCCTTTCATACACCCACGCGCATAAAAAAACAATGAAATTTAAAAAAAAATGTTTTATTTACCCCTTCACATAATTATTAACAATAATTATTAACAAATGTAGTTAACGATATTAACTATCAACGGTGACTGAAGAAAAAAAAGTCTGAATGATGCTCGTTAATATAATAGAGGAAGAGGATTATTGTTGAAATTATTAAAATTTCATTAAAAACTTATTTAATTTATGTTAAATTGCGCTATAAAATAAAAAAATTGTTCACAAAAAATGTGAAAAAAAATTCTTTTGCTTCAAGCATACATCTCGTGTAAAATAAATGAAGCATATGTGTATATCAATATAATAGGTTGTATAAAAGGAGACAGATGTATATGTATATTCGCGTCTGTAGCGGAAAGCCACTCAGCGCTCCTATCAGCGCTTCGCTTTTCGTATGTACTTAGCCATAATCATCAACAGTCATTCAAAGTTGTAATGATCTTTATTCGTATACTATATACTATATATACTATATTTTATACCTATACGTATACTCTTCTTACGATTTGTGTAACATATCGTAAATACTGATAGATTTCAAATCAGCTGTGTACAGCATAGCGTTGAAATGGAAAAACAAGCAATTTTCTTAGTGTTTTGTAAGTTTAAATAATAAAAGTAATTTGTTTTTTTTTATTGTAAATCTGTAAGTATTGTGTGATCAGAAAGTATTAAAGTTTATTTTTTTTATATGGAATTATAATAAATGTGCATAAACTTGTAGTGTTGCATAATATAAAGCAAATTACCATTACTAAACCATGACATCTGTAGTGCAGCTTGTATACATTGTAAAGGATATCCACCAGGTATTTAACATCTCTTATTCTTGTTTAATTTTTGCCATGACATGCCATTTATTTAAATAGAACTGATTTAAATAAATAAAACTACACCTTAGCATAAAATGTTAATTAAAAACGAGCTTATAGTTTTTAAAATAATATCCTGTTATAATAATATATTTGTATAGTTCTTTCAATAAATTATCTTTTTTAAATTAGCTTATTTAATTGTATTGTTCAATCATGTAGATATACAAATCAATTTGCTCTACATTTTTTAAAATTGTAAGAAACTGAAAATCTTTCATTTAAAAAACACAAATCAGTTTTTAATAAACATATATTCGTTACAGGTTTTTGTTCTGAATGGAGTCAAATTTAGCTGGAGACTTATTGTTTGTAATATAAATAAAAGGATCTGTTTAAGTTTAAGTGAAAAGGAGAATCAATTTTTAAGTTTTTACGTTCAAAATATGCACTGACACTACATTTTTATGAATTTGTAGGTACATGAATAAGTAACTATTAATAATAATACTCTAAAAGTTTATAATTTGATTATAGACACGAAAATTCATTCGCCACCTAGTGGTGGAGCGCCGAAACACCTGCAGTATTTTGGGATAATTTTCAATAAATAATATTTTATCAAATGTAGATGTGTGGTCTGTTTGGTTTACTGAAAGCTTTTTCAGATCACCTAAACCCTGATTGATCCAGGTAAGATAAATAAATGGAGAAATAAAAACGTTTTTACGACTAATATTCATTTTTCTTTTATATCTTGGTACACAAGAAACAATCTTGTAATAAATTTTTTAAGTATGGATGAAATCGCTGATATTCCTAGTGACTCTGAATCTATTGATGGGTTGTGTGATACTGATGTTGAAGATGATTCCGAAAGTGTAGAAGGTGAAGGTGATTCCGACTCGGAATGCTGGGATGACAATGATTCTAGAGAATTTATTGAAATTGATAAGTAGATGAAAAGTGGAAAAACCAGAGATAATATTCCATTCACTGAAACTTTCGGTCCAAATATTTCGGACAATGTATCCATACATTTCGATATATTTTTACGTAGGTTTCCTAATGCTCTATTAGATTTAATTGTCAAGCAAACGAACCTTTATTCACTACAAAAGAAAAGTAAAGCTAAACCAATAACCAAAGACGAATTATTAATTTTTTTTGCTATTAATATTGTCTCATACTACAAAAAGCTATAATTTGTACGCTTCATTTGCGAAGAATGAAAGATCTTCAAAATTCTTGATTGATAAACTGTACACAAAACGTAAATAATTTTAAATCCAGTAATATTTCGATTTTGGACGCCATCTTGGATCTGCCATTTTGAATTTTCAAAATCTGCGTTCAGCTTCGTAATCAGCCATCCCGAAAACTCATATATATAATTTTTAGCGAATTCCAGTAATATTTAAAATTTTGCCGTCAGCTTGGATCCACTATTTAGAATTTTCAATATCTGAGTTCAGTCCGGTGGTCACTCACTATAGCATCCACCGTGCCGTAAAGGGTTAACAATGCGGTATAAATCTAAAGGCTCTACGATTTGAATCAGCTTTAAAAAAATAAATAAATGTTATTTTGTAGTTTAAAACTTTGTATTTTGAGAAGTATCTGTGGTACACATTGGTATTTAAAATATAAATAGTATAGTATTGTAACAGGTTAGAGGCTTAGGTAAAAGGAAAAACATTCCAAAAATAAAACGGTGCTTGGGAATCGATCTCGCGACCATCCGGATGGAAGACGAGCGCTTAGACCACTAGGATGACGCTGCACTACTCTCTCGCTCTCACACCTGCCTTTATTACCAGCGATAGCGAGGACGCCGTACTCATTACAGTATATGCATTGCTATATCCAATGAATTGCTATATTGAGCAAAAAAGACCTCTTATTATATTGATTGATTTGTAAAAGGACTATTTTGACACTTTAATTTTGTTATTGTAGCCAAACTAAAAACTGTATCTTATTGATGAAATTCCAAAGGAAAACTTATGAACAAATTATAAGTTTTTGTATAAAACCTTCTATTTTTGTTTGAACTGTCTATTGTCGAAAAATAAAATAATTTGATATATTCTTCTTATTCTTATTTAAATTCAATTAATACTACAAAGTTATTCTTAAATTATATTTATATTTTTGTTTATTTATTTATTTTTTAAATTATGTTTTATGTTTTATGAAGGTATACCTTTAAATAGAAACATAATTACATAATATAAGATAAAATACTGAAGAATTTTTCATATATTAACTAAGAGTCAGTTTCATTTATTGATTTATTTGTAAAATTAAGCAATAGAAAAACGTTTAATTTGATTAGTTTGAATATATGTAAAATTTAGTATTTAAATTAATTTGATTTTGTTCACAAAGAGTGTGCACGTTTCCTTTTGAACAAGGCAAGTGGAATTTGTTTATAATTATTCCTATCGATTTTCGGTGGTACGAGGGTAGTTCAATAAGTCTTTAGAATAAAGTATAAAAACAATTTTTTTGGGTAAATTTTTTTTTATTTTTCAACATAATCTCCTTGGAGCTCTATACACTTGGTCAATCGCTTTTTAAGTTTTTTTAATCCTTCAGAAAAGTGCGTTTTCGGAAGTTCCTCAAAATAAGCACTTACAGAGGCAATGACGTATTCGTTGTCCGTAAATCTCTGTCCACCGAGCCATTTTTTCAAGTTTGGAAATAAGAAAAAGTCACTGGGGGCTAAATCTGGTGAATACGGTGGGTGTTCGACCAATTCGAATTTTAGTTCTTCAATTTTAGTCATTGAAACGAAGCATGTGTGAACTCGGGCGTTGTCGTGATGAAAGAGAATTTTTTTCTCGCCAAATCTGGTCGTTTTTTTTTAATTTCTTCTTTCAGCTGCTCTAATAATGATGCATAATACTCACCAGTAATTGTTTTATCCTTTTCCAAGTAGTCAATAAGTATAATTCCACGTGCATCCCAAAAAACTGTAGCCATAACCTTACCAGCTGACTTTACGGTCTTTGCCTTCTTTGGAGCTGGTTCGCCTGTGGAAATCCACTGTTTGGATTGTTCCTTTGTCTCAGAAGTGTAGTGGTGTATCCATGTTTCATCCACAGTCACAAACCGACGAAAAAATTCCTCAGGATTCCGACTTATGCGCGCCAAAAGAGCCTCAGAGGCGACCACTCTATTGCGTTTATTCTCAGCTGAGAGCAAACGCGGCACCCATCTTGCCGATAGCTTTTTCATGCCTAATTTTTCATGTAGAATTGAAACAACTGCACCTATAGATATCCTTGTGGCCTCAGCTAACTCACGCACTTTTAATCTTCTATCCTTCAACACCATATCGTGGATTTTATTGATGATTTCGGGAGTAGTTGCTTCTACGGGCCTTCCTGAACGTGGTTCGTCACTTATTGATGTACGACCACGCTTAAATTCATTTACCCAGTTATAAACCGTTGCTAAGGCATGGGCAGATGTGCCATGAACTGAGTCCAATTCATTTTTTATCTCATATGGAGTTAAACCCTTTAAATGAAAATGTTTAATTACCACTCTGAACTCGTTTTTTTCCATTTTTCTTAACAAGCAATTTTTTTTTTCAATTGGTTATAAAAACACGTAAACTCAGAAGATGTGGACTGTGACTGCACCATATATCTAGTCGGGAGTGGTGCTGACTGAAAACAGATGATTTGGAGCGATTCGCGCGCCATCTGTTGGTCATTCTAAAGACTTATTGAACTACCCTCGTATATCCTTGGCTCTTCTTGGTGTTGAGTAGGGATAGAGAGATCTCAACAAGAGAGAGAGAAAAGATGTCCTGACATAGCCTTTTATAAATATACTCGATTATATTTAATATTTCATAAAATAATAATTATTGTTTATAAAAATGCAAAAGATATTTAAAAGTTTTTATTATTATGAATAACTAACTTGAATATTAAAAGATATATATATATATATATATATATATATATTAACTATTGTGTGTCAAAACATTGTACAAATTAATAATATGTTCGGTCAATTTATTTTATGCAAGTTTAAATAAGACCTAAAGGTTTATTGTGTGATTTCAAAATAGCTATACACCAAAATAATCGTGTAATAAATCAGTGCAATGTTAGAATTAGATAGTGTTAATTTCAGTTTTGTAAGTTTAAATTTCAGCTGAATATTGTTAGTATTTTTTAATTTTTAACTTAATATTTAAGTTATATATACAAGTATATATATAAATACTTTTGCAATGGTTCCTTAAATTATTATTTAAACATTCACTTGCACATACATTACAAACCCTTACGAAATAATATGAATATACAACATTTTATAACGCTATCAATTTATAATAGTTTGATATTGAAAGGAAGGCAAATATATCCTGCGATCACGGATTTCACAAAGAGTTGGTCATTTACACTCATGCACACAAAGGGTACATTCTCGAAATCCAACCTTTGCATGCTTATGCATATACATTATAAACCCTTACGAAACAATATGAATATACAATAAAATCTCAATGTGAAATCGTTTAACTGACTCTAATTAAACTGAAAAATATGGAAGTCGGTAAAAATGTTCTATTAAAAAATTATATTATTAATATATTTTTCATATTATTTCGTAAATTTATCTTATTATTATTTATTCTATAAAAATAACTTAACTACTATTTTATTACTATATTTGCTTGGGCATATGTACGAAGAGTTATGTGTCATAATACACAAAAATAGAGTTATTCTATTTTTGCAATTTACGCGTTTGATTTTTGGTCAAAGAGAATACGGAATAAGAACAAGTTCCTAAATAATCTGATTAAAAATAACAAAAAGATCCAAAGTTAAAATTCTAGAGAGTATACTGTATAGAAAATTACAAGGGGAAACCAACGCATACAAAACTATCGGTTCTCTATGCAGCAAGCATAGATAACCGTTTCTGTGTATTTACACTCTCTAGCAAATAAGCAGGCGGGTGGTGAGAGACGGAGAGCGGAAGGCTCCTTATCGTCGTCTCAGCTTATTTTTTTATGACTGCACTGTCGCCAGCCCTAGGCGCTTTCCAGAGAACGTCTCTTTCTTTCTCTCAGTTCATACACGTGCAGTTTTATTACTCTCAGCCCTCGGTCTCGAATTGCTTATCGGATCCATAGAGTTTTCGAGTATGCACCAGACAGTTTACTCGTCTTGACCCTGGGAAAGATTCTCTGCTGGCTTGCGGCTGTCGAATCTTCTCAAAGTCGAGACAAGCATGCTTGTGTACAAAAAGAGGAAAACAGAGGACCGAGGAAAAATGATTATGAAAACACGGCGTTGACAGCCGTCGCATGAATGTATACGTTCACGTATTCATAATATATGGAGACGTAACAAAACTCATATTGAATGATTTTCTTGAATCATCCTTCTGTGCAGATTTAAATTTTATGCTTAATATCAAGTTGTTAAAAGTTGAAGTTAAAGTTTTAAGAAACATGATCTTGCGCGCATCTGCCTTGCATTTTATACTGAATTTTGACTTAGGATTCAGAATATTTGAAACAATATTAGTCGCACGCAAACAATATTATTTTCAGCTATTCATTTTTTTTTAAATCAGTTTTGATAATTTGACTGAATTCCACCTCTGTTTTTTTCATTAAATCGATTTACTTAACTTGAATCTGATTTGAAATTGTAAATGAATTATTTTCTACTTCTAAACAAATTTTGGAATACTCAACTTCTTGTAATCTTTGATTTATATTTATTGGAATTAAAGTTGATTATTCGGGCTACTTTGAGTTAAGACATAGTTGACTATCTGTACATTCGACAATCGGTTCTTTTACATTGTAAATTGAATAGCCGATCTTTTTCAAATCTTTATAAGTGTGCATACGCATTTTATCTGACGTATTCCATGATTTAGATTTTAATGGTAAATTATGCTTTAATATAAAATAATAGTTTTACTTTCCTTTTCAATAAGTTTTGTACGATCTTCATTGCTTTGAAATGCATCTTTATTTATAGCTAAGATAGCTTCATTTAAATTTTCAAAGTTTGTTTGTAAGTTTAAGTTTATTTGAAAATTTAAACCTTGCATAAAAATGTACTTTGTATATTTATCAAATCTTTCATAAGATGGGTTATTAGTATATAGTTGCTTGAAAACCTACGTAATATAATTATTCACGTCGGATAATTTATTACATTTCTTTATGAATATTTTTAAAAATGCATTACTTTCAAGTTTCGGAAATGAAAAAATGTATTCATCAAGTAACTTTAACTCTGTCAAATCAATGTTAAATTCTGTAATTACAAAGCTAGGTATAATTTTTAAAGCTTTATATTTATTATATGAAGATTTTAAATTCGATGGCTTAATATTATTTAAATTTTCCTAAAGAAAACTTTGTAATAGTAAAAAACTGTAACTCTATATCTCGAGTAATTTACGGGTAAATTTAATGTTTTAGGACTCATTCTTTGTTATTTTGGAGGAAGGGGGCTCAAAAATATTTTCTTTTTCGATGTGTTTTTATTTCTTTATAGGTTTTTCGATTTTTTAGTTTTAGTTTTTCGTTTTTTTAATACCTTATAAATAATATAATCGATTTAGTAATAATGCATTTAAAAAAGCTTAACGTTACCTACCTTTTCCGACCTGAAATTTTTGATAAGCTATTTCCCTTTTACGGAAACAACATTTTTCTGCAAATTCTACTACACAATCATGCTAAATCAAAAACCTCAATACTTCCTAACCTTCAAACTCTTCAACACAGACATGTGAAACCTAAAACGTCAATACCTCATAACCTCCAAACTCTTATACATAGACAGCCTAAACCAAAGCCCTAAATAAACTACAGGTTTGGCATGTCAGTGAATAATAATTTGGAGATTATGGACATCAACCTTTGAATTTTGTCCGTTTGTGTATAAGATGTTAAAGCAATTTGTTTTTCATCGCGCTCTATCCTTGTGCTACGCGCATGCGCATTATATACTGATCAAAGTGTGCTTTCGTTGATTTTCTCTAGGCGTCTATTAGCCTCGAGCGCCCAGGGCGTAACCGTCTAAACGTTAAACATAATACTACTGATACTAATTACATCAACCTAAGAATTCAGAGGTTATGGGATATTTAGCTATAAACTTTGCCTGTCTATGTATAAGAGTTCAGAGGTTATAAGGTATTGCTGTTTTAGGTTTGGCTTATCTGTATATAAGCGTTTGAAGGTGATGGGATATTAAGTTTTAAACTAGGCCTGTCTGTGTATAAGAATGCGGAGGTTATGGGGAATTGAGTTTTAGGTTTGGCTTGCCTGTGTATAAGAGTTTCAAGGTTATGGGATATGGAGGTTTTGGGTTTCGCAGCTGTCTGTGTATAATAATTTAGAGGTTATGATCATTAACCTTAGATTTTTTCCAATTTGTGTATAACAACTTTGACGTTATGGGGTATTAAGCTATAAACTAAGATATAAAGAGTTTTAAGATTATATGTTATTTTTAGCCTGCATGTGTATAAGTGTTTAAAGTTTATGGGATGTTGAGGATTTGTTTCCCTTGTCTATGTATAAGAGTTTGGAGGTTATGAGGTATTGACGTTTTAGGTTTCAATTGTCTATGTATAAGTGTTTAAAGGTTAGGAGGTATTGAGGTTTTTGAGTTACCCGGCTTGTGTACGAGAATTTGCAATGTTCTTCACTCTTTACTTCACTTATCATAATGTTCATCGTGAAGACACAGGTACACCTATATTGAAACGAAACGTCCTTCCAGGAGTAAAACTTCCACTTTTGTAACGAAAAAATTTGTCACTTTATTCTTTATAAAAGATTAGTCGAAAAATGTACTCTTTTAAAATGTCGGGCAGACATTATCTTCTTTTAAACAGTAGAGTTTTTGGTGTTTATTCTTTTACTAAGGATTAAACTCGTTAATTTACCCTTTATTAGTTTAAAATTACATTTTTCTCTTTTGAAAAGTATAAATTTTGGTGTTTAATCTTTCAATAGAATTAGCTGCTCACTTTCTACTTTCTTAAAGTAGAAAATCGGTAATGTATTCTTATTAATAGATTAAACTAAGTAGTTCGCATAAATTTTGATTCTTTTAGGTTTAGGGTGTAGCTTCTAACTATCTCTTAGCTGAGTTCTTTGCCCAGATCACGAGGACTTTTATTTTTCAAGATATTCGAGGTTATGTTTTTTTTAAAGCATTTTTTTGATTGCTTATATCTCGAGAACAGCGCGGTCATTTTTTGCTAATTGGGGCTTATTTTTTTTCAATTCTTAATAATTCAGAATTAAAAATAAATTTTAAGATTTATTTATTAATGATGTTTCATTTACATGATTTTTTTTTAATTTGGTCACTCATTTTTTGGGTATTAAGCGGCAAATTTTGGTCTGATAAAGATTCGAAATTAAAAAGGCGGTTTAAATTTCGTCAATTGGTTTTGGTTTTATAACGATATTTATAATCCATACTTTTTCTTGTTGTGGTATAATAAATTAACTCTTCATAAACTTTAATGTTGTACTAATTATAATAATTTGATGGTATCAATTTATTATTAGCACGTAATAGTACATTATGTAACAAGGGCAAAAAGTCGATTTTTCCCTTTTGCGAGAAAAAAGTGATTTGTGGGAAAAAAGTTACTTTTTTCCCGCTAATCATTTCTGCAGGCAAAAAGTGTAATTTTGGTCTCGCGTTTCAGGGAAAAAACGACCATTTTCGTTCAGATGTGCATAAAATAATATTATTGTAACGGTTTTGGTTGATGATAAAAAAATAAATAATATGATTGCGTGTAAATATATTTTTGTTTAAATGGCGATATTTCGGAAACGGAAAGTTTTATTGCTTATATCTCGAAAATGTCGCGGTCATTCTCTATTAAACAGACGAATTAATAATTGATTTTTTTATGAACATAAGAAACCAGAAAAGAAAATACAAGATTCCCCGATTCGTTTTTGTTTTAAAACGATTTTTATATTTTAATATCTTGAAATTATAATGCCATTTATCATCATAAGCTTATAATTATTTGTAATTTATATTTTGACAACAATCGACGATGAAAAAAAACCCTTTTTTAAACTATTCATAAGAAAAAAATTTAGTAATTTAAAATAATGTATTAGAATAAAGAAATTCATATTGTAACAATTTATGTAGTTTGAGGAAGCTAAGTGCCAATGAATTGGCAGCGATTTTCAAATGTGATAATTTTAGCTTCTTTCGGTTGTTCTGCTATTTCAACAGCAGTAGAGGGACTTAGCCGTTCCGAACTATAGGCATTTTCATTTCACTATACATGTGCTCACTGATATAGGATTTTACCTACACAGTCATATTATTCATGAGCGTGGGGATGCCTCTTTAGTGTCCAGCCGATACGAACTATCGACATTTGTATTTTTCGTGTACGCGTGTATCCCATCAATATATGTATTTCCCTTATACATTCATATATAGTATAGTTTTAGCTCAAAAACGTAAGTTACCTACTAAAATATATGTCTATATCTACCTATTTTTTTTGTACACGCACAGTGCTCGCATACATTTTTTTAGGCTAAAAGGTAGACAACCGCATGTGTGCAAAATATATCTATATGTTACGTCCGCGTGAACAAATCATTTTTTTCTTTTCCCCTTTTTCATTCGATTCGCCCTTGTCTCCGTTTGCGCACGTACGCGCTTATTTTTGGCTCTGAGAGAGTTCGATATCTCCAAGCCAGCAGAGAATTTTCCCAGAGTCAAGATAATCAGGCGTAGTGTAGTAAACACTTTAATATGTCAACGGCTTCGATAGCAGTTCGGAGATCCGTGGGCTGCAAGTAATAAAACTGCACGAGCAAGTGCAGAGATAAAGGGGGTCTTGGAAAAGCGTCTCGAGCAACTCTCGAGCGGGTGACAGTGCGGTAGTTAAAAAACTAAGCCGAAGGCATAGATTGACACCTTCTGCTCTCCGTCTTTCACCATCCACCCGCGTTGGCCCACCCGGAGGCGTAATCAAGCCGAACTGTAATCAATGCATGCAGTCAGAAAGACCGTTAACTATACATGTACAGGAAGCCTTTTCGCTTTAGGAGAGTTTCATTAGTACAGTACATTCCCTACATTTTACACATTTTAAATTAAATAATACTATTATTTGGAATTCTATAAATTAAATATTGTAGCATGATATTAATATTATTCGACTCTCATTATACTGTAGCAATGCAAAGTACGTTTTCAAAGTACATTTAGCCAAAATGCATAATATAATAATCGCATATCGCTATTAAGAGGAGTCCGTATCTACTGTCCTTGTCTAATCACGTTTTTGCTATTTATTCAAATTGTAATTTGTTAATCGAAAAACTAAATGTTGGCCCCAATTGGTTTTAAAATTAGGAATATTTTGATACCTTAAAAAGTATCTAACTTTATTTCCTTTTTGAGAAAACTTCGGAACGCGAAAATTGAGGTTAGCTATTCCGTTCCGAAGATTTCTCGAAAATGAAATAATGTTAGATACTTTTTAAGGTCTAAAAATATTCCTTATTTTAATACAAATTGGGGCCAACTTTTAGTTTTTCAATTAACAAACTATAATTTGAATAAATAGCAAAAACGTGATTAGACAAGGACAGTAGATACGGACTCCTCTTAATGATGTATCATCGCCCATATATTTTTTATTAATATTCTATCGAAGTACATCCGGTATACTTAATAAACATTTCTATTTTTAGATAATAATTTAAATAGAAAGGACGTTGTGTTAAGTTCGTTAAAATACGATTTACGTATTAGGAATATTATATAAATTTTTAAATATTATAAGCTATCGTACCTTAATTTTATTTCAAAAGGCTTAAGTGCGTATCAAAGAGAATAGGAAAATATAGAAAGGAGGAATAAAAATATTCAGTAAAAGTAGAATTAATATTATTTTATAAGTTATTATTTTAAGTGCTAACGGAATAAGTACAGGTTTTTATGAAATAATATCTAATAAACACGCTAGTGTTATATTTATCTTTTAAAAGAAATTTTATAAAAAAATACTGTTCATAACGTAATCTAATAATCTTTTTATTTACTTTGCTAAGTGCCATTTTATACTAAAACAATAATACAATATTATTTAATATTATGTCGCATAGTTCCATATTGTTTGGTATCTAACCTATAACGTATTACATATAAACATACAAGGGTTTAATTCTAAGAATATTTCTATGTAATAAGATTCAAAGGTTTTCTTAAATTTGTGTATACAAGGGAAATGTATATGCAAATGGTTAATTCCCGGTAATACCTATTATTTCCAAACATGCATACTTACTTTCTATTCACCGTAAAATATAGATTTTATACAATGTATTGTCGCTATTTAATATTTTTTATAGAATATATTAAAACTCAAACTGCCATTTGTATATTCACATAAAATATAGAATAGATAAATAAATATTCAAATGTTTTGTTAAATACGTTCACTGCTACTTTCTAAGCTCATTAAATAAACTAACAAAATTATAATCTTTTTATGTGACTATTATTTAAACCAAAACTCAAAATTCTCTATTTATTTTTATAACTTGTTAAAAATAATTAGATACCAAAAACTTAGTCAATACTACCTTGTTTTAAGTTTAAAGGCGATAATATTAACTTTTCAATTGTATTTTAGATTGTAAGTAAAATAATGTTTATGTTCCATATTTAAATTTACTTAATAATAAGTTCATAGTATAATCAAATAGCGATCATTATATGTATGTTATTATATAAAAGCAATAATACTTTATGAACAAACATATAGTAATTTAACAATAGAAAACTATGTAAGGAAGTCCCCCCTCTCTCTCTCTCTCTCTGGTGTGTGTGTGTGGGGACTTGCTGCTCGACTGCTCGTGGCTTTGGCGCCTGCCTTTTAGACCTCGCCCTGCCGTCTCCTGTGTCTGTGGGCCGGTTTGTTGTAGCACTTGCATACAGCTATACGCAAGTTACCGCTGCAACAAATAATTACAGCTGTTACTAGTCAACCTACACGGCTTTTTGCCATCAAAGTGGCAACAACATCTGGCCAGTTTTGAGGTTAGGTATAATGAGAATGGCAGAGCGGCGGGAACTGAGCATGGAGCAAAAGTAACACAGAAGTGGCACTCATATCAAGACACTTCGACGCAGCGCCACCTACTACCTAGGCGCCACCTACCGACTCGAGCTGTAACAATGAGTCTATCGAGGTGACATCTACTGTAACCCGGTCCAAATAACGACACTTTTCCCTCGCAGAACGAATATCTACGTCGCCACCACCATCATGGCCGACAGTTGATTCTGGGGTTCCTAGTCCCTGCATCGTAAGATATTTCTTTGTGCCTGCCATGATCCGTTGCCCGCCGTACCCCGTGGAGGTGCCCTGGGGACAGGCACAAGAAAATGGCGGTTTTCGACGTCCTGTACTATAACATATTATATAAGTTTTGAATCATTAGTTAAATCTGATTTTCTAAAATGATAAGTTTATAATATGCATAGACGATGTCCGTAAATACAAGAAATCGGCTCCTTTGAGGGTACACATGATACTTATACCAAAGTCCGCACATCTAATTGTCTTTCAGCAAAAAATATTATAATAGTATACAAAAAATATAAAAATGTAAAATTAACAATTTTAACTACAAATATTCAACCCATAAAAACTTTCTCAGCAAAACAAAAATCCATAAACCCAACCCACGAACTTCCAAACTTTAACCTATAAACCCCAAAACCCCCTAATCCCAAACCCCCTAACCCAAAACCCCGAACCCCAAATCCATAAACCTATACCCATCAACTCCAAACTCCCTAACCCCAAACTTGCAAACCCACAAACTCGGTTTGGGGTTTATGGTGCTAACGTTATATGATTTTGGCACTTTGTGGGTTTATAGCATGGTGTTTGTGGCTTCGAGATTTGTGGCTTTAGGAGACTGAGGTTTATGTGTATGGGCTTTATGGATTTCGAGTTTGAGGGTTTGGGATTTGTAGGTTTAGTGTTTAGTGGTTTTAAGTTTATAGGTTAATATCAGGCTAGAGATCAAAAGAAGGATTTGACCTCCAAATGTCCTTCAAATGACCTCTAAGGGTTACTTTAACGAAAAGGTCGATGCCTATCTGGACGTAAAATTTTCCGATCTTTCAGAATCCGGGGTCAAAAAAATCATATCGATCGATGTAAGGGGTTTGACCTTATTTGACCTTGAACCAGGCGTGCTGGGGTCATATGAAACCCGGCATCGTGATCAGCGACCCCAAAGACTAAAGATCAACTGTTCCGGCACCTATTTCTTGCCTTAATATCAGCCTAGAAGTTCGAAACAAGGATTTGACCTCCAAATGTCCTTCAAATGACCTCTAAAGGTCACTTTGACGAAAAGGTCGAAGCGTATCTGGACGTAAAATTTTCTGTTCTTTCAGAATCCGGGGTCGAAAAAATCATATCGATCGATTTAAGGTGTTTCACCCTCATTTGATCTTGAACCATACGTTCTGGGGTCATATGGACACCGGCATCGTGATCAACGACCCCAAAAACAAAGATCAATTGAGATCAAAAATGCTCCGCTCCGATTTCATATTGTGGTCCTGTGTTATCACTATCAAATGTTATTAAAAATTATAATGTAATAGAAATTTGTATTTCTGATACGACAGTAATTAAATAATTAAGTTTTACGTTCTACTGAAATGAGAATTTATTACAATGAATTCTCATTCTATGTAGACCTTAGAAAATAAGAAATAAAATAACAGCTAAAATAAAATGTATGCAAAGAAATATATATATATATATATATATATATATATATATATATATATATATATATATATATATATATATATATATATATATATATATATATATATAGTAGAACGTAAAACTTAATTATTTAATTACTGTCGTATCAGAAATACAAATTTCTATTACATTATAATTTTTAATAACATTTGATATATATATATATATATATGTATATATGGGTATTCTACCCATGAAAGGAAGCCAGCTGCGAAGAATGCCGAGCCACGCATTCCAGGAGGAGAGCGGCTGAAACACGTGCGAATATTGGGCAGCGAGTGGTGCGAGCGACGATTCTAGGAGAGGGGGGAGATTCGCGAATGAGTGTGAGAGAGGAAGAGTAAATAATAGTAAGAGCGGCGGCGAAATAGAAGCGTAGTGTGGGGGCGGTACGGGAAAGGAATGTGAGTGTGTGCGAATGAAAGTGTGTCTGTGAGTGCATATGTGCGAATCTCTTTAATAAGTGTGCAGAGTGTACGGGAAGGAAGGCGCCCCGCTTCGAACCTCGATTTTCGGCGCTGCGCAAAAACTGAGGTATTGTGCCACCGGAAAGCGGTAGCGGACGCATTCGCTTTCCGTGCACCTTACACGCACGATCTTCTCCTTGAGAAAGCAAAACGATAGGCAAGCGCATCATTATCACGCCATTATTTCGTGCGATAAAAGATTGGAAAAATGTACATAGTTTATATTTTGTTATCTTTAAAATAAACATGCCAAGGTTTAATACCAAGGCATTCCTAGCATATGACAATACATTCTTATTTGATATGGACATCCATTACCCTACATCCCGGACCTATAGTTAAAATCATATAAAAATTTAATAATAAGAAAAAGATTCTTTATATAAATTTTTAGAATATAATTTCAGGATTTATAATAAGTGATTTAATATTTGCAAATTGAGTTTTAAATTTATCTTTATTTATTTACACAAAATTTAATGCATGGTAATTGTTATTGAGATGATTATATTTTTAATCATCGTAGAAGAAAACCCGCTCAACAGTATTGTATGCAAATAAAGTAAGTAGAGGTAAGAAAACCATTACACTCTCTCTCTCTCTCTCTCTCTCTCTCTCTCTCTCTCTCTCTCTGTCTATCTGCCTCCTCTCTCTCTCTCTCTCTCGCTTTCCCGAAATGCCAATGAGCACGCAGGCCCAATTCTAGTTCTACACCAGAACGGCTTTGGAAGCTTGGGCAAAAGCCTCTCAAAACTCTCCTCACTCACTCAGCTGGGCTGCTTCGACGAGCAGCCCAGCAGCAACTACAACTTCAACTCCAGTTCTGAAGCTCCGACACCAAGCCAAGCTCCGACTCTGATGCCAAACCGACGCCAAGCTGACGCCAAGCTCGGTAACAGGCTAATTTATTGTATTTGCTTGTTTATTCGATTAGCTTGTTATTTGACCGTATATTCGAGTATGAAAAATACATGCCGGTAGTACGTGCGTTGTTACTATAGCAGCGTGTATTGAAAATTTAACATACGTAGTGTCGATACTGAGAGTGTATACAGTGACTGTAGTGTATAGACTATAGATAATTGTGGAAGTGTGAGTCTGTGTAGCCGCAGTGTAGTATATATAATTCAACTGCGACCAAACCGCGGAATTATTGTGTGGCCATAATATTTAGATAGCTTAGTTAATTGATTAATAATAATATTATGGTGATTCTATATATATATATATATATATATATATATATATATAAACAAGAGTTTAGTAACGTAATACAGGATTGTAATAATTATTTACTTCCTTTTGAGAAATAATATTGGGAGTTAATTAATTACTTAATTAACTAATTACTTGATCGCTAACAAACTTCTTTTTTTTGGCATAATTGTTTTGTTTAATAAACAATTGTTGTTGATTTAAGTAATGATTATTATTGTTATTTAATTATTAATTATTAAATTATTAATTATGGTAAAATAATATCATTGTTTAATCCATTATTTAATTAATTATTGGAATAATTGTTTTTTTTTAATAAAAAAGAATTGTTATTGGTTTGATTGATAATTATTATTATTTACTTATTTTGATAAAATAATATTTCTATTTAATTAATTATTTAATTAATTGATTATTGAAAAATTTTCTTCTTGCGTTTTTCGAAGAAAATTTTATTTTTAATTTTTCTGGGGAAAATAAATAGAATTTTTGATTTCTTTTTTTTATAGCGATTTATGCAAGTTAGTTAATTCAAATCGATATCCGATAAAAACAGTATTCTTTCAGTTAAAGCTTGTATATTGGATTAGTATTTTATGTGTAATAGTTACTAAATAATAGATACTGGATAAGCGATTTACGCAATCTAGTATTAATAAAATGCACTGAAAGAAGCATTTTTTTCTTTTTGTTGTTTTGTGTGATAAACAATGTTTTTTTCTGGTACGTCAAGCTGCTTGATAAAAATAAATAAACTTTACTTTAGTGTTGAAAGTTCGAATTAATAATTTGTATTAAATTTTTTTTTGGTTCCTACGCAAAGTAAAAATATCATTATTACACAAGAAAATGGCGAATCAATACGACGTCTCCTTTGATGAAACGGTAGGAACCGAGATTCAAGCATGGATTATACGTTAGACGGACAAAAGTTGAATATTTTTTTAAATAGGCTCGAATTGAAAACGATGGCACGCAATTTACGAAAAGCGATAGAATATATAGACGCTTGCGGGGTGACTGCACAGCGGCAGATTTCGTTGATAGTCTAGACAACTCAAGCGACGAAGAGCAGAAAACTCTTAGAGAAGAGAAGCTCGACGAGGTATTGAGCGACGCAAAATTCATTGACAGAACGCAAACCGAAATATTAGGATGGCAGCAATATTTGTCATGCCACCGAACAGGAACGGGGCTACCGAGCGACTTCGCTCCAGCGGCATTCAGCTCGACTCAGATAAGTTCAACAAATATGTCCTAGGAAATGGACTCGGGAACATGAGTGGAGTACACCATAAAGCGGGAGCAGGAGCGGCGGTGGCAGTGACGGTGGTTACGACAAAACCGATTCTCACGCCACTGGTTGATGTAACCACACCATCAACGTATGAACCGCCTATACAAACGCTCATCCCATCACCACCACCACCAATGCCACTATCATTCTGGGGAATCCAGCCAATTAGTACTACGGTACCGCCGAGTACGCTGACAGTAAGGAGTACCAAAAGAACAACGACAACTGCTACAGCAACTGGCTTAGGGGGATCGGATAAAACAAGTAACCCGACTACAGTACGAGGTCTGTCCCAAAAGTATCCGACCTACGTTCATATCTTCGCGCGGAGAGACTCAGGCGACCTCTGGAGGGTACGAACGTCACCAGCAACTCCTAACCTTCTCGTCAGTAGCCTGAGATAGTCAGGAGCCTGAGACGCACAGCGTGTATTTGTTTACAACGACTTTTTTGCGTTCGTCGCAATTTGCTTATTGCTAAAAATGGCACAACGAACCGAACAGCGAATTTGCATAAAATTTTGCTTTAATCTCGGTAAAAGTTGTGCGGAAACTATTGAAATGTTGCAAAAGGCCTTTAAAGATGAGTGTATGGGCAAAACACAAATAAAAGAGTGGTATAGGCGGTTCAAAAGTGGCCGCGCATCTGTTGACAGTGATCCTCGTTCTGGTCGACCTTCGACGGGAACATCGTCGGATAATGTCGAGCGTGTGCGTGTCGCAGTTGAACAAGATCGTCGTTTGACTGTGAGAGAACTGGAAGATGAACTTGGAATACCAAAAAGTACTGTTTGGCGAATTTTAACCGAGAAAGAATTTTAACCGGTGACTGGCTTCTTCATCACGACAATGCTCCAGCGCACGCATCAAACCTTGTGCAGCAGTATTTATTGAAACACAGTGTTGCGCAGCTCCGCCAGCCTCCATACAGTCCTGATATAGCTCCCTGCGACTTTTGGCTGTTTCCTCGATTGAAAATGCCGCTTAAATGACATCGATTCGACAATAAACAGACTGTTGAAACTATTGCGACGAATGCACTAAAAGCGATTCCGAAGTCTGACTTTCAAGAGTGCTTTAATAAGTGGAAACATCGATATGAGCGTCTTGTTCAATCAAATGGGGACTACTTTGAAGGATGCCACCCCCCGGATGACGAAGAATAAATCAAGCGCCGAGAAATCGAGGTAGGTCGGATACTTTTGGGACAGACCTCGTATACTCGACGGGTACAATACAATCTGTGAATATGATTGAAAATCCAAATAGGGTAATGCTGACGTTATCGAATGGCACGTCATCCCCGTTCCAAGAGTCGTAGCACACGAAATGGTAAGCACACAGGCATTCGTAGAAGAATACAGTTCTCAAGTAAAAGAACTGCGAGAGAATGTTGCTGAACTAGCTACGAGTACAAGGCTGCCCTTTTAGACAATGACAAACAGCGAATAAGCATCAGGGGCAAGGAGTAAAGCCCAAAAGCAACAGAAGCTGTCGTGGAGGTGCGACGTAACTGGAAAGAGCCACCTCCAGCTGGTAAGTGCTTGCTGTCAGAATTGGCGTATAAAGGACCACGCGCACCGACAAATTATTATAAAATGAGTCTAGCTGCAATTGCTGAAAGTTCGACCCCAGATTTATCTCAGAAAGTTGACAAGCTGGTAGAGGAGAAATGGAGTGCGAAGCGCAACGCTCCAAGTCTGGCAGCGATATCGCAGGGTTCGTCTCAAGATATTTCAGCTATGATTGGGAAGTTGTTAGAGGAAAAGCTAAAGCAGCTGACTCAGACTAGTCCTATGAAAACTCCACCGCCAGCAGCAGAGGAAGCAGCGGCGCAAAAATCGGTTCGTACAAGATATAAGGGGTCGTATTATAAAAGGGGCGGTAGTCCAAAAAGAAGAAACTCCACACGCCAGCCGGCCAGCGACAAGAATAAAGGAAAGACACCTGAACCACGTTCCCATCTTGTCTGCTGGGGTTGTAGCTGGCCAGGATACACTACAAGGACGTGTCCTGAGTGTGCAGGAAAAGAGCTGAGGTGTGTGTAGATCAGGTGCATGCCACCCCTGCAGCCAACCTAAGGACCTCACCGACTCACCCTAATGAGACCAGCGAAGCACAAGAGCAACCTGAGCCAGTTCTTCCACCCATCGCGACGGCGGCAGAACCTATAGTAGCTCACGACGCGAATGGTGCTTATGAGGGATCAGCTCCTTACGTCGAGAGAGACTACTCTCGCTGGTGGATGCAAGTGGGAATTGGTGGATTCCGAGTGCGTATTGGACCACTTGGCTTGCAGATTGCAGGAGTGTGTAATAAAAAGATTGCACCAAGTAAAGGACCAGGCGTGCGTATGGCTAACGCACAGATCTCACCTGTGATCGGATATGTCGATTTACCATTCGATATAGGTGAAGTACGACGCCACCTAGAGGTCGATATCCTACCCGAGCTACCGGAAGGATGTCTTCTCGGAGTAAATTTTAAGCAACGTTCAACGCACACATCCTACCTCGCGAAAATAAATTAAAGGTATAAGGGATTGAGGAACTTTTCCCTCTCGAGGTAGCGGCAGTAGGAGTAGATGAGCGAATTCCCGTCTCCTCGTTTGGACTAGCCGACGCTACAGAGGTGCAACGCTTACAATTGTAGGAGATGTTGGGTCGAGTATTACCAAAAGGCAAAGTGCCTTTAGGTCGCACTAATCTTATCAAACGTAAGATTGATGTTGGTTCTGTGCGACCTATTAGTCAAAGGTATTATCCAGTCTACAATAAACTTGAAGAAGAAATTCATGCACATGTGCATCTAATGCTGGAAGCAGGGATCATTCGTAGATCCCATATCGAATGGTCGAGCCCAGTGGTGATGGTTCGTAAGTCAAACGGCTCTTATCGCTTTTGCGTCGACTACAGGAAGTTGAACGGAGTCACTAAAGTACCTGCGTATCCGCTTCCTTACATGGATTCTATCCGGCAAAAGCTACAGAAAGCACGCTATATTTCCAGTATTGACCTAAGCAGTGCATATCATCAGGTACCGTTAGACGAAGAATCACGACACTTGACTGCATTTACTGTACCAGGCCTTGACCTTTCCGAATTCTGTTCTCTCCTGTATGATGTATCGGATGGACCCGCCACGTTCCAGGAGTTGAGTGACAACATTATCGGCCCTGAGCTTGAGTCACAAGCCTATTCATATATGGATGATATGATTATAACAACAGAGACTTTTGAAGAACACTTGATATGGCTTGAGTATGTACTGCGCAGAATTATCGATGCGAGTCTCACCATCAACCTTGACAAGAGCGAGTTTTGCCGCAGTGAAGTTAGATTTTGGGGGTTCTCGTTAATCGAGAGGGATTCCGGCCGGATCCAGACAAGATCATCCCAGTATTGCAGTTTGCTGCTCCGAAAAAAATTTGAACAGCTTCTACGATTCATAGGAATGGCATCGTGGTATCGGGAATTTTTGAATGATTTCGCCACGATTGCGGACTCGCTTACCCATTTGAATAAATCAAACGTCAAGTACGTATGGGGTGATGAGCAACAGATGGCGTTTCAACAGATTTTTTTTTTTTTTTTTTTTTTTTTTATTTAACGTCGCCATGTTTGTGCTCCTATGTGGTGCTAATCGACGACGGGGGTCTGCGGTGTGTTTGTAAACAAAGCACATGTAATTTTTACAGAGGTTCTTGTATCAATCGGCAGAGACTAGGATTCGAACCCGGGTCACCGGCGTGGGAATCCGACACTCTACCGACTGAGCCGCCGCAGGCCCCTGCGTTTCAACAGATAAAAGCGCTGATCGCATCTGCTCCAGTGTTGCATAGTCCCTCTTTTGACCATCAGTTCGTCATACAGACTGATGCTAGCTCCACTGGTTTGGGAGCGGTGCTCACGCAAATTCTTGATGGGGTTGAACACGTGTTGTGCTTTGCTAGCCGCACGTTGACATTAGCTGAAAGGAACTACTCACTAACCTAACGAGAGTGTCTCGCAGTGCTGTGGGCCATAACAAAGTTCCGATCTTATGTGGAAGGTTACCACTTTCAGGTTATTACGGACCATGTCAATCTGAAGTGGTTACAAGGAATTCAGAACCCCACAGGACGCTAGCTAGTCCTACCAAAAGAAAAGTGGATGAAAGTCCTACATGAAGGGAATAACGAGCCGACAGCTGGACATTTGGGACGCGCAAAAACATATGAGCGTATCGCATTGCTGTATTATCGGCCGTCAATCTATAAGGACATAGCAAATTACGTGCGTCGCTGCGCAGTATGCCTGCGGCGTATTGTGACGAGATCATGGGAGGTAGTAGCTGGAGATATTATGGACACCAACTCTCGTACACGTCGCTGTCATGAATACTGGCTAGTATTCATGGACCTTTTCACGCGCTGGATGGAGTGTATCCCCTTTCGCCAGACAAATGCGAAAACGTTTAAAAGGGAACTCAGAGAGAAGATCATCCTACGATTCGGAGTGCCGGAGACGTTCCACTCTGATAATGGAACGGAATTTAAGAACAAGATAGTGGATCGATTCCTCGAAGAACATGGAATGGTCCACACGACAATACCACCGTATCATGCGCAAGCAAATCCCGTGGAGCGAGTAAACCGCACTTTTAAGACCATGATTACGTCGTATGTTGAGACAAACCATAGTACTTGGGATTTACCCATTCCTGCGCTAGTATTTGCCTATATTACGGCCGTGCAAGAATCCACGGAATTGTCACCGGCTTTTCTGAATTTCGGACGCAACCCAGTACCTCCAAGTATGCTACGACGGCAAGAAAAACTCGCCGTAGCGCATGAAGCAGAGACAGCTGCGTAAGAGAATTGGAATGAGCGCATGAATAAACGGCGTGAAGTGCGAGATTTAGTCGCAGAAAATTCAACAAAAGCGCAAGAGTGCCAAGCTAAATATTATAATAGCAAGCGACGAGACGTGCAATATGCGGTTGACGAAAAAGTATTGCGGCGTAATCGCATTCTTTCATGTGCGCACCAAGGAATTATTGCTAAATGGGCCCCTAAATATACTGGCTCATACGTCATTTCCTAGAAACAGAGACATAACACCTACCAACTGACAGACAAAAATGGAAACAAGGTGGAACAAATCTTGTGAAAGATTTGAGACCATACTTCGGCGACGACACCATGCCTTCCAACTCGGAAGACAAGGCTGTAGAAGGTGTGTCGAAGGACAGCGAGGGGCCAAGTCACCTCGAGCTTCGTCCTGACGAGTCGCGAGCGAATGATACGCCTTTAGTAGTAGAGAAAAAGTGTGGTAGGCTGCGTCAAGCAAGTGTAGTAGTCAAGCGTAAGGATATGGTCGTCAGTAACAATGTAGGTATGCGACCCACTAGAGTACGCGAAGTAAGCGATGGTCATGACGCAACGTTTGCAGAAATCGCGAAAATCATACCTAAAAGAGGTCGAGGGAGACCAAAGGGATCCACAAAACTCCCTGCGCCTCGACGTGACGTATGTCCTCGACGCACGCGGTCTAAAACTGTAAAGACACAAAATTAGAAATGCGAGAGCGCAATAGCGCGAATACAGCGAATATCGCAAGGCGGAAAGCATATGCGAAGACACCTTTGAATAAAGAGAGAGAAAAAGTACCATTTTTATATTTCTTTCAAATCACCTTTCACGCATGTTTTTTTTTTTAATGATTATTATTCTAATTTTTTTTACTTTCACATTATTATTTTCTTTTTAAATTTTGATTTATCACATTCTTCTTTTATTTATTGAGAGAGAGCCATAGATGTCGAGCTGGCACACCTCCGGCTAGCAGCGTCTGGGGGAGGGGTGTGTGACGGATAATGGCACCTCGTCACATACTCTCTCTCTCTCTCTCTCTCTCTCTCTCTCTCTCTCTCTCTCTCTCTCTCTCTCTCGAATACAACACATGTATTAATTAGATCAGCTGTTATAGACATGATCAGCGGTAACAAGGGAACGAGAGGAAGTCGAGGAAAGGTGAGAGAGCAATTATTTAGGGAGACGTTTTGGCTACCGAGCCGAGCGGACACCTGTTACGCGAACGCCACGACTAGCCTTGGTACCTGACACTGTTAAGCGTGACCAAGCCCTATGGCGTGATTTAACCGAGATCTGCGGAGACTGCGTGCGGCGCCTGCAAGTGTCGCTGAGGATAATGCTACGCCTGGCTTCCTCGTGGACAAGTGCGACCCGACGCCCTGGAGTACATGTAAGTGCGAATTCAGTTCTAGGCTCTCTCGTCCAATCGGTATCCTCTCACCCTGGTTCGAGTCTGCGAGAACGCACCCACACTCGGTGTGCATGTACCCCTTTTCCGTTCGTGTTAAATATACATATATTTTATATTACACAACTTGAGTCAACTTTGACTTCACCACTTTCCCCACGTTATCCTCGTGTTCTACTGAATATTAATATACAATGGGTTTACTGATTAAAACCCTGTTATAACTTGTACATGCTCAAACTTACAAAAATACTTGTATGGACTTATAAACTATAGGCTGTAACTATGCAGGTTATTCGATGTTATTTAATTTTTATATGGGTAAGTCTCTGAAATCTTTCAAGGAACAAAATGAGACCTTCAAGATTCAAATCGGATAACAAATAAAAAAGTCTCCACTGTTTTTTCAACTTTGTCTTGTTTAAAGTCTAAATTTGACGATATCTAATATTATAATAATGGAATTTCAGTAAAAAAAAATTTTAGTTTGACAAAAATTCCTTATTTTATAATATATTGACTTTCATATCATTATGTGCGATTAAAGTGTAGTAAAAAATGTTTGTTTTTATGGCATATATCTATGTATACAACCTCCTTGATCGATACAAATGAACAAATTAAAGAACGTTTAATATTTTCGAAGATCTACTGTGCTTTCTAGAAGAAAGAAACTTTATCACACATATTTACCCACAAAAATTATAGTCAAATTGAAAATACGAACGTTTATAACAGTATACCTACCAGAATCGAAACCTTCATTCTCATACGTCTTGGCAACACACTTTTTTATATTTTTCTCTAACTTTACACTGAATCCACTCTGAATATAGTCCGACTAAACCCGATTAAGTTTCTTTGGTACTCCTGTGCAGTTAACTAAAGGAATGCAAGCGATTGAGAGAAGCTAGTTGAGGATGTCTCGGCTGCTTTATATGCGTATGTCTAGAATGTAGACGCGTGTCCGAATCGGCGCTTTATCTGCTCGATGATGCTACCGAGCACGTGGACGGTAAGCTTCGTCAGCGTTTATTTGAACTTTGGAAGACGCGAGTACCATGCATTGCGAATTCGAGGTATCACTGAAAACTTTGCCGGCCTTGCCACTGCTTTAGCAGTATCGCCATAATTGCAAGGAGAGACTACCGAATCAATTTATTGATACCTAGAAATGAAGTTCAGCATCTATGGATTGTTTGGATAGGTCCTGTTGCACAATATATAGTCCTAGTACAAAATCTGTTCATTGTTGTTGTTATTAGGATACTAATTTACATGTATTTAAATAATGTCAAATATGTACAAATATTATTTCGGTACAATGCTCAACAAGATTGAAAATTATGCTGAAAATAGAATGAAAATTAGTTATGAAAATCAGTTTTATAGACTTTCAAGTCTATTAATTTTCATGCTACATTAAGTCTATTAAGTTTAATGTTACATTCATTTGGATTTTTAATAGGTGTCGATTTGTATCATAATAACGCAAATATTTAATATTAGAGCCTTTATCTTGCGATCTTCATTTACACTACTGGGGCTTGTCTTTATTTTTGGTACCCATAAATGCAATCCTCAAAGTTTCATAAGAATCTAGGACCCGCAACCCATATTCTCTCCCTGGAATCTTTGTGATGATGTAGACGGTTTCTCGCAATAACTTTCTAGAACTTTATTATGAAGATGCCAAGTAAGTCGCATCTTGAAAATATATCATGATCGAACTATCAAAATTCTTCAGTATTAATTGCTCGCTCTATCAGGAAGATTAAAAGTGAATGTAGAATCAAAATAATTAATTTTCTATATTAAGCATTCGTAAAAGAGTTAATATTTTTAATGATCAATCAAGTATTGATATTGCTGTATTACCGATTTATACTTTTTTAATCTGTGATGCGCTTTTCACGGAAAAGAAATCAAGCAATATATTATTAATTTATAGATTATTATTATTATATTAAAATTAATATTAAAACTTGTAATTGTTTTAAATTAAGTAACCGTTCTTAATGTTTCATCATTTTTGAAGTCATAATAAATTATTGGACGAAAAATTTATATCAACGATTAACAAGGTATCGTAGAGCGGGGAATTTACGTCCACTTTTGACATTTGCTTTGATAATTTGAAAATTATTTCGATAGCGATACTTAGGGAGAAGTTGTAGACTATTTACTCTCATTGCTACATGTGTAACTTGATTTTCATGTTCGTATAAAACTATAGTAAAAGTCTCCGTATTACAAATTTTGATGAAAGTTTAGGAGTTGTTATCTGGTACCTAACAATGAAATCTAGCGTCCGCAGTTTTTTTCAATGGGTCCTATTTCTTGAAATATAAGTCATTACACCACAAATATGTATAATTTTACTGAACAAAGCACCTCTTCTTCTTAACATAACTTGTGTCTTCTTAACTTAACACACATGTGGTTGTCTTTAAGCCTCAAAAAAATATGCGGGTACTGTGCGTGTACAAAAAATAGGAGTATATAGATATATATTTTAGTAGGTCATTTACGTTTTCGAGCTAGAACTGTACTATATATGAATGTATGAGGCAAATACATGTCCCACATAGCACTCAATATTACAGGAATATCATATGAGTACTACACGCAATATTAAATATACCTGCGATATATAGCAGTAATATTGCAGTAATGCTGTAGCAACATTTAATGTACGCGTCGTTTTTACACAGGAATATAGGGGAATACCAGTAAAAAATTTTGGTGACAATCAGACAACATTTCAGTAGCATCACAACAATATTATTATGGGATTTTAGTGATATTGTAGGAATATTATCATTTCACAATAATAATGGAAGTGCTGGGTAATATTTCAGTGTCATTTCAGCAATATTATTATTTTATCGAAAGCACATATAATTTCCTTTTCATTTTTTATTATTTTTATTTCGCCGTAACGCTAGTACCATTATTAATAATATACATGTAATAAACGCCTGTCAATAATCGTTCATACGCAGTACGGTGTAATTTATCATAATGTAATATTGTAGAATTATAGCAGCAATCTTATGTTGTAATTTATCTTCGCGCAGTATTACAAGAATATTACTGTAATAATACAATGTGATGTATCGTAAAGTAATATTACAGAAAGATTGCTACAATACTGCAATCTTGAAAATCATACTGCAATATCGCAGAAATGTAGATGCAATATATCAACTTATCCGCAACATCACAGCAACGTTGAAATATTTCTACGACATTCTTGCAATATTGGGTGCTATGTGGGATATTGATGGTAACACACGTACTCGGATAATACAAATGTCGATAGTTCATATCAGCTGGACACTAAAGACGCATCCCCACGCTCTTGAATAATATGACTGTGTGGGTAAAATCCTATGCCAGTGAGCACATGTACAGGAAAATACAAATGTCGATAGTTCAGAGCGTCTAAGTCCCTCTGTTGGATTTAGCGGGAGTATTATTAAGGTGAAGATGGAAGTCGATTCGCGAGTGCCAATCGGCACCACCATCTGGTGCGGCGTGGAGGGGATATGGCGCGAAATGTTCAAATTCAACACCCTCTACTAACAGCATTTCTTATTAACTCAAAAGTATCATTGGAATCGTATAATTTTCTTTTTATCTCATATTTTAATCATGCCTTAAAGCATTCAACATTTTTTCTTTTAATAAATTAATTTACTAATATGTTGTCAAAGTCATTCATAGTTGATATATATATATATATATATATATATATATATATATATATATATATATCAACTATGAATGACTTTGACAACATATTAGTAAATTAATTTATTAAAAGAAAAATGTTGAATGCTTTAAGGCATGATTAAAATATGAGATAAAAAGAAAAATATATATATATATATATCAATATATTTTCGTCCCATATCTCGTATTCTATGTGCAAAATGTATGACATTGTTATCGTCCATCTGTACTTGGTTAGCAAGTTTATGAAAGTAATCATTTTTCCATGCTTTAAATTGATTGATTTATTCTGTCATTTTAAAACAGTAGAATAAGTCAAGTTTCTTAGTAAAATAAGTATATTTTATTTTTAGTATATTCTTCGTCAATTTATTTTTAATCTTATTGTTTATTTAGCTACTAATCATTTTTTATATTCCAAGGATTAGTGCATTAGTTCTTGTTTTCAAATATATTCAACTTTGTTCATTCTTTTATAAATGTTTTCTATAAATTTAAATCGTCAGATTTTTCTTTGATCGTAAATTTCTCATAAATAGATGTGTCTATTTGAATGGTATATCATATAATTATGTATATATAAATATTTAAATTTAATGTTTTCGCAAAATATAAAATCAGAAAAGCTCAAATTTGACTTATGATTTTCAAATATATTTTTTTAATTTATTTGATGCAAGGCGAGGTTACCCCTCGCCTAAAAATCCTACTAAATTTTTGTTTTTTCAAAATGATAATAAAATGACAATAATAGTTATATTTATTCTTTTTGCTAATCATCTCAGCCTCAGTGACGACTTTACGTTCGTGTTGGACCCGTGTTTGGCCTAAGGGATAGATCTATGTCTATTTGTGCGTTATAATATGTAACTAATAGTTCAGAGGCAGTTTTGCGTGATCATTCTTGTGATTCAGAGGCTTTGGTGCTTAAAGTAAGGTTACAGTGACTGTTTGATAAAAGTAATAGAAAAATTTTTTTTTTCGAAAAACAATTTTTATACATTTCTATGATAATATCCGATGTTATTTTGACAAAGAAAAATTGTATTCAAAATTCATATTTTTATTACTTAAAAGTGTTCTTGCGACGAAGCTTTTATGGATCTGGATAAAACTTGCAGGAGACATTCTTAGAGGTATTCTGATGAAAAGTTAGCTTAGATACTTGTAAAATTCATGCATAAAATATGATTTATCTAATTTGTTTATCACAAAATAGACAATTCAACTGATTTTTTTTAACTGTATGAATATTATTTTTATTTTATTAAAACAAATAATGTTTAGATAAAAATTAAAACTAATGGTTTTGTCTTTGATTTGCAAAGTACTCTCAATTTCTTTGGAACCGACCCGCTGAGACCATTGACGCAGGAACATTTTAGTAAAGTACCTATTTTCGCTTATAATTAAAGCAATTATTGTCATAGCTTGAACAATAATGAATATAATTATCTGAAATTTGGTGAAAAACTTTACTATAATGTTATAATATTCTAAAAAAAATTTGAGTTGATAGCTTAAGAACTGCGGAAAATTAAAAAATCACTGTAACTTTCCTTAATTATAAATAATTATGAAATTTTTATTGTAATATTTGCTGTAAGTTTTTCATTTTTACTCTCTGCACGATATTTATTTTGTATTTACTGATTTACGTTTTATTTATTTATTATAATTATTTATTATAACTATTTTTATATTTCTTTAAAATTTATAATTTATTTAATTTTATTTGTATATTTATGTAATATTTTTAATTGTTCAAAATTTTATTTTATTTAAGTAGGTTATTTAACAAAATTAAATCTTTTTAAAAAATAGCAATAAGGATTTTTTGAGCCATTTTTCTGAATTTTTTCATAAAAAATTGTTCCAAAACCTTTGAATGCCAGTTTCGATTAATTAAACTCATTTTAAAACTTAAAATCCTGAAAAAAGTGGGTTTGATCAGTAGAACCATTGCTCCAAAAATGATGAACATAGATTTTTTTAATACAAAAGTGACTGCCACAATCGCATACAGCAAAAGTATAATATTTATATTAAAAAAATTCAAAATAACATTAAATATTATTAAAAAAATTATTAAAATGCACATTTTGACAATAAAGTGATATTTAGTTTCAAATCACTTTCAATATATGAGTTTAAAAAAATCTGAAAAATTTTACGACTATTTTACATACTAAAAAGAACATTTTTACTGAAATCAATTTTTCTCTTTTTGTTCTCGTTTTTCTCAACAAAATAATAATATTATATCTATTTTTCGATTATTAGTTTAAACGCTATTTAATTTAATCTGAAATGTTATTTTGGAACCTGTATTTTCCGAGCGGTATGCACGAACGCTGTCCTAAAGCCTCGTTCACGACAGGGTTTTAGAATTCAAGTTATTTTAAAATGTGCCTGTTTTTCGCTTGTAAAATAATAGCAATAATAATTGTTATAGGGGAGGGTGGGACACTAAGGATACCCGTAAATTTAGACGTGTAGATAATTTATTTTATACTTAATATGCAAAACAAAAAATACTAAGTTACTCTTATTTTAATGGAGAATAAAGTCCGCTATATTAATTTTTCTTTTTATAAAATATATTCTACGTGAATTAAAGACATAAAATAAACTATAATTGTATTTTATCTCTTGCATTCCCTGGTAGAAAATTATCTAGTTTTATCGAGGCCCTCGATTATTTCCTTGGCAAACTAGATAGATCTACATAGTTCTAGATTAATTTTCTACCAGGGTTGGTTGTAATAATAATGACGATAAATCATAGTAACTGCTAATAATCGAAATATTATGTTTCTAATATGCTTTTTATGTTGATTTATCATTTCGTAAATGTGGGTATTTTCGAAAATCGGAAATATTCAATGTGAATTAAAGTCATAAAATAAATGTAAGATGTATTTTATTTCTTACATAGACAATACATTACTTTAAGTATTGATTAGTTAGATTTATTATTGTTAAAATAAAGGAGAGAAGAGGCTTTTTTTAATACTAATTTATTTCCTTATCATATACTTACATTTCAGTAGAGCCTCGCAGGCTCTTCTCTCAAAAGCAACAAGTTCTAGTCCCGACGGTCAAGTGTTAAGTGAAAGCGTCGCGAATCGGCTGCTGCCGCTCGCGCACCGATCACGTGATGTGCTCGGGTGGGGAAATGTACATGTGTGTGTGTCGTGCACTCTAGCCTAGTATCGTTGCGCGCCAGTGCTATACTATATAATATGTGCATAATTTAAAATTTGTATCATTATCATCTTTAATCCAAGTAATAGAATAAATCATACATTTATTTTATGACTTCAATTCATATTGAATATTTCCGATTTTCGAAAATACCCACATTTACGAAATGGTAAATCAACGCAAAAAGCATATTAGAAACATAATATTTCGATTATTAGTAGTAGTAGTAGTGTGTATATATATACTCATGGGGAAGTGAAAGGTACTTATAAAGCGCGTTTTCTGAATTCAAATAATAACGGAGTCTTTTGAAAATTGAATATAGTTTATATAAAATCGAAGGGTATGGTAAGTCGATTTTTTTTAAGAATTGAAATTTTGTACTGAAATCTATGTTATCGACTTCTGCATTTTACATAATTAGTCAAAGTAAAATAAGATTTTTAGGAAAGAAAACAACATAGTATGCATTTCAATATTTTATATGCATTGTCTGGTTCAAATTTCATAAAATTCGTTTGTTATTTGTAATCAAAAGACCGTTGTGAATATTTTTCATGATATATAATGCGACTCCTTAATAATAAATATATTGATTTTCAACATAATGATATCAATAATGCTGATGAAGTGCAAATCGACGTATAACATAAATTGCCGATATTTTTTGCTTTTAATTTGCAAACACGAAGGTTATTCAATAATCACTTAAATAAGTGATAAATAATATACATAAATATATAAGAAAGATGAACAAATTAAATCTAAAGTTAATCAATATGCAGTGAAATAATCTTTCTTAGAATACCTTAGATTGCTTCTGCGATTCAATTACAGAATTAATATCTCTTTTTTTATTTAATATCCGTTAATTTTAATGACTAATCTTTAGTCTTATTCGACATTATAGAGACTAGTGGCGTGGTCTTTTAGAAATATAAATTACACATTTTTTAATATCTTTAGCCATAGACTCACTTGGCTCAATCTATTGAATATTATTAAATAATTTGTTGTTAATAGACAATATTTATATTCTAGTATACTAATAATAGCCCAATAATACTATAGCATATAAATATTTTATCATTATTTTGTGTCAAAGTATTTAAATTGTAAAATAAAAGATTAATAAACATGCTACAGAAAATAATATATCGATATAAAAATACAAATACAGATGAACCTTATTCTTTATTTACTCTTCTTAAATGAACCTCTACCTCTATAATTATTTATTCAAAAAAGAATAAGGGCAGGGCAACCCCCGATTAATCGCAGTGCGAACGATACTCCATCGCACGGCACGAGATTCCGTGCTAGACTCGGAACCTGTACGCGCCGTTCGTTCTCACACCGCGAAGCACGAGACTCCGTACTAGGTTTGGGACCTATACGTGCAGTTCGTTCTCACATTGCGAGGCACGATATTCAATCGCACGGTACGAGACTCCGCGCCAGGGTCGTAACCTCTCCGAACAAGTCAACATTTCTCTATAAGCCTCGACTTATGACTAAAACGGAAACTAAACAAGGCCTCGTACTTTTAAATAATTATTCCTTCGTAGTCTAAAAGGAGTAGATCGATAAAAGTTTTCGAGCAAAGGCTAGTTTCACGCGTAATACAAATATATTTGTTTCACGACATAACCCGCGTAGTCCGAATACTAATTCGGCTGTAACAATGTACAACATGTGATAATATATTATGAACTGTTATTTTATGGAATTATGTATATGCATATATTATTATGTATAAAAATATGTTTTCATATTTCGGATTAAAATACATGGCCACATTTCATTATATTATGTAACTTGATATGATTACATATGGACATATCTTATCATACGTATTCATATATGCCCTCATATATAATTATATCTAAATCTCTTTTACCTTGCGATAGCTGGAACAATTTTTTGCATTGTCCTATATATATGTCATTCCAAATAATTTAGTTGTCCATGTTGATCAAGAACTTAAAAAACGAGAATAAATCTTGTGTAAAATGAGCGTAAACAATATTTTTACTAAATTTGAGTCTTTTGATAATAGTCGAAGGTCACAATTCTTACACGTTCCCCATTTTTCTTAGCCTAAAAACAATCAAAATCTGTAAATGCATATTTCAATCTAAATTCTATAAAAAAGCTAATAAAGTTTATATTGCAATATTAGGAGGCTGGCGGAGCTGCGCAACACTGTGTTTCAATAAATACTGCTGCACAAGGTTTGATGCGTGCGCTGGAGCATTGTCGTGATGAAGAAGCCAGTCACCGGTTAAAATTCTTTCTCGGTTAAAATTCGCCAAACAGTACTTTTTGGTATTCCAAGTTCATCTTCCAGTTCTCTCACAGTCAAACGACGATCTTGTTCAACTGCGACACGCACACGCTCGACATTATTCGACGATGTTCCCGTCGAAGGTCGACCAGAACGAGGATCACTGTCAACAGATGTGCGGCCACTTTTGAACCGCCTATACCACTCTTTTATTTGTGTTTTGCCCATACACTCATCTTTAAAGGCCTTTTGCAACATTTCAATAGTTTCCGCACAACTTTTACCGAGATTAAAGAAAAATTTTATGCAAATTCGCTGTTCGGTTCATTCTGCCATTTTTAGCAATAAGCAAATTGCGACGAACGCAAAAAAGTCGTTGTAAAAAAATACACACTGCGCGGGAACTAAGGCGTTTCATCGGTATCTCAGGCTACTGACGAGAAGGTTAGGAGTTGCTGGTGACGTTCGTACCCTCCAGAGGTCGCCTGAGTCTCCGCGCGAAGATATGAACGTAGGTCGGATACTTTTGGGACAGACCTCGTACATATGAGTAATGCTAACGTTTTTAGTTGTATCTCGAGTTCTGAAGCGAATGAAATCAAACTACGGATTCTAGGCTTCATTATTTGGTACCAAAGGACATATCCCAAAGCTTAATCAAAACTCATGATCCAAAGGTATGATCTAATCCTTGTGAGATTATTCAGAATTCATTCCAGTTTGCTGAATTCTTGATTTATATGTAAACAACATTTTAAGATTAATTTTAATTCAGTTCTGTGATAATAGTCAATGCAGGTAATTATTTTCGTACATTCATATACGAGTATTGTACACTTTTCTTATCCTACAATCAAAATCTGCAAAATCGTTTTTGAATCTTTATTTTAATAAAAATCAAGCTAACCATATTGATGATATTCGAATCTCATCATGTTCAAATCCGCGAGGTAAAAATTGTCTGGAATTTAATAACACAGTAACTTGTTATTGTATTCATAATAATCCAGCTGTAAATATTAATATTGTTAGTTTCCATCGTATTATGTAATAATTTACAGTTAGTAAGTTAGAATACATTTTGATTATTTGTAGATTCAAAAGTGTAAAGAAAAAGTATGTAAAAAAACTTGAAAATAATTTAGTTTTCGTATGATATGACAAATAACCAAATTAAACTCACAATGTTGTCTATGTTGACTGAGAATGCAGAAAACTGGAATACATAATGTGAGCATTGACGATATTTCAAGTTAATTTTAGTCGTTGCATAAAATTGGACAAATTTTATTACTAAAAAAGTTAATAATATTTATATTGCACCATTTTTGGTCATTTAAGTATTATCACAGTGTTTAAATATTATCTTGAACTTAAAACAGAATTTAAATAATCTATTCTATTAATTATATATCTGAATTTATATTAAAATATTTATATTTATCAATAATTTGCCAAACAGAAATTAATCCATATATAATATATAAGTTTAGCGCCAACAATATTTCAAGTAAACTCATCAAATAATAGTAGTTAAACTTCTCACATATTTTATACTTTTAATATATTCTCACTTTTTAATTACATAATTATTTCTTTATGCACATATTACTGTTTATGGTTCACTTCGGTTTCTATTATTAAAGTAATATATTCACACTTTTTAATTATACAATTACTTTTTTTATGCACACATCACTGTTTATTGTTCATTTCACTTTTATTATTACAATCAGTCCCATTTTCCTAATAACAACAAAAATCAAACCAAACCGAGATTATATGTATAACCTCACTTCATATGCATAACATGTTTTTGTCCGCTTGCTACACTTCAACTTTCGATCCTTCTGCTGTTCTTCGAAAACCTCGATGGTAAACAAACAACGTTTATACATATTTCTTCATTTGATTTTACAAAGAAAATGACAAAAAGGGGTTAGCGCCGGAGTTTTAAACTAATTTTCGGTTTTACCTCAATGGAGCCCCAGCTGTTGTAGAAGCTGCTTCTCTCTCTCACTCATCTTTTCCCCTCTAGCGTGATGGCACACATATGTATATATGGGTGGTTCCATGTCAAGTGAACATGTCGAAAAATAAAAATGTCTGAAACTCTACAAGAATGTTGGTATGTGTACCCAGAATATGTAAGAAGAATGTCAGACCCCAAGGTGTTATATGGCAAGGGCAATTAAAGGTTGAAAATTCGTTTTTGTTTTAATACTTTGAGATTTTGCTAACATTGTTTGATTTTTAACTCAACAACTAGGGACTTTTGAGAAAAAAGTGTAAGAATATTTTTTGTTCAAAATGAAGTATGCAATTTAAAACAACATTTATTAGACACTATTGTGATATTTTGTGATCTCATGCACTGTGATATATTGTGTTAGTAACATTCTAGAAAATCGCCACAATTTTCTTCAAAATAATAAGTCTTAAAATTTAGTTTTTATATTTCCTTTAATTCTAGACTAGTTACATTATGGTCTCAAGCTTAATATAATTTGTAACTCCTCACCCGTCAGCGACAGGAGCCCGAGCCGACGTCGGACAGGCTCAAGGGGCCATCCTGAAGAGACCCTATTTGCCGCCGGTGAGGTCGCATTCAACTCCCGAGAGCCCCTAAGGTCCCAAAGCGCGGCAGCCCCAGAACCCACCCCGAACGGGCAGGACAAGGTACTGCACCATATGCGGGCGGGAAGGGATCCGTCCGGAGGGAGGATATGGACCGACTGGATAGGGCGAAGAAAAAGACGGAATAGGCTCACGACGTCACCTATCTTTTTCTATATATATTTATTACTTTTTTTTGTACATGCCAAATATAGAATAAGAAAAGAAAATTTAAACTTATGGGTGAGGTAAAAATTTCCTTCTCGATTAAAATCTGACCCCACTGATCCCATCCCCAACCGATCTCGCATTCCGTTCGTTAGGTGGCAGATGTCGCTTACCAGGGCAGGCGACATCTGGGGGGGGGGGGGGGGGGGTTGTAACGAAATGCGAGCCCTGCATTGTACGGGCCCGCGTAATGAGTAATGCGCGCTCAGCGGGTTGCACAGCCTGGCACAGGTGTGTTTACCTAAAGAGAACGCAAAGGGAAGCGCGGCGCCGGCCGCGTCAACGCGCGAGGACCGACACTCTCGATAGGATCACTGGCCCGCGTGCGACTACAGTTTTCCGACTCTCCCACCGCCATTGGATTCTCCCGCGTCGTTCTCCTACATGCAACGTTGTTGTTGCGATATCGCGCGTGTGTGTGTGTGTGTGTGTAAGAGCGAACGAATGGAGGCGCACGCGATTACACTCTCCACGGGTAGACATAGAGAGAAGAGAGAGACAAAACGAGTCTCAGCAGCATAGCAGCGGAGCGAGCGAGACGGAGCGAAGGAGACCGCGGCAACACGCATCAGGCGCAGCGAGGGAGATAGGAGAGCCGACAGAGAGAGAGAAAGAAATAGATAGATAGATAGATATACTGTTTATTCATCAATGACGAAATTCTTACAACTGCATGTACATATATAGTTAAAAATAAAATAAAAATATCAGTTAATTTATACATTAGTTATCTTACACTTAACATTTATTATTGCGTTTTCTTAAATAAAAAATAACATCATTCGCTGTAACAGTTCGTCAATTTATAAAATCTAAATATAATGATCTAGTCATAGTCAAAAGGTACATCACAGAATACACGTCGTCAATACATAATAAAAATAAATATTATAAAGATAACACAATCAAATAAAAAATAAAAATAATACATACACACAAACACCTCCAAATTGCACGTAAATCTATCACGTCATAAAATAAAAACACACTCATTCATTTGACATTCTTACAATCATTCACGCTAATAAATACTATCATACTTAACACTTAACACTTAAAATAAATTCAATAAATAAATAAATTAAATAAATAAATAAATAAATAAAATAAATAAATAAATAAATAAAATAAATAAATAAAATAAATACATAAAATAAATTAGGACGACACAGAAATGAACGAAAAGAATTTATTTATCAGTATCCGAAAGATTCACTTCTGTGTATTCCCGTCAACGTCTAGTTGTTTAACGTGCGTGCCCAACGCCGTTTTAAATTTGCAAAAAAATGTCAGGCACCTCACACTGCTTGGGAGCGAGTTCCAGAGGTGCGCACCTTGAACTCTAAACGGGAAAAGGCCCTTATCGGTGCGCGACCCCGAAACCGAGATCTTCTTCGTACCACCCCTACCTGAAGTCCTGGCCTGTTGGCAACAGCCCCATAAAATACTCCCTTCTCGCCTTTAAGTCTAGCCAGTCCAGTCCCTCCCTGTAGGAGGTGATGTGCTCATCACGCCTAACACCACATATGTTTCTCACACATGAATTCTGTAAGCGCTGTAGCCGTGTTTGAAGCTCCCCTGACACATCAAGAAGAACCACTAGGCTATAGTCTAAGTGAGGCAGTACCAGTGCACATGTCAGCTGCTTCCATACTACCTCCATGGTTCAAGAACGGAATAATTTGAGACTATACAGAGCTCTATTTACTTTCTTACTGACCGCATTTAATTGCGGCTTCCATGTTAACTGGGACTGGGACCTGTGGCACGCCAAGATTGGTGGTTAGCCAACCAGATTCCCCTTTAGTATTAGTGACGACTTTCTGTCGTCTCCCCATTATATATGACTTAAGCCACAGGAGAACACTCCTGGAGAAACCCATTTCGCATCAGTTTACGCAGCAGTTTAGTATGTGAGATGGTGTCGAATGCTTTACTAAAATCAAACATCAACAAAATAGTCAAAAAATTTTTGTTGTTGTTAATGCCTGTTCGTATGTCTTCCGTGAGTTGTAGTAGTGCTGTCTATGTACTGTGATGCTGTAGAAAACCAGTCTGTATCGGGTCCAAAGTGTTGTTTTCCCGTAAAAAGTCAATTATTTGGTCATTTACTATTTTTTCCAGGACTTTGGAAAGGAAACTCAGCAAGCAATTGGTCGAAAGTCCGACACCGTGGATGGGACAGACTTCTTCTTCAAAGGCACCAATTGAGTTCCCTTCCAAGTTCCCGGCAAAATGCCACTGGACAAGGAGGAGTTAAAGATTTTAACAATGTGATCTCCCACAAACGGGGAAGCCTTAGCCACTATACTTTGGGGGATGTCGTCTTTTCCACTAGCCTGTGACAAGAAATGGGCAACAGCCAGGACCACGTCTGAGAAGCTAACTTCTCGAAAAATAAAGCCGTCATCACTGGCAGTGGTCAAGACGTTGTCAATTTCTTCATCACTTTCACTTTGTGAGTTCGACACCCTTGCAAAGTGGGCATTGAGCTCTTCCGACGAGAAACCATGAAGCTCCTCTCTTGTTTTTGGCAGAAGGCCCAGAGCCTTGAGCTCTTTCCAGATATCTTTTTTGGTATCAAGAGCTTCAAATATTCTATTTCCCAGAAAAATTTCTCGTGTATTCTTAGTTCGTATTTCAGCTTCTGCTGCAAGGCTCTGATACTCCCGCCACAGTCTGTCGTCTTTGGTCCGACCGTAACGTCTTCGTATAAATGTGTCAGTTCAGCATCAACCCATGGGGGATTCATTTTCTTTTTCGGTGTAAATTCTTTTAAGGGCGCAATTTTATCTATCACGACCATGAGGTTGACTCTGAGGCACTCTAGTTGACTTTCAACACCCGCAGCAGAACCATTAATCGGCGAACTATCACAGACAGCTAGGTGAGACAGGAGGTCGTTTTGCTGGATCGATTTAAAATCACTGTAGCTAAAAGATTCAGCCACAGGGGATGCAGCAGTTTCGACCCCAATCTCGACCTCTACGATGTTATGATGACTGGGAAATGGCGCCGGCTGATTGCCGCAGCTCAGTAAAACGTTATTGTTATCTGTCAGGATTACATCAATCCATGTGTGAGAGTTTGTGAGATGATAAGTCGCACCATGATCAATTTGAAGGTTGAAATCATCAGCCAACCGTCTGACAAATCTTGCATCGGCTGATGTTCCGAGTAGATTCGCATTCAGATCTCCCATTATAATTTTATGACTAAAATCTTGCGTATGAGTAGTAAGTTGGTCTGTTAAATCAGATCTCTGTAGAAACGGTACATGTGGTGGTCTATATATCAGCGCAACAAAGACGGGGAAGGCTGCCCTGCTGAATACTGCGGATTATGTATTCAGGTATAAACAGCCTGCCCCCCTGTGTAGTCCCAGAACTGCATATTAGATTGGCCTTAAATGTGTTATGAATATACAGGACCAGCTCGCCACCGAGTTTGTTGCGATCTAGTCTACTGAGTGAGTAGTCGTTGATCTGAATGCGATCACTCCCAACAGCAGGGTCACGGTGCGACTCAGCAACTCCAAAGAGGCGGTAGGTAGGACTAGTTGAAAGATGTTGTTTAATCATGCCAAGGTGCTCCGTAAGAGAGGTAACATTGATAAAATCTGTTCTCAGTCCCGTACAGCGAACCCTCCCAGCAGTGCCTGTGGGTAGTCAATCTTTTGCGACAGCCTCCTTTTGAACTGTTGTCGGAATAGCAGTCTTGTCAATTTCATTTACATTTTTAACATTTTTGGTTGTCTGTTCCATAGTTGTTACAGGTTGAGTAGTAGCATATGATCCTACTATTGCTTGGAGATCTGCCGCTGACAAAAATTCATGGGAGACGTCGCCATCACGCCTTTTCACCAGGAAACGGCCCCCTCTATGCCAAACGTATATAAAATGAAGTCTCCTCGCAAGGGCCTTGAGACTTCTATATTTAATGAATAAGTCCTTTGTTAAAAGTTCATTAATAAAAATTTTTTGATTAATAATCCCATCCCTTGTGTCCTAGTCAAGAGGCGCAGTGTCGATGTCTCTAGCATGAAAACCTGTAATGAGTTTTTTTGCTCGCATAATTTTGTCACCCAACACACTGCTGGACAGGGTAACAATCCACGGTGACCGTCTGCGTTCGCTGTTTACATCTGCTGATGCCGCAGAAATCGGCTCCTCTGACCGAAGCAGGCGTGCGCTTATTATTTCAGTTTTCTGTGTTGATGGGAGGACAGGGCACAGTATTGCGTGTGCTACGTCTACACGCTTAGAGACATTACCGTCAAGTATATTCGAAATAATTAACTCCATATTAGTGCTTTTAATGTTGTTACTGTGCATTGCCCTCCCACCAACCGTTTTCACTCGCGTTCTTCGTGCAGGTAATGCTGCAGCACCGTCATTGTCAGTATTATTAATGTGACTAGAAATTTTTTTTATTCTGCATAACTAAGTTGTAGTCGTCATTATTGTTGTTACTGTCGTCATTGTTATCGCCTATATTACTCCTAATGTTTCTTAAGTTACTATTATTTATACGATTGTTCCTATCTTTACATTTTTTAATACTAATTGGTAAAAGGGAAGTGTTTTCTATTCTGGGGTGCACGGCAATTTGATGGTTTTCAATTTTATTTAATATTAGTTGATTATTTTGTTGAATATTCTCTACGTTATTCTCGATTCTATTAATAGCAGTTTCATTTGCTATTATTTTTTCCATATTCTTTATTATTACTATGTTATCGCTTTCAATGCTATTAATTTTTCCGGTTATAGTTTTAATTTCATTTTCAAATGTATTTGTTGTTAAATTTCCAATTATGTTTTTCGTCTCTAAGTTATTCTGCTCTAAGTTTTCTATTTTGTTTAATAGCATATTGTAGTCTACCTCTACCTTATTCGACAAATTACTTGTTGTGTCTTTACTGTCATGTAACAATGTTAATTTTTAAATTATCAATTTCTTGACAAAGCACTTGTTTTTCTTTTTTTACCTCCTCCAGCTGGGAGTGTTGTTTTGACAGCTTTTTCTCAACTTTCTGTAGTTTGAATTCAGTTGAGAGTGCCAAAGTGTGTATTGCTGGTAACGAATGTAGCCTATTAACAATTGCTTCCAATCTGCCTTCAAGAAAGGTACAATGTTTAGTAAGTGCATTGTCAATATTTTTTTATGTAGAATTGGCATACTCCACCAGGCAGAAGATCGTTGTCCCCTTTTTAAAGGTAGTACTGTCTAACATTCGTTTAACCTACGCATTCAATACTTGCGATAACCTTCATCAGGGGATAAGACGCTTGTCGGTGTGGGCTTCTGAGAACGCTCTGTGTCTCAATGTCGGGAAAACGAAGGCAATTATTTTTGGGTCAGAATCTAACATTAAAAAAGTACAGAGTATGGATTTGCCTGGCATAGAGATTCAGGGTAACGTCTTTGTTCCCTTTTTTGACACAGTTACTAACCTCGGTGTAGTCATGGATTCGAAGTTAACATGGAGACCGCAAGTGGATGCAGTTAGCCGAAAGGCTAATAAGGCCCTACATGGGCTTAAATCATTTCAATACAGTACCACCGAGGCGTTACGCAAACGGCTTGCAAGTGCTCTTGTCCTGTCTCATTTAGATTATTGCTCTTTAGTGTATCTTGATGTGTCACGTGAGCTCCGGATGAGACTGCAAATTCAGTTGCCTTATTACATTAAAAAGACTCTTCTGACCAGGTGTTGACTTTAGATCTGGATAAAATGTGAGAAAATTAGGGTTATGTATAGCTTGGCAGTCTCGACAGGTTTCACCAATCTATGGCGGAGAACATTATTGCACGAAATTATGGGAACGCTACTGAGCCATTGTTGTGAAAACGTGATAGACTCAGAAAAAGAGCACAGCTCTCTCATACCCTAGTCCTATAGTGCTATCATAATTGGCATCATAGTGGTACCTATAGAGGCTATAATGCTCTAAAACTTCTTTCCTTGTAGGGTCTACGACTCTACGCACCTCGGCCTGCCCGGCACTATGGTTTCCGATGCCAGCGCCGGTCTACGGAGCCCGGCGTTGGATTAAAAAGCCAGCGCCGGTCTACGGAGCCCGGCGCTGGTTTAAAACGCCAGCGCCAGGCTACGGAGCCCAGCGATGGATTAAAAAGCCAGCGCCGATCTACGGAGATCGGCGCTGGATTAAAAGCCAGCGCCGGTCTATGGAGCTCGGCGCTGGATTAATAGCCAGCGCCGGTCTATGGAGCTCGGCGCTGGATTAAAAAGCCAGCGACGGTCTACGAAACTCGGCGCTGGATGAAAAAGCCAGCGTCGGTCTACGAAGCTCGGCGCTGGATTAGAAAGCCAGCACCGATCTAAGGAGCTCAGCGCTGGATTAAAACGCCAGCAAAGCCAGCGACGGTCTACGAAACTCGGCGCTGGATGAAAAAGCCAGCGTCGGTCTACGAAGCTCGGCTATGGATTAAAAAGTCAGCAAAGCCAGCGCCGGTCTAAGGAGCTCCGTGCTGGGTTAAATAACCAGCAAAGCCAGCATCGGTCTACGGAGCTCGGCGCTGGATTAAAAAGCCAGCACCGTTCTAAGGAGCTCGGCGCTGGATTAAAAAGCCAGCGTCTGTCTACGAAGCTTGGCGCTGGATTAAAAAGCCAGCAATGCCAGCGCCGGTCTAAGGAGCTCAGCGCTGGATTAAAACGCCAGCAAAGCCAGCGACGGTTTACGAAACTCGGCGCTGGATGAAAAAGCCAGCGTCGGTCTACGAAAGTCGGCATTGGATTAAAAAGCCAGCGCCGGTCTAAGGAGCTCGGTACTGGATTAAAAAGCCAGCAAAGCCAGCGCCGGTCTACGGAGCTCGGCACTGGATGAAAAAGCCATCGTCGATCTACGAAGCTCGATGCTTGCGTAAAAAGCCAGCGCAGGTGTACGAACCGAGTAAACAAAAACTATCTGAAAGACATGTTTTTGTATTGCAAAGTCGTCTTAAAGACAGGTTTTGTTTACTGGGAAGCTTGGCGCTGGTTGATGATGACAGCGTCGGTCTACGAAACTCGGTGCTTGCGTAAAAAGCCAGCGCAGGTGTACGAACCCAGTAAACAAAAACTATCTTAAAGACATGTTTCGTATTGCAAAGTCGTCTTAAAGACAGGTTCTGTTTATTGGGCAGCTTGGCGCTTGTTGATAATGGCAGCGTCGATCTACGAAGCTCGGTGCTTGCGTAAAAAGCCAGCGCAGGTGTACGAACCGAGTAAACAAAAACTATCTGAAAGTCATGTTTTTGTATTGCAAAGTCGTCTTAAAAACAGGTTTTGTTTACTGGGAAGCTTGGCGCTGGTTGATGGTGGCAGCGTCGGTCTACGAAGCTCGGTGCTTGCGTAAAAAGCCAGCGCGGGTGTACGAAGGCAGTAAACTAAAACTATTTGAAAGACATGTTTTTGTATTGCAAAGTCGTCTTAAAGACAGGTTTTGTTTACTGGGAAGCTTGGCGCTGGTTGATGATGGCAGCGTCGGTCTACAAAGCTCGGTGCTTGCGTAAAAAGCCAGCGCAGGTGTACGAACCCAGTAAACAAAAACTATCTTAATGACATGTTTTTATATTGCAAAGTCGTCTTAGAGACAGGTTTTGTTTACTGGGAAGCTTGACGCTGGTTGATGATGGCAGCGTCGGTCTACGAAGCTCGGTGCTTACGTAAAACTCAAATAAATACACGGACTAACTTATCTGCAGGTAAATGCAACCACCTCCTGCGGCGGGCACGATCATTCAACAAGCGAATCATACCATTAATATCCGATGCCACTCTTTATGAGTTGGTCATGCAATTTTATGATTTTTGATATCCAACGTCGGTAAGTGAACGCTTAGGGGCAGTCTACTGTGATGGCGCTCTAAGTCGATTTTGCCTCGTGCTCGGCTACCGCCACTCTGCCGTTGTCACCTCAGCTAATCTCAAAGCTGGCCAGGTATTGTTGCCACTTGGATGTTAAAAGCCGCGCAGATGGACCAGTGGAAGCTGTGTTTTATCGTTACTGCGATGACTTGCATGTACTATTATGTAAGTACTACAGCAGACCGGCCTCCCAGACACAGGAGGCGGCAGAGTGGAGTGTAAATGCAGGCGCTAAAACACTAGCAGGTGCACCTAGCGGGGCAGCAGACGGCAGAGAGCAGAGAGATAGATAGATAGATAGATAGATATATGATTTATTTGTCATTTTTTGGCAAAAATTACATTACATGGAATTGTTATATCGTCATTAGTACATTAAAATCTTTGATCAATATCACAGGTCGTCAGTATATAATATAAGTATGATTGCTCCACATTATATCATAATATCATCATATAACACAATCATTATAACATAACGCAATTGTAAAAGACTCGACAAATTCGTACCGGAAGTAGTTCATTACAGATTAAACCTTGAAATGTGATCTCCATGGCTGCCCCAGTTGTGAATATTCAAGCTTCTTAGTCTTTTTTTTTAATAATGTACTTTTCCATAGATACAGAGTTATTTTTTCGGAAGGCATATTGTACAAGTATATCACAGTTTATCCCTAAATTTTTGAGAAATTGAATAAGTAAATAAATATGTCCGTTGCCACCGGTTTTATAAATTTTCGAAGGATTTGCGGCTGCGTTTATGATTAGTAAATACTTCATTTACAATATGCAACTGCGCCGAAAGTTTAAGCTTTGCACAAGTAGCTGTTCTTTAGAATAGATCGGTGCTGCGAATCGTGTACATTTACAGTCTGAAATCTCCGTGGAGCATTTGCCTTTTGATCCTGTAATATTAGTACTTGCTAGGAGGGCTTAAATTAGGAGTCCAGGCTCTATCTATTCGTATGTAAGTGCATTTATTAAAATTATTATTCATTACCAAAATATTATTAAAAAACTTGAGTTTGGAATCTCCGTGGGTTGTAATCTCCGTGGTCTATACTTTACTTATTTTGTATAATAACACTGTATAACGGGGTGCTTTATTAGTTAATTACACAAATTAGCAATTATGCGTGACCTGCTGGCGTACGTCGCATGCAACGCATGTAAGCAACTTACTGCTTCGTTTACCTTAGGTTGGCCAGCGGTGAAGCGCCGCTGTAGCCTTACATTGGCTCAATTAGGCTGGTCTTCTTCGTTCATGTCGAGTCCTCAAGGACTGGACTTTGTACGGAGTTACTACAACGCAAAGCTACTTTATAGAGACGCGAATGAAATATAGCTTCGATTACCGGCCTAACTCGATTCGAGGATTAGGTGGATTCGGGTTTATTAATAACGCATAGATTTAACAATAAAAATAAACTATATATCGTCGATCGACTAAATAATAAAAACAATTGAGTAATAATAACAAAATACTAATGGCTAAATTAACGATCGAGTGTTTGACGCGTTCGAGTGTCGAACACTTTGCAAACGTGAGAGATGGCCGGCCACGATGCCGATAGATTTGAATTTAAAGCCTTCGTCGCTGACAGATGCTATTAAATTCTCGATCGTGTCAGGATATTCGTCGGCCGATATTGAGACTCCCGTAAAATGGGTATTAAGTTCCTCCGCCGTGAACCCATGCATCCCTCCCCTAGTTTTGGGAAGATGTCCTAATTTGCACAACTCATTCCAAATATCAGATTGCTGTTTGCCCAACAGCTTATCTTGACAAAATGATATCCGAGCTTGTTCTGTTTTAAGTAATGATTTGTCGCGCAATTCTAAAAGCTCACTACGAAATCACTCATCACCAGTCCTATTGTACCGTCTGTAGGTCGCGTCTCCTGTCTTATTTAATTGTTCTATTTAATTATCAATCTACGGTGGACTGCCTTTGCTAGGGTCCACTCGCTTTAATGATGCTAAGCTGTTGATTGCACCTAATAAGTTGGAATTGAAGCAGTCTACCGCTGTATTGGAGTCGATGTTCTGCTCGTCAAAAGCTGACCAGTCATAACTTGACAAAAGGGACTGCAGTTCTAGTGGGTCGATGTTTTTGTAATCCCTATATGTGAATAGATCACTCCACAAAGAAGGGGTATGAACGTTTATGGCCACGTCGATGATGTTGTGTTTACGTGGTCAAGTCGGTTCAAAGACGTCATGATCTGTTACAGTATCAGTACTGTCCACTAGTGTCAAGCCATGTATGCGAGGTGTCGGTATGATAAGTCGCTCCGTGCTGGATAATCTGAAGTGACAGTTCAGCTGCAAGTTTGCGAACAAACTTCGCTTCAAAACCGTCGGCCAATAAATCCGCATTCAAGTCGCCCATTATAATTTTGTATCTGTATGCGTCACAGTATTCCCTCAACTTGTCAACAAGATCTGAATATTTGTGATATGCAATGTCGGGGGCTCTATATACGACTGCAACAAAATCAGGCTCTTCGCTCCTATACTGTATCTTAACTACGTTCAAATTGACATTAACGACAGCTCACACTAATTTTTCAAAAATAGCCATTTTTGGCCACTTCTGAAAATTTAGAACACTTAACTAGGTGCACAAGGGACCTACGGTGCTAAACAATTTTTGAGAGCATATTTTGATGAGTACTTTCATATAAATAATCACCGGAAAAATCCCTGACACGAGTGCACAAGGTTTGTTCGAAAAGTATTAGAATGACCTATGTGTATATATATATATTAACGTCCGCACGACTCGACCTTTATTAAAAAGATTATATCATTTTTATAAACAAGAGCCGCGACGCACGACGTTTCATCAAATTCCCGACTTTCTCTGTCAAACACGAAAAGTATAGGAGTGCGCACGGACATGCATTGCAAGTATCGTCTGCGTAGACAAAAGAGGCGAAATCCGAGACAAAGCAACGGACTTGCCATAAAAATACAAGCACGTGTAGGCCCTCGCGCACGCAGACCATGTCATAAAACTTTGTCTAGAAGAAGCGATGGCTGTACGCCGCCGGTGCGGACGGCCAGGACCGTCCGCGGATTACTAATAACACCTAGGCATAAAAAATCGCCGGAACTCGACGGCTAATTTTTTAAAAGGTCCCGACGAATTAAGGAAGTGTTCAGTCGTGTGCCATCCCTGGTCAGTCGTTCGCCGTTTCTCGTCAGTCGAAGACAATCGCTCGTTATCTCTCATCAATCGTTCACCCGTCTACCCACAGTCGAAACCAATCGTTCGCTCGTCTCCCGTCAGTCGAAATCAGTCGTAGCAATCATTCCCAATCGTTCGTCAATCGCGACCCAGTCATTGACGATCGACCGTTCATGTCTCGCTGATTCCGAAAGATCATTTTAACTCCAGTGGCGTGTGTTGCTTTGCTTCACCTCCAATACCCGCCCCCTCACCCTCTTCCTCTCCACAGTGAATCCATAACGAAATCATGTTAAATCCAATTTACAGAATTAACTTCCTCTCCCTCCTTGACGTCGCGGGTTCCCATAAACCCGTGCCTCCGTCAATATATATGTATATATATATAGTGACGGAGGCACGGGTTTATGGGAACCCGATATATATATATATATATATATATATATATATATATATATATATATATATTCTCGATTTTTCAGAAAATAACCTATATTTTTATATATAAATGGATAACTCTCTGAGAAATCTAAAACAAAAATTTTTTGTTTAATCTCAGAAATAATCTATTTGTACGTAGAATGCATGTAAATTTTTCCAGATTTTTTGAAGCTCATAGCTTTAACCCCCCTGCGCAGAGAGCCGAGTATACTCGTCCAAACGGAGTTGTTCCCGTATGCAGGAGGACGAGTATACTCGTCCAAACATTTTTTATCATAACTTTTGAACAAAATCACTATAAGACATCAACGACCCCGCAAATTAAAGCCTAGAATATATGTAATAAGGTAGCTGGAGTTTGAAATACGATTTTGAATGTTATTATAAAATTATTATAATCTAAAAAATAAGAAAATTACGTTTTTTTATACTTATTGTATGCAATTGTAAAATCTTTCGTAAATTGCTTAAAATAGCTCAAAATAGCTTGAGAACCCTTACTCGGGGGTTTTCAAGGTCGCTTATTACGATTCTGCAGTTATAATTTAAAAATTCAAAATGGCGGTTCTAATATGGCGGCTGTTAAAATTATTCCCGAGAATTATAAGAATATTTTCTAAAAATATGAACGTAATTAAGCTTTTAACATTATCAATATAATATCTATTATTAAAATTTCAAAATTCAAAATGGTAGATCCAATATGGCCGTTACATACAAAATTCCTGTATATTATTTAATAATATATAAAACAATCGTATAATTAATACGATTGTTTTCAAAGAAAATAACCATACATGGGTTTTCGGGGTCGCTGATTACAAATCTGCTGTCAAAATTTCGATATTCGAAATGGCGGATCCAATATGGCCGCCACATACACAATATCCGGACATTACAAGTTTATTTGAAGAAAATAACCATACATGGGATTTCGGGATCGCTGATTACAAATCTGCTGTCAGAATTTCGATATTCGAAATGGCGGATCCAATATGGCCGCCACATACACAATATCCGGACATTACAAGTTTATTTGAAGAAAATAACCATACATGGGATTTCGGGATCGCTGATTACAAATCTGCTGTCAGAATTTCGATATTCGAAATGGCGGATCCAATATGGCCGCCACATACACAATATCCGGACATTACAAGTGTATTCGAAGAAAATAACCAAAATCTGTTTTGTGACACGTTCGTTTTTTGCTGAGAAAAGTTGCACAAGTCCCAAAAACCCATGTATGGTTATTTTTTTTTTAAACGCTCGTATTATACAAAAATTGCTTATGTGGCGGCCATATTGGATTCACCATTCTCAATTTCGAAATTCTGACTGCAGATTTTAAATTAGCGACCCCCAAAACCCATGTATGGTTATTTTCTTTACAAAAACAATCGTAATATACAGGAATTTCGTATGTAGCAGCCTTATTGGATCCGCCATTTTGAATTTCGAAATTCTGACTGTAGATTCGTAATTAGCGACCCCAAAAACCCATGTATGGTTATTTTCTTTAAAAAAATCGTAATATACAAGAATTTAGTATGTAGCAGCCATATTGGATCCGCCATTTTGAATTTCGTAATTCTGACTGCAGATTCGTAATCAGCGACCCCAAAAACCTTAACATCATTCCCCTCTACGTTTTAGACTTGCTTTGAAAAATTACTGCATTTGGAAGGTATTTCTGGCATGATAACTCCTGCGCAGGAGGGTTAAATTTGTTCGGAACTAAATATGACCATATTTCTATATATATCTACACATCTCTCTGAGAAGTCTAGAACATACAAAAATAATTATTTCGGCAAAAATGTTCCCTTTGGTATGTAAAATGGTCGTAAATATCTTCAGATTTTTTTTAAACCCATCTATTTAAAGTTGTTTGACGCTAAATATAACTTTAAAGCCAAATCGTGCATTTTAATAATTTATAGCACACTAACCTCAAAATGCCAACTTTATTGTCGATTTTGAGGTTGTTGTGCTATAAAATATCGTATGAGACTGTTGTGGGAGGTGTTTTTCTACATTGCTCGATTTTCTCACTCGCTTCGCTCGTGCGAAAACCCTCGAGCAAGGTAGAAAACCATCTCCCACAACAGTGTCATAATATACTATTGTTTAACAATATTTCACGTTATTTTGATTTTTTGCTTTCTGAAAGAAAAATCATAGTTTTGATCAAAAAAATTTTGGTCATTTTTTCAGGTAGAAACATATAGTATGCCTCGGGGAGTTTGAATAAGCTACTCTCATAAAATGTCCGCTGTATGGATGTGTGTGTGTGTATTTGTGTGTGTCGCTCATCCACGTTCGAATATTCTGGGGTAAAATCTAACCAAACTTTGCATGTATGTTTGCTATCCATTTCTTGAATTGGCTTTAAAATATGAAAATATAAAAATTTGTTTTTTTTTTTGTGATCAAACCCACTTTTTTAAAGATTGTAAGTTTTAAAATGAATTTAAGTAATCGAGAGGGGCTTTAAAAGATTTTGAAACCATTTATTATAAAGAATTCAGGAAATTTGCTAAAAATTCCTTTGTTACCATTTTTTAAAGAGATTAAATTTTGATAAATAATTGGAGGTTGAAATTTGCTAAAAAATGTAAATTATGACTACATGCTCATATTTAGCCTTCATCAACTTCAAACCTAAAGGTTTCAAAAAAATTGAAAAAATGGTTTGAAAAAATGCACGTACATTCTACACACCAAATGAACATTTTTACCGAAGAAATAAGAAAACCGCTGCCAATTCATTGGCACAACTTCCTCAAATTTTATAAATTGTTCCAATATGAAATCATTCATTCTATTTAATTATGTATTGAAAAATTAATATGATTTTCTAAAAATTACACTAAATTGATCATAATATTTTTAACATAAAAAACAAAAACGAAAATTCAATAATCGAAAAATATCTAAAACAATACTATACGATACGCTATATTTACTATTCTGACTTAGTAGATTATGCACACTCGGTAGTAGCATGTACTACTAAAATAAAAGTAATTATTGCAATTGTGGAACTAATAAGTCCCGCCATTGCCATACGAAATAGTACTTTTTACATCATTTCCCTCCGTGACTCACGTTTTTTTTTTATTCTAAAACTTATTTAGGAGAAAGTAAAGAACATATCCAAAATTTACAGATGTAAAAGATACGTAATTTTATGCTTTTCTTAATGAATTTATAATAGATTTATTATAATATTTATAATATACCAAAAAAGCAGAAAATCGAAAAGTCTATAAATATTGAAATTTCTTTTGAGTTTTGAATCTTCATTTTAAAACGAAAAAAATGAGACCTGGTTGGTAAAAAATGACCGCGCCGATCTCGAGATATAAGCGATAAAAAAATTTTCAATAAACACAACCTCCATATCTCATAAAATAAATTATCTCACGATCTGAAAAAACGTACAGGTCATGAGATAGTAAAAAGCTACCTTTTTGTAAAGTTTCAAATAAAATGCTGCCGATTTACTTCAGTTATCGTCTGCGAAAGAAAATCGATTTTTTATACAAAATTATTTTTTTTTCTCAACGAACAAAACGTCAGCACTCATAAATTTTCAGTCACACATCCAAGATATAACCGTTTAGACAAAAAATGACGTTTTCTTGTATAACAAAAGAAATAACCTTATCCAAACATTCAGGTCGGAAAAGTTGAGTAATTTTATGCTCTTTTAAATGCTTTTTCACTGGATCAATGATATTATTTCTTAGGTATTAAAAAACTCGGAAAACTAAAACTAAAAAATCAAAAAACCGCTAAAAAAAACAAAAACGAATCGAAAAAGAAAAAAAATGAATTGTGTACACCCATACACACACGAACATGCACACACACACGGACATGCACACACACACACATACACACACACGCATACACACACACACAAATGAACACACATACACATACAAATGAACACACACACACACAATAGATAATTATGATGTCGCGAACAACGACCACGAAGACTAGAATGACCAGGCCGATGACTTTGGTTATTACAAAAATTACTAAAACCACTTAAAAAATGAAACAAACGCAAACATTTACTCTTACACAGCGAAACAAAATACATACGTATAGATGCATATGATTTCATATAAATATGCACCTATAGCAGTTAATATATTGAGAGAAAATGTTTTTTTTTAAATTAGCAAAATATGAAAACTTCTTAATATAATAGAAGATGGTCTCGGAAGGAGTTATGGCGCTAAGGACGGCATTATGCGTATTATCAAATTGAATATCTTCATATTATTCTAATTTGCTGGGGTGATGTTAACGGTCATTAATAAAGAAGCACTTTGGACTCTCTAACTGATGTAGAAACGTGTTTCAAGCAGTGTCAAACAATATACTAAATTATACGAAAAACAATCTTTTTGTCTATTTCATTAGGATTTTGCCCACTATAACTTTTATTTTGTTTATAGAAAGTGTGTGACATACAAAGGTTAAATATTTCATGTAGAGTATCTAGATGGCTATTTTGTAGGGTGAATACCTATAAAATGTGGGTAAAATCTGTAGAAATGGAGAATGCTTAAACATATCCTAAAAATCAGAAAAATGCGCATTTGAGTTTTCCAAAATGAGCCTTTCGTTATTTTTAGAACGGATGAAATTTCTCCTATGAGTTGACTGAAAGATAATGAAATACTTTTTTGAATCGATTAAAGTGGTTGAAATGAAAGATCTGTGGAATTCTTTAAAAATTGTTTGTTTTTGTTCAATTTCGATAATTCAAAATATTTTACGGGAGGTTGAACTGAATTTACAATGCAATGTAAATTGTTTATGAATTATTTAAAAAAATGCTTTTTCGAGTTCAACACATATTTCATAGTGAAATAAAAAAGATGTCATATGTAAATTAATTATATCCATTTGTGTTATTTGCTCATTTTCAACAAATTATTCGCCATCTAAAAAGTTTTATGGCAAAGCATGTAATAATCATATTGATTGATTTGAATTTTATATATTTATTTTATAAACTTGAAAATTAAATAATTATATTATGAATACAGTAATAATAATTGATTAATGTATGTTACAGATACTCCGCTTGAGGTTTTAGCAGCTTTAAAAAAGTTTGGGCATAATAAGTTTCGGGATGGCCAAGAAATAGCGATTATGCGAATTTTGTCAGGACTGTCAACCCTTGTGACTTTAGCTACAGGTTCTGGAAAGTCTTTATGTTACCAAATACCGGCGTACCTATATGCTCAGAGGTCGAATTGCATGACTCTAGTTATATCTCCATTAGTATCTTTGATGGATGATCAAATTTCTAGAATACCAGGCTTTTTGCCAGCTGCGTGTCTACATACGAATCAAAGTCCAACATTACACGCAAGCGTATTAGAAAATCTGAAAAAAGGAAAACTAACCATTTTGCTGGTCTCTCCTGAAGCAATAGCTGCAGGAGATAACTCCGGTGGTCTTAAAAGTATATTTCGTGAGTTGCCCCCAATAGCCTTCGCTTGCATTGATGAGGCTCATTGCATTTCTCAATGGTCGCATAATTTTCGGCCTTCTTATTTAATGGTCTGTAAAGTATTGAGAGAAAAGTTGGGTGTTAAAAGAATTCTTGGGTTAACAGCCACAGCGAGTAAGACTACGACTATGAGTATCGTCAATCTTTTGGACATCAAAGACGGAATGGCGGGAGTAATATCAGAGAGGCCACTGCCCTCAAACTTGAATTTGACTGTTTCGCGAGATGAGCAGAGAGAGGAAGCTTTGATAAATCTTTTGCGCAGTGAGAGATTTACCAAGTGTGACTCCATCATTATTTACTGCACCCGCCGAGATGAGTGTTCCAGAATAGCAAATCTACTGCGTATTTCTTTACAGGAACTTAGGTTGAAGCACGGTAATTTGAAGGAGAAAAAAATACAAGAATCTTCAATAGCGGAAGCCTACCATGCAGGTCTTTCTGCTCATCGACGCAAACTTGTGCAGACTGCATTCATGAAGTCTAAAACTCGCATAATAGTAGCCACATTAGCTTTTGGCATGGGCATTAATAAACCCGACATTAGATCTGTCATTCACTTCAATATGCCCGCTACTTTCGAAAACTATGTGCAAGAAATTGGCAGAGCGGGTAGAGATGGCCTTCCAGCGTACTGTCACTTATTCCTGAATCCCAAGGTTACTAACTTTATTATGACTTACTAGCTTACAATCACTTAACAGGCACTGCAACAATGGTGCAGTCGCATTATACAAGAAAGTACTTAATTCTCGGAACAATTTAACATTAAATGTATACATCAAAAACCCAACACAAAGTTACGTAACAAATTTATTTATGAAACACGTTTACGTAAAAAATTAAGTTTATGCGGATCTAGCGAAATTGAATTATCAGATAGAAAAACTGATATATTCAGTTTTAAAGTACTAGGAATACCTAATATATGAAATCTGCAATATTGCAATAGCTTTATTTGTTGAAATACAAAGTAAAAGAACGCTAAAGAGAAACATATTTTAAAATGTCGATGTATTTGACAAATTTTAGACAGGCACTTGAATTACGTACAAGTTACTGGTTAAGCTAGGCTTCGATAAACTTAACTTGTGGTTAAGTTAAACTTGTGAACACTCAATTATGCACAATATCGATCAACAATCTATGTTACTGTAAATACCTTTATTCACGTCTTAACTATAATGGCCACTTTATTGACCTGAAAAGTGGGTCGAAAGTGGCACTTTATTCCCGCAACTGCTGGAATAAAGTAAATTCTCCATTTCTCTGGCTTTCTCTCTTTTTTCAATTTTATATTTATATTAATATTAATATAAATTTTCAATAAAATTCAATAAAGTGGCCACAATTAAGGGGAAACACCACTGTAATAGCAAAAAGAAAAGCGTTTTTTTGGGTATTTTTTTTAATGGAAAGAAAGGTTATAAAGAAAAGATATTTGGATATATTATTAGTCTAATATTATAGTATATTTAAAAAAAATTTGAGTAAAAAAATACAAAATGGCTGATTCAAAGCCGATCTCTTGAGGCCTCTCAACCTGGAACAAGAAAAGCCACTTATTCTTGATGTTAATAGCTTGTGAATCACGTAGCGGATTTTGAAAATATTGATTTTTGCAAATTTGGCAGTGAATTAAAAATAAATTAAAAATTTTCATGAAAAAGGCACGTTTTTGTTTATAAAAATTGTTTAAAGCAATTTATTAAAAGTCCCCTACGTGATTCACTTTGAAATATAATAATTAAGATATGGTTAAAGTATCAAATGGATCGGATGAAAACTGTTCAAGTTATGTTGCGTACCCGTTGAGAAAAACTCGGTACGAGAAAAATCAACTTAAAGTTTCAAAATCAGTTTCGGACGTAAAAAAAACGAGGAAATCATTTAAAAAAAAATTTTTACCGATAGTCTGCAATGCCAGGACCATAAAGCTGCCCTTCCAAATGCAAATTCTCCTTCTCGTCTTCTTTTCTTATCGCTTTTATGTTCGATTACGCCTCTTTCGCTGCGTCGGACAGAGAGCGCTCAGCGTGGCTGATGCGCTTATCGTCGGCTTCACAACAAAAATTGTAAGCCTGTAGACCTATATCCATCTCCAGAGCTTTCATAATTCGAAGGACACATTTCAGGCCATCATTAAAATTGCACACTGCAATATCAGTGGCAATATCCAGAACTTTCTTGCTACTCGAGTACGATTTTGAAGCCAAGTTCCAAACGGTGGCATTGAAACTTTCGTTGCTGTTCTGAGTATAACCTCCTAAGCAACGGTGCAGCAACTCATCTCGACTCAACTCTGTATAAACAGGCTCAATGGCTTCACAAACTTCTTCAGGAAGTGGCGGTTCATGATGAAACGTGTCCAACGAACCTTCAGCTTGTGCGATTTTCCATGCACACCAGGAATCTGAACAATTATCGTGCTTAGGATTGTCGTGGGTCGATATTTTATGATACAGAGTTGCCCAGATATCATTCCTCATTTACTCTATGCAATTTGGATTCCTCCGTATTTCCAAACCATAATAAATTGTTAATTTATCAATCAACTTATTTGTTAATATTCCTTTTCCTCCAAGGCCTTTCGTCTTTTTTTTTTAGATTTCGAAGACGCGTTCCCATTCTGTTCTGTACATGATCGATGCACTCTTTTTTTTTGTACTTCAAAAATAGTGTACGGTTTAGAATCCAGTATGCCTTTGAAAGTCTTGCTGTCACCATCACCAATATAATTCACATACTTTAGGCCGTGGAAACTGTCGGAATGAGAAAACATTTCAATAACAGCATCTACATCCATTTTACCAGATGAACCGTCGTGATTTGCTTGACGTAAATCGGCGTGTGATGCATACCATTTTTCGTATTCAGATATTTCTGTCTTATTTTTCCAGTGCTCGCAAGGCTTACAATATTTAGATTTTACAGTCACATCGACGATTTTTCCAGTAAACCATACAATCAAAGATACAACTCCAAAAAGCGACGAATACCCTCGTTTCCTCCATGGACCATCTCCGGAAACGGTAATCCCTTGAGATTGACCATTTTCTTCTCCCTTTCGTCTCTCCTCTTGTCCAGTTTGCTTCATACTGTTATCACGAACTGTTGATGTTGCTATTGAAATGAGATTCACTATTTTATCGTAGAAACATTGGAAAACAGGACGTGGTAATTCCATAAACGCACAAAATTTCATCATTCCATTCAGTACTACTCCTGTCAGTCGCATTGCTAACACCATCCGGCGATTAATTTCATATGCATTTTTTATAAATTTACTGTGAGGTATAACAATTTCTGGACACTTTGGGCAAACAATCACAATTTTGAAGCCCAATCCCCGAGAACTTCTTTCATGAAAAGTTATATTAGAACCGCACGTTTTATACTTCATATGCTCAGAAATTGCAGAAAATACTGCCAAAAAGTTAATGATTCGTTATCCAAATGTATTTTTTGCCGATCCACTGACGCAACTGGAATCACCTTCAGCTTCGTATCGATTCATCGGACGATTCGCTGATTTACGGCTCCGATGCCGTGTTGGATAGTTTTTTCTTCATGCCTTTTCTTCTCTAAATAATTAAAACATTCACAAAAATATAGTTTCGAAAGCGAAAATGAGAGCGTCGTTTTCTTACGATATACAGACGCTACACTAGCGTACTTTGTTTTGAAACTAGCCAAAACTGACTCATAATAGCTTAAGATCGACATCTATAGGAGCATTAGGGAAGTTTACGAACAATAGGCAAGCCATAAGCCGGTCCTTCTCATCAGGTACATACCTCTATATGTCCCAAAATTTCAAATAAAATTTTCTTTTCGGGATGGGACCTTTTGTACCATATTCTAGAAGGTTCAAAGCATGTTTTAAGCCAATAAAAAAAATCGATTTTTTGCAACACGGAAATAAAGTCGACAATTCCTTCGGGTGTTTATTGCGCTCGCTTCACTCGGGAAGTAAATCCACCTTCTGGAGTAATTTTAGACTTTATTCCCTCATTACATAATGCACTGTTAAGTTATTGTATGGTATAGAGTATACTACATAAATTTCTTCGCGTAAGAAATTTTATTTGCTACAACCAGATATCTTTACAATACTTAATACTGAAACGTAATAATGTTATTTATGACCTGTCAATCTATTTATTTTATGCGATTAATTGTTTAAGGGGGAACATCACCTTGGACGGAGAAAACTGATATGTATCATTGAGTATTTTTTCTCTTACATCGTTAACTTCTTAGATAATCTGTGTTGACGAAATATTCAAGAAATGAAAATAATTTTTTATTTTCATTCTTCCAACAAAGTGGTGATGCTTTAACTTTTAATACTTATCTACTTCCAAGAAAAAAATTATTTTGTAAAATAATCGATTTTGTATGCCATACTCTTATTTTTCAAGATATTTTAGGTAATATATTTTTATTTTAAATAGTTTTTCATTGCTTATTTCTTGGATATTACACCGTAATTTTTTACTGATCAAAGCTCACATTTTTTGGTTTCTTTTTATGAAGATTTTAAATAAAAAAATTTTTAGATTCATCGATTCGATTTGTTTTATAATGATTTATTATTATGAACATTTTTAAAAAAATTGATTGCATATTTCTTGGGTAATTTATTTCGTTTTTGTTTTAAAACATTTTTTAATTTTTATGATATTCATTTTTTATCAAAAATGTTTTTATTGCGTTGTTTTGGGTATTACACGGTCATTTCCAGCCATTCAAAGCTCAGTATTTCCTTTTTCGATCAAGACTTTAAATCAAAAACAATTTTTAAGATTCATCGATTTGTTTTTGTTTTATAGATCAATTTTCTTGTCAAGGTAGTTAAAACTTATCAGTGTCGATATTTTATATGTGTGAAAAATGTGTTCATTATGAACATTAAAACATTTCTTTATCAACATAATTGTTGACAATAGAAAAAAAATATTAAATATGCAAACAAATTTTTCGGTATTCATACAATTTTAATCTTTGAAATCTTATTTTATTCCTTAAATGTTTTTTTATAAATTTGTATAAACAAAATTTTAAAATAATTTTTGGTTGATAAAGAGGAGCTAATTGTTTAATTATATTACCTGAGTTCATATAAGTTTAGTTCTAACTATAAGCTCTTTCTTAGCAACAAAAATTATTTTGAAATTTTGTTTCTACAGATTTATAAAAAATATTTAAGGAACAAAATAAGATCTCAGACATTAAAATTGTATGAATACCGAAAAACTTTCTGTATTTTTAGCTATTTTTTATAATTGGCAATAATTATGTTTGCAACATAACAATTGTTAAAAAAATCTTTTAATGTTTTTAATGTATACTTTTTTCACATATGTAAAGATTGAACCTCGTTAAATAAAGAATTTTAAATTTCAAATTTAACAATTTAAAAAATTTTTTTTTTTTAAATTTTAAATTTAATTCGTTGTTTCTAAACTCAAATAAAATTACAAAATTGCAAAAATTTATTTGTAAAAGTAGTATACATTTTTTATATGTCTGAAAGGAAAGGAGGAGGGTCGATTTGGGTGGTTTTTGCCCCAAATTATTTTTGGTAGAAAAAATATCTACTGACAATAATTAGTCGATTTTACTCTAAACATCCCACTTACACCCTCCCTAGTTTTCCCCCGCCACCCCCTCAATTACTAAAAATTTCATCATTTGCTAACAGTATTTTTCAAGAGATGTGGCGCATTCAAACTTGTATTTGCTCAATAAAATATTTTATCAATTCCTTATTAGCTACCTCTACTTTTATTTATCATTTTTTGTTTTTTTACCCCATTAGGCGGGGGTGGGGGGGGGGTGGTTTTACTATTTATCCGTGTCCAGAGTATATAAATACATAATATCTAAGATCATCATACTTGACCAGGGTATTTTAGGGCTTTTCGGGTCGCTGATTCCAAATCTGTGGTCCATTAACCTGTATCACATCAGGTTCAAGGTCCTTTGAAGGTCAAATTGAAAAAAGTTGATAAAGAAATACAGATAAATAGATATATAGGTTTTTGGGGTCGCTCAATTTAAATCAGGGGATCTTTTTATCCCTTAAAATCATCTAGAGGTCTTTAAGCGGGTGGAGGGGGTTAGGGTGAGAGTGGGCATGATCCATTGAAAGTGAAAAGTATTTAAGATTACTAGCAGATACAAAAAAATGTGTATTAACGTTTAATTAACAATAATAAATCGATTTTATTCAGCATATTCATGATTTTCGTTTTATCTATTAACAATAGTAAGTCGTTCCAACCCAAATTAATTATTTCCACCCCCATAGTTTCCCCTGTTATCTCCTCAAATGCTGAAAGTGCTATCATTTGCCAACAGCATTTTTGAAAAGATTCGTATGTACATCATTAGAAGCATCGCAAGGCAAATTGATTGCAAACTTCTATACTCGTTAGTGTTGTTCTATCAGAAGTTATTGGAACTCTGGATTCTTCGTCTGGCTTGATGAAGTTTCCTTGTAAATGTCTCTTAGATCATTGAGTTTTACCTGTGGAATGGTAAATAAGGCAACGAGACTTTGTTTTACTGGTTCGAGTAAAAAGGTAATGTAATTTGCTGATCATCAACCACTTCATTTAATTCATCAGCCATTTTTCCCCTTGTAGCATTTAACTCAACATAGGCCAAGTTTCTCACCAATGTTGAGCCTCGGTCGCATGATGACGATGCCTGCGGGCCCGCTTTATCACCCACGGTGGGCAGGAAGGAGCGATAGGTTTGACCAAAATGACGATAAATTCGGGTTGCGGGGCAGTATTCGGGCATGAATGTACATCTCAAATCCGTTCGAATCGAAATCCGATCGGCTCCTGTTTTCGAGATATCGTCAATTTACGTATTTTAGCTAAATTATTGATGTAAGCGAATGAGTTGTACCTTAAGAATGCATGGAGCTTCATTATATAATCAACGAGTATATACAAAATATGTAGATATCATGTATATTATATATAAGTATGATATATTGTGTATATACATGTAGACCTGGTTATCAAATAAATGGAATGATGTGTATATATATATATATCTATATATAAATATATATATAATATACATATATAAATATATAATTTAAATAAGAAGTCATATTTAGGCTGCTCCATTGGATGTGTAAGTGTATTATATTGATAATACGTACTTTTACACAACTTGTAATTTTGTTCAGAAAGTTATTATCAACGAAAAAAATCATATTTCTTTATATATTTCCTGAAGAAAATTGAACGACAGCGTTTTTTAGTTTTGTAATATAAGTAGGATCTTAAATAGAGTAGCTTTTGTTCCTTTCCCAAAGTTTCAAAAATTTTCTGTGCACTGATTCGCTAGCCTGCTCAGACCATAATCCTAGCCCATCATCATTGTCCAAATATGCAAGGCAGTCTTTTAAGTACTTCAGAAGTACATGGATTTTTAACGATTCAGAGACTCCAGTGCTCTTAAAAGCTTCCGACAATGCAATTAAATTTTGATCCAAATCAACTCCGGAATTCGTTATGGAAAAAAAAGACTCAACAACCTTGTTCATTTCTGTAAAAGCAAAGATGAAAGGCTCTATTTGACTATTTTCGACTTCCCCAGAAATATCAGGTGCTCGAAGTTTATCTGCTTCCGTCAGTAGTCGTCGGCAAGCATTGCCTTCAAAAACTCTGCCCTGATAATTGCTTGAAATTAAACCCAACTTTGTTGGCCAAAGTTTAGCTTTCTCTTCTCCTAAAAGTAAAACTAGCCCATCCCAAAGCAGATGATTATCATTTTTTTCATTTGATTGCATGTAGAATCAGTGTTTATTTGATAATTGTTCAAACTTTCAGCAGTAAAAAAAACTTCCTTACTCGGTTTTGGATTCACAGTTACTCTAACTTTGGAGCCAAAAGTATTTAAAGTTATTTTTTCATTATCTTTATCACTGCTTGACCGTTTCCGCTTTAAAATACAACTCGCAATTTGATTTTGTTGTCGTTCAGGTAGCTGCTCTACTATTTTCATTACATTTTTACCAGCAGCACTATCAGATGTAGAAGCAGTAGCGCACGCATGATATATACCTTTATCTACTTTCTGAAATCAAGTCTTGCAAATTTCAAATGAACTCCTTGAATCCTTTATACTTTTTTCGGTTTCACTGACCAGATTCCTTTTTTTGTGCCATCAAGACCGTTCGATTCATCAATACAAATGGAAACATTCAGTATGTTTCCTTTACCATTTTTTACTTTTGATGATGATATCGTAGAGCGAGCTGTTATGCACACGTAACAATTACACTCATCAGAAGTTCTAGTTTTTTTAGGCAAAATTACATCTTCATAGTTTGGCATACTCTGTAAAGGTCCTTTTTTTTAAACATTTTTTTCTCGTTCACAAAGTGCAAGACGACAAGAGACGCAAATACTTAATGGAAACTTCGAATTAGATAGATCAAAATCTTCATTTATGTATTTTCGAATCAGTCCTTCATGAGACTTAGTTATCAAAAATTCTTGTGATCTTTTTCCTTTGAAACTTATTTTTCTACCACATGGCGCACAAATTTTTATTCTATTCTCCTCATGATTACACTTATGATCCATTTTAGAATGAATGGATTCATAATTCTTTACTGGAAGAGAAGATGCCATATTTATCCCTTAGCCTGTCACTCAAACGTGATCTCTAACACGGAAAATATCAAAACTATCCAAAACGCAACCAAGAAGCATCCAAAATCTGATCGTTTTATATGACGAAATCATCTCTATTATCATATATGGAAATTTAGTGTAACCCAAAAATTTATAATTTATGTAATATAAATTTATAACACGATAAAGTTTGGAATTAGGTATATGTATGTGTGTGTGTATATATATATATATATATATATATATATATATATATATATACACACACACACACACACACACACACACACACAAAACTAATCTTCACCTCCTTGAAAATTATCTGAGGGAATATACAGCTATCCCTGAACTTTTGGGACACCCTGCATGCATATATGTATACGTGTATATATATATATATATATATATATATATATATATATATATATATATATATATATATATATATATATATATATATACACACAAAACATATCATAAATATATATAATATACATGACATCTACATATTTTGTATATACTCGTTGATTATATAAGGTAGTTCCATGCATTCTTAAGGTACAACTCATTCGCTTACATCAATAATTTAGCTAAAATACGTAAATTGACGATATCTCGAAAACAGGAGCCGATCGGATTTCGATTCGAACGGATTTGAAATGTACATTTATGCCCGAATACCGCCCCGCAACCCGATTTTATCGTCATTTTGGTCAAACCTATCGCTCCTTCCTGCCCACCGTGCACCCTGACCAGCCGCTGGTTCTGAGATTCCGAATCCCTGTCCCGTAACACTTTTACGTGTGGTTGCCATGACAGCATGCCTGCCGTAATCCAGGGACGTTTCCGGATAGTGGAACAACTCCATTGCCCACCGTCACCACGCGAAGGTGCCCTGGTTGCAACCACACGTTACATGCAACGCCATTCTTAAGAGATTGAAGCTTATCGGAATACGAGTTCAAGAGTGAGTCGATGCTCGGTAGTTATCGTAATATCAGTTAAGAGTAATCAGTACGATCTGTTAACGCCTTGGGCGCGCACCGCTTAAAGGGCCATTCGGTCAAAGACACCGACCCGCGGTAATGCTGTGGATAACTATATGAAATTCAGGCTCGTCGCCCGTGAACGCTCGAACCTTCCTTACATATACCGAAACGACGTTCATTTCGTCGATATGCGAGCTCAACAATTTTATGTGTGAGCGCTAAAATGTTATGTGCGAGCGAGAAAATGTTATGTGCGAGCACGAAATTGTTATGTGCGATGACAAAAAGTTATGTGCTAGCGTCAAAATGTTATGTGCAAGCACGAAGTTGTTATGTTCTATTATGAACATGAAGTGTTCGAAGTGAGTAGATTGTTAGCTGAAGATGTTGACAATTATTGGAAGGTAAGTTTAACGTATTAAATATTGTCTTTTAAGCTGATATTCCGAGCCGTTAAAATAATCTAATACTAACTTTACAACTACCACTGTCAAATGTTATAAAGTACAGTGGATCCCTTGCTTAAATTCAGCAACCTCAAAAGCAATATATGCAACGGCTGGTACAGGCTGCATAGCCTTTTTTCTGTCTAATCTTGAGATTAGGTTCAACTAACCTTCAAATCATATGTAGAAAACCTTGAGATGTAAAACATCTCCTGATTTAAAATCAGCGACTCCAAAACCTACATCTACTGGTTGAAAATACTAAGCAATTTCAGTTTAATCTTGAGATGTCCTTCAGATAACTTTGAAACAACCTCTAGATTATCTTAAGGGATAAAAAGATCCCTTGATTTGAATTGAGCGACCCCAAAAACCTATATATCTATTTATCTCGATTTCTTTATCAACTTTTTTCAATTTGACCGTCAAATGACCTTGAACCTGATGTGATACAGGTTAATGGACCTCGGATTTCGAATCAGTGACCCCAAAAACCCTAAAATCCCTGGACAAGTATGGTGATCTTAGATATTTTGTATTGATATACTCTGGACACGGATAAATAGTAAAACCACCCTCCCCCCACCCCCGCCTTAAGGGGGTTCAGAGGCAAAAAATGATAAATAAAAGTAGAGGTAGCTGATAAGGAGTTGATAGAGTATTTTATTGAGCAAATACGAGTATGAATGGGCTGCATCTCTTAAAAAATGATGTTAGCAAATGCTGGCATTTTCAGTAATTGAGGGGTTGGCGGGAGGGAATCTAGGGAGGCTGTGAGTGGTCCGTTTAGGGTAAAATTGACTTAGTAGATACTCAAAACGGTTTTTTCAAATTTTTTCTACCAAAAATAATTTGGGACAAAAGCACCCAAATCGACCCTCCTCCATTAATTAACAATTTTATAGTGTTGCAAAATTTATTGTCAATTGAAAATAATGTTGAAATGAAAAAAGTTTTTATACAATTTAAATATTTTTTCATTATCTATGCTATATTTTTGCACAGGTTTAAATGGCAATTTAAAAACTTAAATCTATGTATGTGGATATGTAAAGAAATGAAATAGTCGCCACAGAATAACTTTGATATTTCACCACAGAATTAAATAGAACAAATAATTTCATATTGGTACAATTAATAAGGTTTGATAAAGCTGAGTGCCAATGAATTGGCAGCGGTTTGTATGTTGCAGAAGGTAATGATTTTTTGTTTTTTGTTCCAGGTAACACCAATTTCAGAGATCCCCTTGCCGCCGATTGCGGAGCTGCTAATAAAAGACACAGTTGTATATCTGTAGCTCCGACATTTTATTAAAATAAAATATATAAAAAATTGCTTTTCACTCTTGATCATTTAGACAATAAGGATCTATACATAGATTTTGTATTGAGTTAATCAATTTAGAGTAAAAAATTATAGATGATACCTATCGTTTTATCCCGTTCAAGGGGGTGTCTCCCCTAGGTGACCAGGCAGACAAAAATACATATTTTTATATGAGTTTTCGAAAGTAATATGCAAGAATCAAGTGCAAAAATTTCAGAGCATTATTGTAAAGAATAAAGATTTGGGAGCAAAAGGAGTCGAGTGCGTAGAAGGTAGTTCAACTTTAAATGCGTTTTTCTCTAAATCTTTCTTTTCATTTCGTTTTGCAGTGATTGCACAAGTATTCAAGTTTGGAGCAATATGAAATTTTTTTGAGTACACGTGTTCATATAAACATTCTACCTGGATAAAGTAATCTCCGATAGCGCAAACTTCAAACTATTTATCGGCTTCACAGTGTGACATCGTTGTCAGCTGGGTCGAAATCAAATGTCATTTTATTTATTACTCTACTAGTCTCTACCCCAACGAACAACGTTTTGCAAAAAGGGGCAAGACGCCGGAGCGTTTTACTAGGTTGTAATGTGGAGTGCTACAAAATGTATACAGTATTAATCATTCAGCCGACTAGCTGCAGTTTCTCCGGCGCGTGCCACCGTCGGACCATGGGAGTGGTCGTGGGCGATTATATCGTACTTACGTTTTAGGGTAATGTCGGTATTCTTCTTAACCGGCTAAAAATGTGCTAAATGAATTGAGCATGCAGGCATTCAGTTTAAATTCATAATAGTGATAAGCCAGTCATATAATTTTTAGACTTCTCAATGCGAGCTGATTTTGCTCGTCGTCATTGTTTATTTAACAAAAGAAAACTTATAACTAGCTGTACAAAAGCATTGCGGTCTCTCCCGTTCAACATTAGTATCGTTTATTCTCCTTCTACTAGTCTTCTCTATAGCGCGTCGATTTCCCACGCGACATTTACTTATTCATTTTTACTGTAATGCTATTATAATATTATCGCTCCCGACACGACATTATCTCCGCGAAGCCTTTACGACATGCGAGTTTAGCAACGATCATATTTATACATACAATGTCCATTTGACTGCGCTTCTTTCAGTTACACTTGCTTTCAGATGCGCTGCTAATTGCGCTTAAAATCGCGTTAGAGACAGGAAGAGAAATACAGACGGATTCACTTGGGTAGTCGGGACTCTTGTTGCCGGCTTGCAAACCTAAACTTCGGGGCCGCGCAGCTGCAGTCAGTCATGTGCTCCGGGTCTCGTCACAGCCGTACAGCCCTTCTCCATCTATGCTACGCGTGTGTATTGTATATGCACTGAACGTATCGGTTTCACACGGTCTCTCTCTCTCTCTCTCTCTCTCTCTCTCTCTCTCGGTCATCGTCTGCTGTCCAGCTAGATGCACCTGCTCGTGTTTTGGCTCCTGCATATACGCCCCACTCTGCCGCCTCGTGTGTCTGTGAGCCGGTCTGTTGTAGTGCTTGCACAGTGGTGCATACAAGTTATCGCTGTGACAATAAAACACAGATTCCACTGGTCAATCTGCACAGCTTTCAACATCTAAGAAGCAACAACACCCGGCCAGCTTTTTGAGGTTAAGTGAGGTGAAAACGGCATAATCAACTTAGAGGTGCCACCTCTACCTGGACACTCTGCACGTAGCGCCACTACTACCAAGGCGCTACATGCCGACTCGAACTGCAACTACGCGACTACTGAGGCGACACCTGCTACATTCTAGCCACAACAGCGTTACTTTCCCTCGCAGAACGACTCATCTTTGTCGCCACCATCATCATGGTCGACAGCTGCGCCATCTGCGGGGAGGTCTCTAGGAGCAGCAACTCTCTACGTAAGTGCTGCATATGTAATATAACCTGTCATCCGGCGTGCAAGCCTCTTGCAGTACTTACCCGCGTGCAACAAGCTGCGCTACAGCTTCAAACCAAAGCTGTAGCGTGCCAGGCATGCATCGAATCGAAAAGGTCGTTGTGCGAGTCGGCAGTCATGCACACGACGAATGCGAATGCTAATAACATGAGTGGGAAAGAGAAAGAAATAGCCGCGTCCACTCCGGCCAATAAAAAGCCAATAACAGCTTCGCGAGCCAATCAGGCGAGCAAGGCCGCGCCCACCAACTCCTCTCTCTCTGTTGCTGGGGCTACGCCCCGCCCCCACCAGCAGCCCATTCCCAAAAAACATTGACAATGCACTTGCTAGACATTGCACCTCTATTGAAGGCAGATTGGAAGCAATTGTTAATATGCTAAATGCCAGCAATACACACTTTAGCACTCTCAATTGAATCCAAACTGCAGAAAGTTGAGAAAAAACTGTCTAAACAACACTCCCAGCTGGAGGAGATGAAAAAAGAGAAGCAAGTGCTTTGCCAAGAAACCGACAATTTAAAAATTAATAATAAATTGTTACATGACAGTAAAGTCACAACAAAAAATTTGTTGAATAAAGTCGAGATAGATTACAACATGTTACCAGAAAAAATAGATAATTTAGAGCAGATTAACCTTGAGTCGCAAACCAAAATTGATAATTTTACAATAAATACATTTGAAACTGACCTCCAAACTATAACTAAGAAAATTAATAGAATTGAAAGTGACAATATAGACATAATAAATAATATCGAAAAAATAATAACAAAAGAAACCTTTAACACTGCACATGAAACTACTATTAATAGAATTGAGAATAACGTAGAGAATATTCAACAAAGTAATCAACTAATACTAAATAAAATTTAAAACCATCGAATTGCCGTGCTCCTCAGTATACAAAACACTACCCTTTCACCGACCAGTATAAGCAAATGTATAAATAGAAACAAGCGTATAACCAATAGCAATTTAAGTGACAACTGTAGCAATATAGATGATACCAATGACGATTGTAACAACAATAATGACGACTACAACATAGTTGTACAGAACACGGAGTTAATAATATCTAATATATTTGATGGAAATGTCTCCAAGCGTGTAGACGTTGCACACGCAATACTGTGCCGTGTCCTCCCATCAACACAAAAATCTGAAATAATAAGTGCACGCCTTCTTCGGTCAGAGGAACCGACTGCTGCAGCATCAGCAGATGTAAACAGCGAACATAGATGATCACCGTGGGTTGTTACCCTGTCCAGCAGTGCGTTAGGCGACAAAATTATGCGAGCCAAAAAACTTATTACTGGCTTTCATGCTAGAGACGTCGACACTGCAGCTCTTGACCAGGACACAAGGGATGGGATTATTAATGGGAAAATTTTTATAAATGTACTATTAACAAAGGACTCTTTTATTAAATATAGAAGTCTCAAGGACCTTGCGATGAGACTTAATTTTAAATACGTTTGGCATAGAGGGGGCCGTTTCCTGGTGAAGAGGCATGATGGCGACGTCTCTCATGAATTTTCGTCTGCGGCAGATCTCCAAACAATAGTGGCATCATATGCGACTGCTCAACCTTCACCAATAATAGATTAGACAACAAAAAATCTTGAAAATGTGAGCGCAATTTAGAAGACTGTTATTCCGACAATAGTTCAAAAAGAGACTGTCGCAAAAAATTGACTATCTGCAGACACTGCTGGGGGGGAGAGGGGGTTCGCTGTTGGGGACTGAGAATAGGTTTTGTGAATGTTACCTCTCTTATGGGGCACATTGGCATGATTAAACAACATCTTTCAGCTGGTCCTACTTACCATCTCTTTCGAGTTGCTGAGTCGGACCTTGACCCTGCTGTTGGGAGTGATCGCATTCAGATCGACGACTATTCACTAATTAGACTAGATCGCAACAAACTCGGGGGCGGGCTGGTCGTGTACATTCATAACTCATTCAAGACCAATTTAATATGCAGCTCTCCAACTACACAGGAGGGCAGGCCATTTATACCTGAATACATAATTTGCAGTGTTCAGCAGGGCAGCCTTCACCCCGTCTTTGTTACTTTGGTATACAAGCCACCACACGTATCGTTTTTACAGGGCTCCGACTTAACAGACAAACAAACAACACATACGCTAGATTTTAGTCATAAAATTATTATGGGAGATCTGAATGCGAACCTACTTGGAACGTCAGCCGATGCAAGATTTGTCAGGCGGTTGGCTGATGATCTCAACCTTCAAATAGTTGATCATGGTGCGACTCATCATCTCACAGATTCTCACACATGGATTGATGTGATCTTGACAGATAACAATGACGTTGTACTGAGCAGCGACCATCAGCCGGCGCCCTTTCCCAGTCATCATAACATCATAGAGTTAGAGATTGGGGTCGAAACTGCTGCATCCCCTGTGGCTGAATCTTTCAGCTGACTGTGATTGGTCGCCGATCGATGGTCCTGCGGTGGGTGTAGACAGTCAATTAGAGTGCCTCAGTGTCAACCTCATGGCTGTGATAGATAAAATTGCGCCCTTAAAAGAATTTACACCGAAAAAGAAAATGAATCCACTATGGGTTGATGCTGAACTGACATATTTATACAAAAAACGTGACTCTGTCCGAAGACGTTGTGCTCGGACCAAAGACAACAGACTGTAGCGGGAGTATCAGAACCTTGCAGCAGAAGCTGAATTACGAACTAAGACAACAAGAGAAAGTTTTTTGCAAAATAGAATTTTCGAAGCTATTGATACACGAAAAACACATCTGAAAAGAGCTCAAGGCTCTGGGCCCTCTGCCAAAGACAAGAAAGGAACTTCATGGTTTCTCGCCGGAAGAGCTCAATGCCCACTTTGCAGGGGTGTCGATCTCACAAAGTGAAAGTGATGAAGAACTTGACAACGTCTTGACCACTGCCAGTGATGACGACTTTGTTTTCCGAGAAGTCAGTTTCTCAGACGTGGTCCTGGCTGTTGTCCATTTCTCGTCACAGGCTATAGGAGAAGACGGCATCCTCCAAAGTATAGTGGCTAAGGCCTCCCCCGTTTGTAGGAGATCACATTGTTAAAATTTTTAACTCCTCCTTGTCCAGTGGCATTTTTCCGGGAACTTGGAAGGGAGCTCAATTGGTGCCTTTGAAGAAGAAGCCTGTCCCATCTACGGTGTCAGACTTTCAACCAATTGCTCTGCTGAGTTTCCTTTCCAAAGTCCTGGAAAAAATAGTACACGACCAAATAACTGACTTATTACGGGAAAACAACACTTTGGACCCTATGTAGATTGGTTTTCGACAGCATCACAGTACACAGACAGCACTACTAAAACTGACGGAAGACATAAGATCAGACATTAACAACAACAAAAAACTTTTAACTATTTTGTTGATGTTTGATTTTAGTAAAGCATTCGACACCATCTCACACACTAAACTGCTGCGTAAGCTGATGCGCATGGGTTTCTCCAGGAGTGTTCTCCTGTGGCTTAAGTCATATATAATGGGGAGACGACAGAAAGTCGTCAGTAATACAAAAGAGGATTCAGGTTGGCTAACCACCAATCTTGGCGTGCCACAGGGCTCAGTCCTGGGACCCTTGCTTTTTCAGCCTTTACATAAACGACTTACAAGACGCACTAGACTTCGATGGTGTAGAACACATACTATACGCTGACGACTTGTAAACCTACACTCAAGTGACCCTGGAAGGTCTTTGTGAGTGTCGAATTGGGCATCGTCACCCCGATAACAAGGCGTCGGCACTGTGCCGGCACGTTGACGGCATGCATGCCGCATGCGTGACGGCACAGTGACGTCCGTGTACTCCGGCCCAGAAACGGCATGTTGACGGCATGCATGCCGCGCGCTTATTCCAAAATTTGACAGCACGCCATGCAGTCAACGTGCTAGCATTATGCCTTGCGTTTTGCCGGCAATATGCCTGCACGATTGAATTTTGCGTGCGCTTCTGCAGGTGCTTATAACCTCCAAATATATTATGTATATTAATTTTTAAAATAAAAATAAAAAATTTGAAATTATATATAAATTTACTCTTTATTAAATTCCAATTACAATAAATATTACAATTTATAATAAATATAACAATAATATTGTAATAACTATTATATACTGCATGCCAATGTATCTTGAATGCTGTGTGTCGTCAATCTGCAAGCACGCATGCTGCCGCAAAAAAAAAACAAAAATGGTGACCACGCATGACCGCACGCTGACGGCAGAAAGCCGTCACGCGTGCTGGCACGCCATGAGCACACCGTGCCCGGCACGTGCTGTTATCTAGGCAGCTGGCCTGCGCCTCAATGTCGGCAAGACAAAGGCGATTATCTTTGGATCTGATCACAACATAAAACAGGTTCAGAGTCTTGACTTGCAAGGCATTGAGATACAGACCGACGTACACGTTCCCTTTGTCGATACAGTTACCAACCTCGACGTGGTGATGGACGGAAGGTTAAAATGGAAGCCGCAATTGTATGCAGTCAGTAAGAAAGTTAATAGAGCTCTGCATAGTCTGAAATTATTCCGTTCTTGCACCACGGAGAGACTACGGAAGGAGCTGGCATGTGCACTGGTACTATCTCACTTAGACTACTGCTCAGTGGTTCTTCTTAACGTGTCAGGGGAGCTTCAGACACGACTACAACGTTTACAGAATTCATGTGTGAGATACATATGTGGTGTTAGGCGTGATGAGCATATCACCTCCTACAGGAATAGACTGGACTGGCTGGATCTGAAGGTGAGGAGGGAGTATTTTATGGGGCTGTTGCTTTACAAAGCGATTGTCATGCGGTAGCCACCATATCTTACTGCCCTTTTTGAAAAAAACCGGGCCAGGACTTCGGGTAGGGGTGGTACGAAGGAGGTCTCGGTTCCGGAGTCGCGCACCGATAAGGGCCTTTGCTGGTTTAGAGTTCAAGGTGCGCACCTCTGGAATTCGCTCCCAAGCAGTGTGAGGTGCCTGCCATCTTTTTGTAAATTTAAAACGGCGTTAGGCAGGCACCTTAAACAATTACATGGTGGCGGGAATACACAGAAGTGAACTTTTCGAATATTGATAAATAAATTATTTTCGTTCATTTCTGTGTAGTCCTAATCTCTCTCTGGTATTTATTTAAGTTATTTATTTATTTAAATTATTTATTTATTTAATTTATTTATTTATTTAAATTTATTTATTTATTTAATTTATTTATTTATTTAATTTATTTATTTATTTAATTTATTTATTTAATTTATTTATTTTATTTATTTTATTTATTTTATTTATTTTATTTATTTTATTTATTTTATTTATTTTATTTATTTTATTTATTTATTTATTTATTTATTTATTTATTTATTTATTTATTTATTTATTTATTTATTTATTTATTTATTTATTTATTTATTTATTTATTTATTTATTTATTTATTTATTTATTTATTTATTTTATTTAATTTATTTATTTATTTATTAAATTTATTTAATTACTTAATTTATTAATTTATTTATTTATTTAATTTATTTATTTAACTAATTTTAGGTCTTAAGTGTTAAGTATGAATGTATTTATTAGCGTGAATTGTAAGAATGTCATGTGAATGAGTGTGTTTTTATTTTTTGACGTGATAGATCTACGAACAATTTTGGAAGAGTGTGTGTATGTATTCCTTATATTTTTATTGTATTTTGTTATCTTTATTATATCTATTTTATTATATATTAACGAAGCGTATTCTGTGATGTACCATTTGACTATGACTAGTTCATTATATTTAGATTTTATAAACTGACGAACTGTTACAGCGAATAATGTTATTTTTTATATAAGAAACGCAATAATTGAATGTTAAATGTGAGATAACAAATGTATAATCTGACTGATATTTTAATTATTTTAACTATACATGTACATACAATTGTAAGAATTTCGTCATTGATGAATAAATAGTATATCTATCTATCTATCTATCTCTTACTATCGAATGCTACGCTAAGTCCGCCATGGCTGCTGTTGAAAAGCCTCGAGAGTCGGCGTTGCTTCCGCGCGTTTTGTCTTTCGTCGAGGCCCACTGAGAGAGAGAGAGAGAGAGAGAGAGAGAGAGAGAGAGAGAGAGAGAGAGAGAGTGTGTCTAGCCCGTGCCGGTCTCTCACGTACGTACCCCTCGTGCCTTTTGCTTCGCCTCGGCACTCTCTCCCCTCCTCTCTCCTCATCTCGTACACATGCTACTCTCCTTCGTCGAGTTTCTCGCCTGCTTTCTTAGTTTGGCCGTCTCGTCTCCCTCCCTCCTCCGCTTACTACTTTTCGTGCGCGCTCGTCGCTTTCCGACTCTTGTCGGCTCGCCAGATATTTAGGCTTGTATATGTAAGATTAACTATCGGTTTTCACGCATACATACATTCCGCGTGCGCTGTAAATTTGTGGAGAGTGATTTCTCTGTCACAACAGGTCCCAATATTCGGTTATTGTAAACTATTTTGAGTAATTTGGCCTGAAAATTAGCTATACTGTTACGAGCACGATTAGATTAGGTTAAGAAGTGTAACAATTTATAAATGTATAAGATGGTTTAGTCACGTTTGAAGCAGCTTCGTAACAGAAGTAAGTTTAGAAATAGTTTTTACAATAATATAAACTAGAATATTAAGTATCAAGAAATTTCTAACTTAAGTTAAGGAATTGTTTTCGGGTCGTTTGCACTTGCAGCGGCCCTATTATATTTCATATTTTCGCGCACACTGTGTTTGTCTCTCGCGCAAGATTTGAAGCGCTCGCTTGCATGATATCTTACAATAAAGGATACAGGTGCACGCTTTCTCCCACTTTCTTCCTTCCTGATTTCGGCGAAGCGAGATCAAGCTCGCTCTTTTCCGGCTGACCACGACTATTGGCACCTCGGAGCCTTCACGCGCATCGCGACGGCTGTTCTTGCGACCGTGTGTTAAGATTTTTCTTACACACTAACAATTACACACTAAGACAACATGTAAATACTTATTTTTAAGAGCAATAAATGCTAATTTTTATTGTGTGATTTTCTATCTTAAAATCAGTGCAAAAATCCTATTTACTTTCCCTGAGACTGCGCAACCTTTCACCCACCACACGTGTTCCGGGCTATCGTTAAGTGTCCTTAGCTGCACTTTCGCACGACGCTATTACCGCGATCAATTATAAGCAAATTTCAAAGCTATTTTTTAATTCCTGTGTTTTGGCTGGCTATCGCGCGAACATTTGGTCCATCAGAGCCGGTTATGCACGGTCGGTGTGCTGTAAGTATATGATTTTAAGTGTAAAAAAAATCCGAATACGGACTCGTATTCCGCACCGAAAGACAGACGGTACTTCGCGAAGAAAAGTGCCTGTGCGTGAGTGCATTAAATAAAATGCACGACACTCTGCAGCATTGTGCAAGCATGTCAAGGTCGAAATTCGTTCGAAATTTAAAAATTTGAATTTCGATTTGACCTTGACTTTGTGATGTCACGATAACGCTATCGCGATGCATGTTCGAGACTGAGTCCTTGGCGTTGGATAAGGAGAGAATGCTTTCTCTCTCTCTCTCACTCTCTCTCGAGCGATACGCTGCCCTGCACTCTGCAGTTACTGACCGAGCGCTGTGCATATCTACGGAGCGAGCACATGGCCTATGCTTGGCTCACCGCCGCTCAACGCTGCGCGCAGCGCGCTGTTTCACGCAGGCCGGTGGGGCAACATAACCTCGCAATCAAAACACAGCGAGGTGGTTCTGAAGCTGCTGCCTCCCAGTGTTGTCGACCTGGACAGACAACGAAGTGACCAATCTTCGAGCAACTGCAGTCAGAGACTAAGTAGCATCTAATCTCTTTATTTATGTACATATATCACCATGACAGTGTGTACTATCACTGCATCTTATGCCAGAGACATCATTTGCCTTGCGTCTCAGACAGTTATCTTACTGTATAAACTGCGGATTGTTAATACTCCAAATGGCTTGCTATGCTCATCAAAGAGCCATCTATCTAGCTTTTACTTTTAACTTTAAGTAATTTACTACATATCATTATTTTTAAGGTATAGATGTGTGAAAGTAGTTACTTTTTGAATAACAGTCAAAAAGTAATCCAGCAGACTTCAGGAGCACGATATGCTAAGGTACCGTAACCGCTGTGCACGAGCAGTCTACACTGCTTAGTTATTCGACAAGCATTCAAGGGAGCCTGCTTCGACCACTTCGATCCACAGTGGCTACTCGGGTCACAGCATCTACGTTGCTGCACTCCAACACTTCAATGCTATCTCGAGCTTAACGCATGCAGAAGCACTGCGACAATCGTCCATGAGTTGAGTCTATAGCAGCCAGCAAGCATCGGACAAGCTTTGCTAAGGCCTGCCCCAACTACGCCTACCAACGGCTCTTGGCCCGTCAATGTGCTGCTTCGACCACAGGCCCCAGTCGAACTCCAGATAGGCTTGTCTGCGCAGCTCCTGTCCCGTCAACCACCTTCAGAGCTTCCGAGGCAAGGGCGCACTCTACAGCAACAAGTCGAGCTACAGACTGACTTGTCTGCATAGCTCCTGGTCTACGTGTAGCACTCTTGCTACGCCAAGGGAACTCTGCACCATCTACAAGGCAAACCTGTCCTCGAGGACAGCGATACAGCCAGTCGAGCCCTAGGTTTACGATACATAGCTGCTCCTGGTCTGTTAGCATAACCACTACTGCCAAAATCAGTCATGAGTGATATGCGCAAGAAAGCATTTTGCAGTGTAACAAGTGCTGTATTATAGTGAGGTTTTAAATAATGGTGTTTGCTCCCACACTGTTAGTCGCACTCTCATTTTATGAGAGCTTGTCTCGAGTCATAACTGGGCACGCAATAGCTAACCATACTAGTCGAGCCACACATAGCAGCACCCTATGCTGCGCTATTATATTCAGTGTTATTACACAAATATTTATGAAATTTATACAAACTGCCAATAATAATTTGTGTACACTTTCAGCAACTTTCAACTACGTAGTGTATGTACGTGGACTTCACATCAACGTAGTCTGCCACTAACAGCAGTGACTCTGCAACATGTTTGTGAGTAACCTTGCGGAGGAGAATCTGTCATCACAGGCCTTTTGAGGTGGAGCAGCTTTGGTTCTACGAGCCCAGCCTCGCTAAAGCCAACATCTGCCATCGAGCATCTACCTACTAAAAGGGCAGTCTATGCTCAGCTGCAGGGCTTGACCATCAAGCTACGAAGTGAATATTGGAGCTCACTTTCCAGTTTCTAGCTCTGCTCTTCCACCGATCAGCATATTAAGTGTAGCTACTAGCCTCCACTACACACTTATTGGTTTTTATTTTTTTTTTAAACATTTTTATGCTGCAATCTTTATGTAGCTCTACAATCTTGTATATCATTACAAAAGAATACTAATACACTTTGCTTCTTTCAGCAAACTTTTCCTTAAATGTGCTTCACAGGACAGGAGCTGATATGCCCTTGCACATCTACCACCAAGGACATCGACCTTGGAAACTTTAGCCAAGCACCTGTCTCACCTGACAGCCAGCAGAGATCGTCTCCATATGATCTGCGCCTGCGAGCTTCCTCAACCGAGGACAACGAAGGCTAGGCCGACGAACTATGCGCCCATGCGCTGTCGCTGGCCTCTCTTCGACCAGCAAAGGGCTTCAGCTGCTCTCTAGAGTGACACTCTCTGAACGTCGGGTGGTACTGCACAGCTCAGCCTTCAACATCACGTCTAGCGAACCGTGGGCATATGCGCTGTCGCTAGACTCTACAGTTACGGCAACGGGCTTAAGTGGCGCTCTACAGCGACTTTCGAGACATGGCGAGCGACAACGTTCCGCTCAGCCGCCACTATCATCACCAGCTCAGCCTCAGCGTCATACCGCCTCATCTGCGAGGCCGCATTCGTCACGGTGGGCGGCACCGCTCCGCTTAGCCGCTTGTTTGACACTCTAGGGGTCGAACACCACCATCTTCATCGCCAGTCTGTAGGACAGGTTACAACGTCGCCTGCCAAGCTGCACCTTCTACAGGTCCTAGGCCGGCAACGTACTTGTCCTCCTAGGCTAGGCGGCTGTTCTAAACCTGGCTGAGGTACCCATCCAGCCAGTAGCTGCTTCCAAACAGCTCCCGCGCCCGTCCACGGCGCATTCTTCCCCTTCATGGATGGTTTAGCTTCACATGAAGAGCTCATGAAGACCTCACGAAGATGATACACTTGATACTTACATACACATAGAGCAACTTTACACCTCTGCTATCTCTGTTATCTCAGCAACCTATAATCTTTTTAAAAGTAAAATCAATCTGGTCTTATTTACGCTCTCTCTTCTACACGTGTTATCCGTCAAGAGCCGGTTAAGTCGCCTACTGCATCTGTCCCTTCATTGAAGGACTGCCCTTCAGTTGTAATGCCTTACGGGGAAGGGTTCAGAGCAGCCAGCTGGTTGTCTGCCACCCTGATCTCCAAACTGCTCCAGCTAGCAACACTCAGGGCTCCACGTCGGACACCCAACCTTGGCATAGAGCGACGTGACTTCAGCGGCAGAAGACAAACACCATCTTCACACCTACTACCTACACGCTATCTCCTTCTTTCTCTATCTTCCTTCTCTCTCTATCTTCCTTCTTTCTCTATCTTCCTTCTTTCTCTGTCTTTCTTCTTTCTCTATCTTCCTTCTTTCTCTATCTTCCTTCTTTCTCTATCTTCGTTCTTTCTCTATCTTCTTTCTTCCTTTTTTGAGCTACTGTGCCGTCGTTGTTCTACTCACAACGAGGCAGGCGGTATGTTCGGGCCGTTTGCACTTGCAGTGGCCCACTGTGTTTCAAGGTTTTTCTTACACTCTAACAATTACACACTAAGACAACATGTAAATACTTATTTTTAAGAGCAATAAATGCTCATTTTTATTGTGTGATTTTCTACATTAAAATCAGTGTAAAAATCCTATTTACTTTCCCTAAGTGCCCTTAGCTGTACTTCCGCACGACGCTATTACTGCGATCAATTATAAGCAAATTTCAAAGCTATTTTTTAAATCCTGCGTTTTGGCCGGCTTGCGCGCAAACAAATATTAAAACAGGTATTTAAAAAATGAAAAAAAATTTTTTCTTCAAATGGTTGCCATTTTGAGCCAAACTATCGTATGGAGACGATTATTTTTTGAAAATGTGGGGAATTTAGTCAGATTTTACGTGTTTTTTTTTAGATTTTATATAGCTCCGATAATTTCCAAGATAAATAGAAAAAACTGAAAAAGGTCCTTTTTTTCAAAATTCGATTTCTCAAAATGGCCTACTGCGATTAACGCGAATTTCGGGTATGTTTTTCAAGGCCACATGAGCTATCTTTCTACCAAATTTCAAAGTGCCAGCTTCCTCTGTTCCGGAGATATGGCCTGTCAAACAAAATGTCTATTTTTACATGCTTAAGCCCGATATACAATATGCGCAAATCCCATCATTTTTGTTATAAATAATTATTCTCATCTTAAAATTTCATAAATCCGCGTAAAAAGTAATATCAGCTATTCCGAGCAGGTGATGCTCGTTCATCTATATGCGGGCTGCGCAGTTGAAAAATAGCGAATACTTGAACACAGTTGCGCAGCCTGGCATAAATGAACGCGCATCTTGGTGACGTCATAAGAACAACGCTCTAGCTCTATAGATAGCGCGGGGCGCCTGGGGTGGCAATCGTGGAATCATTGTTCTGGTTGCTCTCTAGCAAGTGAGACTCTGAACCAGACTCAATTAGACTAAAGACTGAGATAATTTGAGTGTAACATCTATTACAGTGTTATCTATGTTTAATTCTGGTCTGTCTCGTGATATGTACATCTTTTTCCGTTAATTTGCTAGTACTCTTCTTTGGATAGTATTCATCGTGTTATAACAAGTACGTAACCAATGTAACTATGCATGAGATATTTATGTGCCAGGAACCTATCAAAGGCGAATATGGCTGAGGAGGATGCTCGCTTCGCTCGCTGCCTCGGCCTTATACTATTCCGCGCTACCAAACATATCCTCAGACGTTTTCGCCTCTTTTCATTCGTTCCTGGCGCTTAAAAAATTTCACAGCCTTGGCAGAGGACGTATGACGGTTTTACGTGCGGGTACCAATCAATTAGTAAATCGGTGGCTTGCGAAGCAACTGTCGTACTAATGCGACCGAGGATGATTCATCATAGGTTGCATGAAGTCAATACAGCCTAGGCGAACATAACCTCCAACATACTCCTCGACTGTATTAGTCGCTCATTCATAAAATAATTATGTATATGCTATCGTGACCGTCCGAGCTCAGGCGGGTTGAAGGTGCACAGACAATATAGTAGCTTGCTCTCTCCTTTTTTCGGTCTCGATATTAATTTCTCCGTCTCTCTCAATCTTGAGATCAGCAGCCGCGCGCGTTTACTCTCTCTCTGTCTCTCTCTGTCTGTCTGTCTCTCTCTCTCTCTCTCTCTCTCTCTCTCTTTCTCTCTCTCGCCCATTCTACATTATTCGAATCGTTAATCTTACACGCGCCAGGTTTCTTTCGTATAGTGCAGTAATGTCCATCTTTCTCTCTCTTTCTCTCTAGTATCCATACACTACATAGTGCATGCAGCGGAGACTCGCTCCTATCGCGCGCGCGTCTCTCTCTCTTTTGGTGATCGATGGTGTCGAACACATACTTTACGCTGACGACTTGCAAACCTACACACAAGTGACCCTGAAGGGTCTTCGTGATGGTATCGGTCGCATGTCGGCTGTAGCACAAGCAGTGTCGAACTGGGCAACGTCAGCTGGCCTGCGCCTCAATGTCGGCAAGACAAAGGCGATCATTTTTGGATCTGATCACAACATCAAACAGGTTCAGAGCCTCGACTTGCAAGGCATTGAGATACAGACCGGCGTACACGTTCCCTTTGTCGATACAGTCACCAACCTCGGCGTGGTGATGGACGGAGGGTTAACATGGAAGCCGCAACTGAATGCGGTCAGTAGAAAGGTAAATAGGGCTCTGTATAGCTTAAAACTTTTCCGTTCAAGCACCACAGAGATACTGAGGAAGCAGCTGGCATGTGCACTGGTACTACCTCACTTAGATTATTGCTCAGTGGTTCTTCTTGATGTGTCAGGGGAGCTACAGACACGACTACAACGTCTACAGAATGCATGTGTGAGATACATATGTGGTGTTAGGCGGGATGAGCATATCACCGCCTACAGGAAAAAACTGGACTGGTTAGATTTGAAGGTGAGGAGGGAGTATTTTATGGGGCTGCTGCTTTACAAAGCGGTTGTCATGCGGCAGCCACCGTATCTTACTGCCCTCTTTGAAAAAAACCAGGCCAGGACTTCAAGTAGGGGTGGTATGAAAGAGCTCTCGGTTCCGGGGTCGCGCACCGATAAGGGCCTTTTTTCATTCAGAGTTCAAGGTGCGCACCTCTGGAATTCGCTCCCGAGCAGTGTGAGGTGCCTGCCATCTTTTTGTAAATTTAAAACGGCATTAAACAGGCACCTTAAGCAATTACATGGTGAGGAGTACGTTCAGAATAAAAGATGAGTCGAGTATTTATTTAGGCTATTTATTTATTTAAATTATTTATTTATTTAATTTATTTATTTATTAAACTTATTTATTTAATTTATTTATTTATTAAAACTTATTTATTTAATTTATTTATTTATTAAAACTTATTTATTTATTTATTTAACTTATTTATTTATTTAAATTTATTTATTTATTTATTTAATTTAATTATTTATCTTGTCTATTTATGTATTCGACGTATTTATTTATTAATTTATTTATTTATTTATTAAATATTTTTAGTGTTAATTAAGTGTGAATGTATTTATTAGCGTGATTGTTAAAGTGTTATGAATGAGTGTGTTTTAAGTTTGGACGTGATAGTGTACGCAAAGAGTTAGCAAAGTATATGTATGTATTCTTATTTATATGTTATCTTTATTGTATTTATTTTTATTCTATGTATTATTATTATTTTTTTTTTTGACGAAGCGTTTTATGTGATATTTGACTGTGTTCATTGCATTTAGATTTTATAAACTGACGAACTGATAAAGTGAATTATTATCTTAACAAGAAATATACAATAAGAGAAAGTAAGATAACAATTATATTAAACCGACTGTTATTTTTTAATTATAAATACAACTACATGTACATGAAATTGTAAGATTTTGTCTTCTGATGAATAAAAAGTATATCTATCTATCTATCTATCTTTCTCTCTCTATTCAGTAATAATTCTCGCACTCGACCACTTCGTGTCTATTCATTTCTTTACTCGAAATCAATAAAATTTCCATTTTTCAGGTACATATCAACAATACGTCAACGAGACCACATAATTCTAAGAGATCTAGGAAGTGTCCGGATTTCGGCAAGATTCATAAAAAGGTTGTCTATGAAGATAGAAAGCGGCCATTCCTATTACTTGGTACTATAACAAAAGGATTATTAATGTCTGAAGAGTATCAAAACAAGGAAATAACAGAAGATACATACGTATGCAGAATTTTTGTTATGATAAATTAAAGGATATTTCTGAAGAAAATTTAAAAAAATCACAACGCCAACAGAATCTACATCTACGAATCAAATGACTGGATCTCAATGTTCATTGTCTGTAGATTCTCAAGTTTCAGTTGCCAGTGTGCAGTTATATTAAGAAGTAAATGATATTCTTGAAATGAACAATATTTCTCCTATCGCCATTTAAACTTCCTTCGAGTGTTGACCCGACATCACTCCCGAAATACGTAAATCGCAAACGCAAACAATTATTTGAAACTTTTTGTGAAGTATCTGATTGTAAAATTATGAAATTATATGACATTTCAAAAGAAAAAATACAATTCAATGAGTGCAAAACATGTGAGGAGTGGAATGAAAACTTCAGCTTGGTATTAGAAAATCAGAATGTAGCCTACAAAGAAAAAGTGTGCCTGCTAACTCTATTACCATCAAGCTGAGAGAAACTAAAGGATTGTTTGAAAAGCCCGATCCATATTCTGGAAATCCTGTAAAGAGTGAAACTATTAAGCTAGTTGAAAGATATTATCTGGATGATGATTTAGACTGTTCTAGACAAAGTCCCAACTAAAACGACGTGATCAGTGTTAAAATCGATGGGGTTATAGAAAAAAAGTCAAACGTTTTCTTTATCGTAGCATTAAGGAAATTGCGATCTAATTTTGGAGCAGAATCCAGGAATTATTATTTCGAGATCGAAGATTTATCAATTGCGCCCAAAACGGGTTATGATTCAACCTTTGAACGAATCGTGTTTATGAGTTAAAGAGTTGCAGCAAAGCGAAATCAAGTTGGAAAAACAGAATGGACATTTTAAGGAAAATCGTCTCATTTTACACGGAGATTTTGCAGAAAATTGGGCTATAATCCAGAAAGATGCCATCCAAGGATACCATTGGACCAATACACAGATTTCTATTTTCACTTCGGTGTGCTACATCGGAAAGAATACTGTGAGTTTTGGCATAGTAAGTGATGATAGAAAACATGACACAACGTTTACTTTAACAGCTATGGAATTGATAACAAGTGAGTGTTTAACACTCATTAAGAATAAGGAAAATGATATTACTATAATATCTGATGGTGCTGCTCATTTCAAAAATAGATTTCAATTTCATGAACTGGGAAATGGGTTCCGTCAAACAAAATGGATTTTTTCTGCAACTGGACACGGAAAAGGAGCATGCGATGGCATCGGTGGATTATTAACACATTACGCTACAACCCATAATTTGTCATCATCACCGAACGAATGTATTAAAAATGCCGAAGACTTTTTGAAATATGTAACTAAGTATACTAATAAAATAAGGATAATACTCTTGAAAGCTGAATAACTGCAAAAATTTAGAGATGAAAAAACTAAAGAATGGCAGGAAGTTCGGCCCATTCACGGTATTCGTGATAGTCATATTTGGCGAGTTGTCAGGGAGACTGATATTAGAGGAAATGTAATTAAGAAAACTTCAATGAGAAAAACCAATAAACATGAATGGATTAGTGTCGGTTCTTAATTAATGTTTTTCTGATTGTTAAAAAAATTATAGTTGTCTATTACATTCAATTAAGATGTGTAAATTACTCTATCTAAATATTACTGAATAAAAAATGTACATTATTTTAATTCAACACAAGTAGAAAGTTAATTTATAGTGATTCCTTTGCTTGAATCTAACTTATGCAAACGCATATCGGGCTTAAGCATGTAAAAATAGACATTTTGTTTGACAGGCCATATCTCCGGAACAGAGGAAGCTGGCACTTTAAAATTTGGTAGAAAGATAGCTCATGTGGCCTTGAAAAACATACCCGTAATTCGCGTTAATCGCAGTGGGCCTTTTTGAGAAATCGAATTTTGAAAAAAGCACCTTTTTCAGTTTTTTCAATTTATCTTGAAAATTAACGGAGCCATATAAAATCTAAAAAAAAACACGTGAAAGCTGATTAAATTCCCCACATTTTCAAAAAATAATCGTCTCCATACGATAATTTATCTCAAAATGGCAACCATTTGAAAAAAAAAAAAATTTCATTTTTTAAATATCGCTTTTACGACCTTATCTTTGATACTCTGCCACGGGGCTTCAGAACCGTTTTCCGGAAAAAAGGAAAAATACGGGTCTCATGAAATTTGACGTAGATTATGACCTTAAAGTTTGAAAAAAATCGAAGACATCGATTTTTTTTGCTCGTTGAATCCGTATGGGATGGGCCCTTGCTCAACTTTGAACTTAAGGATTTCAAAAAATCTGAAAAAATTCACATACATTCTATATACCAAGATCATTTTACCGAAGAAATAAATTTAAATAAAATTTTTGATCTGTATATCCGAGAGAGTCACCCATATATATGTGTAAATGAAATATATAATATATATATATATATATATATATATATATATATATATATATATATATATATATATATATATATATATATATATGTGTATTTCGCTTACTATTTTGAAATACGCAAACTAAGATATCCCACGAGGTTCAAAAGTAGTTTGTTTGTGTAGTATATACTGTATGTGATTAAGGATTAATCACGAGGCGTATATCTACAAATATTATTTTTAGTATGCTTTACGCTTTCATGTAATGATGCCAAGGCGCACTACTAATCGTATTTTTCTATAATTTTGAAGTGCGTGAGCTTGTAATTGCAGATATATGCTATACGTTAATACATCTATTCAAATTGTTTAATTATAAATGTTTTGTACAAGAAATAGTTCTTTAATAATCGATATAAGTACAATTCAAAATATAATTACTTTGAAATTTTTCAAAGTTCTATTTGGATTAGAAGCCGTTTTTTTTTATTACAAGACAAATCGCTTATTTAAATGATAATAGATTGAGATAATTGTATTTTTTAGTAATTGAATTTTCCAAATGAAAATGGATTTCTTGTGTGTTAGACTTATAAACTGTCTACCCGAAATATTTGTGTTATTTGAAAGTTATTTTATTCTTGGGTATTTTTACCCGAAATATTTATTTTATTGAATTGATTTTTAGTCAGTACTTAGACTCTTAGTTGATTTATTCTACTCGAAATATTTAATTTATTGAATATGTGGAAATTTGTGGGTGTTTGACTAAAACTGTCTACCCGAATAATTTAAATCAGTATTTAGAACGATTTGTCTATATAATTTTCTACAAAGATCTATAGCAAGCTTTGCGGTACACGAAAAGAAAAGATTCGCCATGTTGGCTAGGCTACTCCGGCTACTTTAGCAGCAGTAACACAGCACATAGGATTGAAGAAGGTGGTATAGAAAGCGATACTAGCGATGCGCATTCCTCGCGAAGTTTTAATGAATCTCAAGGGGTATTTGCATGATTTTCTCGTCAAAGCGATTGATTAGATATTAGGTTATATAAATTTGACAAATTTTAAGATTACAAAAGAACTAGAGCATAATATTCTAACCTATAAAGTACTGATTTTAATTAAATTTGAATATATGAAAATTAATTTTATTTCTTAAATCAATATATATATCGCAACTTTAGAACCATTAAAATAATGTATTAATACATTTGAAGACTTTAGGATTCTCTAAACTTATTATTGAACAAACAGTCTGCAACAGTATATAAAAATATTAATAAATACCTATGTTTAATTCAAATTTTAAAAAACACGATTTAAATACATTAAGAATAAATTTTTAAAAGACTATATATTACCTTTTAGCAAGTAAAAAAAATATATATATATATTAATATGGTCATATAATGTTTATAGCATTATTTATATATTGTTAGCTTATAATTGAGTAATTTAATAACAAATTGTTTAATAATTGTTAAATTTTCAAAATTTCTCGATTTCTGACTTTTGGGGCTAAGTCTTAGGGTCGTAAAATATTCGAATATTCTTAGTGACAATCCATTGGTTATAGATTAATTACGTCAAAACTTACAGTAAAAACATTGTTATTATGGTGTCTAATTTGTTAATTAAGGTAGCTCTAACGTGCCTCTAAAAAAACTTTGTATTTATGAGATTTATTATTTATTGATTTATATCTTTTTAGCTATATGTTGGAGACGTTCTTTTGTTTTGTGTAATTTTACAACTTGGCTGTGAGGACCTTTTTCGAAAATTTTGAAAATTTTTGACAATTAATTATTTAAATAATTTAATTTATTTATAAAAAATTCTTAAAAGATCGAAGAGGTTTACCAAGTATATGATATTACGGTCGGCATGCTTAATATAAGAACGTTATTTTCCATTTTACTTAATTATAAATTATTAGATAACTAATAAATATTGGCGAAGATAATTTATAAAGGTTAAATTCTTTTGATCTAATTTAACAACTAAGGTCTATTGCTTGAAAAGTTTCACTTTATACTATGTAATATACGCATATCGGTGAGTTTAATATAAAAATATCATTTTGAAATTTTTATAGTTACAAATTATTAGGGATATTTGGAAAAATAATTATAAATAGGTAATTATGTTTATAGTTAATTTTGCAGTTAATATATATCTTAGTTATTGTAGCGGGAAAATTTCGAATTCACTTTAATTATCTATGCGATTTAATTGTTTAACAAATTTGCTAAATGAATTTCTTCATAATTATTTTTTACTTAGTTTACTGTATAAAATAATTCGTATAATGTATAAAGCTTCTTATTTGGGAATAAATAATTTTAGAACTACTAGATTTTAGAATAATTGACATTTAAATATGATTTTTCAGGGCTCTTTTTGTCATTAAAGTTCGCAAATAAGAGTAAGTTGTTAACAAAATTTTATTAATTTAATTAAACTATTAAATCATTTTTATTTTGTTCTTGCACAGGTTGAAAAGGCCTATACGAGTTGCATTGGTGCGGAAAAGCTGATAAAAAACAATTCTTTTACTCGTAAACTGAATTTTTGTTTTCTTTAAAAATTTAGCTTCCTTGTATATATATATATATATATATATATATATATATATATATATATATATATATATATATATATATATCAGTTTCTCGCTTTAGTTTAATCTGATTAAAAAGATGGAATTACTTAGAAATGCGTCTCGTGATGTGGCGTCGTGTTGGGTTATTTATGCTTACGTTTTAAGTCTTCGTTGGTGTGTGTTATATGAGTACGATTCGTAGAACTTTGTATCGTATTATTGCATTTTATCTTATATGAAAGGAAACAAAGCTTTTTATTTTTTTCGAGGCTTCCCTGTTATATGTTGGAGAATATAGAAGATTTTCGCCTAAGAGGTTCTCATTTGGTTAGTAGGTTGTAAAAGAATCATAATTTATAAATAGTCTAGTATTGGGTTCGTCAATTTGTTAATGTTATTCATAAGAGGGTTAATGTATTATGCGTTGTATTATAGATTAATTTTCTATTGGATATATTTTATTTGTTGTTAAATACAGTTATTTTAATATTAATAATTATATTTATCATGATAGCATGTTTAGTATTTTTAATTGATTAATTTTTAGCTTACGAGTTATTAATCTATTATTAGTAATATTATTGTGAATGGTTATTTTCTTTGTAAGTCAAGTAAAATACAGCATAGATAAATCATGAAATTATTTAACTATGTAAGAATGAGGAAAAAAAGAAAAAAAAATTAAATCTCAAGTTATATGTTTAAAAATAAAATTTAAAACTGCACCAAGTAAAGACTCGAAGAAGAAAGAACGAAAATGGTTTGATCGATTGTTATAGTTATTCGGAGATTCTAAGTCTTTATTTATTTTTGTATGAGCTACGTGAGGAAATTATAATGGAAGTTACAAACAGTATATAGTCGTACGTTATTAGATTGGGAGTTAGTTTTTCCTTACTTTTGAAGGTAGCTTGTGCATGATAGACGTTATTTTGTTTATGGTAGTGGTTAGGATTGTGATAATAACCAGGTGGTTTAACAATTAAAAATTTTGAGGGAGTGAAAAGAAGTTTGAGTCTTAACGAGATAAATGTCAGTGGTTTTGATATATTTATGATAAGGAAACGTGACGTTTTTATTAACATATTTATAAATTGTTGAGATTTCGTTATGTCGATGGCATTTATTGTTTTTATCTTTATTTTGAACCTGAAAATGACAACAGTTACATTAATATTGTTCTTTGATTTTGAATTCATTTTATTCTTAAAAGATTTTAATTGAAGATAATAATAATATTCGTCTTTCGATGTTATCGCGTAATAACTTGTACAGTCTTTAAAATGTTCCGAAATTATGCATGGAATATTTAGATTTTTTAAATTTTTGTAGCAGTTTAATGAAAACGTATCTTGTAATGTTAGTTCTCTTAAGTCATATAGTTTATGACGTATCTTTCCGATTAATTTTTTGGCATTGATTTTTATAGCTATTTACTGGTGTTTGAAAAAGTCTTATTATTTTTATACCAAGATTGTAAATGATTTATCGATTAAATTTTTGAAAAATACATTCGTCGATAGCTCTGCCGTATATACTGTATTTTTGCACTAAATACAATATGAGTTCCGGAGATCAGACTAAGGTGTTTATATTCGGGAAATTTATATTGTTGACTCTTTATAAAATCATAGTTTTGCATAATAATTATAGATTCATGTTCTTTATATTGCTTGTTGTTGAGGTTTTCAGACAACTATTTATTTTATCGAGGATAAAATAGTAATCTATTATATGTGTATCTTGTAACCTATGGGTCGTTTCTAGAATTGTAGAGAAGTATCCGAATGTGTTAGTGTCTATGAAACACTCGTGGAGCAGAATAATTAAACATTTTATATTGTCTATTTTAACTTGTTTGCGTAATGAGATCGATCCCGTACTCGATCCGAAATTTGGTTGAATAATAGTGCATCATAATCTGTGGTGAGAATCTGTTTTGTTCTAAACAGCGACTACAATAAAAATATTCTTTGTCATAATTATTTTCCATATTTACCATCGTGTAACTATGTTAAGGTTATGACGTTGGTTTTATTTTGCGATATGTTTATCTTTTCGGACTAAGGTTTTGGGTTATTTTCATAATTATTTACTTATTTGCATATTTAAGATGATATTTAAGTGCAGGATTTAGCTATTTTATAATATTTTATACGAAAATGGTTTAATTGAATTAAAAATTATAGTTTAAGTGGTTTTATTCGAAAACAATAGTCAGTTTCGATCAGTTCCCCGTAAGAGATGCCAATTTGTAACAGCCGAATTACTGTTCTGCTATACGGTTTCTACTTCGTGAAACAAATATTTTTATTTGTGTGCGGAAACCGATCTCACTCGCTAGATTCCTCTGACTATTACGTTTGTATGTCCGCAGAAACTATGTGTCAGTAGGAATATTATGTGTCCACAGAAAGTATATATACATATATATATATATATATATATATATATATATATATATATATATATATATATATATATATATATATATATATAGACACTAACACATTCGGATACTTCTCTACAATTCTAGAAATATATAAATTGGCATTTCTCGTGGGGATTACTCGAGTGTTCTACGTTCGAGCTCCTGTTTGATTCCCAAGGTCGGACTCCGAATCTTTAACTTTTAATCATTTGTGAAAATAAACATAAAAATGTGCGTAAATACTAAAATGGAAATGTCTATACTAGGGTATAATGAGACAATAAAATGAAATGGACTCCAGTATTTTCATAAGAGCATCATTTTTGAAAAATCAATGTAGCATTACTTTTTAACTATCTAAAGAATTCTAACATGTATTAATCTTAGGGTAACATGCTGTATGATAAAAAGAATAGGACATGCTGTATCCTAAAAACGTTACGATATAACGAGACACATACTTACTGTTTGTACTACAACTTTGTTTAAACTCGATCAAATTAAATTTTGCAAAAAGGAAAATAAAGTTAAACAATAATCTTAAAAGACAGCCTATTCTGATTTCGACAATGAATAAAACTTACAAATGCTACGAGACAGATTTGAAAAAATGCTGCCAACTGCTTTGGCACAATGGTTTCTCAAAGAGAATTTAATTAAAATTATTATATAAATAAGAAACAGCTGCGCAGTACCGCCTATCATGATTATTTTTCTGTCTAACTATTTTCCTTTAGAGATTTGTTCCCTACTGAAAAATGAACATTTTTCAATAAACTTATTATCGTATATATCGTATATTAGGGTATCTTTGGTCATCAATGTGTCATTGATTCTAAAATCTATTTTTATCTATAAAATCAAATAAAATATATAACTATTAAAGATTGAATTATTGTTTTCTTCATTCATTGCAAAAAAATGCATGACATAAATACGCATCATTGTTCAAAATTACTCATTTGATAATTATATTACTATTTAACATATACTAGGTTACAAATTCCATCATTAAAATAGTATAAACATTATAATTATTCTATGATCTATTATATATAGATACAGATTCAATATTGCAAAAATAAATTATGTCATTATTAAATCATTTTTAAAAAATAATAAAAAAATCTTCTACCCCATTATATTAAAATTCTTCAAGTGAGACCAAACTGTAAAAATCCCTTAAAACTAGTGATTCATTTTATGTGATCATTTTTATTTAACGTTATTTAATTCAAAAATAAATTATTTTATGGTAGTTAATTAGTAAAGAGTCATACATATACATATATCGTATAAAAAAACAAGATTGGTCCAGATGTATTGGATGCTGTGAAAGATAATTTCTTCAAATATTCATTATTTTTTGAAATTTTTAATTTTCGATAAATACATAATGCATAATGGTAGATATTATATATATATATATATATATATATATATATATATATATATATATATATATATATATATATATATATATATATATATATATATATATACTCATACACGTTATATAAGATGTGCACCGCAGATCTGGTCCAGATGAGATGGATGCTGCCAATGATCATTGTACAAATATTCATTATTTTTCGAAATTTTTAATTTATAAATGCATAATTATAAATTTTACATGTATTCATGCATATTACAAGATGTGCACCGCAGATCTGGTCCAGATGAGTTGGATGCTGCAAATGATCATTTGTACAAATAATCATTATTTTTCAAAATTTTTAATTTACAAATGCATAATGATAAATGCTACATGTATTCATGCTTATAACAAGATGTGCACCGCAGATCTGGTCCAGATGAGATGGATGCTGCAAATGATCATTTGTACAAATAATCATTATTTTTCAAAATTTTTAATTTACAAATGCATAATGATAAATGCTACATGTATTCATGCTTATTACAAGATGTGCACCGCAGATCTGGTCCAGATCAGATGGATGCTGCGAATGATCAATTGTACAAATATTCATTATTTTTTGAAATTTTTAATTTACGAATGCATAATGATAAATGCTACATGTATTCATGCATATTACAAGATGTGCACCGCAGATCTGGTCCAGATGAGATGGATGCTGCGAATGATCATTTGTACAAATATTCGTTATTTTTTGAAATTTTTAATTTACGAATGCATAATGATAAATGCTATATGTATTCATGCATATTACAAGATGTGCACCGCAGATCTGGTCCAGATGAGATGGATGCTGCGAATGATCATTTGTACAAATATTCGTTATTTTTTGAAATTTTTAATTTACGAATGCATAATGATAAATGCTACATGTATTCATGCATATTACAATATGTGCACCGCAGATCTGGTCCAGATGAGATGGATGCTGCGAATGATCATTTGTACAAATATTCGTTATTTTTTGAAATTTTTAATTTACGAATGCATAATGATAAATGCTATATGTATTCATGCATATTACAAGATGTGCACCGCAGATTTTGTCCAGATGAGATGGATGCTGCGAATGATCATTTGTACAAATATTCATTATTTTTTGAAATTTTTAATTTACGTATGTATAATGGTAAATGCTATATGTATTAATGCACGTTATAAGATGTGCACTGTGGATTTCGCCCTGATAAAATATACGCTGTGAGAAATTATTTGCATAAATAATGTTTTTTTTTTAGTATAAACATAAAAATGATAAATACATTCATTTATTTTCATTTGCTCTCTGCGTTTGACAGTTGAGACTGTCATTATTATTAAAATATAATTTTTGTAGTAATAACGCCCGCATTACAAATGATTTATAATTGATCATATATAATTATGTAATTTTGATATATAAATATATTTATTAGATTGTATTTGAATTTACAAATTTGTTACCGTATATACAGATGTTAAGAATATACTTTTTTATTACCAAATAATTGTCGATAACTTAACTATAAAACATATAGTATTCATCTAATGAAAATAAGTATTTATTGTGTATGTTGACATAAATAAATGTAATTTTAGCGATTACTCAGCCATACAAATATTAAGTATAGATATTTTTATTAGTAAATGATTGATGATAATTGAACTATATAACAAATAATATTCATCTATAGAAAATAAGAATTTTTTTTGTGATTTAATATAAATAAATGTAATTTTGGCGATTACTCAGCCATCATGTATACAATTTATAAATTGATATCTCTTTTAAATCATTGTGATCCATACTTAATAAGATAAAATTTGAAATCCATAGAAGTATACTACGATAAATATGTAGATATACGTAACAATGTTAATGTTGGCGATAACTCAGTCAATATCAATACAATTTTTATTACAACAATTTTAAATAATGTATATAATGTATATATGTATATATTTATTTAACATTGAAATATTTCAGTGTAAACTATATTCTTTGTGTAAATTTTGATTTCATCATTTAATTTTCTTTTCTTTACGTTTGTATTGGTTACTTTATTATTATTATTATTGTAACGATGTTTATCACTTATACAAATTTTTAAATTCTCTTTTGATGTTGTTCTTGATAAAGCAACATATAACTGACCATGACTAAAAACGGGAGTGGATAAATACAAAGCAACTTTGTCGAAAGATTGAACTTGAGATTTGTTTATAGTCATGGCAAAGCTAAGTCTTATTGAGAATTGTCTCCTTATCATATGGAAAGGTATTTCTTCTAATGATGGATATAAATCAATACGTGGTAATAATACTATTTTACCAGAATATTTACCAGTTATTATTTCTACTGTAATTATATATTGTTTCATATCTTTGATCATCATTCTCGTTCCATTACAAAGGCCACCGTTAATATCTAAATTTCTTAAACAACTAACTATTGCACCTTTTTTTAATATTACCTTATGTGGAGGTAATCCATTAGGTGTTAATGAATTTAAGAATTCAGTTGGTATTGATTCTGTTAATGTATCATTAACATCGCTATCAATTCTATCATCACTGTAGAATATACAACTATCTCCATCAATCCTTTCAACTATGGTTTCGTTTATTTCTAATATATCGGAATTTAAAGGAGATAATATTACTTTATTTTTTAACGTTGGATTATTAGGATCTATTTTATGTCCAAAAATTTCTGTCATTAAATCATTTTCACAAATCAAATGCTTTGGTATTTCTTTAACATCATTTTGTAATTCATATTTTGTCACATTTTTATGTTCTCCTACTTCAAGTAGCCAATTTTTAAATGTATTATCCTGATTTTTTAATCTTAAATTTTCACTTAATGAAAATTTCAAAAAATATGACCACAAATAGCTTCTTTTTACACAGGTTTCAATAATTTTGGTTCTGTTCCCATGCCTTACTATTGGAAGTATTTGTCTAAAGTCACCAGATGTTACAATAACACAGCCCCACAAAAAAAAAATTGTAAGTCCCAAAAACTTGACCACGGTACTTCTATGTTTTTGGGATCGCTGAATCCGAATCCAGGGTTAGTTTAACGCCATCAGATCTTTCTCAAGGTCAGTTGAAGGTCAAATTATCGAAATACATGAAAAATACACTAAAACCATGGTATCTTGGGGTTTTTGAGGTCGCTGAATCCGAATCCGGGGTCAGTTTAACCCCATCAGAACTTTCTCAAGGTCAGCTGAAGGTCAAATCATCGAAATACATGAAAAATACACTAAAACCATGGTATCTTGGGGTTTTTGGGGTCGCTGAATCCGAATCCGGGGTCAGATTAAACAATCAGATCTTTCTCAAGGTCAGTTGAAAGTCAAATTATCGAAATACATGAAAAATACACTAAAACCATGGTATCTTGGGTTTTTTTGGGGCGCTGTATCTGAATCCGGGCTTATTACAACCCTATCAGGTCATGGTCAAGGTCAGTTGAAGGTCAAATCATAAAGATTCATAAAAAGTAGAGTAAAACCATGACATTTAGGGGTTTTTGGGGTCGCTGAATCCGAATCCAGGGTCAGTATAGTCCCATAAGGTTATATTTATGGTCAGTTCAAGGTTAGTTCAAGGTCATGGAAGTAAAAAGAGTGAAAAAGTTAGTTATAAACTGAAACAATGCAAAAGGTAATGTAAACCATAAAGCAAAGAACAATGTATATGCAAGTACAATCGTATCCTTTAAAACTATATCATAGTTTGCTGCTCCTTCATTTACTTTAAATTTGTTAGAAGTATATGCAATTCAATAAAATACCCGTAAAAATATTAAGCCCATTACTCTTTTTTATGGTAACGAACTATTTTATTGTCAAATGATCTACGAAGTGGATTACGCTTCCGCTTCTCCGATGTTGATGGTAGATCTCTTTTTAACGACCAACAGTAATCTGCTAACATATTTACGTCCCATCTTCCTTGGTACCTGCGCTCCATTTCCTTGATATCTTGGTGAAATCTCTCTCCCTGCTCTTCCCTGTAATCACCTAGGTTTTCTGGAAATTCATCAACATGCGAATATAAAAAGTGTAATTTTAGATTCATTAGGCAGCCTTGATTTTTGTAACTATTTACTAAATTTAAAACTATTTGTTGGTAATTTGGGCTCTTATGATTTCCAAGAAAGTTTTTAATTACGTCCTTGAAACATAACCACGCTTCTCTCTCTGCATGATTCATTTTCGTAACAAAAATTTCATCATTTATCATCTTACGAATCTGAGGGCCATCGAAAATTCCTTCATTTACTTTAGCATCACTTAATTTGGGAAACTGATTTCGCAGATACTTAAAGCAGCTACCATCTGTGTCTAAAGATTTTACCCATTGTTTCATAAGTCCCAATTTAATGTGCAGAGGTGGTATAAGAATTTTTGATGGATCAACAAGTGGCTTATCTTTTATATTCTTAGAACCCGGTTCGAACTTTTGTCTAAGGGGCCAGACACTCTTTATGTAATGATTCTTTCTATCCCTACTATCCCATTCGCATAAATAGCAAGGATATTTTGTGAATCCCGATTGTTGCCCCAGAAGTATTGTTATGATTTTAAGATCCTCACATATTTGCCATTTATGATCATTGTATTTTATTCGGTCTAATATTACTTTCATGTTACAGTACTCTTCCTTCAGTATTACCGAATATCCTATGGGAATGGCTGCATAAACATTTGTATTGTGTAACAGAACGGCTTTTAAACTTCTCGTTGACGAATCGATGAACAATCTCCACTCGTTAGGGTTGTAACATCCATGTTTAAAGCAATTCATCAACCCAACTATATCTTTGCAGTAAACTAAGGAAAATTCTTCATCTTTAGCGAAATAATCACGATATTTCTTATCTCTGTCTCGGTAGTAAGAAACTTTAATTTTTCCAGCTTCATTAGTATTTTCTTTTAGCCATGAAGTCAAGTACTCCGCCCCATCCTTTGGTAGGCCCAAATCGCGTATGAGATCATTCACTTTTTCCTGTGTAAGTGGACCTTTCTCCTTCTTAGTATTGTAGGGGATATATTCTTCGTCACTTGTATCACTTGTACTAGCAACGTCATTGTCTTCATCAGGCGCTATTTCTTCTTCCGCAGTAATATCTCCTTCCTCCATTTCTTCTTCTAAGATTTCATCTTCATCATGTCTTTCTAAATTTTCCTCAAGATCCATACTTCCACTTGCGTACATACCCAGTGGATCTTCTCTTTTATCAATTGACGATTCATATATAGGTTTCGTGACACTTTCAACGTTAGCGTAATTAATTTGCGACTTGTTTTTACTATTAACTCCATGCAAATTCGTATTACAAAAATAACAGTCTTCTTTTCTTAAAGGTTCCTTCCATATCGTAGGCACTTTCATTTTTACTTCAGTTTTACCATTTTTGTCTTTCTGTATCATTTTCCTACATATTGCGGATATGATTTTAGGAACCCAATCAAATTCATCAATTTTCATGTCTAAATCAAACATGTTCTTGTACTGCTCTTTAATATTTTGATTGATTGAACGATCTCCAAGCGTTAGGGTTGTAACATCCATGTTTAAAACCACAGCTCAAAAGAACCTCGAGCAGAGCTGTCTTCATTATCGGGTTTCTCTCTCGGTGTAAGTCCCAAGACGATTAATGTTGACTATCTTGGGTTTGTGTTAAGGTCTTCTTTCCCAAAAGGTTTCCAAAGTCATGTTACAGTAATCTTCATCTCCCTTGTATCACTCGTATTTCCTACTTGATACGAACGGATATGAATATGCTGTTTGTTTGCCCCAGGGTACCTCCACGTGGTGACGGTGGGCAACGACCGATTCTTTTTTTTCGGTCGGCTAAACCCCTTCGTGAAGGCTTTAGAGCCGTCATGGCAGACAAACAACAAAAAATTACGATGCAGGGATTCGGAACCCCAGTATCGGCGGCTGGTCAGGGTGAGCAAGCGGGCCCGCAGTCGTCGTCATCAAGTGACCGCAGCTCTTTGTTAGTGGGAAACTTGGCTTTCGAAGAGTATAATACTACAAGAATTTATCATTTGAGGTCTGGTGACCAAGAATGCCTTATAGCAAAACGGGATAGTTTTTGTTACATTTGTAGCAAGTATGAGACCCCAAAAAATAGAAGAAAAATTAATCAAAATATTAAAGAGCAGTACAAGAACATGTTTGATTTAGACATGAAAATTGATGAATTTGATTGGGTTCCTAAAATCATATCCGCAATATGTAGGAAAATGCTACAGAAAGACAAAAATGGTAAAACTGAAGTAAAAATGAAAGTGCCTACGATATGGAAGGAACCTTTAAGAAAAGAAGACTGTTATTTTTGTAATACGAATTTGCATGGAGTTAATAGTAAAAACAAGTCGCAAATTAATTACGCTAACGTTGAAAGTGTCACGAAACCTATATATGAATCGTCAATTGATAAAAGAGAAGATCCACTGGGTATGTACACAAGTGGAAGTATGGATCTTGAGGAAAATTTAGAAAGACATGATGAAGATGAAATCTTAGAAGAAGAAATGGAGGAAGGAGATATTATTGCGGAAGAAGAAATAGCGCCTGATGAAGACAATGACGTTGCTAGTACAAGTGATACAAGTGACGAAGAATACATCCCCTACAATACTAAGAAGGAGAAAGGTCCACTTACACAGGAAAAAGTGAATGATCTCATACGCGATTTGGGCCTACCAAAGGATGGGGCGGAGTACTTGGCTTCATGGCTAAAAGAAAATACTAATGAAGCTGGAAAAATTAAAGTTTCTTACTACTGAGACAGAGATAAGAAATATCGTGATTATTTCGCTAAAGATGAAGAATTTCCCTTAGTTTACTGCAAAGATATAGTTGGGTTGATGAATTGCTTTAAACATGGATGTTACAACCCTAACGAGTGGAGATTGTTCATCGATTCGTCAACGAGAAGTTTAAAAGCCGTTCTGTTACACAATACAAATGTTTATGCAGCCATTCCCATAGGATATTCGGTAATACTGAATGAAGAGTACTGTAACATGAAAGTAATATTAGACCGAATAAAATACAATGATCATAAATGGCAAATATGTGGGGATCTTAAAATCATAACAATAATTCTGGGGCAACAATCGGGATTCACAAAATATCCTTGCTATTTATGTGAATCGGATAGTAGGGATAGAATGAATCATTACATAAAGAGTGTCTGGCCCCTTAGACAAAAGTTCGAACCGGGTTCTAAGAATATAAAAGATAAGCCACTTGTTGATCCATCAAAAATTCTTATACCACCTCTGCACATTAAATTGGGACTTATGAAACAATGGGTAAAATCTTTAGACAAAGGTGGTAGCTGCTTTAAGTATCTGCGAAATCAGTTTCCCAAATTAAGTGATGCTAAAGTAAATGAAGGAATTTTCGATGGCCCTCAGATTCGTAAGATGATAAATGATGAAATTTTGGTTACGAAAATGAATCATACAGAGAGAGAAGCATGGTTATGTTTCAAGGACGTAATTAAAAACTTTCTTGGAAATCATAAGAGCCCAAATTACCAACAAATAGTTTTAAATTTAGTAAATAGTTACAAAAATCAAGGCTGCCTAATGAATCTAAAATTACACTTTTTATATTCGCATGTTGATGAATTTCCAGAAAACCTACGTGATTACAGGGAAGAGCAGGGAGAGAGATTTCACCAAGATATCAAGGAAATGGAGCGCAGGTACCAAGGAAGATGGGACGTAAATATGTTAGCAGATTACTGTTGATCGTTAAAAAGAGATCTACCATCAACATCGGAGAAGCGGAAGCGTAATCCACTTCGTAGATCATTTGACAATAAAATAGTTCGTTACAATAAAAAAGAGTAATGGGCTTAATATTTTTACGGGTATTTTATTGAATTGCATATACTTCTAACAAATTTAAAGTAAATGAAGGAACAGCAAACTATGATATAGTTTTAAAGGATACGATTGTACTTGCATATACATTGTTCTTTGCTTTATGGTTTACATTACCTTTTGCATTGTTTCAGTTTATAACTAACTTTTTCACTCTTTTTACTTCCATGACCTTGAACTAACCTTGAACTGACCATAAATATAACCTTATGGGACTATACTGACCCTGGATTCGGATTCAGCGACCCCAAAAACCCCTAAATGTCATGGTTTTACTCTACTTTTTATGAATCTTTATGATTTGACCTTCAACTGACCTTGACCATGACCTGATAGGGTTGTAATAAGCCCGGATTCAGATACAGCGCCCCAAAAAAACCCAAGATACCATGGTTTTAGTGTATTTTTCATGTATTTCGATAATTTGACCTTCAACTGACCTTGAGAAAGATCTGATTGTTTAATCTGACCCCGGATTCGGATTCAGCGACCCCAAAAACCCCAAGATACCATGGTTTTAGTGTATTTTTCATGTATTTCGATAATTTGACCTTCAAGTGACCTTGAGAAAGTGCTGATGGGGTTAAACTGACCCCGGATTCGGATTCAGCGACCCCAAAAACCCCAAGATACCATGGTTTTAGTGTATTTTTCATGTATTTCGATAATTTGACCTTCAACTGACCTTGAGAAAGATCTGATGGGGTTAAACTAACCCTGGATTCGGATTCAGCGACCCCAAAAACATATAAGTACCGTGGTCAAGTTTTTGGGACTTACAATTTTTTTTGTGGGGCTGTGTTTTGTATTCATTAGTTCTATTTAAATAAATATTTTATAATTTAAAATTTATGTTAGAAAAATATTTTTGTGTTAAACGTATTATTTTTTGTTTCTTTATATTTTCAGATAATTTATTTAATTCTAAGTTGTATAATGTACAAAAAAAGCAATAAAGTTTTCGTTAAATCCCAGTTTGTAGTACTTTACAAGTCCATACCGATTATTGCTCGAAAAAAAAAATATATACATATAATATACATAATATACAATAATATATTACATATAAAATATATAATAGTGTATTGTATATAATAAAATAGCCGTAAAGTTAACAGGAATCTTGCGCCGTAGCAAGTGAAGATGTACTACGCTACGATGCGCGCTGCACCAGATCCCAAACGAATGTCGCTCCCTTAGCGAACGATGCAAGCTCGCTTCGGAACAGCGCTAGCCTGCGCTCGAGAAAAAGGCTGTGTTTCGCCACGTTGAGCAAAGGTATCGCGCGCCTCCGCATGGCGAGAGCGTGCAACGTTCCTCAGCTCGGCGCGCTGCACCGTTCACAATCATCAAAACATTTTTTTTGTATAGGACAGAAAGTGGATATTTTGCGCTCTAGGGTGGTAAAGTAAAACACTTTTTGTCTCATTAAAAACTGAACTAAAAATCATCCTTTCGGTACAGGTATGATACAAAATAGCGTGTGCAACACGGATGGTAGGCTATTAACGCTCGCGATGGTTGCAGCCCTTGCAATGCGCCCTCGCGGTAATCGCCTATTTTCCGGCCTTGATAGAGAATGTACTATTTCGTCTACGCTTAGCGACAACCTTTCGCCGACTGTCACGCCCGCTCCTCAAATATGTCCTAAACACTATGATAGTCTGATTTGTTTGATTTTCCTGATTTGCACTAAGATGTTTGGCCACATGTTTACGAAAGCCTATACACTATGATAACCTAATTTCCTAATTTGCCTGATTTGTGTAAAAATGGTCCTAAAAATGTTGAGGCTCCCTAACCATAGGGTATCCGGATGATACTACATGTTTAGGGGTCTTAAACACTATTACAGCCTGATGTTGCAGTCTAACAGGCGTGTGATTACACCGAGTCAAAAAACTGCCACATTTGGGTCCGCTTTAGAGGCATAAAAGAAAACCGAAATCAAGACATGTGTAACAAGAAGTACGGTGTGTACCGTGAGTGAAAAGTACTTTTCACCCTTGGTACACAATATACTATTAAACGGAGATTCCACATTCTTATATCTATCAGGTCTCAAAATGTTCATAAAGATATAAACATTAAACAATGTTGTAAACAAAATTTCGATTTTTTGAAATAAAAATCACTGGTGAACCACCTTAAACATGAAACTTAATAGAAGTTATATGAAACACGAGATATTTAGTATGCAGTGAAGCCAAGTCACTCTGAAAATGAGCAGGTGAAAAAATGGTCAATGTAAAACATTATAAATGAGCACTATTAAAAGTAGGCCGCGATATTTTCCAGTTATTGGTAGAAACAATTAAGTGGTTAGATCGGTTGCTTTCACCCAATTGATAGATGAGGTTAGGTGAAGTCGATCACAGTGCTCATTTCAACAGGTACCATCGTTTTACAGTGCCCAAACATTTACTCTATATGTAGGAAACGCTTTCGAGTTCTACGTGTTAATATATTATTGTATTAAAATTTGTACTGTTGCCAAAGAATATATTTACTTGTAAACAAATACTTGGTTCACTTAGGAAACAGATTGCGCGCCTAGTGTGATTGAGCTGCAACTCTGTTTTGGGGGAGCTGCTGCTTTGCGTCGCAAAGATACACGGCTCTTTCACAAAGGAATGTAGTTATACCGACTTGTGGTGTCGCTGTTATTCACGTGTCTTTGGTAGCTGCGCACGCACGCTGCTTTCGTGTAAAATAATGTCAAAAGAGCGTCGAAATGTATGTGAAATCTTTAAATCAAACATATAATGTTAACTTAATAAGATATGAGTATTATTCTGTTGAAATAATGGAAATAGGACTGAACATATGACGCCCAAGAGCTGCGGCGCATGGCGTTTTCCTAAAAATCATCGACTTTCTCTTCGAAACGTAAATATTACACGACCGCACAAACTTCTGGGCCATTCTCTCGCATGCAAGCCCAGTCGTAAATAATAAAACAAAGGACGACGCAAAAGGCGCAGAAACGCGGGACAAGTCGGCCGGCTTCTCATAAAAAACATGAGCACATGTAGGGTCCCGCGCCCGCAGGCCTCGCCATAAACTTGAGAAACTACAATGCAATAATACAATTCTAGTAAAAAAAAAAATTAACGCGTGAATAATTACTTTACTTGCTGGGTTAGAAAAAAAAACATTTGATACTGAATTGTCATGGCATTGCTCTGAAGGTGTGATATATTCAGATTAACAGAATATTTTGACTAACAAATCGAAAGGACTATCTTCTATTTAATATTTATTTTCATTATATTAGAAATAATATGTTATTATATTACGAAAAGATCAAATGATACCAACTGATTTGGCACTAAATATCTTAAAGAGGTATCGCTCATATCATACAGTAATTTATAGTAATTTGCACATACCGATATCTGCTAATATATTTGACAAAATACGTACGTAATTATAAAACGAATTTGCTTGAGAATTTCCTAAGTAACTTATACTTATGTGTTTAGTTTAAATTTTAACTTCAAATTAAGTGTTTGCACACAGTTTGATTACAGTGCGCGGCGATCGCAACTCGCGTATAAAATTGCTTTTTACGCACTTGTTGCATAATATACTATATAAATGCTAGTTTTAAAATTGCTGCTTTTTATTTTATCAAAAATCGTTATGCTGCTTTGCCGTATCTAGTATTTTAGAGTTTATAAAATTTTCTAGAATACGACTAGCAAAATACTCTGTCCCACCATTCCAAGAACAAATAATAAAAATAATAGACATATAAATAATAATTGTTGGACCATTTCTTTTTAAAGAATTTCGTTGTGTCTGCTCTTCTTATATTTTACTATCCCTTAAAATATAATACTTATCCAGTGACTTCACTTAGAGTTCTACACGCTAAACCTGTTAGAATTAAATTACACTCGTTTGGAGTGGAATTTAACTTGAAGTACGAGTTGCACGATTTCACTCTACTACATGTGAGTTTACACTCTAATACAAGTGGAATTCTATTTTATTAATGGAGTGAGTTAGACAGCAAAGCATCCTAACTTCTTTTAACCACGTGCATAGTAATGTATAAAATGAGGCACTAATTTTAAAATAGCCACTCCAAATTCGAACCACTTATTCTCTAGTGTAACATTTCACTCTATCAGAGTTAGCGTATATGTTAAATATTCTATAATTATTATTTTTTAGGAAAACTCAGATGAATATGAATTACGTCGTCACATCAACGCTGATGGAATAGACAGACATACAATAAGACGCCTACTTCAAAAAATTTTTTTACCCTGCTGCTGTGTTGATTCAGCTCGAGACAATGTACAACTTCGTTGTCAGGGACACGAAGTAGCTCTTTCTATTGACGAAACAGTAAAAGCTCTCAATATTTCTGAAGAAATGATTTCGACACTTCTTAGTTATCTTGAACTTCATCCAAAACGCTTTATCAAATTACTCCCTTCTGCATACGTTAATGCTAAAATCTCGAGTTATAATGGGCCCAGTGCCCTTAGATTATCTGCGCAATCAGTAAGTATATCTAATTCTCTGTTATAATGAAACAATTTTTTTAAACTTGTCATTTTTTAACTTATATTGAATATAAATATTTGAATATAATTTTTAGTCGCCACCTCTCGCTATGGCAATAGCTTTATCATTGAAGCATGGGACTTATCATGAGGGTAACTCTTCTATAGAATTTTCAGTGATTGATGTCGCTGCTGCAATTGGTTGGGACAGTGGTCTAGTGAAGAATCAATTAAAGAAGTTAGAGTGGAATATGGGTAAATTAAACTATATTTTCTTATAATATAATAAGACAGTCACACGCAGTTAACTGAATCGTTAAGTATGCGAGCATTTTCCAAATAAATTTAGCTCTTTATTTAAAATGTAATTAGTTACAGTCCTAATATTTAAATGAAAAACACCGCAAATTGCTTTAGTAGTAGCTTTATAAAAGAATTTTAAACAAAAAACTTGAAATATTCCAAATTGTATGCCATTCTCCAAAACTGTTGAATGAATAAGGCCAGACAAAACAAATCAGTGCGCACTCATATAGTGTATTGTATTGTATTGTATTGTATTGTGTACTTTTCTGATGTCTGTCCTCATTGCTGACTATTTTTCTTACAAAAAAATTAATTATGAAACACGAAACATTATTTCTACACGCGAAAACCTTTCTCACGTGAAACTCTAACAAACGTGAGAAAAAATGGGATACTTTCTTACTCACAAAAATTCAGATTTCTTTAATTACGAACTCTGATATAAATTGTTGATAAAAATACATCGGTTTTAAAATAAAATTTACAAATAAACATATAAAAATAAAATTCTTAAACAAACTAAACTTTGTGCAGTTTTTGTGCAGTGCCATACAAATCTTGCATTGCGTTATTAAATTTAGATAATTAAAATAATAAATAAAATCAATTTCTAATTAAAAACTACAATAAAATCAATTTCTAATTAAAAACTACAATAAAATCATAATCATGATTAAAATCTTTAAAATTTTTATTAAAGTTATTTTATATCATATAGTGATAATAATTCAAAATTAATGTTCAACTTTTCTGTTGCTGATAAAATGTTGAAATCAATATTAAACATTATTCGATTTTGCAGTTTCAAAATATAAACCGTTGCCATTTCAATGTCACTTAGCTTCCTTAATTCCTTAATTGTTCAAATATTAAATTATTTGTTCTATGTAATTCTGTGGTGAAAAAACAAATCAACAAGTCTACTTTTTAATATGTCAAGATATATATATTTAAACGTTTAAATTTAAACGTATGCAAAAGTATAGCATAGATTATGAATAAATATTTGAATGGAATAAAAAATTAAAAAGGTTTTGCATATCAGATTATTTTTTTTTAATTCACAATAATAAATTTTGTAACACTATAATTATTGATTAAATTTTATTAATAAATAGGGTGACTCTTGGTATCACTGCGGAATTTTCAGTTAGGTTAAGTTTAGCGTAGAAAGTATCGCGCGTATGATCAAATAATGTGATTCTTTTTCTAGATCAAATCTAACCGTTTCAAGAATTGATTCATACAAATATAAAGATTTCAAGACGTGTATTTTTTTTATTAATTGCTTTAAAAACATACACTGTCGCTACTTTGTATTACTGTGACTCAGCATGTATTACTGCGCGCCTATTATTGTGTATACAATTCGAAGGTTAGGATCCGCAGTAATACAAGCATCGGCATCGTGTGTATTGCTGCGGTCGACTTCTTCGTTTATACAAATATATAAAAGATAATCAGATCTTTCTTGCATAAACATGCATATTCTCAAAAGTATAAATCTTAAAAATACTTTTTGATTCTAAATCTTCATAAAATAATCGAAAAATGAGGTTTGATTTGTCAAAAATTACCGCGTAATACTCAAGAAATAAGCGATCAAAAATTAAACAAAATATATAACAATGAAAAAACGATATAAAACAAAAACGCATCGATAAATTTTCTAAAATATTCTTTATTTCAAATCTTCATAAGAAATAAGAAAAAATAGATCTTTGAATGGCAAAAAATAACGGCATTATCCTTAACAGGAAAGCGATACAAATTTTATTGAAATAAAATGTATATCTTAAAAATTAAAAAACGTTATAAAACAGAAACGACTCGATGAATCTCAAAAATGCTTTTTCATTTTGAATCTTCGTAAATAAAAGGAAAAAATGAGCTATTGATGGTCAAAAATTATCGTGTATATCCAAGAAATAAACAATTAAAACATTTTTGAATAAAATATACCCTCAAATACCTCGAAAAATAAAAGTCCTCATGATCTGGGCAAATAACTTAGCGAAGAGATAATAAATAGCTACGTATTTTCCTGACTTAACCCTTTGCGGCACACATTTTTTAGATGAACGGATTTTCATGAAAATAGGTATACAGGGGTTTTCAGGGTCGCTGATTACGAATCAGAACTCCGATTTGGAAAATTAAAAATGGCGGATCCAAAATAGCGGCCAAAATTGTAATATCACTGTATTTCGCTAAAAAGTCGTATTCAGGGGTTTCCGGGGCCCGCTGATTACGACTCCGAACTCAGATTTTGAAAATTCAAAATGGCGGATGCAAGATGGTGGCCAAAAATTCAAAGATTATAAATTTCAGCTTTTTGTAGTATGAACCACGCTGAGTTGACTCTACAGACATGTACGTGGATCTGGCGATCATTGTCTCCATATTTTTTTTTTAGGTTTTTTTTTTCTCAACTTATTCTGAAAAAATCTATTTTATTCGCATAATATAATTTTTATTTATGTATGGTAATTTGAAAATCAATGTGGTTTTTCCTTTATGCAGAGCGGCACATTGCAAGCAAATTTTTTGTATTGTATATAATCAACGCATTTATTATAGTTAAATCTACAAAATGCCAGAATATGCGGTACCACCATTTTTTAGACTTTCTATCAATCTTGTAAGTTGATACAAGGTTGCCGGATCTATCAAGATACCCCATATTTTTATGATAATCCGAGCAAATAACTGGGCAATTTATAGTTTTAGCTGAACCATCTTTTTGTGTCCTATTTGTAACAGTAACTTCGTAAGAATCATGATAGTTGGATAAAAAGAAAACAGTTTTATTTTTTTATCAGGAATCTCACTTTTTGGTAAACCTTTTCCGTTACTACGAACTGTTCCACAAGCGAAAATTTTATCTTTTTTCAAATCTTTCTTAAGATTAAGACCAGTAAAGTAATTGTCCAAAAATACATGGTGATTTTTTCCTACTAAGTTATGTGTCAAATCCTTTACAACACATGCACCTAATTGTTTCTCAGCACTTTCAGCTTTACTCGTATACATCTGAAACTTGCATACGTATCGTGGTGAGTCTGCGCGCGCCCAAACTTTATATCCGAGTTTTATGGGCTTGTTTGACATGTATTGTTTCATATTACTGCGGCCTTTGAACTTTATCATAGACTCGTCCACAGATTGATTTTCACTCGGGTTCCAGTAGTTTTTATAAGTTTCCGTTAGTTTATCTAATAATGGTCTCAGTTTGTATAATTTATCATAATCATTATCCCCTTTTTTCGGTTCCTGATTGTTGTCGGTTAAGTGTAAATGGTTCAAGGAAAAACCGAACCGATTTACCGTCACCCGTTTGCTTACGTACGAATCATTCAATTTCGGGTCTGATGATCAAAAATTACGGTTAGAAGGGGATCTTTTAACGCTCATCAAAATATTAATAGCAAAAAAAGTTAATAATTCGTTTTTGGTTATTGGTTTAGCTTTACTTTTCTTTTGTAGTGAATAAAGGTTCATTTGTTCGACAATTAAATCTAATAGATCATTAGGAAACAAACATAAAAGTATATCCAAATATGTGGTTACGTTGTTTGAAATATTTGGACCTAAAGTTTCAGTAAATGGAGTATCATCTCTGGTTTTTCCACTCTAATTTCATAAAAATGGCGATTTTTATTTGTTTATTTACTTATACAACAAAATATTAAATAAATATTTACTCAAATGCAATGTTAAACGCTTCTTCAACTCTCACTTATATTGGATATAATAAAAACCGTGCGAAAGGTGGTCACTATAGTAGCCACCGTGCCGCAAAGGGTTCAGTTATCGTTTGCCATAGAAAATCGATTTTTTTACAACATGAATTTTCTACGTAAGAGAATAAACAAAATGGCTCAAAAAATTTACTGAATATTGTACTCTATGTTATTAATCATCTTAAATTTTTTCAATAAATTTCATCATACGTGTTCTAACGAGCTCACGTTTCGGGCGCTCGTAATTTACATACGTGATACCGCCCGAGCGGGGAGCCGAGCCGCGCACATGGCGAGACCGGGAAGAGGAGGGCAAAATATTCGCGGCTATCGAAGCGTGTGCCTCGTGTTCGAATACGAGGTTTTTCCGTGCAAATCGGGCGTGCGAGATTTTCGATGTGCAGCGGTCGTATGTGCACTGTAAGTAAAGTGCAGGGGTGTGTGTGAGAGAAAGGTGTCTGTGCGTACAATACGCGAGGAAGGACGTGTAGGCGCCACCTGCCAGAAACGCCTGGCCTTTCACGCCGTCGCCGAGACAACGGCTACATCGCCCTCGTGCGCACAGCACGCCCGCCGTTCGATAGAGAAAGAAAGAGACAGAGAAAGAGAGAGATAGAGAGAGAAAGAAAGCAAACATCGGCATGCCGAGAGGCAATAGCGGCCTCGTGTCGAGGGTAGGAGTATGCCTCGATTCCGATAGCGGTGGCTTCCGAGTAAGTGGAGGGCTAGTCCCTTGTAATTTTACAGCGACGCCGACGAGAGGTCGCAGCATTGCGAGCTGGTCTGGCGCTCTCTTGCGTGTGTACTTCCGCATTAACTCGGCACGCGCTTGGCCCAAGGGAATCGAGCCCCTATTTTCTTGTAATATCTTATTGAGCAGAATACACGTTTTGTTACTAATTGTCTTGGCATACTCGTTTGCGCATCACAACGCAATGCGGGGACCAATGTAAAGAGATCGCGCGTATAAAACGCGCGTGCATTGCGTTCAAATTTTTTTCTTTGGTGTCCGCGTTCCATAGCTCTGTGCACACGAGTATACCAAGACCTTAACTCTTCGCGTATTCATTCGCACGCGATAACCTTTTCCTTCCTGCTTACTTCCGCTAACGCGGATTTCTAGGCGACTGAGCAGCTGGATACTGAAGTAGACAGTAAGTCTTCATTAACAGGTGAGCGGGGTATGCTTTGAGTTTTCAGAGCAGTGGCTCGAGGCTCTGTACATCGAGCTAGAACGCAAGATTGGGGAAAAGATTATAAGGAGAAATAATATATCCCCCCCCCCCTCCCCTAAACATCTTTGTTATATGACTCTTAACGTACGTGGGCTATCGAGAACGAATGGCGAGTTAAATTCACGCTATTAATAATGTACTTTTGCCTATAAAGCCTTGCGTCATTAGCCGCAGTGCAAAATTCGAGCGTTGCATTTTCAAGCGCTTAGGAGCGATATAACGCGCAAAGGCAAGGTCAGCTTTACATATGACAAAGTCAGACCAACGAGTGGGTCCAACTATAACTGTGTAGCATGGGGAGAGAAAACAGAGCTAGAGTATCGATATCGGCAGCGAATAATAAACACGAAAATCATTTCGAGACCCCGAAATAATTTTCGTAATTTTGCTGCCGATACATAGCACGTACGAAAAGCGAATCGAAGAGGCGTGTAAAGCCTTGTGAAGGTAGTAGAAAATACCCTTCGATTCGCAGAGGTCAAATTGCGAGCGTACAATCTCCCGTGCTGAGCAGTTACTGTCCTCTAGCATATCAACTCCATATACGTCCGCGCAACGAGCCTACAAATAGGCAGGAAAACACGCAGCCGCACGCGACTATACAACGCTTGCTTGCTTTTGTTAGTGTATGTATGATTGCGCGAGAAGCCCCCTTAGGTTTTTCTAAATTTTTGGTATGCTTTATGTGGGCGAGGGGGCTAAATTGACAAATATTACATTCGCGACTGCCGCGGCGCGCTATTGGAATTTAAGTTGAAATTCCGAACGCGCACTAGAATAATCTGTGTGAGTGTGTAATATAGAGCGCGCACTTTTAACTATTAAGGTAAGATTACAGTGATATTTATAAAAGTATTATAATTTTATTAAAGTTTTATCCATTCTTATGATAATATCCAATGTAATTTTGACAAAAAAAAATTTTTTTTCAAAATTTCTATTATTTAAAAGTGTCTTTGTGACGAAGTTTTTTACGGATCTAAATGAAACTTGTAGTAAGCATTCTTACAGGTATTTGGATGACAAGTAAAATATGTTTTATCTAATTTGTTTACTAAAAAAAATAGTCAATTCAACCCATTTTTTAAAACTTTTTAAATGTTATTCTTTTTTATTGAAACAAATAATGTTTAGATAAAAACGAAAGTTAACTTGTTTTGTATTTGGCTTGCAAAGTATTCTCAAATTTCTTGTAGCTGATCCGCTGAGACCATTGATGCAGGAACATTTTGGTAATATACCTATTTTCGCTGATAATTAATGCAATTATTGTCTTAACTTGAATAATAATGAATATAATTATCTATAATTTGGTGAAAAACTTTACTGTAATATGTCATACTGTAGAAGAAATTTGGAGTTTATAGCTTAAGAACCCTGGAAAATTAAAATCACTATAACATTACGTTAAAGAATATATAATGCATATGCCAAATAAGCGCCTAGAATGTCTAATCCGACAATTGCCGCACTTGACAACTGGTGCATCAGCCTAAAAGGGTTAGAGATTGACGAAACTCTGCACTAGCTGCAGCTTAAGCGCGGAGGATTAAGACTGCAACAGATGAGCAAGCTGCATATATGGCTTCTGGGGAAATACTTAGAAGAGGATTTCCAACTGAGCCTAGAACCAGACGTCGCGACAGCGCAGGCCAGGCGCGAAGAGCTGCGACTAGCATATATAGATAGAGTGCACAATGAGTGCACCGTATCGACGATTTATGACAAAAACTTGTCCGGAGACCCCGCACCCTATATCTCTTCTGCGAGCTAATGCACAAGTCCGTATAAGGAACCTCACGATTTCTACAGACCATCGAGAGCCTGCACTAGAGTCGAACGACCAATAGGCGGGGGCATGCCCACCGCCGACACTGCCCGATAAAACAGTAGAGCGGTGCAGCATCAATGATAGCATCAGCAGTTGCAGCTGCAGCAATTACAGCAACAGCAATTTGAGCAACAGCAATTGGAGTAACAGCAATTGGAGCAACAGCAATTGCAATAACAGCAGCAGCTCCAACAAGAACAATAGCAGCAGTAATTTTTACAGCAGCAGTTCGAACAGCAGCAGCCGATACTGCCCGGCAGTGCATCCGGAACGGCGATTAACGGCCTGTGCAACGAGCTAGAGAGCTCGAGAGAACGTGCGTCAGCAGCTGGACTTATTACACCACAAAATGATAGCAATAATAAAGCTAGCAGTACGACAGGCCGACGTAACAACCATGGAGGAGTTAATCGAGCTAGCCACGGAGGTAGAAGCAGCCCACTACTAGTAAAAGTCGTGGCGGCAGCCGTTAACCCCTGAAACCAAGCTGCTTCCCGAGCCAGCGTATCACGCGCCGTAGACTACTCGCGGCTCGAGAATAGCTGTGGCTTATGTCGATATGGGAGCCAATGTGATAAGCCCAATCGACATATGTGCGATTGTGTTACGGGTAGTGGATGGAAAATTATAGGGCAGGTATCTGCAGCAGAAACCTGCAGCCCAGAACAAAGCGACAGCTCCAGAGTGGGGGGGGGGGGGGCAATCTCCCCCACGTAGACAATTCTCGAAAAACAAAAACGAGAAAAAGGCGCCTACGGAGACGAAGCGACACCGAGATGAGTGCTTCAGTATTTTGTGTGCTGATCACCCGAAAACCGCGCTTGACATTATACTGAGTGGGAAACGACAACAGCGAGTAGTAGCTGAGGGCGCTGCTGACCCTGCCATCCCCGTCACGGTCTCGAGAAACGCGAGTGCGGGGAGAGCTAGCCCCGCGTCAGTCCCGGCGAGACCCGTTCCGTGCACCAGCAGCCGATTGAGTAAGGTTCTGAGCGCAAGGAGCAGGGTGAGCACGGAACCATACGCCAGCTGCCCAATGAGGAATGCTCCGTGCGCAAGGAACACGATGAGTACAGCACCGTGTACCAGCAGCCGATAGAGCATAAGCTGCCGAGCGAGGGCGACGCAGTACCCCAGCCACTGCTTGATCCAAGCACTGCAGGAGGAGGGGGAGAAGTCTCACCTCAATTCGCGCGGCGGACTGTAAGCCACCAGATGCGAGCGCTGCCGTAGACGCCGCTAATACGGCCGCGGAACAGCTGACTGAGCTGCCGATAGCACGCGCGTACGTAAAGCGCTCTGAGCCGCTGCACGCGGCGGTGTTCGAGCAGCCGACACACGATATCGCAGATAGTGTGATCGACATCGCGCCGCCGCAGCTAATAGAGTCGCGTACAGCGGGAGCAGTCGATGGTGGGACATGGTGTTGAACATTTTCTTTATGCTGATGATTTACAAACCTTTACGCAGGTCACCAGGGAGAGTCTTGGTGTAGGCATAGATCGTCTGTCAGCTGTGGCGCAAGCAGTATCGGCATGGGCTTCTGAAAACGCTCTTCGCCTAAATGTCGGGAAGACAAAAGCCATCATTTTCGAATCAGATTACAATATCAATCAGATTACAATATGCAAAAGCTGCACCTCCTATTGTAATTAATCAGATTACAATATGCAAAAACTGCACCTCCTATTGTAATCAATCAGATTACAATATGCAAAAACTGCACACAGGGATTGAGGTGCAGGATAACGTTTTCATTCCCTTTGCCAATATTGTCACCAACCTCGGTGTTTTTATGGATTCGAAATTAACGTGGAAACCGCAGGTGGATGCAGTTAGCCGAAAGGTTAATAGAGCTCTGTATGAGCTTAGATCTTTTAGATCTTGCTCTCTTGTATACCTTGACGTATCAGGTGAGCTACAAGCCTGGCTTCAACGATTCCAAAATTCTTGTGTGAGATATATTTGTGGTGTGAGAAGGGTCGAGCATGTTACTCCCTACAGGAGAAAACTGGGCTGGTTAACTGTAGAAGGAAGAAGGGCGTATTCTGCGGCGGTGTTACTATATAAAGCAATCGTCATGGGACAGCCACCGTACCTTGCGGCCCTTTTTGGAAAAAGTAAATCCAGGACCTCAAGTAGGAATCCTAGGGAACTCGTAATTCCAGAGACGCGCACTGATACCGGCCTGTATTCAATCAGAGCCCAAGGTGCTTGTCTCTGGAATTCACTCCTCCCAAACATTAGACATCTTCCGTCCTTAAGCAAGTTTAAAGCGGCAATCCGCAGGCACATCTGTTTAACTGTTGATGAATAAAATGCGACCTGCGATTAAAATCTGACTGTTAAATTGCATAATATTTTACCTTAGCTATAAGTGCTAAATGCAACGCGATAGAGAAGAACATGATATAAACTGTGCAATATTATTTTAATCTATATCGAACTCTTGTAAAGAAGCTGTGATATGTATATATGTATTGTTAACGCAAATATTGTAATGACATGATTATGTATAATTTTGACATGTGTAAATAAAACTCTATCTATCTATCTATCTATCTATCTAAAAAAGACACATTTTTGTTTATAACAAACGAAGGGAATTACTTTATCGAAAAATTCTGGTCGAAAAAGTTAGGTAATTGTACGCTCTTTCAAATGTATTTTTATTGAATTAATGATATTATTTTTAACGTATCAAGAAAACCCGAAAAACTAAAACCCAAAAATCGAAAAACCGCTAAACAACAAAAACAAATACGAAAAACTATATAAATTATTATTGTGCCTCCTTCGAATTGCAAAAATAAAAAAATATGAATCCCGATATATTAGATTTGACCGTAGATAACTCGAAATATCGATGACTATACACACACACACACACACACACACACACACACACACACACACACACACACACACACACACACACACACACACACACACACACACACACACACACACACACACACACACACACACACACACACACACACACACACACACACACACACACACACACACACACACACACACACACACACACACACACACACACACACACACACACACACACACACACACACACACACACACACACACACACACACACACACACACACACACACACACACACACACACACACACACACACACACACACACACACACACACACACACACACACACACACACACACACACACACACACACACACACACACACACACACACACACACACACACACACACACACACACACACACACACACACACACACACACACACACACACACACACACACACACACACACACACACACACACACACACACACACACACACACACACACACACACACACACACACACACACACACACACACACACACACACACACACACACACACACACACACACACACACACACACACACACACACACACACACACACACACACACACACACACACACACACACACACACACACACACACACACACACACACACACACACACACACACACACACACACACACACACACACACACACACACACACACACACACACACACACACACACACACACACACACACACACACACACACACACACACACACACACACACACACACACACACACACACACACACACACACACACACACACACACACACACACACACACACACACACACACACACACACACACACACACACACACACACACACACACACACACACACACACACACACACACACACACACACACACACACACACACACACACACACAAATCCATACCAACATTTTCTAAAAATAATGATTTTGATTACAAAGCTCTCAAATCATTATTTTGAGCTTTCTATTATCATATTAATTAATGGTTATTAATAATTTTATTAAAACATAAATGAAGTGACATACTTATGATTGATATATTAATATTTGAAATAATATCAGTATATTATAATTCGCAGTGATGATTAAATTTATTTTATTTTATTTATAAATGAAAGAAGTTTTGCATTCAATTATAAAGAACAGTTTTTTGTTTACATTATAATATCTCGTTAAATGAAAAATTACTGTAATATTGAATATTATTAGAGAATATCAAAAATTACCAAAGCATTATTTGAATGCTCAATACTAGATAATTCTATCTCAAATCGAACAGATCGACTGGACGTATGTCACCAAATCACTTGAAAATTAAATATTTTGTAGTACTCGGTAAATAAGGAGACACGTATTTTTTGTTTTCACCGTGGCACCATAATTGCAGTTTTTATACGCATTTGAAAATGCAACCTCAAAAATTGATCATTTGAATTTGTTTTTTTTTATATGGCTACTATTTTGTCATTTTTTAGGTAACAAAATCATTCTTCGCTTATTTTATGCGTCTACCCGTGATCTTTCAGAATAGATGAAACAAATGGTTACAGAATAAAAAACATAAAAAATACAACGATTATTCTAAAAAAATTGATATGCATTTATCTCAAAGAAGGCCAGAATATTCATTTCTGAAATTTTTTGGTAGGTAAATGGGTTAAATAGCTATCAAACCATATATGAGTTATTTAGGTTTATTTTTGTTTATTAAGAGAAACACGAAGTTAAAAGAAGGTTCTAGAATTTTACTTTCGATTTTTATATTGTTTTTGTTTTTTCTGTTTTATTTGATATTTCTATTTTTCACGTTTAAAATTGTTTAAACTACTAAAATACAATTCAAAATTAACATAATGTATACAAAGATAAACTTCTTTAGCTATATTTATGCAGACAAATATTGGTCTTAAATTATAAAATTTAGAAAAACATCTTTGTTTCTAGATTTTCTTGTTGAAAAATTTGAAATATTTCTTTTATACTTCTTGTTAGAAAACGTTTAACTTTTTAAACTTTTTGTCCATTTTTATTGGCAGTAATAACATCAGATTTATTCAGACTTTGTCTTGAACAATTTAAATCATCGTTTAGAAAATACTCCATTGCAATTTTCACTGATTCTTCATGTAATGGATGACCACTACATACGTTAGGCTCAGAATAAACTTATTTCTCATTTACAAGCATTCGTGATTTATTAACCATGAACAATGTCACTTCAGGAAAAGTTGACACCATTTTTTGGCTTGTAAATGATGCCGGAAGCAGTGTTAAAATTTTTATTTTTTCGGATGTTGAAGAGCAATTAATGCTACTTGAAAAATGTCTAACCATTCATCGCAGTAGCATTTAACTGACGTAGGATTTGATTCAAATGACACATTGTAAGGTTCTTGCAATGTAGCACTAGTTTGAGCTAAAAATGAAAATTCTAATTCTTTTTTCTATTTTACAACATATTTCTCTAAAGATGATTCATTAACAGCATGTTTTCTTTTGAGTGGTGATACAACACCCTCAAAATGAGAAATGATCTTTTCATTCGCTTCGCTAATGAGCTCAGGAGTTGATGGTCGAAGATTGTCGTCATTATTCTCATTCGTTTCACGAATGAACTCTGGAGTTGATCTACAATCATTGGCATTCCACGTCAAGTCCGCATCAGTATCATAATTTTCATTTTCGGACTTTTTTAACACTGTGCTTCATGCAATTAAAACACACTTTGTCTGAACTTGTAATTATTCTAGATGGATAAAGCTGTTGCAAAAATTTTGCCAATTAATCTGATTTTTTAAATTTAACATCCTTCGTATTATAAACGCTTTTTTATGTACCCTAAATAAATCTGGACATTTTAGTCTTTTACTTGAATAAATGTCGACCCCGCCCATGCTTCAATAACTCAGCGCAATGCACTAATAAGTATTTTTATTTAACGAACTCAAGTTATATGATAATGATCAAGTAAGATAATCGTGGTCTTATGTAATTGAAACAAATAGATTTTGCTCGCGAACGCTAAACATTTAGCCACCTGGTCTAGACCGCATGCACTGTACATATATACACATACGCGTGTGCATACACACATACTCACTTACACACATATATTACATATGCGTATACAGTTCTTTAATAAATTAAATGAAATTCGATTTTCAGAAAGAGAAAATTTAACATCGTTATTTTCGTAAAGAAAACATCCATATCATTCATGTATGGTTTGATAGGTATCTAAACCAAAAAAATGATAGGTATTTAACCAAAAAAAATTCAGAAATAAAAATTCTGGTCTTTTTGAGATAAATGCATTTTAATTTTTATTTTTATTTTTCTTAGACAAAACGCTGTATTTTTTCTGTTTTTTATTTATTTTACGTATAAGCGTAAAATAAGCAAAGAATGATTTCGTTACCTCAAAAAATGTCGAATCAGTAGCCATATAAAAATAAAACAAATTCAAATCATTAAGTTTTGACGTTGCATTTTCAAATATGCATATTTGAAATTGCAGTTTTTATATGCGCATATAAAAACTGCAATTATTGTGCAATGACGAAAACAAAAAATACGTGTCTCCTTATTTACTGAGAATTACAACATATTTCGTTTCCAAGTGATTTGGTGACATAGGTCCAGTCGGTTTGTTCGATTTAAGATAGAATCAATCACTAAATAACCTGTAGATTCTTATATTAATAAAATATAAGATATAAAATATAAATAAATGTTTATAGTTTCTTATTTTATTATTCCGAATATTACAAAATCTTGTAAATGTAAAACGTTTAGATCTGCCGTATAAAATATCTATAAAATCTTTATATCTTGTACAGCAAAAATTATGTTTTTAAGAAAAATCTACTTTTGTAACGGATCATCCTGCATCCTTCCATATAAATACATATTTTAATAATAATCAATGATTAACAGCAACTACCCATGTTGCTATCAGAATGTCAGGATGCTCTGTATACAGATAGTTGCGAGCTCTGGCTGCTTTCCTTTACGCGTCGATGAATGGCAAGGCCCACGAGTCCTTAAATAGTATGCGAGGAAAAATATCGAGAATCATCCAAGTAACGTGGGACTCGAAATCACAACAATGGTATCGTTTAATTTGAAATCTTATTGTCAATGTATTCTAGTGATTTACAGTACATTATGCAACAAGGAAAAAAAGTTGAATATTATTTATGACGGCGGATTTATTGCCCGAACGAAGCGAGTGCAGTAAAGACCCGAGGGAATAGTCGACTATATTCCCGTATTGCATATAGAACTTTATTTCAGACTTATTGACTATGCCACTTTATTGACTTTTATTGAAAATTTATATTAATATTAATATAAATATAAAATTGAAAGAATAGGGAGAAAGCCAGAGAAACTGAGAATTTACTTTATTCCCGATACAACCATAATGGCCACTTTATTGACCTGAAAATCGATGCATTTTTTTATTTCCCGCAAATGCTTTCTCTCCTTTTTTTCAATTTTGAGCTTTTTCTTTCACTTTCCGTCAAAGCTTCGGAGTTATTGAAAACTCCTTTAAAGACTACCTCCCGGTGCGGAGTTATTATTAAATTTCAAGAATCTCTCCGCTCCTCTTTTGAACTCCGCGAATAACTCCGCTCCGGGAGCGAGTTATTCTTGAACTTCGAGAATAACTCCACTCTGGGAGGGAGTGATTCTTGAACTCCGAGAATAACTCCGCTCCTGGGAAAAAATAGCTCTTGTTCGGAGGCAGAGTTATTCTCCAGGAAAGAGAATAGATGTTGCTCGGTGTCCAAGTTATTAATTTAAAATAATTCCAAATGTTATAGTAATAATTTTAAAACCGCTCCCAATTCATTAACATTTAGATTCCTCAAACTAAATGAATTGTTGTAATATAAAATTTTTGTTCTAATAAATTAATTTTAAATTGCTATATCTATTTTTACTTAGAATCTCAAAAAATGTGTGCTGATTTATCATTGATGGTTTATCAAAAGATAATTTTTTATTAAAAGTACACATTTAGTTTAAATTATATTTTTCCACGTCTCCTTAGAAATACTGTTGTAGGCACGTTGAGTTTATAATTATTAAAAATTTCCGTTTTTATAGAGGAAGCTTTGTGATGGTAAAAAAAGAAGTTTTGCTAAAAACATGTTAAAAACATGTTTTGAGACATTAGGAGTCAAAATACACTATTTTTAGAAAATTTCTGTATGGATATGTGTGTGCATGTGCATGTGTGTATGTGGATGGATATGTATGAAGATAACTCTAAACATTCACGGTCATAATTAATGTTTTAGGTCTCAATGATTTTGTTCTTTATAAAGGAAGCGGGATAAAAAATTATTTGTTTTATTTATTCTATATTGTAACGGGGTTTTAATCGGTAAAACCCGCGGTACATACCATTATCGATGGTGAGAGCATGAACGAGTGGGGAAAAGGGAAAAAGCCAGAAACTACACAGAAGCTATAAAAAACATACATATATTCAACAAGGGGAAGGGAAACAATCTCTCACTTCACACGGAGTGTGCGTCCTCGCAGGCGTGTCGCGAAATAGAGAGAGAGAAAGAATATCCCGGGAAGAGAGAGAGATATAACTGCTGACTCACCTTAACCCTGGCACTCGACAGCGATCGCCGCACGATAAGTAATTATCCCCACACAATCCCTGGGGACAGCGGTGGCCGGCTCGAAGGTATACTGGGCAGTCGTCGCAAATGCACCCGTCGCTTTCCGTTGTAATAATATCGCGTCCGTCTCTACTAGCTGCCTAAACGCCTCTACCTTCTCCCGAAAAACTATCGTGGCTCGCGCCCCTGCGCGCCCCCTGCTTATACTCTCTCTCTCTCTTTCTCTCTATGCGGCTCGCAATTCTCTCTCTCCCTTTACAGCGTTGACACCTGTAACATCTAGAAAAGGTTAGTACATGTTCTATGTGTGTGTGTGTGTGTGTGGGAGAGAGCATGTGACAGGGTATGTGAAATTACCCGTCACAATATATGGATTTTCGATTTTTGAGTTTTAGTTTTTCGGGTTTTTTGGTATGTTTGAAATAATATCATCGATTTATTTTTTATGCATTTGAAAGTGCATAATATTATCTATCTTTTACGACCCTAAATTTTAAATAAGTAACTTTCATTTTTCTGTTCTACAAAAACGTCGTGTTTTGTTTAAACGGTGATATCTGAGAAATATAATTTAGAAGAATTTGAAAAAAAACGAGGTGATTAGGAATATGGATAAGAATACTTGGTAAAACTTTCAAGCCTTTATCCTTTTTCTTTTTCGCAAAAAAAAAAAATTTTGTAGAAGAAATTGTTTTTTTTTGCGTAGGATGACTTGAGTAACATCTCATTATTCCTTATAAAGATTTCCAGAAAGGTAGTTTTTTACTATCTCTTGAAACTGTTAGAAACTAGATTACAAGGACCTTTACATTCAGAGTTATTTGAAGTTACGATTTTAAAAATTCTTATTTTATCGATTATATCTCGAGAACAACGCGGTCATTTTTGGAAACCAGGGCTCATTTTCTTCGTTTTTCAATGAAGATTCTGAATTGAAAAGAAATTTTGAGATTCATCTATCCGTTTTTGTTTAACAACGATTTCTTTATTTTACGATATTTTACGATATTCTGAAATCGATAAGGTGAATTATTTTTGCAATTTAGAAATAATATGATTGTTTAATTATTTCTATCGTTGTATTTAATACCCATGTATCCTCTATTTTTTGGGGCTCTGATATGTCACAATGCATATGTGATTTTGTATTTTACATTTGTGTTCTATATACTTGTTTGTTGTGTTGTGCGATATCGGTCGAGCGAAACCAATCACCTGCTATCTAGCGTCTCAGATACTTTTAAGGAGGCTATATGGGCGCATACGTCCTGTATCAAAGCACAATCTGTAATAGGAAATCTTTTCCAGCCGAGAAACTTGAAGAAAAAATTCGTGATAATTTTCACCGGAAATCGAACCATCGACTGCTTGAGCGTATTGCATCGGTAGGCAAGCACGCAGTGAGTTAAGGGGAGCTGTATGATCGCTTCATTTTGCATTTGAACGAGTGTAAAATTGCTGATAAATGGTGATATTTATTTTTTTTTTATAACTTTTCTATTGATATTTTGAAATACTGATTGAAAGGGTATTATTTATAAATCTGGATAAAAATGATACATATGAACGATTTAATTAAAGTTAAACCCGTTGGAATGAAATTTCACTCATTCGGAGTGAAATTCCACTGGAAGGATGAGTGACATAAATCACTCTAATTAGAGTGCATTTTTAACTCTAAAAATAGATTGGAGATCTTTCACTTTTAAGTAGAGTGAAATATCACTCTACTTTAGCGTACATACTTTCCGCATGGACATCGGTTTATGTGACGTATATTAAGCTAACAGACCTAGGTCACAACGCACATTCCTAACTAAGTCCATTGTTTGTTGCTAATTTTTTACTAATTTGTTACGCTATTTTCAGATTTTGTTTATAATTCCTTTTCCGAGATACGCGAGATCTGTTTAGTTAAATATTAAGCTAGTACACCATCTTCCGGAACTTTGAAACTATTTGCTCTAAGAAAATAATTTAGACGGCATATTTTGTTGCTAATTTGTTGATTTAAGATAGCTGTGCCAAAAATATCGAAATATCAACCCCCAGTTAATAAAAACAACCCCCATATCCCCAAATCGCCAGAAAATGCGAATTACGTTAAACCGATCCAACAGCCTGGAAGAAATAGGCGTACATTTTGTTGCTAATTTGTTGCATTAAGATAACACTACCAAAAATATCTAAATATCAACCCCCAGATGTTAAAAACCACCCCCATATCCCAAAATCGCCTGAAAATACGAATAACGTTAAACAAATCCAGCAGCCTTGAATAAATAGGTGAATATTTTGTTGCTAATTTGTTGCTTCAATATATCACTACCAGAAATACCCAACTAGCAACCCCTACTCTGCAAAACCCACCCCCATCCCCTGAAAACAGAAGAAAGCACGACTAGCGTGCAAATGAGCAAGAGCTCTAAATAAAAACGTGCATATTTTGTTACTAATTTGTGGCTATAAGATATCACTACAAGCAATACTCAAATTTCGACCCCCAGTTAGTAAAAATAGATAATAAGAATAACATTCAACTAATCGAGCAGCCGAAAATGGCTTAAATATAGTTTTAATAGACAAAACAAAAAATATACGCGCTTTTAAAGAAAGTATATCTATCTCTTATATATCTTCAATACAAACTGCCAAAATTATTATTTTTTTTAACATTTTTTTAAAAAGCGTTTAATTTATCGAAAATCGTTATATCTTGATATCTCGAAGCAACAAATTAGCAACAAAATATCCACCTACTTATTCAAGGCTGCTAAATTTGTTTAACTTATTCGTATTTTATACATCAGTTTCGAGTCCCTTGCATCGCGGCTAGGGTTCTAAGTACATTTGGCACAGGGCCGGCCGTTTCCTGACCAAGATGCATGATGGGGGTCAAACCCATGTCTTCACGTCACAAGCGGACTTAGTCGAAATCTCCACGATATATAAAGATACTGCGCCGGTGCATTCGGAAATTGTGGGTTCAACGTTACGCCCCGTCAACGATGCGGCGACGCCAAATCTAAATCCGTCCAAACCGGGTCCATCTAGTCCCGCGTGACTAGGCTTGCACTCTCAAGGTAAAATGCGCGGCGGGAGGTTCAAAGCGGGCTTCGTCAACGCCACGTCACTCTACAAACACGTAAGCCTCTTTCAGGAATTCCTAGCCTCCTCTGGCCCCTTCTACCACATTTTCGGTGTGGCTGAATCGCGCCTCGACCCTGCGATAGCGGATAATTTTCGACAGGTCCCGGATTATTCGGTCATCCGGAATGACAGGAACAAGAAAGGCAGGGGAGTGATTTTGTATGTCCATAACTCGTGTAAGGCAACCCTGCTGTGTTTCTCGAACACAACGCGGAAAAAGGGAAAACCACACCACCCGGAATATATAATATGTAGCGTGCAGCAGAGTAATCTCCCGCCCCTCTTCATGGCTGTTATTTATCGGCCAGACAATCTGATCAGGTTCTCCGCGGATTTCAGCCATAAGATCATAATTGAAGACCTGAACGCAGATATGCTGTCGACATCCCCGGATGCGAAGTACATAAGGAACCTAGCAGCGGAGCTCAATATCTCGCTGGTCAAACATGGTGAGACTCATCACACGCGCGCGACGAACACGTGGATTGACGTCATCTACACTGATAGACGTGACTATTAATGCCGAGACAGCGGCTCCGCCGGATCCAGTCGCCACCTCATATAGGGACTTCAAGTCTATTACGCCGGAAGAGCTGTACTCATATCTGGAGATGTGGGACTGGTCGGCGATGTCCGATGAAAACAGGACGTAAAGACACGACTAGATATCCTCAGCGACAATCTCACGGGGGCCCTTGATGAGTTGGCACCGGAAAAACACTTCGTTCCGAGGAAGAAGTGCGATCCCCCCTGTGGAGATATCGAGCTGAGGCATATCTACAGAAAACAAGAGTCCGTGAAGCACCGCCACCATCGTACTAAGGATGGAAAGTTATGAACCGAATACCAATACCTTTTTGCAGAAGAACACATAAATGCAGCGCGCGAGCACTTCTTGCAGGACAATGTCTTTGAGGCCCTAGGCAACAAAAAGAATGTTTGGAAAGAGCTACAAAGACTCGGGCTTTTACCTAAAGTGTAGGATGGTCTTTACGGATTCGGCCCCGATAAGTTGAATGGACACTTTGCTGGGGTATTAGTCTCCGAAGGCGAAACAAAGGACGAACTCAACAACATTGTTGCCGCGGCCAGTGAGGAGGGCTTCAAGTTCAAGACTGTGGGTTTCGCTGATGTTATCCTTGCGGTGGCTTATTTCTCCTCTCAAGCTAAGCGCGAATATGGTATCCCCCAGAGCGTGATCGCCAAGGTTCTATCTTATCTTGTGCACCACCTGTATACGCTTTTTAACTCATCGTTGAAGTCTGGAGCCTCCCCTACCACCTGGAAGAGTGCTTGGTTAATGTCTCTGAATAAAAGTACCACTCCATCTACGGTCTCGGATTTCCGACCTATTAGGCTGCTGTGCTTTCTGTCAAAGGTACTGAAAATAATTGTCCACGAGCAGATATCAGAGTACCTCAAGGCCAACAAACTATTAGATCCATTACAAACAGGATTTCGGCAGTTCCACATCACCCAAATGACCCTTGGGAAGCTCGCTGAGGACATACGACAAGGCATCGACAGCAATAGGCAGCTTATGACTGCCCTATTGATATTTGATTTCTCGAAGACCTTTGATACCATTTCGCCGTCTAAGGTGCTAAAGAAACTCATCCGGATGGATTTCTCCCGCGCAGTTGTGCTGTGGGTATAATCATACCTCAGCAATAGGAGACAGAAAGTCACCACTCCATCGAACGGCGACTCCGATTGGCTCTTTTCCAATCTAGGAGTGCGACAGGGCCACTGCTGTTCAGCCTGTACATAAATGATCTAAAAGAGGTGCTCAGTGACCATTCAGGCATCTCGCACTTACTCTACGCTGACGACCTACAGATGTACACGCAATCGACGAAACAAGATCTTTCGGAGGTAATTACGCGTCTAAAAACTGTGGCACAGGCGGTATCGGAGTGGGCGACTTGTGCCTCTCTGAATCTCAATGTCGCCAAAACTGAGGCAATTATATTTGGATCCTATTATAATTTACACAGGGTGCCAGAACAGGAATTACTAGGCATTGAGATGCAGAATGGAATGTACGTGCCTTTCTCCGATACCGTCACCAACCTGGGTATGATTATGGACGCTGCGCTCTCCTGGAAACCTCAGATTAACGCGGTCAGCAAAAAAGTAAACCGAGTCCTATATGGCCTGCGATTATTTCGCTCGTGCACCACTAAGCAGCAACGAAAGCAACTTGCATATGCATTAGCTGTTTCACATCTCGACTACTGCTCTGTAGTGTAGCGGTCCCAGGAGGGATGAGCACATCACCCCATACTGGGAGGGCCTGGGCTGGTTATGCGTAAAGGATAGGAGAGAGTATTTTGCGGCGGTGCTTTTGTACAAAATAACCCGAATGCAGTAGCCACCGTACCTTGCTGCTTTCTTTCAAAAGAACCGGTCCAGGAGCTCTGATAAGGATGCAGTAAAGGAGCTTGCGGTACCATTTTTTCGATCAGACACCGGTCTGTATTCATTTGTATCACAGGGATCTAGACTACGGAACTCGCTTCCAGACGATGTGCGGTGTAAGCCATCAATGAAAGGTTTCAGAATTGCCGTTCGAAATCACCTCTCTCGACCCGCGGGGACCTAAACAATAACGGTTAGCGGATTGAATGACTATTCGAGGGCGAAATATGTCGGATTGAATGACTAGTCGAGGGCGAAAATGGAATAAGGAATGGTGTAACATGAATGATCGATATTTTAAGCACTTGACGCGATAGATATTAACACGAGAATGCGCAGCAATCTTACGAAAATGACGATGATCTGTGATCTAAACCAAATGTAACTAAAATGACGATAATCTGTAATCGAAACCAAATGTAACGAATATAACTCAAATATATTATTATGTATTAACTGTTGATTTGTATATACTGTATGCTGTATAGTATTAAAATATTACTATGCATTGATTATCGATTTGTATACATGATGTATAGCTATCTTACTATTTGGGGATATGGGGGTAGTTTGTACCAACTAGGGGTTGCTATCTGAGTATTGCTGGTAGTGATATCTTATATCAACAATTTAGCAATATAATTTACACGTTTTTATTTAGGGCTCTTGCTCATTTACACGCTGTTCGTGTTTTCGAGGGATGGGGGTATGTTTTGCAGAGTTGGGGTTGCTAGTTATGTATTTCTGGTAGCGATATCTTGAAGTAACAAAGTAGCAGCAAAATATCCACCTATTTATTCAAGACTGCTCGATTTGTTTAAAGTTATTCGTATTTTCAGGCGATTTGGGGATATTGGGGGTGGTTCTTACCATCTAAGGGTTGATATTTGAATATTTCTGGTAGTGCTTTCTTAAAGCAACAAATTAGAAACAAATTGTGCGCCTATTTATTCAAGGCTGCTGGATCGGTTTAAGGTAATTCGCATTTTCTGGCGTTTTGGGGATATGGGGGTTGTTTTTATTAATTGAGGGTTGATATTTCGGTATTTCTCGTACAGCTATCTTAAAGCAACGAATTAGCAACAAAATATGCCGCCTGAATTATTAGAGCAAAAAGTTTCAAAGTTACGGAAGATGGTCTGCTAGCTTAATATTTAACTAAACAGATCTCGCGTTTCTCGGAAAAGGAAATAGTAACAAAATCTGAAAATGGCGTAACAAATTAGCTACAAATTATGGACTTGATTAGGAATGCGCATTGACCTTGACCTGCTAGCTCATTTTTAATAAAGATTAAAAATTAAAAATAAATTATAAGATTTATCTAATTGTTTTAGGATATATTAGAAATATTCTAATAAATTTAGTGTAATTACATTCAAAAGATCGTAAAATTACGTACATTTTATAACCGCAAGTTTTGAATCTACGCTATCTTTTCTTTTGTTAGAAACGGAAACGTCGTATTTAGTTTAAACGGCTAAATCTCGGAAATGTACAATATGATGTAGCAAAAAAGCAGCATTATATCTCAGACTTTCCGAAAAGGTATCTTTTTACGACTGCTTAACTGATTTCTGTTTTTAGACTATGAGGTTCTTTAATTTTCAAAATATTTAAGTTTATATAATTTTTTTTTAGTCTTCGTATTTTTATAAATAAGTGAAAATAAAATAAATTTTAAATATTAAAAGAAATATTAAATTTAAATCATAATGGTAAAAAGAACAGAAAGCTTCCTCTTTAAAAAAGGAAATTTTTACTAATTATAAACCCAACGCCCCTACAACAGTATCTCTAAGGAGACGTGGAAAAATGTAATTTAAATTAAATGTGTACCTTTAATAAACGATTATCTTTTGATAAGCGATCAATGATAATACAGTACACATTTTTTGAGATTCTAATTAAAAAGAGATATGGCAATTTAAAATTAATTTATTAGAACAAAAAATGTAATATTAGAACAATTCATTTAGTTTGAGGAATCTAAATGCTAATGAATTTGCAGCGGATTTTTTCATTATGATTTAAATTTACTTTTTCTTTTAATTTTTAAAATTATTTTTATATTCAATTTTTCTGTAAAATACGAAATTTAAAAAAAATTAATTGAATTCTTTATCACTGGTGTAAGACTTTTAAGTAGGAATTTGATTTGTACGAAAGGTATACATTTGTGATTTACAAATGATATTATTTATAGTAATCACAATCTTTCATAACTCATTCTATATACTCGTATATGCTTTACTCCTACATACCAAAACTTTCATTTGACAACTGGTAATCACTTCGTCGCTAACTTAAATCACATATAGTTACTTGCTTCGAGTACACTAAAACTGTGGTTTTCACTTTTAGCTATGAATAACACATGGTTTTATTTAATGAGTTAAATACAAATAATAATGATACAATAAAAGACTTTTACAAGTAATACTGCTTGGTCTACTTTTAAGCAAAAATTTTGAATTAAGACCTGAACATAATGAATGTGTACCTTGCATCACTTACAGTGGTAACTTATTTACATACATTTAATTATGCTAAGATGACCCTAATATTTTTTGTAAACAATATTTTATATTGTAATAAATAATATGTAATATTATATTTGATAAATTTAGCACATACATCTTAAATATGACAGTTGGTGAGGTCAAAGCACAAAATCTGGTCGATTATTTTATACGAAAGTGAATAATCGGATTACAGTTATTTTTTATAGATTTTTATATAATAAATTATTAGCAAACTGAGTAACAACGTTTCGTAAAAGTCATAATACTGTGACTTTATTTTGTATATTTTGGTAAACATATTATTACTGAAAAGTGTCTATGAAATCATCTTTGTAATATTATATACTTGAAAAAAAATGTTAGTTTTTCATCGATGTCCATGGGTAAAGAATCTACGCTATAGTAGAGTGAGATTTCAGTCTACTTAAAAGTAAAAGATTTACACTCTATTTTTAGAGTTAAAAATCCACTCTCATTACAGTGATTTATTTCACTCATTTGTCGAGTGGAATTTCCCTTCGAATGAGCGAAATTTTACTCCAACGGGTTAAGCGTGTAATTCAATCTTTCATATGTATAATTTTTACCCAGAATTATAGGGCATATATAGGATATAAAACATAAAAAATACTGATATACATTATTTCAATTAACGTAATTTGGTTAATCAATATCAATTGAAAAGTTATAAAAAGAAACAGAAATATCACCCTTAGTAAGTAGTTTTATACTCTTTCAAATGCAAAATGAAGCCATCATAGAGCCATTCTTGGCTCAGAGGGTAAGACGCTTGCCTACCGATACAAGACGCTCAAGCAGTCGAGGGTTCGATTCCCGATGAAAATTGTCGAGAATTTTTCTTCGAGTTTTTAGTCGGGAAAAGATCTCCGATTATGGATTGTGCTTTAATACAGGACGTATGTGCCCATATAGCCTCCTCAAAAGTGTCTGAGACGCTAGAAAGCAGGTGATCGGTTTCGTTCGACCGATATTGCACAACACAACAAACAAGTATATAAAATACAAACGTAAAGCACAAAAACAGATATGCATTGTGACACATCGGTGTTCCAAAAAATGGGGGACACATGGTCATTAAATACACAGAAAGAAAGAATTAAACAATCATATTATTTCTTAAATACAAAAATAATTCATCTTATTGATTTCAAAATATCGTAAAATAAAGAAATCATTGTAAAACAAAAACGGATCAATGAATCTCAAAATATCGTTTCAATTCAGAATCTTCATTAAAAGGCGAAATAATGAGGCCTGACTTGTAAAAAATGACCGCTCCGTTCTCGAGATAAAAACGATAAAAGAATAATTTATGGTCGGAAAAGATAGGTATTTATGCTCTTTCAAATGAAAAAAAAAATTAACTATGATATTATTTCTTCTTATTCTTCTGCCTCATTTTTTTATGGCCATGGATTCCGTTGCACACCAAGTTGCTTTATATTATTTCAAACATACCAAAAAATCCGAAAAACTAAAACTCAAAAATCGAAAAACCGTTAAAAAATAAAATTCATTGAAAAACAACAAAAACTGGTTTACAGCCCCCTTTCTTTCAAGAAACAAAATCATGAAACAGCCCTGAAACATTAATTTTGACCGCGAATGTTCTGAGTAATCTTCATCCACATCTGTCCGCACACAGACACACACACACACACACACACACACACACACACACACACACACACACACACACACACACACACACACACACACACACACACACACACACACACACATACACACACACACACTGAAACACACACACACACACACACACACACACACACACACACACACACACCTATACGCATACGCACACGAGCACGCACGCACGCACGCACAGACACACAATCCTTACAGACTTTTTCTAAAAATAGTGTATTTTAACTGCTAACGTCTCAAAACAATTTTCTAACATGATTTTAGCAAAAATTGTTTTATACCCTCACGAAGCTTCCTCTATGAGTATGTAAAAACCAAATGACGGAGCCAGTAACTATATGTTTACTCGGTTTTATCAATCTTTCTATAAAATTTGGTAATATTTGGTATACAAGGGTTTTCCGGGTTGCTGATTACGAATCAAAAGTCAGAATTTCAAAAAACAAAATAGTGGAGCCAGTATCTATAGCGTTTATTCGATTTTATGCACCTCTTGATAAAAATGGGTAAAATTTAGTATACAAGGGTTTCAAGGTCGCTGATTACGAATCAAAAGTCAGAATTTCAAAAAACCAAATGACGGAGTCAGTAATTATATTGTTTACTCAATTGTACGCATCTTTCGGTGAAATTTGACCACATTCTATCGTAAGATGCATAAAAACAAGTAAATAGGTACTGGCTCCGCCATATTGCTTTCTTGAAATTCTGACTTTTGATTCGTAATCAGCGACTCCAACAACCCCTGTATACGAAATTTTACCAAATTTTATCGAAATATACATAAAATTGAATGTACATAAAAACTGTGTGCAAAATATTCAATCCTTACACTTATCCGTATCAAATCATTTTCGAACGAAGCAAAGTGAGCATAAAGAAGCATGAATGTTGCGCAAAACCACTTCTAATCAAATAACAGGATTTATACGTTGTAACGGTCGATCGTTTACACGAAGTAAAAGTCATTTATCAGTCACGTTAATCTTTCGTACATATTGCTTGCTCTCCTCAGCTATGACGAACCTATTACCCAACGGTCGTATATCGTACGCGTCTTGATCTGTGATCCCCGCTGCCGCTGCAGTGGCTCCGGCGCCTACTTGTATCGGATCTCTCTCTCTCTCTCACTCGCTCTCTCGCTTGCTCGTTTGCTGCTCGATGCCACATACATCGATGTACGCCCCGTACCTTACTGCCGGCTGATGCTGCTGTTGCCGCTGCTGCGGCTGCTACGGTGGTGAATATGTTCCTGCTCAAAAGATTCTATTGGGAATCGGGTACTTTCCGATACAAATTCCTGATTAAAACTGATTCATTTTATGCTAAATATTTATTGCGACGTGATATGTTTTAGTGAAAAAAGTTATTTTTGAAAAAATTTATGCGTTCTCCAGATATCATTCACTGTTCTTATATGAACCACTCTTTCAGTATTTTTAACTTATTTTTAGCAATTAATAGCACTTTTTACAATATATGTTGAATGGGTTTGATTATTTTTTCAATAGGATAATGCCCCATTAAATGTAAATGTTAAACCCATTAAATGTACATTGTAAAAAACGTTATTAATTATTAAAAATAAGTTAAAAATATGAAAAAAGTTGCTCATATAAGAACAACGAATGATATCTAGAGAACACATAAACTTTTGCAAAAATAACCATTTTCACATGAATATATCATGTGGCGATAAATATTTAATATAAAATTAATCGGTTTTAATTGGGAATTTGTATGGGGAAATACCTCATTCTCAATAGAATCTTTTAGACAGGGGTAGGTTCCGGCGATGGTGGAAAAGAAGGCCATTAGAGTGATTTAGGTTAGTAAAATTTGATATTTCTTAGTAAATATGGTGCTTAAGATTGATAGTGAATAAGTAAGAGTATTCTCAAATCTTTGATTCTCAAATGTTCTCATTTTTTTTCGTTTCTTTCTCTCATATAATGGAAATTACAACTGTGAGAAATTGTGATAAAATGTGTACACTATGAAAAACTGAGTTACTGCGACAAAATGTGTGAAATATTCTATATGTTTTGAAATTCTATTCCAAATGTAACCACATACAATTTTCACAGTTTTCCACGAAATTCTCATGACTGCACACTTTTAATCTGACACACACTAAAAGATACACGACGCACGAACACACATATTCGCATAGACTGACATGTATATAGACAGATATGCATATATACAAAGATTTTTTAAGTAAATAGTATAATTGAATTAATAAACTAAAAAAATTATATCTTTTATAAAAAAAAGTATTTAACCCTCATGGTTCCGCGTGGTTCCCATATGGTTCCCTTGCCAAAATGACACGAGAAAACCACATGGGAATCATATGGGAACCACATGGAAACTATACGAGAATCATATGGAAACCATGTACGAACCATGTGGTAACCAAACGACTATTTTCAGTAAGGGAGGATTTAATGCAACTTGCCTGCAAATAGAGAGAGATGGCGTGTCTGTGTAAACAAGGTTATGTACTACACAGCTCCTAACATGACATTTTGAGGATAATGAAAAATACACAAAATTTGTTATTGTTCTGCTTTATTCATGACAAAACAAGTTACCGAAGCTTTAATGTTATCTTTTTTTGACTGGACTAAATGGACAGTTTTGTAAGATGGTTGTCTAGTGATTTCTGACCACAAATTAGACAAAAATTGTTTTGTTTAAAAAGTCCGTTGAACTGATAACTCATCAAGAAAAAATATTTTTATGATGGAATTATTTTTTTTTAATGAAAAACGATCGCTTTCCGAAAAAATCTTTTAGTCATATAACGTATTTTTTTCACTTTTATGCATTAATTTACGTTTTTCAGGAAGTGAATTATAATTTTTGCTTCAAGTTTTGAAGGTTAAATACTCTATCATACTAGTCAGATGGGTCTTAGAGTTAGTGATATGTAAAATATATTTATAATGAATAGTTTTCTAAAATTATACTGAGTTTATTCTATAATGTCATTATGTTGATAAAAACACTGTTTTCTCACTAATTGGTTGTCTAAACTTTATTATTTTATACTAGTGCTCACCAAATTAATGAATCCTGCTCACATATTTAGAGAATATTCTTGAAAGTATTTAGAATAAATGTGTGCATTTTCTTTTCGAAATTATTTTGAACAGCTTTATTATTAAAAGCCATTACATTTGAGACTTCCCATGTCACCCATACCCTTCTAACATATTTTTATAATAGTTATTTATATACTCATAGGTGTATATACATGCATATATATACATATGTGTGTGTGTATGTGTGTGTGTGAGTGTATGTGTGGTGTATGCATGTATGTACACCTATGAGAAAAACACCTAAAAATATTTAGATTATTGAAAATAAAGGTGACCGGAATATATATATATATATATATATATATATATATATATATATATATATATATATATATATATATATAAATTTATTTATATATACCAACCGCGCCATAAGATGTTTCATATAAAAAAATATAGGTTATTTTCTGGAAAATCGAGAATGTAAACACACACACACACACACCTGTGTGTGATAATAACCTATATTTTTTTATGTGAAACCTCTTATGGCGCGGTTGGCGGGTAACACCGACTGTTCATACCGATATGCGTGATGCGAAAACTTCGGGCAGCCCCGTAACTACTCGGCTCTCTCCACCGCTCTAGCTCCGCCTACTCGGCTGTCTGTCGCCGCTCCGACAGTAACTACTTGGCTCTCTCCGCCGCTCCGACTACTCGGCTTTCTCTCGCCGCTTCCCTCTCTACTCTCTACCGCTTTCCTTGTATGTGTAGCGTGATGCAAACACTCCGAGCAGCCTCGTCTCGTATTTCCCCTCTACTTTCTACAGCTTTACTTGTATGGACACTCTCCTCTATCCTTTATACTTCTGTATATGCGTGTATTCATCTGTTACCGGTATACTGGTTTATTTCGTACCGTTTCTCATACATTTTTATTTAAAAAATGAATGACAGTGATAGTTTAAATGACAGAATCGAAGAAAAAACGAAACCTCCTGTCAAAACAGTAACATTTCAGGATGATCAAAATCAGAGTTCAAGAGAAATGCCTCCGCTACTGTACTTTTACAGATCCCTGCACGCTACGTAATCAACTTCTACAAGCCAAAGGTTAGTTCATAATTATTATTTATTCGTTTATCTCTTGTACACGCTCATGCATTCACACACACGGAGAGAGAGAGAGAGAGAGAGAGAGAGAGAGAGAGAGAGAGAGAGAGAGAGAGAGAGAGAGAGAGAGATACGATTTATTTTGTCATTTGGCAAAAATACATTACATAAATTGTTACTTTGTCTTTACATTAAAATCTTTGATCACTATCATAGGTCGTCAGTATATAAATTTAAGAATAATTGTTGCATAATTTGTCATTATCTAATATATCACAGTATGTCAATATCACAGTTTCATAACAATTTCTGGAGGTTCACTCATTCTTGCATACCCGTACATCCATCACGTCACAATTTAAAAACAATTACAGTTAAGCAGATACGTACACTCATCACACGCAGATAAATTCACTCACTCTTTATTAAAATACACTCTTTCTATTTTATACATTACAACATATTTCACGACTGAGAATACAAAACACGGGAGAACGGATAAATAAAATAGAAATAAAAAGATAAAATTAATAAATAAATAAGTAAATAAATAAATAAACAAATAAACAAATAAATAAATAAATAAATGAAAATAACTACCCATGTATTCCTCTGTCGTCATGAGAAATGTCAAATTAATCACCGTGCGGTTGCCTGAAGTGCCTGCCTAACGCCGTTTTAAATTTACATAAGGACGGCAGATACCTCACACTGCAGGGGAGGGAGTTCCAGAATCAGAGAGAGAGAGAGAGAGAGAGAGAGCGCATACGCTCTCTGTTTATATGCTCAGCATATAACCTAAAACGCGGGAAAATTCACATGTAAACACACGCACACGAACACACGCACACACTATATTTATATACATAAATTCGCATCTCTCTTTCTCTCTCCCTATGATTTGCTAAGCTCAATATAGCCCTACTTTCTATTAATGTTTAGCAAAAATTACATTTATATGTGTTCAAGTGCTGAAGAATCGCAGGAGATAGGGGATATTATAATTGAAGCTAGAAATTAACCAAATACATCAAATCAAATACAAATCGTGCCAGTCAGCTTAATTTTTTTTAAAACAGATTTATGTATATAACTATTTATAACTTGATTTTCTTTACTAAATTAATGCCTTTCAAATTTTAGACTCAACAATACAAATGATTTACAAAACAAACGCGCTCAACGATACCGACATACACACCGAGAAGAAATCAACAAGCGCAGAAGAGACAATTACCGAAGACAACAGAATTTACAGGCCACTGCAAGTTCTTTACATTTTGATACAATACAATCAGTTCCTTATGACGAACATTCCAGCATACAGTAAGATAATTATTATTTTTTATTTTCGTAAATGAATTAAGGGGTCACATACACCTTCAAATTGTAATTAAAAAAAATATTATAATAAGCAAAATAACATTATTTTAAATAGTAAGAACTTGGTAAATTGCCATATGTTTTTCATGTGTATAATGAAGATTTTCCAATATATATATATAGGCTTAAACACGTCTCTGTACCTTCGATCTCCTAAATGTTCTATATGTATACAGTTCTCTTCGCAAGCAAAATTTTAAAGATTTATGAAGTCTAAAGCATGAAAATAATCTTAAATTATACTTTCCATTCATTTTATATTTCATTACACATACTTATTTCATATCATTACTTTATTATTTAAAATATTATTTCAGAATGAGCAATTCAAAAGATTTTCAGAACAAATACAATCAGAAATACCGTGATACGCATAGAGAAAAAATCAATCGACGTCAAAGAGAAAGTACGAAACATAAACGAAATGAAGATAAAACAGTGTTAAATGCCGAACCAAATTTAAATTGTTCAAATTTATATGAAATACGAGATACAACACCTGATTTCGATATTGATTCGCAAGAAAGAATACAACATATGACTCAATCACACAATGTTATTTTTGTTCACTCTACGGAACAGTATTTATTTGCTTATTATTGCATATAGTTAAAACTTTCATTTTATACAATGTAAGTACATTTTTATATTTACTATAGGCCTGACAGAGGTGAAACACGCGTACCTGAACCACCAATTCCTCAGAATTATAATAATAATTTTCACCAACATAAATTTGCTCACAAATATTTCAACGACAATTTTAAAAATAATATCTTCGGAAAAGCTTGCTCAAAAAGGACTTAAAGAAATGTTCACCTTTACACGAAAATATTATCAATAGTATCTCTGTAAACATTTTCTTTTCATTTTACATTTAATATTCAATATATTAGAAAACTTACTTTTCAATGATTTTTACAGAACATAGAAGATATTACTGCAATCTACGTTTGCCCTACTTGTAAGTCAGCTTTAGATAATGTACAACAAATATAGATGTTACGGATGGATTAGCCAACGGTGCCGTTGGAACTTTGGCTCACATAGAACAAAGTGAGCAAAATGAAGTTACTCGTGTACAGTTAATTTCTCCTGGTAAAAAAACTGGTACAGTTGCCAAAAAAGGCAGCTGGCTACGTGATGGAACATAATATCGATAAAAATGCTATTCCTATTACACATCGAACTGCCAGCGTTCATCTTAACAACAACAAAATGATTGTGGGAAAAATAAATCACTTTCCAATGATACCTGGATGTGCCATGACTATTCATAAGTCTCAAGGAGGTACATATGATCAGATAGTCTATGAGTATAGTAAAACTCATTCTATTCAGCTATTGTATGTAGCTTTAGCGCGCGTGACAAGTATTGAAGGTTTGTTCATATGTAACCGTAATGATGATTTAAAATTTTATCATGGAAGAAGAATCGACCCATCAATTTTATGTTTACAAGAAGAATTCAAAAGAGTCTATTTATCTTTAAATAGACTTAATACTTTATAAGAAATAATGGCTGATTTCATGACATCGCGAGAGGGATTGACAATATTAACTTTAAACTGTCAAAGTCTCAGAAAACATGCTCCGGATTTATAAGATTCTATTACTAAAAGAAGTAACTTTTTGTTATTATCTGAAACATGGATTCCTGATGAAGAAGGTATTCCTTTACTTAATTTCAATTGTATATCTAAATTCAAACGAGCAAATGTTAGATCTGCTGGAGTTGCTATATATAAACATCGCTGAAAGCGAAACGCTGTGCTTTTCGCATAAGACACTCGCCTACTCAGAAAAGTTTGATATTTTTATATCTCTATTGAAGTAATAATTTGAGGTAGCCATAACATTTACAAACTCAATACTTACATTTATTTTATAAGCCTACAAAGAATAAATTTCTCTATTGAATATGACGAGTGACTCGCCATGACCCAACATTATATTATTGAGGTAGTCGTAATATTTACAAATAAAAGCCTACATTAAACGTATGGTCCTACAATGAATAAATAATGTTAATTAAATTACTAGCATTATATTAATAAATATTTAATAATACTTAATATACTATACCTATTAAATATTGAAGAATAAATATTCTAATGAAACCCTTTAATTTTTTCAGATTTGTTAATTTTACAATCTAAATAAAACTTTTAGGTTCCATTGGAACACATTATTTTCTGAAAGAACATAATTAAAAACTTACATATTATTACGTAAATATTGTAAAAAATTAAAGAAATATTAGTAAGAATTCTTTACACTTGTATATCTAATATATTATTATGTTATTAATTACATACGAACCTTATATAATAATAATTTATTAGGTAGTCCTGTTTAAGAATGTATATTCTTATGAATCTCATTAGTTTTTTCAGATTTGTTAATTTTACAATCGAAATAAAACTACTGAATTTCATTCGAATACTAATTAACTGAAATAGTACAAAAGAGAAAGTTATTTTTGATTATATATTTAGAAATACTTTTGTACTAAATGTTGTAAATCTTTTTATTTTCTGTTTACATATGACTAGTAATTTGTTGTATGTAAAATATTATTTAAAACTTAAAATTAATATTCATTTGAAAAAATTGTTACTAATGATACAATTAGAATAAATTAATAACGAGACTTTTTTTGCAAAAGCATTATTCCATTTAAAAAAACAGACTAAACTATTCCTGATAAATGTTGCATTACAGGGCGATACTAGTACTTACATTTGTATTTAAGTATAGTATTTTTTTTAAATATAGTAATGAGAATAATATTTCTTTGAATTATATTATTATAAATAAATTATTATCTTTCTATTACGTTTTTAATTCCGATTTTTAAATTTTCTTAAATAATATTAATAATTGGTTTATTATAATTATTTTTTATGAAATCATATTAAGATTAATCAACTGAATTTATAGACGCTAATTAGTTGTTTATTTTTATTATACTCTGTATTGCAACATAAATCAGGCAAGTTTAGCCTGTTTTTTAAAAAGGAATAATGTATTGATAATGATAATAATGCTTTAACTGTAAATTCAGTAGATTTAAAAAATTTTAATTTATAAGATAAAAATATGTTTTGATATAAATTGTGTTCATAATATTCGTATTTATTAAAAAAAAAAATTAATTTCGTATTCGAATGTTATTTATTTATTTACAAATGAGGTATTTGTAATTCAAACCATAAAGGTTTATGATCGCTGGAAATACTTTAAAAAATATGTACGTTCAAAGGAATATTACTAAAGCACAAATCAATTGTTGTATAATAATCTGTTGTTACAGATTATTTTGATACTGCTAATCTTAAATTATAATCCAACATTATATTGATTATATTTTTTGTTTCACTATCATTGTCATTTTTAATGTTTATGTTAAAATCTCCTATAAAAATAATATAGAAGTATTTTATTTTTTGATTTCTTAAAAAACATTGATTAAATTCATTGTGAAGTGAAATGATGGATATTTAGGGGATTTGTAAACAGTAATGTTAATAATAAAGGACTTTCTCTGTTTAAACGAAACATCTCGTTTTCGACTTTGTCAGGATATTTTTGTGGGGGTGTATATTCTCCTTGTAAATACAATCCAGAAGCACTAGTTAGTCGACTAAATGCTACGTATAATATTCGTTTGTCTTTAATATGGTTTATGTTTACGAATACATTTTTATATGTAGATCCTTGCGATTTATGTATTGTCATTGCTTATGCAGATTGTAGAGGAAATTGATTTCAGTTTATTCGTAATCCAGCTGATTTTGTTATATTTACGGTTCGTGAAATTCTGTGAATCGGTGTCCAATTCATTGGAATATTTTTACTTTTCATTTTTTCTATATTGAGACCTTATTTTTTCTCCTACGTGATCATCATCGAATTCTATGTAAACTTGTAATGGTATTTTGATTTTATTTTTTGTTCTTGAACAAATGTAATGTCCGTAAGTAATGTTTCTTAATTTTCCACTTGCTCCATTAGTTAATCCATCTTCAGTATCAATATTATTTGTTAAAATATATCTTGCCGTTATTTTTAATAATAATGTATTAGGTAGACCTTGCATTTTGAGACCTTATTTTTTTTCCTACGTGATCATCATCGAATTCTATGTAAACTTGTAATGGTATTTTGATTTTATTTTTTGTTCTTGAACAAATGTAATGTCCGTAAGTAATGTTTCTTAATTTTCCACTTGCTCCATTAGTTAATCCATCTTCAGTATCAATATTATTTGTTAAAATATATCTTGTCGTTATTTTTAATAATAATGTATTAGGTAGACCTTGCATTTTTTGAGCCGGTAATTGTTTTGGATTACTTCATAATTTAGTCTTAGCAGCTTCAGTTCCTTCTCCTATACAGTTGTCTATACATTTACTAATATATCCTTCTGTATTTAAAGAATTTAAAAATGTATTATTATAATGATTTACTGCATTATGTGTGCTAAATAATCTTATACAATTTTCAGGTATGTTAATATTGGGAATATTATTTATAGTGCGTGATCTAAACAAATCGTCATCAATGGGTCGTGTTGAAGCAGTAGCTAAATTATTTAGTGCTTCAGCAAATAATTTATCGTCTCTTTGTCGCATTATTTCAACTAATGTATAAATTTTAAAATTTAACCATTAAAATAGCACCTTGTAAAATTCCTAAAGTTGAATTTTGTGGTTCAAAAATCCATCAATTTAGGACAGACTTTAATTGATTAAAATTGCCACAACAATAAGTGAAATACCTCCGAATAACTCATTAGATCTAAATATTTGTTGTAATCTTTGGTTTACTTGTGCAAACATTCGTCGACCTGTCATACTTATTTCAACGATAATAATTAATTTTAAATTTTTTATTTTAGCAGCAATTGTATTTGCTGTATCTGAATTTAAGTGATTCATAGAAATTTGATTGACCGGTAAACTAAATGCGGAATGAAGAGTCATTTCACCAATATTAAATGCTGCTTTCCTATTAGGTGCACAAAGTAAAACAAATAATGAATCTGATTGTTATTTATATATTTTCATATAATAACGAGGTAATGATTGTAAAATGGTTTTAATTAATCTACTTTTGCCAACACCTGCATCTCCATTTATAAAATCAAAGAATTGTTCATTTTTTGTTCTTATTTTATGTAATAAGTCAATAGGGTATTCGTATTGTTTCTTATTTAAACTTCCAATCAATTCTTCGTATTCTTCATTCGTTACAAGTTTTGGAACAATAAATGATTCTGACTTTTTACTGGGTTCATTTAAAATATCAACTCCTATGTCAGTTTCATTATTGCCTCCTTCAAATATAAGAAATTCTGATGGTTTATCTCCATAATTACATAATTTTCTTCTTGTTCATCTGATTGAATATTTTTTAATATATCATCATAATCAATTTCAGTGTCGAATATATATTTCCTTTTATTTTGATGTATTAATTCTTTGTTATTATTGTATATCATTTTGGCATCATCAATATTCGGTTCAATTTCTCGCCATGGTTTATATAACATTAATTATTCTCGATAGTAATTTAATTCATCTTGATGTATATTGTATTTTCTATATCTAATAATTTTTGTTTTCAATCTTTTTTTTATGTATCCAGAATGATTTAACAATGGAATACTTTTTACAGTCGGCATTTTTTCATTCTCATCATTATTATCCGAAGCATCGTCATTATTAAAATCAGTATTAATATTATTATTATTTTTTTTTGTTTTTAATGTAACCATATTCAGCTGCGAAATCAGTTAAACAAATGTTTTCTAAATCTAGTGGTCTTTGTTGATAGTGTTCTATTAATCCAGGTACAACTATATCTGTAGAATTTGGATCAAGTTTATATAGTTCGTATCTTTTTTTTATTACTTTCGTACGATTTTCTATAGGAGAAGTATTAATATAAATAGAATTCCTTGTACAATTTGACAATGGCTTAGCTAATACGTGATATATTACTTCTTGTGCTGAAATTTCACTTTTATTTATGAAACAATTAGCTATAGTACGTAATTGTCGTTTAGTTGTCATATTACCTTTTGTTATTAAATCAGCACATTATTTAAGTATACTTGCCATACCTCGTTGAGATTTGTTTATGTAGTTAGCGACATAAGTTACACAACCGTAAGGAGTAAGGATACGTTTTAAATCCATATTAGCTTGATGTAATTTCAATATTATTGGATTGTAAGCATTTGTATTTATATCACAAACGTTACGTTTCAATAGAAGCATTGGTTGTTTAATATGGTATTGAATAGTTTTTATATATTCTTCTTCTGATATAGATAAATTATTTAAAAAATCATCAAACGTCATTTTATCAAATTGTATAATATTTTTACTTAGTTGATCTAATTTTTATATACTGATATTGTAATTGTTTTTTATTACAATTATTTGGAGTATTTTCAAGAGGTTCAATGATGGTTGTTTTTCTCATGGGATATCCAGGCATATTATATTTACATATTGCCATACCGTTTATAATTTTTTTTACAATTTTTGGCATGTTTGTGACCTTGATATTTTATAAAATCTTTAGCTAGTTCATTTTTAGAATCACAAGTGATATATTGATCAATAAATTTTTCAACCGAATCTTTTGATTGTGCATCATATGGATCGTATTTCGGAGCATCTTTTAACCAAAGCATGGCCTGAACATGAGGACTACCGCGGTGCTGAAATTCAATTCTATGATACATGTCAATTGTAGGATTATTTTTAAATGGCCCAAATTCTGACTGTAATAATTTAAATAAACACCTTATTTTATGATCAAAATATCTAGCGCAAGTAACTGGATCTGATTGACTTAATTTAGCTCTTTCTTGCCAAGATAAATTTTCTGCATCTTCATTTGTAATAATTTTATTTTCTAGAATTTTTACTAATATACGAATTAAATCTAACCATTGTGTTTCTGTTGCCGATAATGTTAAAAATAAGTCTGGTCTTCCTCGCTGTCTAATCATTGCCATTAAAACTTTTTTTTTCTTCCCAAAAGGAAGGACTAGATCTGTCACTTTTTAAGATTCTAAAACAATTATCATCTTGTATTAATTTATTTAGTAAAGCGTTATTTAGAATATTACTTTCAGTTACATTATTGGTTTTTCTTTTCATTCTTAAATTAATCTGTATGTGTGAAAACAATCTTTCTAATCTAACTCTACTATGATGTACAAATATTACTGGTATATTTTTTGCACATCGACGATCGTACATGCGTATTTCAGATTTAGCAACATCTGCTAATGTTATTTTTGTAGATGTTTTTTTGTAAGATCTAATTTTTCCACCATAAATTTTTGGAAAAGCTAATGACATTAAGTCATTATTATAGATGATTGAAATAGGAATTTTATTGTCTCCTGGTGTCAATTCAATTCCAACATAATTTATATATTCATCTTCAAGTACTGTTTCTATGTTTCCTGGATTTAATGGCTCTTCTTCAGTTTCTTCCCAACCATCATTATTGTCAATATCATTATTTATATTCGTAACTTCATTCATTATATTTTGATTAATGTAAATATCAATATTTTTCTGCCAAGTTTCATCTAATGTTATTTTATGTTTCATGTATACATAACTTTTTAATAGGTAATTTATTGCCTGTAAAATTTTTGATGGTCTTATAACTTGGTAATCGTAATGATGTTTATCTGTTAATCTTCTACATAGTTTTATGTGAATCAATTGAATATTGTCTGGATTTCGTGGTAATTTGCATATAAATGAATTCACATCAACTGGAACATTTACACAATTTCCTTTAAGGCCAAATTGTTATCAACTCCTAAAGTTCAAATTTGGAAAAATGGAAGTCGAGGTGAAACAAATCTTTCTTCCATTGTAGTTAAATCCAATAAATTTTCGTCTATTTTATCAAATTAAAAACCATTAATTAAAGCTAATTTAGGTATCATATTTTTTGTATGTACCTTTTAGAAGTCAAACATAAGAATATTTCGTTTTGTTCTGTTTTTATTTTGCAAATTTTAGAAATATTAATGTTTTGTATATATATGTTTTCATTTTTTGGTTTATATTTGGTTATAGATCTTTTAAAGAAAAGGCCAACACAACTTGAACAAATATGTGTTGGTCCTTCAGTTATTGATTTATAATAATTGTTAATCATTTTATCATAATTATTAAAATTGTTTTCTGTATTTATTTGTTCAGTGTCAATAATAGTGTTTACATTAACGTTTAAATTTGTTTTTTCTTTCCTTATTTTATCGTGTTCTTTTTCTTTATTTCGAAAATTAATATTTTTTCGGAGAATTCTTTTTCTTTCAGCATGTTTTATTTTTTCATTATCTCGAAAATTTTCTTTTAAGCGTAATTTTCTTACTAAGTTTCTATATTTCAATCGTTTTAATTTTATTTTTATATCAAATGAATTGGTTCGAAGTTCAATAGGTGTTAAAAGTACGAAACAATCTTTAGTTTTGATTAAATTAATAATTGTATTTAAATTATGTTTAATTTTATAATAAATTTTGTTATCTTTATTTATTTTGTTTATGTTGAAATTGGTTCTAATGTCTGTTATAATTTTACATTTTGTTGATTCTTTAGGCATAGCGCTCTTCTTACACATAAGAATTATACACGTAATTATTGTACACAATTTAGCATTGGTCAAATTATATATAGATAGATACACAATAATTACGTGTAGAATTCTTATGTATAAGAAACGCACTATGCCATTCTTTAATTGGACAGTTATTTGTTTTTATATTTGTTAGGTTCAAATTTATTAACGTTTCGTTAAAATTATCCGTAGTAACTGTCAATGGATTTAAATTTAATTCAATATCATTAATTGTATAAGAATCGTCAATAATTTGGTTTTCAAAAGTATTATTGTCTTTCGATAATTTATTCATAACGTTTTTTTAGTTTAGAATTTCTATTTGATTATTTTTAGATTCATTCAATAATGTTTCAGTATAATTGGTTGTATATTGTATATTATTAATTAATGCATCTATTTTTGGTTTGTATTACGAAAATGTTATTTTCGATTTTATTTGGAAGTTCAATTGATTTGAACTCATCTTTTGTATTTAAGTTTATTTTATTTGTGTAATTTACTATATCTGAATTGTTACTTATTTGTATTTCCTTAGAATTATCTGTTTCTTGTAATAAATTATTTTCAACAATTATTTCATTAGTGATCGATGACTTTTGATTTGGATTTACATATTCTTTTTTTCATAGTAATTTTTCGTTTTTTTCTCTTTCATAATTTGTTTTTTTTATGTATATTTATTAATGACATTTATTTTGTTAGTGAACAGTAACCTTTGATTTGAATTTAAATTTTTCACATTCTTTTTTTATCGTTATCTTTTCTTTTATTCTCTTTTTTATTTTGTTCTTCTATATATTTATTTTTGATTTGAAATGTTTCATGTAAGTTATTTTGATTATTTACTATATTAAGTGTAGATGATTTTTCATTGTGATTTAAATCTTGTTTTTTGTAATAATTATTCTTCTTTTTTTGTTTTTTATTCTAATCGGTGGAATATGCATTTTGATTTTGACATTGATTTTGATATTTATTAAGATTTTCTATCAATACCGTACAATTAAATTTATTATTATAATATTTTTCTAGTGATTGTTTTTCGTTAAGTTGTGATTTACTATTATGATTTTCCGGTTTATTTGATTCTTGATGTTTTATTAATTTATTTGAAACAATATCTTTTTTTTCTGAAATAATTTTATTATTTATAGTATTTGACATTGAAGTAGTGTCCATTAAATTATTGCTATTTTTTTCTTTATTTACATTTTTTTATGAATAATATCTATATCATGCGTATCATCTTTATTATATTTTGATATATGATTTAATTTTTTTAAATTATTTTGCAGATTTTGTGTAGATTTAAGAATTGTATTCTGGTTTAAATCAATAGTTGAAATTTGTTTTGTTATGGTTTGAATGTTACTATTTTCTTTAAGTATGTAATTATCACTGTTATTTAATTTATCTTTAATTGTACGTTCACTATTTATTGGATTTTTATTACATTTTGATTGTAAATATTCTCTTTGTTTAAATTGAGGTAATTGTTCAATATTTTTTGGACTCGTATTACAATTTGATTTTAAATTTTCTTTTTGATTTAGTTCAAATAATTGTGATTTTTTAGTTAAAGTGAGATTAACTAGATTATTGTCTCGAATATAGTCGAAGTGACCTCCAGTTCTATTGCCTGAAAATAATAACTGTAAAGAATTCTCAATGTTATTATCACTATTATTTATTCTAAATATAAAATTGATTTGATTATTTTGGTTTTCATATAAAACTACAGTTCGATTGTAAATTCTAACAAATATACGTTTATAAAAAGTACTCATCTTTCCTAGTTAGATTATATAATCCTGTTGATTTTTACTATTAAATAAACTTAAAATTTTCTATATATAAAATTCAACTATATATTATTGGAAAGTACTGGCTATTATATTATTATCAGGTTATTATAAATAAAATTGTCTCACAAATAATTCTCATATAAATATAAATTTAATAAAAAGTACTTATATCTCCTAGGATGATTATAATCCTGTTGATTGTTGTTATTAAGTAAACTTAAAATATTTTAATAAATATTATAAATTAATAAGTGAATGAAAACTTAAAATGTTTTAATACATATTAGAAATTAATAAATGAAGTAGTATTGTCGACTAGAAGTGTAGAATTGATATCGAATGGCTAACTTTAGAGTACTCCGAGTTAACCACGTGTAATTTTGTACCACGAAGTTATCATAGATAACTTCACGGTACAAAATTTCACCAGTTCAATTCGGTATATTCTGAAGTTATCCATTTGAAGTTAATTCTGCACTTCTGGTCTCTAACGCTGTTTCCAATTACATGCGATGAATAAAAGACTTTATCTTAATACACACTGTGATATATTTGGGAAGATAGACTATATGGATTGAACATGGTAAGTTTATTAGTGTAAACCATTAAACAGGTACGAGAACAGGTATCCATCTAGTAGAGAAATGTTCATTTCTTATGTAAGAAAGGTATGACAGTTATATCAAGTGCTGATATTAGATTTTGATACTCGTATCCAATTTTGATTGATAGTGAATATATTATTTTCTGCAAGTAATATTAAATATTGCGGATTATATCGTAGCTATTAATTGTTATTATTTACCATTATTTGCCATTATTTATTATTGTTTGCTATTATTTGTTATTCTTTGCTATTATCTTTTTATTATTTGCTATTATTTATCGTTATTTTTTATTTATTATTATTTAATTATTTATAAGCATTAGTTTATATTAAAATTTATCAAATATTATTGATCACAATTATTAATTATTATGCTTCAATTATTTTTATAAATAAAGCAAAATTTTTTAGATTGTATGAAGCGGGATTATAAGAAGACATAATTTTAAGGTTTTTATTTCAAAACATTTTACATTGCACATAAAGGATATTTATGTATTGTAAGTTAAGTTACGAGTAGAGGCTAGGTCCAGTGGGAAATTGAGTTTTATGAGAGCGTTGTACACAAAAAACTAATATAAATAATTTAAGTTACTGAAAAACATGAAATACAATTTATTATTGTATTGAAATTGAAGGTGATGCTGACCCATTAAAGAAAATTTTTTGTAACTACCATCTCCGGTTCATCATCTCCATAGTCTACAGCTAGTGCTGGATAGTTTTCTATTAATTTCAGCTGAGATTTGGTTCCGTTTATTGCCCTTCTAGCATAATTTTTGGTCAGCCCTAAGTAATAAAAATAATTTCAAATAACCACGAACAACAATTGATAATCATCGATAATTTCAAATAAAAGCAAATAATGACAAATATTAGCAAATAATGAAAAATAATTACAAATATAAAAGTCCGAATTCAAACTAAATTTATCGATATTTTTTGTCATTATTTGTTATTATTTTTTTTGTACTTATTTGTAATTATTTGTCATTATTTTTTTTGTACTTCTACCAGGGTAGTTATTAAAAATGTTATACTTATTATTTAATTTAATTTTAATGGTTAGAAAATGGTGTTGGCCAGAATAATATTGAAAATTCTGGTGGTGAAGCTGCTAATGGCCAGGGCATTCACCCTGGTGATGTTGTTGTGGATGGCCAGGATAATCACCAGGTTATAGCGTTGGTGCCAATAATGAACCAATTCCTTAGAATATTTATTTATTTATTTATTTATTCTAGAGTTACATAGAAATTATTTACACAATAACACACTATATCGCCGCAAATCCTGCAGAGGAAATTGGTATTCCCTGTTCGCAGGTCCAGATTAACAACAAAAATAAAAATAAAAAGTCCTCGTTCGTTTTACTGTATTCATTACAGCAAAAACCTCCAGCCATACTAAACCGTACAATGCAAGTACCATTCATTCATAAGGATAGAATGTATCCACGTCGAACTTCCAGACATGGATCATTCCATCCTTCACCATTCATTCATACCTACTTTGGTTGGGTTATGAAGGTCTTCTGACTCTTCATCCCAACTCTATATAACATTATTAATAATTTATTAAAAATTTAACAGTGATATATACCCTCTCTTTAACATTTCCATATAAATCCTTATTAATTAATATTATCATTATAAATTGTGTTAAAGATTCTATATTTTTATATAGTTAGTAATAATATGACGACTACATTATATTAATTCACGTTAATTAAGATTACATTGCACATGCTTAAAATTCTATATTTTTGTACATTTTTCTTCGATAATATAAATATTTTTATTCTTATAATTTAATCATTCTGACCTAGCACTATAATATTACCAATACCTCACTAACATGGATCTTGCCGTCGTAAATTTTTCTATTGTCGTGTGTTATCTCTTGCCTATAATATTCTTTCTATGGTGTTGAGCCTAGCCGGGCAAGTAAGTCTAACAGCACAGGTAACTCTGTAAAGTGGGAACATTTCTTTATGTTGGTTAGCTGAATCACATTTGCAGTTTCATGTAAAGACTATATCGCCAATAACTACAATATCATTATAAGAGCGCCATCACAGTAAACTGCCTCTAAGCGTTCACTTACCGACGTTGGATATCAAAAATCATAAAATTGCATGACCAACTCATAAAGAGTGGCATCGGATGTTAATGGTATGATTCGCTTGTTGAATGATCGTGCCCGCCGCAGGAGGTGGTTGCATTTACCTGCAAATAAGTTAGTCCGTGTATTTATTTGAGTTTTACGCAAGCACCGAGCTTCGTAGACCGACGCTGCTATCATCAACCAGCGCCAAGCTTCCCAATAAACAAAACCTGTCTTTAAGACGACTTTGCAATACGAAACATGTCTTTAAGATAGTTTTTGTTTACTGGGTTCGTACACCTGCGCTGGCTTTTTACGCAAGCACCGAGCTTCGTAGACCGACGCTGCCATCATCAACCAGCGCCAAGCTTCCCAGTAAACAAAACCTGTCTTTAAGACGACTTTGCAATACAAAAACATGTCTTTCAGATAGTTTTTGTTTACTCGGTTCGTACACCTGCGCTGGCTTTTTACGCAAGCACCGAGCTTCGTAGATCGACGCTGCCATTATCAACCAGCGCCAAGCTTCCCAATAAACAAAACCTGTCTTTAAGACGACTTTGCAATACAAAAACATGTCTTTAAGATAGTTTTTGTTTACTGGGTTCGTACACCTGCGCTGGCTTTTTAATCCAGCGCCGAGTTTCGTAGACCGGCGCATGGCTTTGCTGGATTTTTAATACAGCGCCGAACTCCTTAGACCGGTGCTGGCTTTATAATCCAGCGACGAGCTCCGTAGACCGGCGCTGGCTTTGCTGGTTATTTAATCCAGCACCGAGCTCCTCAGACCGGCGCTGGCTTTTTAATCCACAGCCGAGCTTCGTAGACCGACGCTGGCTTTTTCATCCAGCGCCAAGCTCCTTAGATCGGTGCTGGCTTTTAAATCAGGGCCGGGCTCCGTAGTCCGGCGCTGGCTTTGCTGTTTTTTTAATCCAGCACCGATCTCATTAGACCGGCGCTGGCTTTGCTGGCTTTTTAATCCATAGCCGAGCTCCTTAAACCGGTGCTGGCTTTTTAATCCAGCACCGAGTTTCGTAGACCGACGCTGGCTTTTTCATCCAGCGTCAAGTTTCGTAGACCGTCGCTGGCTTTTTAATCCAGCGCTGAACTCCTTAGACCGACGCTGGCTTTTTAATCCAGCGCCGAGTTCCATAGACCGGCGCTGGCTTTTAATCCAGCGCCAAGCTCCGTAGATCGGCGCTGGCTTTTTAACCCATCGCCGGGCTCCGCAGCCTGGCGCTGGCTTTTTAATCCAACGCCGGGCTCCGTAGACCGGCGCTGGCATCGGAAACCATAGTGCCGGGCAGGCCGAGCTGCGTAGAGTCGTAGACCCTACAAGGAAAGAAGTTTTAGAGCATTATAGCCTCTATAGGTACCACTATGATGCCAATTATGATAGCACTATAGGACTAGGATATGAGAGAGCTTTGCTCTTTTTCTGAGTCCATCACGTTTTCACAACAATGGCTCAGTAGCGTTCCCATAATTTCGTGCAATTATGTTCCCCGCCATAGGTTGGTGAAACCTGTCGAGACTGCCAAGCTAAACATAACCCTAATTTTCTCATATTGTATCCAGATCTAAAGTCAACACTGGGTCAGAAGAGCATTTTTAATGTAATAAGGCAACTGAATTTGCAAACAGTATTATACTTGCAGTTTGATAATTAGATTAAAAAGATCCTTCTGACTCAGCGCTGACTTTAGTTCTGAATAAAACGTAAGAATTTTATATGTTAGTTTTGATCACATTTAAAAAAATTTGTTTTAAGTAATTTCTCATAATCAATAGGGCAAGGTAATGGTGTGAGCGAAATTGCAAAAGATTACTTAAAGTAGTTTGAGAGAATAGAGTAAATCAAACTTTCAGAAAAACCTATACACAGATAATAAGATTTAGAATTTAATCGTTCAGGGTAAAATAAAGATATAATATAAGCTACCTAGATTTTCTAATATTTTTACTTTTAATATCTGTGTATTGGTTATTCTGAAAGTTTGATCTATTTTATATTCTCTTAAACTACAAGAAGTTATTATGGATTATGAAAACAAATTTAAAAAATACTTCTTAGAAACTAACATATAATATTTTCATGTTTTATACAGATATAAAGTCAACGCTTGCTCAGAAGGGTCTATTAATGTAGTTATAAAACTATAATTAATACAATGTTTACAAGTTCATGTTTATAATTACATAAAAAAGACTCTTTTTACCCAGCGTTGACTAGATATCTGAATAAAACATGAAAATACTATAAGGTTCTTTCCAAGAAATTGTTTTTTAATATTTATTTTAAGCGAATTTTCATAATCAAATAGGGCTATGTAATGGTTTAAGTAAAATTGCAAAAGATTCCTTCAAGTAGTTTAAAAGAAAATGGAGTCAATCAAACGTTCAAGTTACCCATACACAAATATTTATTTATTTGAAAGTAACGCATAATAAACTCATGTTCTATTCAGATATCTAGTCAACGCTGGATGATAAGAGTCTCGGCGCTGGATTTCAAAGCCAGCAAAGCCAGCGCTGGTCTAAGGAGCTCGGCACTGGATTAAAAAGCCAGCAAAGCCAGCGACGGTCTACGAAACTCGGCGCTGGATGAAAAAGCCATCGTCGGTCTACGAAGGTCGGCACTGTATTAAAAAGCCAGCGCAGGTGTACGAACCCAGTAAACAAAAACTATCTGAAAGACATGTTTTTGTATTGCAAAGTCGTCTTAAAGACAGGTTTTGTTTACTGGGAAGCTTGGCGCTGGTTGATGATGGCAGCGTCGGTCTACGAAGCTCGGTGCTTACGTCAAACTCAATTCAACAAGTGAATCATACCATTAATATCCGATGCCACTCTTTATGAGTTGGTCATGCAATTTTATGATTTTTGATATCCAACGTCGGTAAGTGAACGCTTAGGGGCAGTCTACTGTGATGGCGCTCTAAGATGATTGTTGTTTAAGTGGATACATTGAGTTAGTGAAAATTTGTTTTCCTCTTATTCCTCTGTCAAAATAAAAAATCGCCTTGTTCGATCATAGGTAGTTGATATCTCCGTATGTCCTTCTGTGACCTGCTGATTTGTTAATCTTCTGTCCAGGTGCAGCCGTTGCTTCCAGTTTTCTAGCTTTCTTATTGTTCTTTTCAGCCATTTCATCAATCTTGGTGAAGACCGTTTCTACTGGTTGATATTTTTCTATATTTGGATCTTTATTAACATCTAAATCATTATTTGCTCCTTTAACAAATTTTATGTATTTGATATTTGCTTTTCCGTTTTTTGTTTTGTGTATCCATATATTTATTATTTCGTTTCGTATATTATATAGACTATTGCTGATTTTTGGATACGAGTTTATCATTTTATTGTAATTGTAGTTGGAGATACGTCGATGTTTGCGATTACTGTATGTTTTACATTTGCCCTTAGTACAAATGTATGTTCTAATATCAATCATTATACTATTAGCCAATACTGAGTCTTCTCTGGATCCATACATTCTAACGTCAAGTTTGTTTTCAATGAGAGCTGCTTTTCTCTGCTGCAGTAAAAACTGTAATTTAGAGGATATTTGGCACTGGTATACACATTCGTCTCGTTTGCACAGCGATAAGAGCCATAATTTAAATTGTTGGCAATGTATTGTCGTTGCAGTGTTTATTTCATTTATTATTTCTCAACCAATCCTGTATCTTTTTTATATTTGTTTTTTTTTTGTATATCTAACATTTTTAGTTCGTTTGGCAATTTGTTTATTGTTTCTTGTTTTACTCGTCAAGTTGATACTGATCTTTAAAATTTTCATAGTTATACCGAAGACTCTCATTTGCAAATAATTGCTGTAGGTTAAGAGGAATTATTTTTTGAAAAGTATTTTTATTTATAATTTTTAAAATTTTTGTTTGGATTGTTTGCAATAAGTGTAGTTTGTTTTGATACGCACCACTCCACGCAATTATACCATAACTAATAAGGCTGTGGAAGAAAGCATAGTATATATTTTTTAAAGTATTAGTTTCCATGAATTTAGAAATTTTTTAAAAGATGAAAATCAGGTATCTTGTCTTATTTATAAGATATTCAATATGTTTGGTCCATCTCATATTCTCATCGAAAATTATACGCAAATATTTTGCTTCATCCACTCTCTTTAGTTTTTTATTATTGATTTTAATTTCAATTTTCTGTGATACACTGACACGATAGTTTCCAAAAGTTATATAAACAGGTTTTTGTATATTTAATGTTAATTTATTTAGTCTAAGCCATGTTGAGACATCTTCTAAGTATTTGTTCATTTTGTTTTCAACTTCAGACCAAGTTTTTCCATTTGCTATTACAGCAGTGCCATCTGCATAGGACAGGATGGAATTGTTTGGCATGTTTGTTAGCAAGTCATTCACATAAAGTATAAAAAGTAGAGGCCCAAGTACAGTCCCTTGAGGGACACCGGTATTAACGTTTTCAAATTCACTTACATGTGAACCTACTCTTACTTTTTGTTTTCTATTGGTTAAATAACTTGTAATTAGTTTATGCGCCTTTCCTCTTATACCATATCATTAAAGCTTATCTAACAGTATTTTATGATTTTCTGTGTCAAAAGCTTTAGTGCCAATATTTTTGATAAATCCAAATTGTTTTTTACTTAATATATTACTATGGCTTATAAAGTCTATAATTCTATTGTGTATAATTTTTTCAAAAATTTTTACTATATTTGATATTAACGATATAGGTCTATAGTTTCTCATATCATTTGTTTCTACTGCTTTGTATATTGGTATCACTTCAGCCTCCTTCAGCATATCTGGCCAAATTGGCGTTTCGATACAGCGATTAATTAAGTTTTAGCTATAGTTTTCAATGCCTTTGCATTAATATTATCTACACCACCATTTTTCGGTTTTAAATTGTTTATTATCTTTATAATTTTAAATTCGTTTGTAGGTTTTATAAAGATTATTTTTGGATTACTTTTAGGTAGTTCTAATTTTTCATCTTTTGGTATCTTTATTTTCTTATTCAGTGTTTCTCCAAGTTTGCAATACTACTTATTCATTTTGTTCGCAATTTCTTTCCTACTTTTAATTATTCTATTATCTTCAGTTTTCAACTGAATAATAGTAGTATTGTTTCTGATTTTATTTTTTCCCAATTTTATTATTTATACAAGCCCAGAGATTTCTTGGCTCATTTCTATTAATCTCTATTGTTTTCTTATCATATTCTATTTTTGCTGCTTTAATTACCTTATCTAGAGTTTTAACAAATTTTTTGTAATTGTCTTTGAGTTCATCATTATCTGGATTATGTTTTAGTCGTTTGTATAGTATTTCTTTTGTATTACAAGAGTTCAATATTGCACTTGTTATCCAGTCTTTCCTGGGGATTTTCTTGGAGTTGCGCAAATTTGGTTTTTCGTATTTTGATTTTTCAATGCAAATTTTAATTTCTTTTATTATTTCCTTAATAGTTTCATTTGGATCTTTTGTATTTTTCAATTTTGACGAACTTACTTTCATAGCATTATTGAATAATTTTTTGTAATTATAATAATACCTGTTAATTTTTGTCTCTTTATTTGAGTTAGGTCTACCATTTTTTATTTCTAAAAATAATGGATAATGATCAGATATGGGCACCATAAGTGTTAGTGATTTAGTGATGAGGAAGTCTGTTTTGATAAAAATGTTATCAATACATGTTCCTTTATCCGTAGTTATACTTGATGGTCGTGTGGTATTTGTAAATTCTGGGAGAAATTTTTTTTCCAATTGGTTGTTTATGAAATCTACGCTGATAGCATTATAATCCTGTATATTTATATTAAAATCGCCAATTATAATATGATTTTTTGCTTTTATTTTTTGTTCTAAATAAGTTTTGAAATTCAGATTAAATTCAGAACAATTCAGTCTGTGTGCTCTATATAGAGATGAAATTTCTATGTTTGATATTTTAGTTTGCTTATTTCTATCGTTTCATTAGTGTGTATAATATTTTCTTTTACGTATACCACTACACCATCATTTTTATTAATTTTCCCGAAGTTATAATATAATTTGTAGTTCTTAATTCTATAATACTGATACAATAACATATGGTTTTATCTTAAGACTTTTAATAAAGATTTGAAGCTTTTCAAAATTAGCATTGAGGCTTCTAATATTTAAGTATAAAATCAAACTATTGTTACTATTTCTTTCTTTGTTAAAAGTCTCAATATCCCTATATAATCTCTCTTGTTTCTGAATGCTATTTTGTATTTCTTCAATTAAGTTTATTTGTGCTTCCATTATGTAGTTGCTGTTGGTTCTGGTGTAGGTTCTGGCCTTGTTGATAATGTCAGGTATTCTTTGTTTTGTTGTTGTGTAGGGGAATTGGGTGCGCTTAGTTTATTTACTATACTCTTCACTGATTTTACCTGTCTTTGGTAAAGTAGTTTATTAGTTTGTATATTACGTATTTGTTGTAGTGCACTTGATTCATTCCATGCCGGTAATGTAGGCGCGACCAGGTAATCAATAGAGTTAATATATTTTTTTGTTTTATTTTTAAGTATACTACACTTGAGTCTGTCTGTTGGTATGTGATCCGTTGGTAAGCTTGTTCTGTATTTAGAATTGTTATAATTACAGTTAACACATTCCGTTTTGGTATTTTTACATTGACTCATATTGTGTGTTTCAGAGCACTTAATGCATGCATAATCATTTCTACATTTGGATGCATTATGACCATATCTTCCACAGTTGAAGCAAGGGGTGACGTTTATCAGATCTTAAGCTTTGCACAATTGATGACCTACAAAGATCTTGTTATTGTTTTCACGTATAAACTTGTAAATTTCTGGTGATACTTCCTTTAGAACTGTACTGGGTTTGTTTATTTTATTAGTGTACATGTGCAGTACTGAGCCATTGTTATTTAATTGCTAGAAATTTCTTTCATTGATATCATTTTCTATATCCTGTTCTTCCATATTTGTAGTATTGTTTATACCGATAATTTTTATTTTTAGGTTACCTTGTTGTTCTATCTTGATTTCACAATTTATTAGGTTATCATTTACAACAGTCTCCGCTGTTTCTAGACTTTTCATATTCATACAACTAATTTCTATTTCTTTATCATTCTTCTTGCGAATGAACTTAGTTTGGATATTCTTTTCTGAAACTAAGCAGTTCGTGAGTAATTGTATTGTATTTTCCTGGTTGGGGTCATTGGCCTTAATCGTTATTCTAGGAACTCGCTTCGGTTTCGTCCTAATATCACTCATCACTTCTGTATATGTTTTAATACTTATCGGTATCTCAGTATTTTTTTGTTTTTGCAGTTCTATAAAGTCTTTCTGCAATTGGTTTTTATGTTGCAATTCTGTCACTAGTTGCTTGAGTAAGGTATTCTCAGCTATTAAATTGTCCATTTCACTTTCATCTTCTTTGATTGCTGCATTATGTTTTTCCACTGTTTTGTTGTGTAGTTCTTGCAGCAATTCTTCTCTGATTTCTTCAGATTTTTTCAGTTTTATTAGTGCAATAATTTTTTTTGCCACATCACTTACCATATGTTTATTAGATTTATAGGTTATGTCTCTTAGAATATGGTCTGGGCAAATTATCAAATGTTCACCTACGTATTTGGGATGTTTTGTTTTATCGAAATCACTCTTATGGTATGCATTTTCACAGATTATGCAAATTACAGTTTTAACTGTTGTAGTAGGATGACACTTATAATATTTACGATCAGACTTATCCGGAGGTTCTTTCGCGTTCGACGCCATGATGGCGGAATTTTGATATGGTAAAGTATTTTTCAAATTATTTTGTATTTATTAAGCATGTGGTATTTAAAAATCAAATTTTTGAAATATTATAATAATATATGTCAAAATATACTCTATTATAATATATGTAAAAAAATTTGTTAGGGAACTATGTAAAAAATATGTTAAAGAAACATGTATTAAGTTTGAGATTAATGTTTCTAATAAGTATTGAAGTATTCCAGTAAGTATTGAATTAAATCAAATTATATTCAAATTTTATGCTTAATATATATTTCTTTGGTATGTATCTTAAAATTTTTTGAAATTTTAGTAAGTTTCTATAGAGTTAAGTTAAATTTTGCTTTGCAGAAAATGCAAAATTTGTTTTTTTTGAGTGTGCAGATTATATTAAACTTTTTGATAATAAATTGTTAAAATAATGTAAGCTATATATAAAAGGTTTATTTATGAAACTTTGTATTTGACAAATGCATTAATATTATATAAATAAAAGTACAATAACAAAAATAGGTAATATCGTAATGATTACAAACAACAATACGAGGGTAGTTCAATAAGTCTTTAGAATGACCAACAGATGGCGCGCGAATCGCTCCAAATCATCTGTTTTCAGTCAGCACCACTCCCGACTAGATATATGGTGCAGTCACAGTCCACATCTTCTGAGTTTACGTGTTTTTATAACCAATTGAAAAAAAAAAATTGCTTGTTAAGAAAAATGGAAAAAAACGAGTTCAGAGCGGTAATTAAACATTTTCATTTAAAGGGTTTAACTCCATATGAGATAAAAAATGAATTGGACTCAGTTCATGGCACATCTGCCCCTGCCTTAGCAACGGTTTATAACTGGGTAAATGAATTTAAGCGTGGTCGTACATCAATAAGTGACGAACCACGTTCAGGAAGGCCCGTAGAAGCAACTACTCTCGAAATCATCAATAAAATCCACGATATGGTGTTGAAGGATAGAAGATTAAAAGTGCGTGAGTTAGCTGAGGCCACAAGGATATCTATAGGTGCAGTTGTTTCAATTCTACATGAAAAATTAGGCATGAAAAAGCTATCGGCAAGATGGGTGCCGCGTTTGCTCTCAGCTGAGAATAAACGCAATAGAGTGGTCGCCTCTGAGGCTCTTTTGGCGCGCATAAGTCGGAATCCTGAGGAATTTTTTTGTCGATTTGTGACTGTGGATGAAACATGGATACACCACTACACTCCTGAGACAAAGGAACAATCCAAACAGTGGATTTCCACAGGCGAACCAGCTCCAAAGAAGGCAAAGACCGTAAAGTCAGCTGGTAAGGTTATGGCTACAGTTTTTTGGGATGTACGTGGAATTATACTTATTGACTACTTGGAAAAGGGTAAAACAATTACTGGTGAGTATTATGCATCATTATTAGAGCAGCTGAAAGAAGAAATTAAAAAAAAACGACCACATTTGGCGAGAAAAAAAATTCTCTTTCATCACGACAACGCCCGAGTTCACACATGCTTCGTTTCAATGGCTAAAATTGAAGAACTAAAATTCGAATTAGTCGAACACCCACCGTATTCACCAGATTTAGCCCCCAGTGACTTTTTATTATTTCCAAACTTGAAAAAATGGCTCGGTGGACAGAGATTTACGGACAACGAAGACGTCATTGCCTCTGTAAGTGCTTATTTTGAGGAACTTCCGAAAACGCACTTTTCTGAAGGATTAAAAAAAACTTAAAAAGCGATTGACCAAGTGTATAGAGCTCCAAGGAGATTATGTTGAAAAATAAAAAAAAATTTACCCAAAAAAAATTGTTTTTATACTTTATTCTAAAGACTTATTGAACTACCCTCGTAAATTGTAGTAAACCGATTGTCGTGATACAAATTTCTTAACAATATTACAAGGTATTGAAAATATATCACTATAATGTCGATCACTATTTTCTAAAAAATTTAATGATGATTTAGATATGTTAACAAAATATTAAAAAATTCAAAAGTCGTAATACCTGTATTTAAATTAAAAGTGCAATCTAAATATGCTTTTGGTTAAAAGTTGTTCACTTTACGTTGTTGTTTAATTTATAATGAATTTTTCAAACTTGATCAGTTAAATTTAAATAAATTTCACACAAAGCAACCATAATTTTTTATATGTAATGAATAGTTAATAAAAGTAAAAAAAAATACTTATCTAAATACAACTAATAATACTCGATACTGTATCCAGTTTCATAAATACTTAAGTATTTTAATAACTTCTGATTCTTTTAAAAGGAAATTGTGTACACCCACACTACAGTGAGAATCTCTAAATTGATAGATGATTCTCTATACTCTTATTTAAAACATTATCATTATAGAAATTAAGGGTTTAAATAAACTTAATTATTACAACTTGAGAGGTTAAATATACAATTAGTAGTCGTATGTCATTAGTGCCATGTAGCAGACGGCAACGATGATGTAATACAATATGCTGACAGCGAATAAGGCCTATTCACGCTAAAAAGAACAGGAACAGATATAAGATTTAACATAAGTTAGTATATATGTATATATGAAGAACAGGAACGGATATAGGAAAAAGAGTGCTATTCCCTTGCTAAAAATGTCCAATTAAAACCGATTTAAAGTATAATAGATTTTAATAGGAAATTTTAATCGGGTAATACCCTATTAAAACCAATGTAATCAATTAAAACGTATTTGAATAGATTATAAAAAATGAATATGCTCTAATCAGATTTAATAAGATGTATTCTTAAATAAGATAATTATTTTGTATAAGAATATAACAGATTATATCCGATTAGAGTATATTAATTTTTATACTCCATTTAAATACGTTTTAATTGGTTTAAATAGGTTTTAATCGGACATTTTTAGCAGGAACCTCATATATATAGATATATTAATTCATACTAAATCTTATACCTATTCCTCGTATATACAGATATACAAACTCATGTTAAATCTTATATCTGTGTTATGTTCCTTTTTGTGTGCAATGGGTCTAAAAACAGTAAAACCCCGCATGAACATAATCACGGATAAGTTTTCCAGTACAACAACGAGCTTTAACATTTGATAAATATCATCCACAGAATATAAATACTATATAGCTTATTCACAGAGATGCATATATAAAATGATTATAATACAACGTATGATGGAATACGTTTTATTCAATTTAATTAATTTCAATTCATTAATTCTGATGGAAATTCTACATTGATATTAGTATAATATTATGATGTTATACTGACTATATATGTAAATTGCGAGCGAAGCGAGCGTTCATAGCTAGTAATTATTTTCAAATTAATTAAAAAAAAATTATTTATAATAAATTTACAATTTTCTTTTTGCAGAATATTTTTATGAATAATGTGTTGGGGGAGCTCCAAATGCTGCGCAATACATTACAGCAGCAGGATGAGTTTATCAGAAGATTGCAGCTAAATGACGGTAAAACAAGAAATAAACTTAATAATTTTGAAATTACTAAAAAATAGTTTATTGAAAGTTATGAAATTACGTTTAAATACAGTAATAAATTAAAGTTTAATGTTAATTCAATACGATTCTTTTATATTCTTTAAAGTTTTCTAATCATAATATTGTTATTGCACTTGAAAATAATTAAAAATTAAAATAACTTATAATTATTGTACGAATGTGATATTATATTTATAAAAATTAAGATTACCACCTTCAGAGTAGAGTATTCTTTTATTAAACTCATTTGAATTCGTTATGTTTTCCGTATTAACATCATTCTCATCGTTATAATCATGCTGCATAGAATTATTTTCATCACTCGTTTTAGGCGAATAATCTTCAGGTATAATAGTTAAACTAATTTTAAAAATACTTTGGTCTCCGTTATCCATGGCTTTGATAATAACGTTTCCTATTAAATTTCTATGTTCAATAATTCTGCTAAGAAGCTCTTCAGCATTAGCGTAAACAACAGGTCGTTGTTATTTTTTGGTTGCATTTTCACAATCAAATTCAAAGATACCTGTTTTATAAACATCTTTTACGAGGGTAGTTCAATAAGTCTTTAGAATAAAGTATAAAAACAATTTTTTTTGGGTAAATTTTTTTTTATTATTCAACATAATCTCCTTGGAGCTCTATAGACTTGGTCAATCGCTTTTTAAGTTTTTTTAATCCTTCAGAAAAGTGCGTTTTCGGAAGTTCCTCAAAATAAGCACTTACAGAGGCAATGACGTCTTCGTTGTCCGTAAATCTCTGTCCACCGAGCCATTTTTTCAAGTTTGGAAATAAGAAAAAGTCACTGGGGGCTAAATCTGGTGAATACGGTGGGTGTTCGACCAATTCGAATTTTAGTTCTTCAATTTTAGCCATTGAAACGAAGCATGTGTGAACTCGGGCGTTGTCGTGATGAAAGAGAATTTTTTTTCTCGCCAAATGTGGTCGTTTTTTTTTAATTTCTTCTTTCAGCTGCTCTAATAATGATGCATAATACTCACCAGTAATTGTTTTGCCCTTTTCCAAGTAGTCAATAAGTATAATTCCACGTGCATCCCAAAAAACTGTAGCCATAACCTTACCAGCTGACTTTACGGTCTTTGCCTTCTTTGGAGCTGGTTCGCCTGTGGAAATCCACTGTTTGGATTGTTCCTTTGTCTCAGGAGTGTAGTGGTGTATCCATGTTTCATCCACAGTCACAAATCGACGAAAAAATTCCTCAGGATTCCGACTTATGCGCGCCAAAAGAGCCTCGGAGGCGACCACTCTATTGCGTTTATTCTCAGCTGAGAGCAAACGCGGCACCCATCTTGCCGATAGCTTTTTCATGCCTAATTTTTCATGTAGAATTGAAACAACTGCACCTATAGATATCCTTGTGGCCTCAGCTAACTCACGCACTTTTAATCTTCTATCCTTCAACACCATATCGTGGATTTTATTGATGATTTCGGGAGTAGTTGCTTCTACGGGCCTTCCTGAACGTGGTTCGTCACTTATTGATGTAAGACCACGCTTAAATTCATTTACCCAGTTATAAACCGTTGCTAAGGCAGGGGCAGATGTGCCGTGAACTGAGTCCAATTCATTTTTTATCTCATATGGAGTTAAACCCTTTAAATGAAAATGTTTAATTACCGCTCTGAACTCGTTTTTTTCCATTTGTCTTAACGAGCAATTTTTTTTTTTCAATTGGTTATTAAAACACGTAAACTCAGAAGATGTGGACTGTGACTGCACCATATATCTAGTCGGGAGCCGTGCTGACTGAAAACAGATGATTTGGAGCGATTCGCGCGCCATCTGTTGGTCATTCTAAAGACTTATTGAACTACCCTCGTAATAAACTAGATTTTTCCGACATATGCTCTCGATAATTTTTAGGTACAGACATTCGCTCAACATTACATCTTAATAAGTTAGTAATTTGTTTCATTTGTTGTTGTGAAGATCTAACTTGACTCGAAAATTATCTAAATTATCTTGTTCAAACATAACGTCTTTCTTTTCTGTTTTATTTAATGTAATCCTCATAGTCTTCCCACCAGTACTTAAATTTAAATTTGTTGTTGAATTTTTTCAGGAACTTTTTCAATTATTTTTATTACATTATCCTTAACATTTTTACAAGTATGAGTTTTACCTCTACCAATTTCTTGAAAACATTTAACACACAATTTAATTGAATCAGCAATATCACTATTTTGTTTTGACAAAAGTTGCTTTGATTCTTGTGATTCATAAAATCCAGTAGAAATATCAATTTCCTTATTTATGTATCTAAATTTACCTTTATCTTTCTCAATTTTGATATGTCCCTTAAATTTGGCAGTCAAACATATATAACAATTACAGACACCATTATTTAAACGAGTCTCTTTCGCTAATACTAACTCTTTATACTTAAGTAATGTTGGCAATTGTCTATTGAAAATTTCTTTTTCAACATCAATAAGTATTAAGTAACAAGATCTACATATACTCAAGGGATACTTTTCATCATTTAAATCAAAGCCTTTTGAAATAAATTTTTTAATAAGCTTTTCAACAGATTTATTTATTAAAAATTTGTCTGGCTTTATTTTACCAAAAATGATTTTTCTACTACATGGGCCACATGCTTTCTTTCTATTCTCCACATGAGAACATGGAGGAGTCATTTTAAAAGTATAGTTTATAAAATTCAATTCGAATGGAGATTTATTTATTTTTGCAAGGTTACAAAAGTTAAAATAACAAGTTTGCGGTGGCTATTTACCACGATAACTCTGCTGGCAACCTATCGACGGGCCAGGGAATTTTCAACATACAATGTACGCGGCAAATCCACTGTGATCAGCCAGTATTTATCACCTCATGCAACTGAACTTTCTAGAGGGTTAGCAATTCTCGCCGGTCGCCGTCTAGCGGCAGAGTAGCGGTAGAGAAGCTGACTGTTGGTCTTTCATTAAAACAATGGACCACGTTTCGTTAGTGTAATATACTATAAATATAATTTATTAAACAATAACTTTATAAAAATTAGCTGAGGCATTTTGAGATATGTTGTAAAAATCGAAAAACTGAAAAAGTGGCATTATTCAGAAAGCCAATAGACCAAAATAACAATAAATTGCTGAAAAAATACAAGATATTAAATAGTGATTCATGAATATAACTTAATTTACTCATATTCCACCAATAAATAGATTACGCGTACATGTACTTCAGTGCTCTATCCGGCGTTTCATACAGGTGTGCAATATAAATACAAAAATGTCCATAACTTGCAAAACCGATCAGCTAGGATTTTGAATTTTACGTTTTTTTAATCTCCAAACAATATAGAAACTTTCTGCGTTAGCCGATTTTGGATCCATTTTGGGTTCACTTAACCTTGCTTCAGGACACCCGTGCATATGGGTATAATGTTAAATTTTTATCTTAAATTATTCTTGGGTTATATATATATATATATATATATATATATATATATATATATATATGTTTACATATAATATATGTATACAGTATATATTTGAAGCTGAGTAATAGAGTTGGTTATGTGTAGGTACTTATTACATCATTTTGAATTATTTATTTATACACATAAATTTTTTGTACATAATTTACATGGAATATGATGTATATAGTATATATTTTATGAAATCAGTAGTAAGTAAGCTGTTATGAGAAGACTAAACAAATGACGTCATCACTGCGCGACGTCTCTTATCTTATCTAATCTTAATGGTATGTTACTATGATAAGGTTATCTTAATTAATTTTTAATTGTCTATTTATATAAACAAATAGATAAGCAAGATAAAGTTATATCTTAATTGTTTGTTTACAAGGGTCAAGGTCACATACCAAAGGTTATTAAAATTGTTTGTTATTTAAATATTATCGATATTAACTATATAAAAAGCAATTGATTATTATCTTAATTATTTATTTGCAAGATAAGGTTATCTTAATTGTTTGTTTACAAGACAAAATCGCATACCAAAGATAGATAACATATTTAATTGTTTGTTTATATAATTAATATCCATAATATTTAAATAACCTTTAGTATGTGACCTTTAGTATGTGACCTTGACCATTATCATGTAAACAAACCATTAAGATATCTTATCTTGTAAATAAACAAATAGTACAAAAATGTATTGTGTGATGACGCAAAACTTGTTTTAATAATTTAAACTTTTTAAAAAATTAACTTTAAAATATTTTAGAAAATAATTTTTTTTTAACTTTGAGAAAGAATTTAAAAATATCTAAAATTTTAAAAAGAACACAGCTGTGCTAGTACGTGAGAGAGAGAGAGAGAGAGAGAGATAGAGAGTTGACGTTCTCAGAAATCTGTTTCCCTCTTTAGCCTCCAAGAGGGAGTCGCTCTTTTTATGATTTAAAAATTATTGATAGTTCTTACCTTATTTTGTAGTTTCCGTAGTTGGAGAAGCCGTAAGAATTTTTTACACTTAACACTAACACTTAAAACTACACTTATCACTATATTTTTATAGTTTTTTATAATACATCTACGTCCTCGTCCTCGTTGTGCTGCTCGATTTTCATCGGAGTCCCTGGTTCTATGAAGACTTTCTCGAAAGCCTGAAAATTCGAGACACCTGATGAAGGCGAATGTTCACTCGGTGATCGTCGGTCCTGTTCCAGGGAGGCGGTATCGGAACCCTGATCAGCCATAGGAGGTGATTCGTATGAAAGCGAGCACGTACATGCGCCCTGTCTGCTGTAAGTGGTGCAAAGGTGATTGCAAAAGATTGAACATGATGTCCACGCGGTGCGCCGCGTTTTTCGATAATAAATGGTACCGCAACTGCTACAATCGTCCCCGACATCATCACACACTGTGTGCTCCTTTACACAGCGATTTTTATTGCGTTGATTTAACGACTTCAGTTTTTCTATCTCACTCGCGAGCACACTTAAAATACGTTCGCGCATAAGCCATTGCGTATCATACGCATCGCGGTGCTTCTTTATAAGCTTATTTGTACGATCAAGCTTGTGTTCAAGATTTTCGACGCGGACTTGATATTTAGCTATTTTAGTCTGGGTATCTAATAATGCGTACATCTTGCAGTGGTTACTGTTCGATGGAGACTGATGCTCGCTTACAGAGCAGTCATCTGTAGCACTGGAATAAAGCTTAAGGGAATAAGAAGAAAGTTTAGAGAAGTAATGATTTCGGCTACGATTTGATAAGGCACGTGTATCGCTAATTAAAACAATCGCAGCAAGCGTACATCCGATACTCTTGGTGAGCGAGAGAATCGTTGGTCTTATCCCTTGGCTAGCATGTCGAAGAAACGACAGTATCTTAAGTACTGCAGGAAGCGCGAGAAAAAACAACACCCGCGTTCACGCTGTACTGGGGAGCAGAGAGTCACCGAGACGAACCTCTTATCACTTGATAGTATAATGCTTCGAGAGGTATACATCCTGAACCAATTAAATTTCGTTTTGAGTAGAGCGCTATAAACATCTCCCGATATTTACGTTTTGGTCATTTAGATAAAACCATGGTAATTAAGATTTCTTCGAAAATCATTTTGAATGTTGAAACCTCCTATGTAAAACAATACTCTCCGCATATATTTTGAGCACGAAAAACTGCTGTGAAATATTTAAGTTATATAACAACTGACTATGCTTGATGAACTTGTGTAAATTAAGATTACATGGCAGGAAATAATAAAAATTTCTTTTGAAAAATATATTATACCACATATTCCGATAAAACTTATAGAATCTGCATGAGATTGTTTTACATCAAACAAATTTATTAAGACACGATGTCTTAATTGTTTCAAAGAAATATTTTTAAGTATAGCAGTGATAATCGCTACCACTTTATTTCAGCCCTCTCTACTTAACCCCCCACCCTTTTTTACAAAATATAAAAACCCTGAGACGTACGCTTTTGAATTTAGTCACCATGAGGACAGAAAATCGAGTAGCTATAGACATGTATAACGAGGCAGAAATATTATTACGCGATATCGTGTATAGAGTAGCACGGACACTACGCTTTGAAAATACCGTGATAAGGCAAAGGTGCAATTTAAGGTGGCGGAAGTGTGTAAAGCGCATGGTTTGCGTAAGTTTAAAACAAGAATTTCGTTTCTTACACAGTTGTTGCGGCCCTCGCAAAATTTTATTGTTATATAAAACATAAAACAATATTCAAAAATTCGTGTGTAGTAGTGAATTGCACAACTGAATTTTTAGTGCAAAGAAACTTGCATCACATACCAGTACTTCAACCATTGATGAGTGTTTACGAAGAAGAGTTAGTACATATTTATATATTAAATAAATTACGGTGTGAAGAAATAAAAATTTAAAAGTATTAATTTTAGAACTAAAATTAAACTTGTGTAATACTAATCAATTATATACATAAATTTTTAATAGTACATATTTATATTTTAAACAAATTACGGTATGAAAAAATAAAAATTTTAAAAAGTATTAATTTTAAAACTACAATTAATGGATTGTGTAATAATAAACAATTATATACATACATTTTAAAGCAAATAATGCAAAATAAAAATGTTTTGTAGTATATATTATGTAAAAAAATCATCAGTTTTATTAAAAATGTAACAAAAACAAAAAAGTTAAAAAATGTTTAAATAAAAATTTTTAAATTTTAAAAATGTGTTTATTTGTTATTGTTATTAATAATAATGTAAATAAAAAAAATAAAAAAATTAAATAAAAAAAATAAAATAATAAAAAAATGTAGCCAAGTATATTTTAACCAGGGTCCACAGCGTTAGAGTCTGGCGCTCTTTTTTTTTTTTTTTTTTTTTTTTTTTTTTTTTTTTTTTTTCATTTATTAGGCCTTTTAAACCTCTGGAGAGGTTTATTTCAGCCTTGCATAAGAGAGTACAAAAAAGAGTTACATGTTTGTATTAGTTGACATTACTGTAGTATAGCATGAGATACAATAGGAAAGTGACATGGTTACAAAAATGGAGAAGTCGCATACAATATTATATTTTTAGTTCGCATTCTTTCAGAAAAGAGATAACGTAGTGACAAGCTTGAATGTTAGGACCTGCAATCAATGATTCTATATTATGTGGAGGTAAAATACAGATTTTGGAGAGATTGTTTAGAAATTTGGGTCTAAAGCTGTCGTATGTTTTACATTGCCATAGTATATGGTTTACATCAGCTGTGACTGCCCCGCATTCGCACTGTGAACTGTCTATTATACTGAGTCTGTATAGTGAGTGAGGTAGATTATAGTGATTGGCACATATTCGATTAATAGTAACAATGAAAAATCTAGAGAGATTTTTTTTCTTAAACCATGGTTTTTGGTTATCTTTGAAACATAGATTAAAATATAATTTACCGGTATTAATGGATTTCAGAGAATTTACAGTGTTGTTTACAGCATTTCTTTTACAATCGAAAAATAAATCAGTGTACGGTATCATTGTCACATCAATGTCGACATTGGTTTTAATGGATTGGAGAACGCTGAGAGAGTCAGTGTAGATGTTAATGTCGCGGTTTTTATACCTCAGTGACAAAGTAAGTGCGTCGTTTAAAGCGATGCATTCAGCAGTGTATACAGATGCTTTTATGTTGATGCTACGTTGAATAATTGAACTAGTGCCAGGGCAAATACAGGCGGAGCCGACTCCTTCGGGAGTCTTACTACCATCAGTATACAAAGCTAATGCACCACTTTTTACATTGTGATTATTAATTATTATGGAATTGATGAGAGGATTGTTGAGAGATTTGCCTAGTTTCAAGTCAACGTCGATATCTAATATTACTGTGTCATAGTCGTAAGAGTACATGTTGTAATTGTTGGCCGATTCAATGAAAGCTGACTGTGTATTTACATATTTTATACAGTCGAAAAAGACGCTGTTGGATTTTTTCTTATATTTTGTGTCTGTCCGAAGAAGTTTTTTGGTTAGGTTATAGGTTTGGCATGAGGAATTGGAAAAGCATTTTAGGAGAAACAAAATACCTAGCTGTTTGGCCCGCTCCGCAATAGTAACCAGTTTGCTTTCAGCTAGCAAGATGTTCTTGGGAGTGGTAATTCGGTAACCGAGAGCTGTACGGATAGCAGAAAATTGGATTTTCTCTAATTTGTTAGCTAGATTTTTGTTGGTGGGATAGTATATAAAGCTCGCGTAGTCGACTTTAGATCTGACGTAGCTTTTATAGAGTGCTAATAAGGTTTCAGGATCAGAGCCCCACCAGGTGCCGCACAGAAACTTGAGAATATTGAGGGATCTAGTGCTTTTGTCTACGACGTCGTTAACTTGAGCAGAAAACGATAGTTGGTAGTCGAAGATGAGCCCTAAAAATCTGACTGTGGGGGTTGATTTAATAGAAATGTTACCTATAACAATTTCGATACTGCCTGGGGGTATTCTTTTGTTATTGAAGTGTATAACCTGAGTTTTGTGAGGTGCAAGTTCAAGTCGAAGATCAAGAAGATTTTTTTTTATTTTTTTAGCGCTATTTCTATGAGGTTTTTGCCTCTTTTTGCAGAGCGAAACTTAATGTAGATTGCAATGTCGTCTGCGAATTGAGAGATCTGGACGGTTTTTGGGATACCATAAGTAATGCTAGAAACATAGAGTATGTATAATAAGGGGCTAAGTACTCCACCTTGAGGCACGCCTTTGAAAGTATGTCGCGTATCATCACCTAAACAATCCGTGTGAATATATCGTTCATGCATTATAAAGTGAATAAATTCAATAAGGTTGCTTGGTCATCCGATTTGAGCTAGTTTTTCGAGAAGGATATCGATACAGACATTGTCGAAAGCACCTTTGACATCGAGTAGAGCCGCGAGTACTTCGGCATTATTAAGAAAGGATTCTTTGACAGTAAGAGCTAAATTGGATAAATTATTGATGCATGATTTGCCTGCGCGGAAGCCATTTTGATTTGTTGGAAGTAACTGGTTTGTTTCGATCCAGTACTGCAGTCGGTTTTTGACAAGTGTCTCAAATAGCTTGCATATATAAGAAGTAAGAGAGATAGGGCGAAAACTGGAACGATCTGGTTTCGGGATGAAATTTACAAAAGAATGCTTCCAGCTCTCTGGATAGTCGTGATTTTTTGTATATAATTCATTAAAAATATCTAAAAGAAGTAATTTGTAATTTGTAGATAGGTATTGAAGGATTTCAAAATCAACACCATCAATGCCAGGGGCTGATTTGCTATTTTTGGAGTCTAACGCTGCATTAAATTCTACGAAGGTAAAAGCTGAACTGAGGAATTTATTTTTCTGACAGAGGGGACGGTTGAAAGGATTTGTTTGGACCCAAGGAGGGCATATTTTGTCAAGAGCTTCATCTATGAGATTAGAGGATTGTAGATTGTGTGTAGTAGAGGAAACAGAGGTCGTAGCCCATTTGTTTTTAAAAATTTTGCATTTATCCCAGACACGTTTACTATCTACTTTAAAGTCTAAAGATTCGGAAAAATTTATAAAATCAAGCTTCTTTTTTATTTTAAAAGTTTTTTTCGCCAAAGCACAGTACTTATTGTATTCGATTAAATCAGATAATTCAAGAGTATTTTCCCACTTTTTAAATGCAGCTCGTCGCAATCTTTTGATATTATCGCAGTCAGAGTCCCACCATGATACCGGGTTATTTTTATAGTTTTTTTGCGTACATGTTTTTTCTTTTCTGGGGGTTGCGCGTTTGATACCTTCTATTACTGTATTAAAAAACAATTGATATTTATCATGAGTAGGTAGAGTATCATAGTTATCAGTTAAAAATAGTGTAGAACTATATTTGAGATGATTTTCAAATTTTTGCCAATTTGTACGCACTGATTTCTGTTTAAAGGTCTTTTTTTCATAATTATATTTTTCGACATATATTTCAATAAATAAGGGAAAATGATCGGAACCCCAGGTCTCGTCGTGCGCAATTACATTAATTTGGTTGCTAATATCTAAAGTAGAGAGAATGAGGTCAATGTTGGACTTAGCATGTCTGTGAGTGTCTATATGAGTGAGAGTGTTGTAATTGTGCAAAAAAAGATTATGGGAGATTATAGAGTTACTGAGTTTAGTGCCGTTAGAGTCGCAGTATTTACAGTTCCATAGTGTGTTGTGTGCATTGAAGTCGCCTAACAGAATTGCATTATCTATGTTTGCGTTGTCAAGTATTGAGTCCCATTGGTCCTTAGTCAGAACGATACCTGGAGTGCGGTAGCATATTATAATATTTAAGGCGGGCTTAACATTATTGAGGTGAATGCCGCATAGTTCTACAGAGATATCTGGACTTCTAATATTTTCGATGATTTTAAACGCTAAATTCTTACGTATAAAGACGACGATGCCACCTCCTCTTGAGTGATGCCTGTCTTGTCTGTATGTCACGAATCCGGGAAAAAAACTTTTTTATCATTTTTTGTTAGCCAACACTCGACACAAATGCCTATGTCATACTCTTGAATCTTGTGTAGTAGCTCAACCCATCGTTGGTTGAAACTGCGTGCATTCCAGAAAAGAACTTTTAAATTTTTGGTGTATGTATCTGGATTGTTAGATGCAATTTTTTAAATTTTATAAAGAGCGAGTGAGGACCTATGCTTCGGAAGCAGACGAGTCAATATTACTTGAGTGCGTGTCTTCGTTGTCAATTTTTTTTATCGTTCTAGTAATGGTTGATTTTAGTTTCGAGTGTGAGTAATCGTAGATACTTAGTAACATAGTTTTCATTGTTTCTTGCTTGAGAGAAAAGTCTAATAAAATGCTATTGAGATCGGTTTTGCCGTGTGAACTATGAAGGAATTTAGCTACATCAGAAAAATTAATGACAGGCTCCAGGTTGTGTACCTTAAAGTAGGTTTCCGCTGGTTGTAGTTGGGAAGTGAAATCATCTAGGGAGAGTACTGTGTTCGTTTTAACCTTCTTCTTTGGATTTTTGAAATTATCTTTTTTTCCTTCTTTACTTGGCTTAAAAGTAGGCTTGTTGGTGTTTTCGGAATATTCCTCTTGAGAAGTAAGTACTGGGAGTGGATTTGCATTTTCCGTGGTTGTGGTTGAAGAAATAGTAGAAGGTGCGGGTGGACGCTTTCTGGTATTTACAGGTAAGGGAGTATAATTATTTATTTCAGAGTTACTGTTATGTGAAATCAAGGTATTCTTGTTGTTTGATGGATCGGAGAGAGTATCAGTTTGACCTGCTTTTAAGCCTGTGTCAATTTGTTTTGATTGAGATTTCGAGCGGTCTATGCTCGGAGCTGAATCGCTTATGATATTATTAGCATTCTTACAGTACTTGGCTGTATGTCCCTCTTCCTTGCAAAGAAAGCAGGAAAGTTTGTCGCTTGAGAAATATATCCAGTAGGTGACCTCTTCGTGTTCCAGCTGGCAAGACTCTGGCATTTTGTTTATATCGATAGGATCAACATAGACTTGTCTTCTGTGACTAAGCAGATGTGTGTATCCTACGTCATTAAGTCCGGTTTTAAGGCGTGTAATTTGCGACTTAGGTGTGACGTCGTACTTGAATAGTAGAGCTTCAATTGCTGCATTTGGGATCGAAGTATGCACATTTGATATTAATACTCGCTTAGTCTTGGAGTTAAGAGGTCTGATTTCTAGAGCTTTGTCGTTAATTGTGATACACTTGTATGAACTAATTAGTGCATCGGCTTTTTCTTCAGAATTCAAATAAATGCATACACGGTTTTGAGATATACGTGAGATAGACAACATGTTTGCTGGACCAATGATACCTCCAACGGCCAGGGCATAATCCCGAATTGTTGAACCTTCGATAAAGTCTATTACAACGGCTTGATTTCTTGTGGGGCATTTTTCTTTTTGAGCTGCGGATGAGTATGTAGCTTGTATTTGAGTAAATACTTGGTTAGTGATACTTGAATAAAGAGAGCCCTGAGAGCCAGGGACACGCATGGTGTGCTTTTTTTTGTGTAATTCGAGGGGAAAAATCCCCTCGAGTTGACACGTAGAAACTTGAACAAAATCACAGGTATATAGATTCACACGCGAAAGTACGGTCTACACTCAATTTTCGCGAACAGGTGCTCGTGCCTGTAAACACGTGCTTACTCTTCGAGCGTTCGAAATGTTTCAAAAACACTATTTAAATAAATTTTTGTTATATTTTTAATTTTTACATTTATATATACACGTAATGCAAATAATATTTAAATGCAAATCCACTTGTATTTAAACTCACGGCCGCGGTATTTGTAGTCTGTCATTTAAAAATACTACTTTAAAATTCTTTTAATATTATTACAAACATTAATAATTTTTTGTAATACGAGTTCGGTAAAAACCTATTTCTCGCCCGCTATACACAATATATACTATTATGAATAACGCTTTTATATTTTAAAAAGCGGTTAATATATTTCATCAGTTTGTAAAATAAAATGCACATTGATTTAAAATTTATATTTTTTTGAGCTAAGGAAATATTACTCAGAGATTGCAGTACTGATATGAGTGATATGGAAGTATCTTTACATACAACCTCTGAACGTTCAAATTCGAGCGAGTGTTCAGATGAAGAGGAGGGAAGTAGCAGTATGGAAACCGATGAGCGGCAGGAGGAGGAGGAGGAGGAGGAGGAGATGACGATAGAGACAGAGACCGGAGAGGTTGCTTCAGTGCTGGCGGTGGGGGTAGAGGAGAGTGTCCCTGAATCCAATGTAATCGAGCAGTACTCTGTGGTTGATAACTTACGTGGGGGTGAGGTGGCGACGGCGCGATCCAAACTCAGTGTCATAAGGCAGAATCCTGTAGATTATATCGTACAGCAGGAGAATGAGTTGCAGACCAGCGAGTCAGAAGAAGAAGAAGAAGAAGAAGCTACTTCTTCATCTGAGGACGAGGTAGCGAACCAACCTACAGCTTTGAATAACTTATTAGCTAGCTGTAAAGAGCCTAAATATGCAGTTATACGGCTTTTAAATAATATAGCTCCATTACCACAAGCGAATATCGTAGACGATGGTAATGTTGGTACTGTCGACGACTCCGAGAACAATATTGAAGCAAGAGTACCAATGCAACCCGACCCCACTATGGCCAGAAGGCAGTTGATACGAGATTTCGCTATGAGAGAGCAAGAGCAAGGCGAGAGAAGCTATTATCAAATACAAAGAACTAGTGATCGAAGGATGACATATCATCATTTCGATCAAAATAATGTACAAGATCGTCAAATAAATGAACGTAAGTCATTTTTCCCTTCTAAAACAGTTACAACAACAATTTTATTTATTTATTTTTTTTTAAAGTTATACGTCGAGGTGGTGATAATTTAGATAGATTACCAGGGAATTTACTCGCCGAAGTGCAAAGAATTATGTATGTTCGACGAGCCCAAGAAATTAGATTGCTTTATGATTTATGTATCGATCCAGAATCAGTACTGTACACTGAATAGGATTTACTAGATCTTTTTTCTCGTATTAAACAAAGTTTTACCGATCCACCTGAAGAATAATTTTCTAGAGTATGTAAAATATTTTTGTAAATCAAACATGTACTTTTATAATAAAATGACAGAAAACCTAAGTTTGTCTGATGATTGTTGTACATCAAACACCTCTGAATTTCCATTATCAACATCATCTCAATCATACTCCAGCTCAATAGAATCAGTCGAATATTACGCCGACGAGAGTATGGGATCAATGCAAATTGGTGGAGTCATTTATGATATCACCAGCGATAGCAACGGACATAGAGATACCTTCACAGACTTTGAGTCAGACCCCAGTGAAGAGTCGAACATTGTCGAGGATGAGGAGGAGGAGGATGAGGAGGAGGAGGAGGAGGAGGAGAAGGCGGAGGAGGGAGAGGAGGTTGAAGAGAATGTCGCCCGGCAAAGAGTTCAGTTCGAAGATAGAAACTCTAGCAATGAAGAAGAAGAAGAAGAAATGGACGACAATCTTGTAGGAATTTGTCCTCCGGGTGAGCGTTTTATTATTATTGAAAATGAGGATCATTATATTGCCAAATATAGGTTGGATGGTGGCGTCTTTTGTTAAAATTCTACCACCACCTCCAACAGATAATACTGTAAACTCCATTTAATGGTTAGAACTAGTTATACGCGATATTTATTCATATTTAATTTCCTTGACGCGCGAGAATGATATGATTGGTGTAGCTGTAAGAAGTATAAATTTTGCTCGTGGGCCAGATGGTCTATCACTTCGACCAGTCAACAATTTTTCTTATAACGATTTATGGACTTTGATTAACGGTTTGACTCAGAGTAACGATGCCTTTCAAATAGATGAAAGTTTTATTTTAACAGTAACGCTTGTGAATGTACCAAATGGTGAGGGAGGATGTAAAGGTAGAAAAAAGTTGACTATCGATGTGGTAGGTCAAAGATCTTTCATTTTCATAAATAATAATGATAATATGTGTTTACCAAGGGCATTAGTTGTAGGCGATATATTTATAACATACAAATAATCAGCCACAGATGATGCGTGTGAAAAATGGTTCAATATACGCGTCAGCGGTGGTTCAATCCAAAAAGCTTATGCGAAACTTCTTCTTGATGGTGCTAATGTTCTGATTCCAGAAACCGGCTGCGGTATGCGAGAAATTAAAGCTTTTCAAGATTATTTCACAGAAAGAGATAGAGCAATCGTGATTTATGATAGTCTAGCGTTTGGTAATGGTGACCCTCCTTTTTTTGATGGTCGAGCACTTATGAATAATACTGCTTACGATGTTATACATCTCTTATATGATGCACGAAGAAGACATTTTGATAGTATATTAAATTTAACGGGTGCAGCGCGTAGTAAATTTTTCTGCGAACATTGTAATAAAAGATATCAGTACGTAGATGAGCACAGATGCACAGCACAGTGCCGGATGTGCTTTTGTAAACCACCATGTTGTTATGAAGGTGTAGATTTGATAAAATACAAAGCCTGTAATCGAGATTTTTTCGGTCAAATGTGCTTTGACAATCACAGAAAACATGATTCGTATAAGAAAAAGAATAAAAAATTATGTGATGTAGTGAAAGTTTGTGTCGTATGCTGTAAGCGTATTAATATTTATAAATCTAAGCATGAATGTGGTTATAATTGGTGTAATGTATATCATAAAAAACATAGTGTAAACGATTTATGTTATATTCAACCGATTGGTCGTGAAACTAATTTATCCAATGCTATCGAAAAGCGCGGCTCCAAGAAAAATATGTTTGTTTTTTATGATTTTGAGACTCGTCAAGATTCACCCTTTCGAGACCACCCTACGATAAAAATTCACATACCGAATCTGTGTGTCGTACAACAAGTTTGCAATGATTGTCTCTCTATAGAAGATCTTAGTCAATTTTGTGAAACGTGTGGTATACGTGAACATGTTTTTCGTAAAAATCCTGTAAAATGTTTGCTCGATCTGAATATACGAGAAAAATCAAAATTTGATCAAATTATTTGTATTGCGCATAATTCGCGGGGGTTCCATGCTAAATTTATTCTCAGAGAAATCGTCGAAAATACAGTTATAGTACCTAACGTGATTTTAAATGGACAAAATATTATTATGTTACAGTGTGAGCGGACAAAATTTATTGATAGTTTAAATTATTTTCAAATGAAGTTAAGCGCTCTACCGCAAGCTTTTGCCCTACTACCGGCTACTAAAAAAGGTTATTTTCCCCACCTCTTTAATACCTTAGAAAATCAAGAATACGTAGGATCCTTACCAGCATCCAGTAACTACTCTCCCAACACAATGTCAACGAGTGAAAGAGAAGAATTTTTTTTATAGTATAACGAAAATCGTGATTCTTATAATTTTGACTTGCGTAGTGAACTTTTAGACTATTGTCGTTTAGATGTGGATATCTTGAGGCTTTCCTGCATGGCTTTTCGAAACATTTTTATAAAATGCGGCAACACTTGTCCTTTTACAGAAGCCACCACCATATTATTTTTGAATACCAGGGCTGTTACACACATGGTTGTCCTCGATGTTTCAATAAAAAACGCGATAAAACAATGGCGTACGGGCGAACGATGGATGAAGCATACGAAAATACGTGTAAAAAAAATTGAAAACATGAAGTCACATAGTTACGAGTTTCATGAGATGTGGGAATGTGCATTTGATCGAATAAAAGCAGAAAATCGTGAAATTAATGATTACGTGAATCATCATTCTCTAATGAGTCGCGTAACTTTGAATCCTCGTGATGCTTTTTTCGGTGGTAGGACGGAGAATATAATTACTGAATACGAAATTCAAGAAGGTGAAAAAATCTGATACACAGATATATGCTCTCTCTATCCATACGTTTGTAAGAGAGGTCAATTTCCTATTGCTCATCCGATCATATTCATTGGTAGTGAATGTGATGCATTGACGCTGGGGGATAATGATAATCTAACGAATGTCGAAGGTTTAATTAAGTGTAGGATTTTACCTCCGCGAAATTTACATATACCATTATTACCGATCAAAATGCACGGCCGTCTACTCTTCGACGTCACCCTTGTGAGAAATTACGTCAGGGTGACTGTAATCATGAGGATATCAAGGATCGCGAATTTACGGATACGTGGGTTGCTGGCGAGCTACGTCAAGCTGTCCAACTTGGTTATCGTGTAACGAAAATTTATATTATTTGGCAATATCAAATGACTCGTTACAATCAAGATTGTGGGACTGGTGGGCTCTTTGCGGAATACGTAAATACGCTTTTGAAAATTAAGCAAGAGGCTAGCGGCTGGCCTTTGTGGTGTGATGACATTGCAAAAACACAATATATTGATCAATATGAGCGAGACGAGGGTATACGTTTGGATAGAGAGAACATTACTAAGAATGCAGGACTACGTGCAGTTGCTAAGCTATGTTTGAATTCATTTTGGGGTAAATTTGGGCAGCGGAGTAATTTGAAGCAAACAGAAGTTATAAAAAACCGTGAATCGCTTCTAAAACTTCTCACATGTCCGGAAAGAGAGGTAATCGATATATTGCCTGTCAGCGATGAGATTCTATATGTAAATTGGCAGTATAGAGATGAGGCAGTGACGCCTGCACTACAAACGAATGTTGTCATTGCGGCGTACACGACCGCCCAGGCGCGTCTAAAACTTTACGAACACTTGGAGAGATTGGCTTTACGTTTATTATATTATGATACTGATTCCTGTGTCTTTGTCTCGCATGATAATGCAGAGAACGAATACAGCCCAGTTATAGGATCAAAACTGGGTGATATGACAGATGAGCTTAGAAGTTACGGTGAAAATGCTTATATAGAGAGTTTCGTTTCTGGAGGTCCGAAATTCTACGCTTACCGTGTCGTATCACCTGTAGACCAAACAAAACTTGAATGCTGTAAAGTTAAAGGTATAGCGTTAAACTTTTCAAACGATTTGAAAATAAATTTTGAAAGTGTAAACAATTTGATCAATGATGCTTTTAATATTGACAATGATGAGCCTAACAACGACGTAGCTGAATGTGAATGAACAAATAATGAATGTAGAAAAATAAAAATTAAATTTAAAGCCATTCGTAGAACAAAATTGCATGAAGTTGTGACTCGAGATGAGTCGAAAACATGTTGTGTAGTATTAAGAAAACGGCGATACATTACACGTACGCATTCTCTTCCGTTTGGATTTAAATCCACTTAATATTTTTGTAAAAACATTGTAAAATATTGTAAAAATAAAAACTTTAAAATTTCCTTACCATAACAGTCTTGTTTGATTTATTGTTATTATTATTATATGTAAAAAATATATAATCTCTTGCTGAGTACGGATGTTTCCAGTACATCTTTAGCATTCGTTCGGAAGGTTGATCAGTCTCCGGTATTTCAGCTAATTTGCCGCTTATTTAGCTTTTTTCTTGTAATTTTTAGCTGATTTTGATCCGCGCACACATCAATCAGCTGGTACCCTCTAAACACACGTATAAAACAGCTGATATTTACGTGTGCCGCGCCGCCACCGCCGCCGCCGCCGTCCCTTCCCCTACTTATTGCTGCTTGTCGTGTTCTAGGCTCTGATGCACAATTATTGGTCGTTTTTATTGCTGATACTGATGGTAATGGTAAGATTTAAGAATCCAGGGTGGATACGCGTTTCAAACATCCATTTACGTGTATAGTCAGTGGTCCCACCGGTTGTGGAAAAACTGTTTTTGTGAAACGATTCCACGAACATCTACCTGCAATGTGTGGCGCAGTGTTGCTTTACTACGCAGAATGGCAGTCTACTTATGAGACGGAATTTGTACCAGGTGGACATGGTAAAAAAATTATCGAATTTCACGAAGGTCTGCCACAGGCTTCAGACTACTCTCACGACAATGATAAAAAAAATTAATAATTATTGACGATTTGATGCGAGAATCAAATTCTCGATCGCTTCACAAAGGGTCGTCATCATAAAAATATAAGCGTTATCTTTATTACTCAAAATATTTTTCATAAAGGTGTAGGGCAGCGTGATATTTCGCTAAACGCTAATTATCTTATAATTTTCAAAAATCCTCGAGATCGTTCTCAGATTCAGTATCTTGCTCGTCAAGTTCATCCTGAAGACCCGAAATTTTTGCAAGAAGCGAATTTAGACAGTACTGCAGTCGCTCATGGCTACCTTTTACTCGACTTAAAACAAAGCACTAAAGAGGAATTTCGTTTTAGAACATGTGTCTTTCCCGATGATAGGGTGCGATACGTGTATGTACCAAAATCAAAATATCGATAAAAAGCTGGGTAATAAGCTGATCAATTACAATCGCTCTGTAACTATGGCTGCAAAGACATCGAGAAAACAAAAGAAGTTGCGCACTGTTGGCGCTGCTAGCGAGTGCGGTTGTTAACCATCTCACTTTACCAAAAAGTGTGTAGCAGTTTTAAACGCTCTCTGCCACGCAGATGGGCAACAGCGAGCGGCTCTACTCCGGTCGGCTGATAAAAAACTCATTCAAAGTATATGTGAGTGTGCATTAAATGTGTTGCAAGGTATTGTAAAGATTAAAAAAGTACAAACACGTATTGCGAAAGTTAGTGACTAAGAGGCTGAGGAAGAAAAAGAAGTCGAACAGAAGCGGAACAGATGGTACTACTGCAACTGAGTGGCAGGAGAGAAAACGTGTCATCATACAAGACGGTGGGGCATTTTTATCTATGCTACTGGCTCCTATAATAAGTGCCTTAGTTTAAAAAATATTTAGTGGTTCTGGAAATTCATAGTAATTAAAAACATGGAACGTTCACGTAAAATGATAATTGTACCAGAAGAAACTTACGACAGAGTAATTCAAGCTTCCTCAGTACAACGACAACAAGATTATATTAATGATAAGAAAGAGCACTTAGCAGAAGACGGCTATGAAGCTGAGTTACGAACTGTACAGACGAAAGGGTATAATCTATCGCAACTCGATGCTCAAATGCATGACATTTTTTTTCTAAAGCTCTCACTGATGAAAGAGAAAAATGTATGAAATATTTACAAATTCTTTGGAGGTATCTCCATTTTAAAAATCTTGAGCGTCCTGAGCACACATCCGATATGGATCATGAGAATGACGAGGACAAACTTACACCTCTCTCTGAAGAGTCAATTCTAGACAGTATGCCCAAGGCTTTTGCGCGAAAAGGACGTCTATTGCTGCAACACTGGAAATCGTCTGTATCTGATCGTTTGAGATGGGATAATTCGGGGACTGTTACCCTGGATAACAATGTTATTCCTCAGTCGAATATTATACAATTAATGGAGGATATTTTGAAAAGTAAAACTACTGATGAAGTGCCTATAGATAGATTACAACTTGCTAAATTCATAGTATCAAGCGAGACTCCTCTGAAGCTGATTAGTAATCCTCAAGTGCTAAATATAACTGAAACTTTTAGAGGTGCTGCAAAAAAATTATTGACTCTTAAGAGAAGAAGTTTGATAAATGTTGGTAGACTGGAGAAAGAAGCACGAACACCACAGCACTACGAATTACGTGCGAGAAAAACTGATGCAGACGAAGTGAATAGCAGGCAGAAGAAGAGTAATGTGAAAAATAAGTGGTTGAAGTTCCAAATGTAAAGTGTTAGTATAGCGTAGCGGTAAAAATGTCTTATGAAAACCAATATTACGATACTTCACATGAAGCTGGTTATGCAGGAGCTCGTAATTTGGTTCGTGTAAATGAAAAGAGCAGATCAAAGCAGGATAAAAAAGAGAGAAAAACCGTATTTACAAACGGTTGAGCAATCAAGATACGTATACATTACACAGACCTATACGTCGAAAATTCCCCAGATTGAACTACAATGTTACGAATGTGGATGATTGTTGGGAAGTGGATTTATGTGACATGCAATCTCTTAAAGATTACAACGATGGTTATTGTTTCTTGCTGGTAACAGTAGACATTCTTAGTAAATACGCTTGGGTCGAAGTGTTGCGGGATAAAAGTGTTGTAGCTGCATTCGATAGAATCTTGAAGAGATCCGGTGGTCGCTCTCCGGTTCTTGTGCAATCAGACAAAGGAAAAGAGTTTGTAGGATCAGATTTCCAAAATTTTCTTAAAAAGCGAGATATACAGTATCGTGTGGCCCGCAATCCTGATGTAAAAGCAGCTGTAGTAGAACGTTTAAACCGTACATTGAAAGAACGCATGTATAGGTATTTCACACACTCACAGATACCTGGATGTAATAGGCAATATTGTTCATGCCTATAACCATCCACTACATTCTAGTATAAGAATGATCCCTGCAAAAGTGAATATTTACAATGCAGCTGAAGCTCGAAAAAATGTACAAAACAGAGCTCTTAATCAACGGAGAGCATCGCGCTCAGCTATATATTCTGTCGGAGATTACGTTCGTATCAGTCGGTCTAAGGGCAGCTTCGACAATGGTTATGAGAAGAATTACAGTGAAGAAGTCTTTAGGGTATCTCGTATTTCACGCAGACAAAATTTATACACATACGAACTGACAGATCTACAGGATTAGTTGATTGACGGGTTTTTCTACCCTGAAGAAATGGTACGTGTTGGTGGGGATCGTATTGGACAGGACGAGAAGTTTAAGATCGAACGTATAATACGTAGTAAAGGACGTGGTGCAAAACGTCAAATTCTAATTAAATGGCTTGGTTATCCATACAAATTCAACTCTTGGATTAAAGTAAGTAAACTTGTGCCTATTTAAACACGGCTTTGTGATGGATTGTGAAAGCTTTTACCTAATTTTACCCTGTAATAGTAGTCTAAAGTATTTCCCTGATAACACGACATCTTGCTTCACTACACACTTATCACATGAGCTTCGATTGTATGGATATTGGAGTGTAGGTTTAACTGAAATTCACATACCATGTACAATGCTACATGTTCAAGAGGCTGAATCGAGTTTTTTATTTTCTACAGCTACTATAGGCGAGAAACAACGTGCTCCTTTGGATGTTATAGAATTAGAAACGGCTAAGTACGAGTATTACGATTGTTCTTTTCCACCTGGTTTATACCACAATATTACAGATTTGGCACATGCTATAAAGCATGTAAATGAAGTGAACAAACATCTGGTGCTTGGACCATCAAAAAAGAAAAGAGGTTTCTATTATTTAAGAATATGTGAATGCAAAGAAGCTCATTATATTCACATTAATGAGAAAATTAGACGCATATTCGGTTTTGAGCAAGAAAAATATAGATTAACCAATTCTATATCTATAAATTCTCTTACAGGTGGTGGTGGTAATGAAAAAAGTGTTACGGTTGTTGGAGATAAACCTGCATCTCTAGCCAGAGCCATAGCTGATCAATTCTTCATTTATACAGATATTTGTGTTCCTTACACAGTTGGTGATACTCAAGCTTCTCTTCTTCGCATTGTAACGATCGATAATTCGAAGTACAAGTTGGGTCCAACTATGGTTAAACACTTTTCACCACCAAACTATATTCCGTTATTAAATAACACTTTTCAAAATCTCATAATCGATATAAGAGATCAACACGGTAAGAGTATACATTTGAGTACGGGACGTTGACGATTACGCTTCACTTTAAGCGTAATCATTAAACAGCAGAAATTATCAAGATGGGTCACTACGGTGCATATTACACTGATCAAATTGGCGGGGGAGGTGTACGTCGTGTATTTTCTGGTGCAAGTTATCAGCGAGGACATGGTGGAATCGGTAGCTTCTTGGCTGGGCTTTTTCGCAAAGTCTTACCTTATCTTACTAGTGGTGCTAAAGCGGTTGGTAAAGAAGCTATTCGAACAGGTATGAATGTGTTAGACGACGTGGGAAACGGAGGTATTCATTTCAAACAAGGTATACGTACACGCTTGCGCGAGTCTGGGCGAAATCTTAAACGTAAAGCAGCTGATAAAATGACTGAAATAATGAAAGATTGGGTTACAAACGACGTAGCAGGAAAAGAAAGCGACAGTCTCCCAAGAACCACTCAACAGCATGCAGCATTAAAAGTGGTAGAGTGAAGAAAAGACGTAGCAGCAAGAAAACAAGTGCTCCACGAAAGGGTAAAAAGAACGTTAGTAGATGTAGAAAGAAAAAGAAGCAAGTTTTGCGAAGTATAACAGATATTTTGGTCCGAAATAAAAACATCATCATGGCATTTCTACATTCAAATTCGTGCGAGTGCATGAAATCAGAATTGGATTTGTTTACATTACCTCCTACGCAGACATCTCTAGAAAGTTCTCAATTTTTGCATTATAACCCGGTTTTTTCCCTTAGCGACGATGGCCCTTTGTAATTTGTCGTTCCAGGTGGCGAAGATTATCTCGATCTTGCACACGCCATGCTCTGTGTCCATGTTCAAATTTTACCCAACGTCGCTACTGATGCAGTCGAGAATAGTAAAGTTGCACTTGTTAACAATTTTTTACACTCTATGTTTAATCAAGTAGACGTGTTCTTCAACTAGAAACTCGTTTCACCACCAAACAATGCCTATCCGTACAGAGCTTATATCGAAACATTATTAAATTATTCACCAGGAACCATGTCCTCACATCTGACAACTTCACTTTGGTATATAGACACTGCAGGGCGCATGGAGTCTCTGCCCAATATTCCTAGGTCTGACGCAACAGTTAATTTAGGACTCTCAAATCGTCAATATTTTACAATCAACGCCCAAACTGTAGATTTAATGGGGTACCTACATTCAGATGTCTTTAATCAAAGTAAATTTTTACTTAACGGTGTTGAACTTCGTCTGCGTTTAGTAAGAAGTAAGGATGCATTTTGTTTAATGGATGCTGCTGCTAACGATAAATGTAGCGTTCATATAAGAGAAGCTTCACTTGTTGTAAGACGTGTAAAAATAAATCCAGGTATTCTATTGGCCCATGCCAATACTCTCACAAAAACAACAGCCAAATATCCAATTAATCGTGTGGAGGTAAAAGCATTTACTATGCATAGTGGTATTCATGGCGATACACTAGATAACATTATTCTTGGTCAAATACCTAAAAGAATCATAATCGGATTCGTAGATAATCGAGCATTTAATGGTAACAGAGGCTATAATCCATTTAATTTTCAATATTTTTCCATAAATTATCTTTCTCTTTATGTTGATGGTGTTCAAATTCCAAGCAAACCGTTACAACCCAGTTTTAATGGAACTAATCCTCTATACTTAGAAGCTTATCATACTTTATTTTCTGGAACTGGAGTACATTTTCCAATGAAGCTTCAGCTATTAGTCGCACTGATTATAAAAAAGGCTTTTGTCTTTTGGCTTTTGATCTGACTCCTGATTTATCTGCAAACGCTTCCATGCACTGGAATCTCATAAAGCACGGAAGTATACGTGTAGAAGTGAAATTTGACGAGGCTCTCGAGTCGACAATCAACTGTATCGTCTACACCGAATTTGATAACGTACTGGAAATAGATTCAAACCGTCAAATCATAACGGATTTCAATGCATAAGTGATGATCGGGAGACTGTAGTAGTACCAGTGTACATGTCAAGAGCGGGTGGTGGTAATGGCGGTAGTGGGGTGAGCAGATATATACAGAGAGTTACGCTCAACTCTCCAACAGTCGACTTGAATCAGTGATGTCTCGAGAAATTGTAAACGTCGAAGAAGTGTATGGACCTTCGTTTAATGAACTTAGAGAGAAATATCAACATGTATTTTCCTGTATACATCACAGTGTGTAAGATAAGAATAAAACTGTCGTTTGTGCTCTTAATCAGATATACTTATTACGAAAGTGGCTGCATTCGTTAGTAGCTAATTATACTAGAACAGAACCTCAAGAACATCCTCGTTACATCTTCGTAGACGTACAACTACTTTAAAAAGTTTAAGAGAGAATCAGTAGGCAGAAGAGGAGGAGGTTGGTCAGGACGTGATTGACGGTTAATAATAAAAATGAATACACGTCAGTTGATGGGACGCTTGCGCCACTATCAGCTAAAACAGTCGGAGTGTATGCAGCAGATCGAATTCCAAAAGTAATGGAATACCCAACAGCTATCATAGCCAACACTGATGATCATAAGAAAAAAGGTACTCATTGGATAGCTGTCTACATAGACGGAAATGGCTACGGAACATATTTCGACAGCTACGGATTACCACCAATCTCAGCACATCATCTTATTCGATTCAAACGAAACTGCACAAGATATCAGTGGAACAGAAAAAAACTGCAAAGCATCGACTCGCAAGTGTGTGGGCAATATTATCTTATGTTTCTCTATTATATGTGCAGTTTTCCTAATTTACGTGCGTTTTGCAGTAACTTTTCACGAAATTCACGAATAAACGACACCTTAGATATGAAATTTTATACTTAACTTTTACGCAATAAAATTCGCCAGCGTCACCGCCAAAAACATGTAAAAACATTCGATACTGAACATTCGCTTGGCTCAGGATTTTGCAATCAAATATGTACTTCGAGACTATGTTCAAATTATTGAAAATATATATTCTACGTAATTTGTCAAACTTTATGTATTAATAGTATAAGTTTATACGAATAAATTGTACACACGTATATCGTCAAACTTATCATTTCTTTTCCTCAACATATCCTCTTGTATCCTGTATAGCTTTACAATCGTTATTCTTAGAATACCCATCACAATTCATATTTCTACTTTTAATCATACACAGGATGTACATGTAATAATATCCGATAAAAATTATCTGAACGATTTTATTTCTTGGAAGTCTTATAAATATAATCACATTATGTACCATTGGAAGTATAATATTTTATTTGTTTTTCATCATCTTGCATACTCGTATCGCGAAATCGGATACTCGTCAAAACATAGTTACTTTTTCTTTGATATCATTTCGCGGAATACACGTGGAAAAATTTTTAACCGTTAGTTTCGATCTCCCCACTCTGACCTATACCTCAAAGTTTTAGTGGAGGGGTTGGCTTTGCCAATGCGTTTATAAGAGCAAGCACAGTTTGGACTCATCTCAGACGTTAGTTTGCGAATTTACCACGCGTTTCTCGTGCTACTTCATACAGTACAGAGTGCGGTCTTTATTAACCAAGCATGGCTCAATCAAGTGAATGCTATCAAGATCGTATGCTAAATATTTTACCGAACATGCTGTTGTCTACGAGTTATGCGTTAAACAAGTCCAACACGAAGCGAGTATCCATTGGTTTGGAGTACGAGCACGGTAGTTATCGCGCAATTGTAAAACTGTGAATGTCGACGTCTTATTTCAAATTTATCAAATTTGATAATAACACCTGGACACTTTTCAAGAACTACTTCGATCTCATCAATGCGCATTTCCAAGACGCCTACAGATTTCAAACGGAATATGGCCGACCATCAAAAATGTACTTGGATGGTTATGATCTTATGTTTACGAGTTCCTACAATACGAAAGCCATATTGATCGAAGAAAGACCTGCAGTTGGGACTTTCTTTAATCATGTAGAAGAGGAAGAAGCAGTTGCAGTTGGAGGTGATCCCCAATCATCTAAAGAAAAGAAGAAACTGAAAACATCCTACTCGACACCGGCTATCTGTATGCAGAAAGTTACGTTTGAGGGGGTAAAACTTCTCTTGCCATGTATTGATGCACATCTTGCTCAACTAGAAAGTTGCGCTGCTAAGGTAAATGCCGTTATCACTTTCATCAAAGAGTACCTCGAAGAATGTATTAGAAAAGACGCTACCCTCGAATATGCTAAATCAACTATGATGAAGACATATGAAGATTTCATCAATACTATACTTTATACAGCGATAATATTAAAATATTTGTTAATGAAAAATTTCTGCAGTATAATGATGTTAGTTTATCAATTTTAAATGTGTTACTCTTAGAAATTGCTGCTTATAAATTACCAATTATATACAACGAATTGTGTGCGTATCTGCATGAACCATGAAATCGAGAATTATGTTATTCTTTCTTATAACGTTTTGTACACATACTTTTTTACATTATAATAAATCCAAAATAATTGAAATGATGTTTTTTATTGACTATTCTTACCTTTTACCACCACCCCACCATATCCTTGAATTTCTCAATTCAAAAATCCATAATCACTATATAATATAAAACATAAGCAAAGCGAATCAAATCTCTCATTATTCATCTTATCCTCCTCAAGGAGACAGCTTATCGCAATATGGGTCAATCGCAAGGTAAAGCATCAACGCCCCAGATCGGGGGCAGCAGCAGTAACGCAGTCAAAGACCGGAGTAATCATGCGAATGGTGAATCGCAGAAGTCAAAACATTATATACATAAATTTTCCACCAACACATTTTCCTTCCCCGATCGTAGGGGATACAAAAGTTTTAAAGAATAAAGAGATTTTTAAAAACATAAACCGCTCCTTTTTAGGACCACAATATTTTGAAAACGTAGTACAACAAACTATTACCATTAAAATCATCTTTGGACGGCGGCGTCTAAACCGTTAAGATTACCGTCAAGATTCTAGGTTATGTTTGCGTAAATGCAGATAACATTATTTGCTATCTTTGTTCAACGTAGATAAGATTATGTGTTATCAAAAATCTATTAAAAATAAATAATTAAAAGGTAATTAATAAGTAGTACATCTCTGGAATGTGACCTTGAGTCTTATCTTGAAAACATACCATTAAGATAAGGGAAATCACACAAGGATGAACCATTGCCATGTCAAAGATAAGTGGGGGTGAGATTGTTTACATATCTTTTCTGTTTGTTTATATAAATAAACGATTAATAAGTAACACATCTAGGGATGTGACTGTGACTGTGACCTTTAGTCTCATCTTGACAACAAAACATTAAGATAAAAGGGGTCGCGCATGGGTGAGTCATTGCTGCGGCAAAGATAAGTGGTGTTGTTTACACAGCTTATCTTTTTGTTTATATAAATAAACAATTAAAAAGTAATTAATACGACAAGTAACACCTCTATGGAATGTTCTTATCTTGTCAATAAACCATTAAGATAAAAGGGGGTCGCGCATGGGTGAGTCATTGTTGAGGCAAAGATAAGGAGTTTTGTTTACATGGCTTATCTATTTGTTTATATAAATAAACAATTAAAAAGTAATTAATAAGACAAGTAACACCTCTATGGAATGTGACCTTGAGTCTTATCTTATCAACAAACCATTAAGATAACCTTATCATATCAACATAACATTAAGATTAGATAAGATAAGAGAAGTCGCGCAGTGATGACGTCATTTGTTTAGTCTTCCCATAACAGCTTACTTACTACAGAAATTTATTCAAAATTTCCCATTCTACTAGATGAGCTAAGTATATTGGGTGTAGAACGTTTCTAAAAAATATGGCAGTCTAATTATTGAAAAACCCCTCTTTCATGGGTAAATCCGATATTAGGCATTCGCCTGGAGATATATGGAGTGACTTTGTTACTCCATATAGGGGTGAGTGTCTAAAAAAGTTGTCTTTGTATGTGTTTAAAGTATATAAAAAATATTTTGAAGGTATTAAAAATAAAATGTTCATTTTTCTATTTTTTTTTAGATTTGCGAGTAAAGCATTATATCATTGTCATATATCATATATTACAATTCTTGGGTTATTTTTTGGTACAGATATGATATACAAGTCCTATTTAATCATGTTTGAGTGAATAAAATAGTTTTGCAGTTGAATATTGTTGCTCACAGGGCACGGTGGGCAGGAAGGAGCGATATGTTTGACCAAAATGACGATAAAATCGGGCTGCGGGGCGGTATTCGGGCATGAATATACATCTCAAATCCGTTCGAATCGAAATCCGATCGGCTCCTGTTTTCGAGATATCGTCAATTTACGTATTTTTGCTAAATTATTGATGTAAGCGAATGAGTTGTACCTTAAGAATGCATGGAACTTCATTATATAATCAACGAGGATATACAAAATATGTAGATATCATGTATATTACATATAAGTATGATATATTGTGTACATACATGTAGACCTGGTTATCAAATAAATGGAATGATGTATATATATATATATAAAGGTCCTGTAAAGGTCTTTTTTTTTTAAACATTTTTTTCTCGTTCACAAAGTGCAAGACGACAAGAGACGCAAATACTTAATAGAAACTTCTAATTAGATAGATAAAAATCTTCATTTATGTATTTTCAAATCAGTCCTTCATGAGACTTAGTTATCAAAAAATCTTGTGATCTTTTTCCTTTGAAACTTATTTTTCTACCACATGGCGCACAAATTTTCATTCTATTCTCCTCATGATTACACTTATGATGCATTTTAGAATGAATGGATTCATAATTCTTTACTGGAAGAGAAGATGCCATATTTATCCGTTAGCCTGCCACTCAAACGTGATCTCTATCACGGAAAATATCAAAACTATCCAAAACGCAACCAAGAAGCATCCAAAATCTGATCGTCTTATATGACAAAATCATCTCTATTATCATAGAAGAAAGCACGCAGCCACCTAGCTGTGAGAATCTAAGTTATAAATTTTTATATGGAAATTTAGTGTAACCCAAAAATTTATAATTTATGTAATATAAATTTATAACACGATAAAGTTTGGATTTATGGTATTTATGGATACATGATATCTACATATTTTGTATATCCTTGTTGATTATATAATGAAGTTCCATGCATTCTTAAGGTACAACTCATTCGCTTACATCAATAATTTAGCAAAAATACGTAAATTGACGATATCTCGAAAACAGGAGCCGATCGGATTTCGATTCGAACGGATTTGAGATGTACATTCATGCCCGAATACCGCCCCGCAACCCGATTTTATCGTCATTTTGGTCAAACCTATCGCTCCTTCCTGCCCACCGTGAGGGGTATACTTCATGTATGCGAGAAGCTGTTACGGACGGAACCTTGATTTCAGTACTTTTTGTTTAACTTACTATACAACTCTTATAAAAAGTAATTATAATACTTGGAAAAATTGATTTTTGTTCAGACTTTGCTCCTCTAAAAAACCACCTAACTGGTTTTTTTGTAAAAATTTTTTGAAGTAGTAAATAATCAAATATTGGATTCAACCACTTTCGTGGTCAATAGGCTTTCGCCCTGGGCTATATGAAGTAACTTTGGTACGTCATATAGGGGCGAGTGCCTAAAAACAACAATATTTCACATATTTCCGCATTAAATATAGATCTCAGAATACATAATACTGCGGAAATTACTGTTACTCAAGGATGTATTGGCGACCTGTGTGCTTCTCACATTACACTAGATGATGGAAGACAGATTCTTATAGTTGTAGTATATATTTCACCTAATGAAAAAAACAAAGATATCATCTCATTTTTACACCGTAGATTACTTCCATACAGTATCAGTGGTTCAAGGATTTTAAACGAAAATTTACACGAACTACCTATGATTTTAGCTGGAGACTTTAATGTAAATTTCGCTAAAGATGAGTCGGCATCATTTATTACGTTCCTTCAAGAAGAATTTCAGTTGTACATTAATAATAATCCAAGGAAATATACAACAGGATATAGGACGACAATAGGTACGGTATTCAGAAGACACTTTCAGAACGTTATAAGTAACACTTTCATGGCTTATTTCAGTTATCATCGGCCTATTATAACTTTGATACCATCAGAAACATCATCGACTGTTACTATTACAGAAATCACTGATGCTACTGAATTGTAAAACTTAATTTGTAACATTATTGTTTTCTATGTATATTTTCATGTAAAAAACAAAATCGTCTTAATAACATAAATCTAAATAATTTTTTTTCGTTCATTGCAACTTTCTTCAATACTGCTACATTCCTTTCCATTACATCCTTTTCTTATAAAACACAATTATTTATTTTCCAATAACCTTCAATTTCTATGTTTCACATCTGCCAGGTGTCCCGTGACGGCTCTTTTTTTTTATATATACAAATGGATGTGTGTGTGTGTGGGTATGTGTGTGTGTGTATGTGTGTGTAGGTGTGTGTGTGTGTGTGTGTGTGTGTGTGTGTGTGTGTGTGTGTGTGTGTGTGTGTGTGTGTGTGTGTGTGTGTGTGTGTGTGTGTGTGTGTGTGTGTGTGTGTGTGTGTGTGTGTGTGTGTGTGTGTGTGTGTGTGTGTGTGTGTGTGTGTGTGTGTGTGTGTGTGTGTGTGTGTGTGTGTGTGTGTGTGTGTGTGTGTGTGTGTGTGTGTGTGTGTGTGTGTGTGTGTGTGTGTGTGTGTGTGTGTGTGTGTGTGTGTGTGTGTGTGTGTGTGTGTGTGTGTGTGTGTGTGTGTGTGTGTGTGTGTGTGTGTGTGTGTGTGTGTGTGTGTGTGTGTGTGTGTGTGTGTGTGTGTGTGTGTGTGTGTGTGTGTGTGTGTGTGTGTGTGTGTGTGTGTGTGTGTGTGTGTGTGTGTGTGTGTGTGTGTGTGTGTGTGTGTGTGTGTGTGTGTGTGTGTGTGTGTGTGTGTGTGTGTGTGTGTGTGTGTGTGTGTGTGTGTGTGTGTGTGTGTGTGTGTGTGTGTGTGTGTGTGTGTGTGTGTGTGTGTGTGTGTGTGTGTGTGTGTGTGTGTGTGTGTGTGTGTGTGTGTGTGTGTGTGTGTGTGTGTGTGTGTGTGTGTGTGTGTGTGTGTGTGTGTGTGTGTGTGTGTGTGTGTGTGTGTGTGTGTGTGTGTGTGTGTGTGTGTGTGTGTGTGTGTGTGTGTGTGTGTGTGTGTCAGGCCAGCCAAAAGGATCAAATCAGTGCGCACCTAGTTCTCTGTTTTCTCTGCCGATTTTTTATATGAAAGCACCTATCAAAAGAATCTATCAAAACGTTGAGAGTTTCAACCTCTGAAGTCCCATGTGTGATCTGGTAGAATGCTTTGAACTTTCAAAAATGGCCATAAAATGGTTATTTTCAAAAAATTCTAGATAACGCTCAATTCCACCAATTCAAAGTACCGAAAAAGAGTTTTATCGTCTTTTATAATCTTTGAGAAAAGATTATTAGACCACCCTGGCAGTTAAATGGATCACCTATACAAAGCTGCATGTAAACACGAAATTTTGTACTTTTTAAGTTTATTTTACCAAAATAACATGAATTTATGTATAGCATATCTGAAATTCTTCGTCTTAAAAAGACCTTTAATTCCCTTTTTGATACATTCAAATCCGTTACGTATAACCAAAAGTACAACTCGTACAATAAAGGTACTTTTACGAAAATCATCAGGTTGGCACCCCTGAAACTTGTGTCTATCTGAACCATTTTAACTCTAACTTTCAGAAAACATAGTTTAAACAACCTAGAAAACAAAGTACTTTGTTTGGTTTTGTGTATTGTACGTATAACATGATTGTGAATTTTTTTTCTAGCCTGTTTTTTCCACCTAAAGTAAACGACATACTATAAAAGTCTGATGTAATTTCGTCAGGTATTATACATTACGGGAAATTATACTTACAGTAAAAAGAAAGCTGACATTAAAACCATTAATTTGAGTGGTAGGACCATCATTGAGGAGCAAAATTGATCAAGATGCCGGCTATTTAGGAGCCCAAGTCGTTGGCAACTCGTGGCCCCCCATTTTATTGCTACCAAAGAAAACAACTACGTTCTTTTTTACTTATTAGCCCCTCCACGCTCCTCCACATACCCCTCCACACCCCTCCACGCCCCTCCATATTTTCTCCACTTTTAATGCATTACTTGCACATTGGCCTTTAAATCCCTTTCACATCCACTTCACATCCCATCCACCCCCCTCCAAATCCCCTCCTCATAATCGACAGAGTATATCTATATTTGTCTATATTTTTTAATTAATTTACTTACAGTAAATCAACGTAAATCGAACGCACGCACTGACTACGTAGTCTTAATATTTATTTTATTTCTTATTAAATTAAATAAAAAATGATGATATATCTGAAGTAAAAATTAAAGAGTTCTGGTTCATGTACATAAAAATCATGCACATTATAATAGTGCACAATTTAGCACTGGTCGAATATAGATATATTGATCAATGTTAAACTGTACACAATTAATATGCGCGATTTTTATATTAAATATTGCAACAAACACTGAATGGGAGTTGGTGAGCGGAGCGATCAGGGAGCAATAACCCCCCCCCCCCTAATATATATATACAGCATTGTAGTAGAAAAATTGGAAAGTCATATATATACAGTGTGTCTCATAACTATAGAAACACCAAAAATTTTTACATTTAAATCTCTGTATTATACCTTTTCTTAAAAAACCTGTAACTTTCGAAGCAAAAAACCAAGGATAATTTAAAAAATATCAAATAAAAGGCAATTTTATTCTCTTTAAGACGTTACCAAAATACTGTGTCTACATTAACTTATGAAAAATTCACGGACGGTTTAAACAAAACTTGAATACTAGATAAAAAATTTACATTGATTTAAATGGGTCTAAAAATTTAAAGTGTTTCTATAGTTATGAAACGACGATAACTTCTTTAATGTTGATGCGAAAGAAATATTCTAGTAATGTTTTATAGAGAATATATTTTCCATTCATTGGCTTTTTGCAAAATTATCCTCGGATTTTTGCTTCCAAAGTTACAGGTTCTTTAAAAAAAGGTATAATATACACATTTAAATGTGAAAATTTGTGGTGTTTCTATAGTTATGAGACGCACTGTATATATATATATATATATATATATATATATATATATATATATATATATATATATCAGAGAAAAGAAAACGGACGTACGGAGAACAAAACGACATGAAAAAAACTGTGCTAATATTCAACGCTTTATATCGTTATTATTATCTCTTAAGCAAGTGTCAATAGACTGCACATTTGTTAATCAGAGTTTAAATATTGATATTTGAAATTTTCGAAGAGGTTAAAATAGCACAATGAGACGTATTAGGGCGTCGGAACGAACGCCCGCTCAGCTTCGTACCGTTTTACACTTATACTTGACATTGGACGCTATCGCGCCCTTGATTACTATATAATTTTTTTACTGTCAATTTATAGACAAATATTTAAAGAACAAAATAAGCTCCGAAATGTTAAAATTGATTGAAAAATAAAGAAAATTCTATTGCTTAAGGTGGACCTATAGTAAATTTTTCATTTCATTTTCCGATACTTTGTACATTTTAAGAACTGAAAATGATTTTATATCGGCAATATTGGCCATAGAAATACTTTTAATCAACTTAATAGTTATTTATACATATTTTTCCTTGGATCTTTATTGCACACAATCCAGCGTGTTCCTACATTAACCGAATCATGACCTGTGACCAAATCTACTCTTTACTACGCTGGCAAATTTCAGAAAATATAGAACTTGTCAAGAAAACATTTTGATCAATATTCTGCGATAGAAAAATTGTTTTAAAATCATCAGAAAATTATTTCTTATTTTTACATAAGTGCGGTTTTCTCCATTAGCGAGTCTTATGCGCATAGGATTACAATGAATCAATCTGAAACTTTAAGGATATCTTATTCAATCTACTCGCATTACAACCATGAACTCCGATTCTTCAAACAAATTTTGAATATATTGTTGTGACTGAGCTCGAACGTTGCGCGATTCGAACACCAAGAATCGCGCATAGCAGCCCCTAGCAACGAGATCAACGACGTCGCGGATGTTATTGTTTATGTTCAGTCTGATTCTCATAGCTGTTGAGAACAGTTGTGTTTACGTTCGAATAAAGAGTCCGAGTTTAAGTGTGCTTTTCTACAAATACGTGTTATCAATCTCATTACCCGAACCCGATCATAACATTTTGGGGGCTCTTCCGGGATAGTGTTTTTTCGAAAAAGTGAGTTAGTGGAAAGTTTATGCTTTTACGTTCCGGCAAGATGTCAGTGGTATCAAGAACACCAGTTCCATCCCCGAAAACTCTTTGAACTGAGCAGCCTCAACCGTCTCTCACTGAAACGAATTTGGAGATAATAAGCTTGAAGAAACGTGTAGACAAATTTACAACGAGGATGCATTGAATTTTCAAAGGGAACTCCATGTTCGAGATTCGGAATTGTTGGATGCTCGTCATCACAATGAGGAACTTGAAGCACAGATTAGGCTACTGAGGGATCAACAAGTTCGAAGAGAACTATTCGGTGACCGAGAGCAGAGGGAGAGGACTGACTTGAACGAAGAGATATCGAGACTTCTAATCGGGACCCTGAATAACACACTGCAGGCAGAACAGCGAGAACAGCAACGCCAAATTAATCAGCTAAGTCATTTACAGAATAGAGATATACATTCACATACAACAGAAACAGAGAACGCTAGAATCAATGACACTGGATTATCTTTAAATCGGAATAGACTTAGGTTAGGAACTTCTGTTATTGATCCTTTGATTACTGATACTTGTGGTTTAGATTCAAATGTAGATAATTCTGTTTTACCGAACACTAGACCTATCCACTCGGGAACGGATTTTTTTTTAAATTGAAAGCTGATGATTATGATGGATCATCACCTCTTCGTGAATTTTTGGTTCAATTTCAAGTCATCGCTAGAGCAAACAATTGGACACCTGCAAATAAATCAGCAGCTCTTATTTTTTATTTGAAAGGAAGAGCAAAATCAATTCTCGTTGAATCTGATTCGACTGCGTTACATTTTGATGATTTAGTTTCCCGTCTTGAACTTCGTTTTGGTGATAAACACTTAGCACCCACTTATTACGCACAATTTCAGAACAGACGTCAACGTTTTGGTGAAGATTTCCCAACATTGGCTGCCGATCTTGAGAGACTTTCTTCTTTGGTTTATCCGGAATGTCCATTTGCAGTCCAAGATAAAATCGCTTGTGCCCAATTTATAATTGCTATTTTTGTTTCATCAATCAGAAAGATCCTTCGTTTAGAAAGGATAACTTCTCTGAAAGTTGCTCTTGCTCGCGCTATGGAAGTGAAGGTTATTCGTGATTTAGATAAGAGATCTCAGACTTCAAGGAGAACGAATGACACATATAAGGGAAAGTCATTTGATGAGTTAATAATTAACCTGAGGAAAGTGTTCGTTCGTTTTCAAGAAGCAGGATTACGTCTTAATAAGAAGAAATGTGTTTTCTTCAGCAGGCAAGTTGAATATCTAGGATACATCGTTTCAGAAGAAGGAAAAACAGCTGATCCAAAGAAGATTGAATCTGTTGTAAACTGGCCAATTCCTCATAACAAAAAGGCTGTGTTGAGTTTCGTGAATTTCTGTGGTTATTATAGGCGACTTATTAAAGGTTTTGCTGACATAGCTAAACCTTTATATAGGTTAACTGAAAAATAAGCTAAGTTCATATGGTCAGAGGAATGTCAAAAAGCTTTTTCAAGATTGAAAGAGGTATTTACAACACCTCCAATTTTGTTTCAACGAATTTAGATTACAAAATCCGTCAATTAGTTGTTCCTCAACATAAAATTAAAGATATTTTGGTAGAAGCACATGATTCACCATCTAGAGGACATTTCGGAGTAAACAAGACTTTAGATAAAATTAGAAAAAGAGTTTATTGAGCTACTTGTAAAAGAGATGTAGAAAATTGTTGTAAATCTTGTGAAGTCTGTGTTTCAAAGAAAGGTCCTCCAGATAAAGGTCATGGTGAGATGAAAATTTATAATTCAGGAGTTCCATTTGAAAGACTTCAAATGGATATCTTATGCCCATTTCCACTTTCTTCTTTGGGCAATAAATACCTCTTAATTATGACAGACTGTTTTTCAAAATGGGTTGAAGCTTTTCCTCTCTCAAATATGAGAACAAAAACCATTGCTGAGATTTTTGTTGATCAGATTGTTTGCAGGTATGGGGTACCTTTAGAGGTAAATACTGATCAAGGAACGAATTTTGATTCGAAATTGATTAAAAATTTATCTGAGTTATTAGGAATCAAAAAGACAAGAACGACACCATTACACCCACAATCAAATGGACAAGTAGAAAGACAACAACAAACATTTTTACACTATCTTACAAAATACATACATGAAAATCAAAAAGACTGGGATCGCTGGGTTTCACCATTTTTGTTAGCTTACAGATCCTCCAAACATGCGACGACTGGAACTACTCCGGCTGAGCTGTACACCGGTTTCGATCTGAGGCTTCCTTTGGACTTGATTCGAGGATGTCTACCAGAGGAGGTCGAGATTGAAGGAGACGGGGATTACGTACACAAGCTTCGGAGGAAACTCAGCGAGATCCACAAAATGGCACGAGACCGGATTCACTTACAATCGTAAAGAACGAAGTCTTGGTACGACAAAAGCACCAAAACTCCAGTCAAATTGGGTAGGACCTTGGGAAGTTGTTAGAAAAATTAATGACATCGTTTATTGTATTCGTCGTTCACCAAGACATAAATCCAAGATAGTCTATATCAATCGTCGTGGGACTTACACTGAGAGAGACACCCGATAATGAAGACTGCTCTGTTCACGGTTCTTTTGAACTGTGGTTTTTCCCGTGGGCGTGAAGGTAAATACCGGAACAGGGACTTGAGCTGAGGTTCCACAGCATGTCAACCCGATCATAACAATATTTTGGAAAATTTGGATAATTTTGAAAAATTTTAAAGAATTTTAAAGAATTTTGAAGATTTTGGAAAATTTTGAAACTTTTGCAAAAAGTTAAAAATTTTAAAAATTTCAAAATTTTACAAAATTTTAAAAAGTTATAAATAATTATGATTTTAAAATTTTTAAAAATTTTCAAAATCTGATAAATTTGGGACATTTATCCAAATTTCAAAAATATCTCCAGATTTTCAAAATTACCAAAAATTTTGGACATTTCCCAATAATTTCAAAATTATCTAAAAATAATGAAATATTACAAAAATTTCGACATTTTACAAAAGTTTAAAAATTTTCAAAACTCCAAAATGTTTAAAATATTTTAAAATTTTTTAAATTATCCAAAATTCCATTCTTTTCAAAATTTTTATCAAAATATTTTCACATTTTTTCTAGCCCATACGTTTAAACATGTTCGAAGCTAAATATGATCATATTGCCAAAATACATTTTAATAGTTTTTTGGGCTTTTATAACATCGTTTATGGCAGTCAATTTTGTACTGATAAAAGCTATCTTCATGATTTTTTGTATGGTGGTTCTAGTACTTCCAGTGATCAAAACCACTATTTCAAAAATTTTAAGGTTTTGTATGGTCCTAATTGAAAAGTGTCTGAAATGGTCTTGAAACCATCTTTTTTAATTCAGAATATTTGCTAAAAAATAATTTTTTTATATTTTTTAGATTTGAGTTTGTTGAATAAATAGAAGTTGAAATTTGCTAAAAAATGTAAAAAATTACTACGTGTTCATATTCAGCCTTGAACATCTTGAAACCTGATGGTTTAACAAAATCTGCTTATTTAACCTGAAGAAGTTGCTTGCACTGTAAATTTTCTTTTCGGATTCGAATATACAATGTTTCTACATTATTTTAAATCTCATGACGGATTAGTAAACAACGATCCCAGACTCCTTATATACCAATTTTTATTAAAAAACTAATTATTAGGAAAAATTATGCTTCAAAAGTCCATTTGGGCTATTTTTGTGTCATTTCTCAAAAACAGCTCGACCGAATATTTTTATTTTGGTTGGTTAATAATCTAGAGCCAGTGTATGTTTGAATTCAGAAAGAAAATTTACATTGCAAGCACCTTTAGATTAAGGAGGTTCGGGAGTCTCACTGGCAAGGAGAGTCCAGACCCTTTGGGTCACGAAATTTGATGAAACTTTAGGTGTTTTTTTGTACCTAAAAATGAAGCCTAGCACCCGTAGCTTTTTCCAACGGGTCTTTTTTCTAAAGTAACATAATTTTATTAATACGAATAATATTAATATAAAATACATGTGAAGTATTTTACAATTGTTTTTAAGATAAGTTTATATAAGAAAATTAAAATATTTCATAATATTGCTGCGTTATATTGACTACTAATATACTACTTGGTACAGTTCATGTAATTTGACTGGAAATGATTTAATACGTGTCGTTTTTCATTTGTTACACTGTATGATTAAAACTTTCAATAACACTTGATAAAGTGCCTTGAAAATGTAAGTGAATATTTGTTAGGTGTTAGGTTTTTGGCTAATTATTTTCTTGCCAATTTGGTTCATCATCTTCTGAGACATTAGAGATCATTCAATTTAAAAAATATTTTCTGATGCAGTAAGCGTAAAAAAACATTTTACGCTCCTATACAAAAATCACGTTTTTACAACTCAGGAATGGAATTTCACTCTCCTTTTCTGGACTTTTCCGGCCCTTGTGTTTTGTGATTACTATTCAGAGCGCAACGCACAATGATCGAGTTGCAAACATCATGCTTCTGCTTCCTCATAGGAAGCTTTGTGATAGTAAAAAAAAAGTTTTGCTAAAAGCATGTTAGAAATATGTTTTGAGATTTATGAAATCAAAATACATTATTTTTAGAAAATGTCTGTATGGATGTGTGTGTGTGCGTGTGTGTGTGTATGTGCGTGTGTGTGCGTGCGTGCGTGCGTGCGTTCGTGTGTGTGTGTGTGTGTGTGTGTGTGTGTGTGTGTGTGTGGATGGTTATCAACATAACTCTTCATACATACGGTGAAACTTAATGTTTCAGGGTTCATTATTTTTGCTTATCTTAAGGGGTTACATGGGTTTTGCAATTTAAAAAAAATCGATTTTTTATTGTCTTTTTCGAAAGTATAGTAAATTAAGAATATTCCCTTAAAATTTCAAATCAATCGGAGTAAAACTTTCGGAGTTACAGCTATTTTAATAACCGTCCATTTGGCTTGATCAGCGCAGCGCATCGCAGGTGTGTCGATGCAGCAGCTTGGTCGCTGTTAATCTGTAATTCTCTGTATTTCTCATTTCCGTAATTGTCTTATTTGAATATACACTATATAGAGAATATTCCCAGAAAATTTTAAGTCGGTTTTAAGTCGGTTGTAATAAAACTTCAGAAGATAGAGCCATATGAATCACCTCCCATTTAGCTTATTACTTCGTAAATGTTTCGAAATATCTGCTTAGATATTGTTAATCTTAATTTCTCCGTATACCTCATTATTCTTAAATGTTGTATTTAAAAGTATAGTCATTAAATAATATTCTCGGAAAGATACAAGTCGATCGTACTAAGACTCTAGGAAATAGAGCAAAAGGAACTCCGACTATCTAGCTCGACTGCTTCAGCGCGTCGCAGGTACATCGGAGCAGCTGCCTGCTATTGTTTAGCTCCCATTCCCTACCTTTCTATTATACGTCAGATTCGCCTTTTGTGATCTGTAAGAATTTGGATGGAATGTACAAGTATATATAAGTAGAGAGAATTCGTAGGTAGATTTAGTTTGGCTTCGTTTATCGAGTTACACAGTTGTACGTTTGTGCGGTGAAAATATCTAAATTTTATTTGCGAAATGGAGCCTCACAAAGTTACGAGAGATGAACGAATCTCCAAAAATACCAGGAAGGATAGACCTAGAAAGAGGAAACAAAGTTTCAATCCAAAAACGGCAGAAATAGACGACGAATCTTTCTCCAGTACGTCGGCGAAAAAACTCAGACATAAAGATTTGGAATGTGTGCCAGAAGACTCCACTTTGCAGTTTGGAATCTTGGATTTTTACTTAGTTTTTTCTACTCTTGCTAGTTTAGTCAAGTGCTCGAATATTATAAATGACAATGGTGTGGAAAAAGTGTGTGACAGTAAAGTACAGTTTCAACAGTGTGCAAAGGAAGAACTTGGTTTTAAAATTAGAGTGGAGTGTGAAAGATGTGATCCTCGATATATTTTATCGTGTCGCAAGATTGGAAAATTGTATGAAGTGAATCGTAGATTTATTTTTGCGATGCGGTTATTAAGCTTGGGTCTAGCAGGATGTAGGAAATTCTGTGGCTTGATGGATATAAGTAGTGCTTTTCTAAACCAGTCCACGTACGACTTTTACATTAAAAAAATACACGAATGCGTGACGACTGCTGCCGAAACACCCTTCTCTTTAGCTGCAAAAGAAGAGAGAAATTTGACGTGTGAAGAAAAATGTATCGATGATATGTCAGAAGTCACTGTATCAGGCGATGGCACTTGGAAAAAACGTGGATTTTCATCGTTATATGGCATAGCTACATTGATAGGATATTATTCTGGAAAAGTTTTAAACGTAATAGCAAAAAGCTCGTATTGTAAATTATGTGAAACTTGGAAGAAAAAACTAGATACGGCAGAGTTTGAAGAATGATATACAGAACATTTAGAGAAGAACGAATGCAGTGCTAATCACCAAGGACCAGCTGGAAATATGGAAGTTGGATCAATCGTGGCAGTGTTTCAACGTTCAGTACAAAAACATGACTTGAAGTATATAAATTATATCGGTGACGGAGTTATTAGTTCTAAACCCTACGGCGAAGATTGTCAAATAAATAAAAAAGAATGCGTTGGACACGTTCAAAAAAGGTTGGGCACTCGTTTACGCGATTTGGTAAAAAAAAACTGTTGAAGATAAGCAAATCAAAGGAAAAACAGTCAAAAAGAAAACTCTCTCTGGCAAAGGCAAGCTTACAGGCAAACTTATTGATAAATTAACAGTTTATTACGCACTGGCCAATCGAAGAAATTGCGATTCAGTGCTAAAAATGAAGTATGCTATGGGCAACTTATAATCACTATAGCTCAACGGATGAGAAACCTCAGCACGAAAAATGCCCGAGCGGCGCTGACTCGTGGTGCGCTTGGCAGTGTGCTTCAGCTGAAAATGATTTGGAGTCATACGAACATGATTTTACTGCTTTGCCGAGTGATATTCAATCAGCTATCAAACCAATTTATGAAGAACTCAGCAAGGATGCACTTTTAGAACGGTGTGTTGGTGGATTCACGCAGAACAACAACGAGAGCCTGAACCAGCTTATATGGAAAATCACGCCAAAAATACTTCCTGATGGCTCAAAAGTTGTTGAAATTGCTGCCTCAGTTGCTGCCTGTACTTTCAATGAAGGAATCTCAGCTTTGTTGTACTTTTTGCACAGCATGGATGTGAAACTTGGACGAACTATTCATGAATATGCTAGGAAAGAGGATGAGCAGCGCGTACTCCTAGCCAACAAGAGAGCTAAGTCTGTGACTCGAGAGGCCAGAATTCGTCTCAGACAAGAGCAAAAAGATGCCCTGGATATTGCTGCTGCAGCAGGATCTTTGCTTTATGGGGCTGGAATCGACGACTCTATGTAAGTTGAAAAAAAAAATTTTTTTCCGTGTTTTATTTTTACTTGAAACTTTAAACGCGTTTTTCTCAAAACTACGTCAAAGTCCGTGGACACGATTTCTCGAAACTAATGTACCGATCGTTCTGAAATTTTGCACATTTTTTTAAAATTACATTGACTAGTGCTTGAACGAAGGATTTTCGTTTCTTTCAATCGAAATTTATTTTACAACCTATTTTGTGCTCAAAATTTTACCAAAAATCGAACTTTTTGCAAAAATCTCTCCCAAATATTCAAAATTTAATTTTTTACTTATTCCTTCGTTCAATTACGAGCTATTACCATGTATTAACAGAAAAATATTTTTTTTTTATTTCAGATGAAACCGACATGATTTATCATTTCCACCAAAACAACACTTTTTTGGGGGGCTTCGGAAAATGCGCTGTCTACGGCTCAATTGTCAATTTTTTTTCATCAAAATTTTTAAAAATGTTGTTGAAGATATATATTTTTATGTAGAAAATAGTTGAATAAAAAAAGTTTTTTATTGTACCTAAAAAAAAGTTGGTGAAAATTTGCTTTTTTTGCCTCCGAAACCCATGTAACCCCTTTAAAGGAAGGCGGCAAAATAAATTTTTTCTTCGTTTTTTGATACTTTTTTGTTTTTCTAGCGGTTTTTCGATTTTTTAGTTTTAGTTTTTCGGGTTTTTTAATACCTTCGAAATAACATCATTGATTCAATGAAGATGCATTTGAAAGAGCATAAAATTACCTATCTTTTCCGATCCGAAATTTTGAAAAAGATATTTCCCTTGTTTTTTTATACACGAAAACGTCATTTTTTCAAACTGTTATATCTGTGAAATATAAGATGGATAATTTTTGAAAAAAATTGAGATGATAAGGGATATTTAGAATAATATTCTGTAAAATTTTTGAAGTTTCATATTTTTCTTTTGTTGAGAAAAAAATAATTTTGTTAAAAAATCGCTTTTTTTGCTAACGCGATAATTTAAGTAAATCGACAGCATTTTATCTAAAACTTTACAAAAAGGTAGTTTTTACTATCTCATGACCTGTATGGTTTTTTCAGATCATGAAATTTTTTACTTTCTGAAATATTGAGGTTATGTTTTTTTTTTAATTTTTTTTTTGATCGCTTATATCTCGAGAGCGGCGTTGTCATTTTTTTTATCAAAGAGAGCTAATTTTTTTCCTTCTTAAATGAAGATTCAAAATTGCACAGAAATTTCAAGATTCATCGACTTATCTTTGTTTCATAGTGATTATTTTATTTTTGATTTTTGAGTTTTAGTTTTTCGGTTTTTTTGGAATGTTAGAAATCGTATGATCAATTTAGTGTAAATGTATTTAAAAAAGTATAAAAAACCTATCTTCTACAACTGAAAAATTTAGTTAAAAAAATTTAAAAACGTTAAATGTTAAGAAAATAGTAATATTTTATTTATTAATTTATATACTGAGGGTTGACGAATGATGCGAGCAGGAGGATTTCTATTCCATTTCCATTGATATTTTAAAATATTGAGTGAAAAAGTATTTTAAGATAAATGAAATAATGTATATCAATATTTTTTGTTTTATTTTTTATCAATATAGGTAAAAATGATATATGTTACCGAAAACTGCTTAAAACAGATTTAATTTATCATGACAATAATTTTATGTAATTCAGCCAAGATTATTGCGCCGCACATGCAGGCTTTAACATTAGTTTTATTCGAAACTTTAAATAAATCGTACACAGGAATTTAGGATAATATTATGAACACTGGTGGTTTATTCAATTTAGATACAAGTATTGAGCGCCAGCTGCACGAATTCGCAGCACGATTTTACAAGTGTTCTACCGACACATAGAATTACTTATACAATTAACTAACTACGGTGAGCACGCGGTACGGTGGGAAACGGTAAATGATCGAGAGGGGAAGAAGCTAAGTCTCAGGGACGCGAATTCAACTAATATACGGCGACGAAATACACGTGGGAAGGTGGCGACGTGATGCTCGACACGCACGCGGCGCTTGCTTTACAAAAAGTTATCTATGTAAATATGTATATGGGTATGCACTAAGCACAATAATAATCTGTACAACTTACTCTTTTATTCGAATCTGGCGTGGCCTCCTTCGACGATACAAGTTGGTCGGCGCACACACGGTATACAATTATATTTATAGATATATTCACGAGCGGAACAAGCGGTTTGATATTCGCACGGAGCTGATACAAGAAAAACCGAAGCGTCTGTGTACGTGGCTCAGTACGAATTGGACGAGTTGTCCCTTCGTTCCCGCGGCGCTACACTCGGGTTTTGGTAGTGCGGACGGAGCCCGCCTGAGGGCGCAGCGCATGCTTTGGCGAGGAAGAAAGAGAAGTGAGAAGGAGGAAAGGGGAGCGTCTGCTCGCGGTGACGTCACGCTATGTGGCATGCAGTCGACGTCTTGCAGACGGTGTTAGAGAGGACGAGGAAGGACGAGTGGCCAGGACGAGGAAGTGCGACGAGGGATGTAGCAGGAGGGGTATCTGGGCAACGGTGCCGACGAAGGGGCACGAAGACGAGAGCTGCAAGGCCCAGGACGGCGTACTTGCAACTGGAGCACTGTCATCAGATGAGATTAGTGTTTTGTTTATCACTGTAATCTCCCCTTACTAATGCTATGTTGTTTCTAGGTGTCTGGCGAGTGCTTCGGAGGGTGCTGCTGCTGTTATGGAGGAGCGGGCTACGAGTTGAGCTACGTTGCTGTACCTGAGAGACCACTCTGCCTCTGCAAACCCTCCAAACTAGGTAAGAGAGTTCCAATTTGATGTACATGTCTACTGTAGACTAACTCATCTCTATGTTTTCTAGGGTGTGTGCTGCAGTCCTCCTTCATATCTAGAAAAGTAGCCGCTCCGCCCAAGGTGGATCTACTCATGCCTTTCAAGGCATAAAATCAGGTGGGTATCATTCTAACACCATTTTGCTTATATTCTTGATTTCTAATCTCTTGTGTGTTTCCTTAGGTTGGTTCGAAGGGACAGGAGTAAGGAGAGGAGACGCCAGGACATGCTCAGCGCACCCCAGCCAAGACCAGCCAGCTCCCACCTGTGCGAGGCTCTATGAGATGGCAGCTGTGCGTCCTCTTCAGCTGCTTCAGGGCATTAAAGAGCTCGCTTGCTCTGTGTCATCCAGGGGAATAGTGTATGTGTGTGTGTACGTGTATAGTGAGTGAGATGGGTAGGTAGTGTGCTATCGTTTACATAGGCCAGTTCTGTCGAGCATCGGACTTGCACTGAGCAGTTCGTTCGACAGACTGGAAGTTGTGTAACGCATACAAAATGTGGTGTTACATTATATATAAATGAATTAAACCATCAATGATAAATCAACGCACATTTTTGAGAACTGAATTAAAAAGAGATATACCAATTTAAAATTAATTTATTAGAACAAAAATGTTCATATTAGAACAATTAATTTAGTTTGAAGAAGCTAAGTGCCAATGAATTGACAGCGTTTTTTTTTGTTTACGTAAAATTACATTACGCAGCCTGAAAACAGTCGATAAATCAACATTTTTTACGCACACAGCTGCATCAAAAATAATGTTTTGAACTCAAGCGTAACATTTACACTCTAGCGTGATTGCGAAATTTAATTTTACGCTTTTTTTGCAACAACTATTGTTCTTACCCTGGATATCCTAATATATATTAGTTTATTATAATAATACGAGTATGTTTGTAGATATTTTTGTTATTTTATACGTTGAACTTGTCAAAAATATGTACGTTTTCATAAAGTTAACGTAATTGGCTTTCGGTTGGTATATCTTATAATAACTTTATTAAACTTATTCTCGTAAAACAATAACAAAATATTAGTTTAAAAAAATTGTAAAAAGCGAGAAAAACATTTTTTGTTTTTTTATATGTTGAGCTATTCAAAAATATGTACGTTTTCATAAAGTTGGCGTAATTTCCTTTCTATTGATGTATCTTATAATACCTTTAAAGTTATTTTGGTAAAATAATAACAAAGTATTAGTTTTAAACAAATTTATTCGTCTTTTAATACTTTAAATTTGTTATTTTAGCAGTGTTTTTTTAACTTTATTCATCAAAATAAAACTACAAATACTAAAAAAATGATGTTTAATAATCTGTTAAAATATTTTTACAGATATCCATATTACAGCTACATAGAGATACAAAAGTAATCTTATTGCTTTCTCAAAGAGAAAGCTTTGCAGTGATAAAGTTTTCTGATTAGAGATGTTGATAAATTTTTATGGTTTTGAAGTTTCTGAGAAAGAAAAAATTGTTTTATAAAGTGTCTGTATGTACATATGGATATGAATGTATATATGTATGTATGTATGTACGTATGTATGTAAGAAATCAAATCTGTGACTACACTGGGAGAATGGCACAGTCAACACTATCGAAACTGCCTCTGTTATATTTACGGAGGCTATTGTTTGCCATTACTGCTGTGGACTTCGGTAGATTTGACGGAGCTGTTGGGTTATATCTGCTATCTTCACTCCAGCAGTACCAACCGAGGTGCTGATCCGCCAAAAATACTAAACAAGTCCGGTCGAAATTCGTCATTTGCCCAGCTTTGTACTCGAATGCACATAAGGTATCTTCTAGACAAATATGGGGGGCCGATGACGAGGTACAGGTAGTGCGCTCCGTAGTTATTGATGTCTACATATGTATACTAGTTGCAGACGGCGTCCAGGTGCTTATTGTAGCCAATAACGAGGTGTAGGTAGTGCGTTCCGTAGTTTTTTATGTCTAGATGTATATAGCAGTTACAGACGACGTGTAGGTAATTACGGTAGCCGACGACGAGGTCCAGGTAGTGCGCTCCGTAGTTTCTGACATCTAGATGTGTATACTAGTTACAGACGGCGTCTTGATGGTTATGGTAGCCGATGACGAGGTCCAGGTAGCGCGCTCCGTAGTTTTTAATGTCGAAATGTGTATACTCGTTGCTGACGGCGTCTAGGTGGATATGGTAGCCGATGACAAGGTCAGGTAGTCCGCTCCATAATTTTTGTTGTTTAGATGTGTATATTGATTGCACCCAGGGTCTAGGTAAGTGTGCTAGCCGATGACGATACCCTTGTTATATGCTCTGTAGTCTTCAACCGGTATCTAAACTTGGGAAGTAAAAACTACGGAGCGTACTACCTGGACCTTGTCATCGGCTACCATAACTACCTAGATATCGTCTGCAACTAGTATACACATCTACACATCAAAAACTACGTAGCGCACTACCTGGACCTTGTCATCGGCTACCATAACTACCTAGATATTGACTGCAACTAGTATACACATCTAGACATCAAAAACTACGTAGCGCACTACCTGGACCTCGTCATCGGCTACCATAACAACCTAGACGCCATCTGCAACTAGTATACACATCTAAACATCAAAAACTACGGTGCGCACTACCTGGATCTCGTCTTCGGGCACCAAAGCCACCTAGATAACCAAGAACTACAGAGCACACTATCTAGACCACGTCATTGGCCACCATAACCTCCTGCACCGTCTGTAACTCGTAAGCGCTGTGTTTTCTACATTTTGGCAATTATGGATGAATTACTTTCGTAAAAGCTGCCGAGTAAACGTTCGGCACATTGTTATAACTGCTACGATCGCATTGCGGTTTTTACCGTACATGCACTGCCGGACCGACTTCGGCTAAAAGAACCGAACTCTCCAGTCGAAACGACTGTAATATTCTCTCAGTGTACGATAAATCTAAAAAGGAAGAATGTTACGCGCTGCAAATATTTACAGTACCAAATATTACCTAGATTTCATGTGATTTAGTTATAAATATAAATATTGAGGTTTATTGTCAGTATATATTACAAAAAGTTCATCACCTGAAAATATTAATTACACTATGTAATATAGATTTCTGTAAAAACATTTTAATAGATTGTTAGAATAGCACATTGAGCAACTAGGGAAGAAAATTACCTATTTCTAGCGAGGGTGAAGTATTCAGCACGAGTCGAAATAGAGGGTGCTGAAAGCGCCCGAGACAAAGGTAAGTGCTGAAAATACGTCACCCGAGTCTGAAATAGCTTTTCTTCCCGTGTTACATCCCATTGTATACATTTTCATTAACTTATTATACTTATTATGTCAACTAATGAATAAATCACTTCATTTATTCATATATTACAAAATACTGCAAGTATTCAGGTGCACACGCAAATCACGTGAAATCTAGGTAATAATTGGTACTTTAAATATTTTCAGCACGTAACATTCTTCCTTGCTAGGTTTATGGTAGTCACAGATTTCGTTTCATACATACATACATTAATGCATACAAGTAGTTGTGGTGCTACTGTCACGAGTCAAAACATGACCGAGGATGATCCCTCTAGCCTCGGTCATGTAGACTCGCGACAGTAATACCCAGAAATACCAGAGTGGTGACACTCAATACCTACATCCGCCTGGCGCCCAAAACATGACCGAGGATGAACCCTCTAGCCTTAGTCAGGTAGGCTCACCGACAATGGCACCAAAAAGAGAGGAAAGAGAGTATTTTAATATTATAAATATTACACACACGCGCGCAGACATACACATACAATATTCCTGCATTTTATAGAGGCATTAACATATATTGGCTGCATTAATAATATATATTGAGAGCGAGAGAAAGAGAGGCCGAGAGAGAGGAGAGGAAAGAGAGAGGAGAGAAAGAGAGAGGAGAGAGAGAGAGAGAGAGAGATCGTGGCGCCTATACTCGGTCGCCCTCGCTTGCACATAGTCGCAGTGAGTGAAGGAGAGAGAAGCCGCTATGTATATGCCTGTCGCTATCGTTTCCAGCTTCACCGCCTCCTCTTATCTTACTCTACCAAGAAATGAGTATCTTAATTGCAATTTCCTTCTATTATCTCTTTCGTAACAAATTACAATTTTTGAAATCTTTAAATAACAAATAAAAGGTAATTAGATTTTACCAATCGATGAAGAATCCCTATGTTCGCTTCTCCAATAGAGAACGAGAATTCGCTTATTTTCTCGATATCTCCAATAGTTCTCGAGATATTGACTGTTAAAGTTTTACGAGTATTAAATACTAAGAATTAATATCTTTTAAAACAAGTATATAACCACTAAAAATTGTTTAGCTTGAAACTTTAATTTGATACGAATGATATAAGAAAAGGAGAACGGTAATAAAATACTCATTTTAACTTTTTATATATAATTAAATTATTTTAAAATCTAATCAAGTTTACCTTGTTTTAAAAATGTTTTTAAAAAAGTTTTTGCGTTTTTACACATACACTTCTTACACATACTCATTTTTTAAAAGTTTGTATACATGGACTCTATTTTATATAAAAAAGTGATTTTATATAGATTCAAAACAGTCACATTTTATTTCACAAGCACATTTTGTACAAATCTATTCTTTGCACTTGTTGCAGAATCTTCATGTGATTTTTTTCTTAAATAACATTTACTTGTGCAAAAACCACACTTATTTCATTGGGAAACTTTTTCTGCAAATAGTTTATTTTTACATTTTACACATAAATTACACGCGCGATCGAAGTGTTTTTTAAGAGTCTTTTTATGTCTTTTTATAACATTTTCAACCTTTTCTTCTTCTTTAACTTCAAAAGCATTGTAAGCAATATAATAGTTTTTTCTTCTACTAGTGGTATTTGATATAATTTATTGACCACATTCACATTTAAATTAGTTCATCCATGTGTGAAACCGACAATAAAATTAATGTATTTAAAAGTGTTCGATTCCCTGATTTCTCTCTCTCTCTCTCTCTCTCTCTCTCTCTCTCTCTTTCTCTCTCTCTCTCTCTCTTTCTTTCTCTCTCTCTCTCTCTCTCTCTCTCTCTCTCTCTCTCTCTCTCTCTCTCTCTCTTTCTTGTTTCACACAATACTGAAATACATGCTGTTTATACACACTTTATCCCACATACGCACTAACATTTATCACATCATTTTAATTTTTATATTTAATTACGAAGTTTAATGCACTTCACTTACGATATTTAAAAGTTATTCGTCCATATTTTTCCATTGATCTTAAGTAAGTTTGAAATAGATATTTACAAAAATTGGCCTTTTTTGTAATTTTCCAGAAATTAATCGACGAATATATGTCGCAGCGTCAATCCAGCGCGAAGACTCGAAACTCCCAGCCGCACGGCACTGTACAGTTGTGGGCAGTTATAAACTTTCTAACAATTAGCAATTCTAACGTATTCTAAGTAAAGAAGACCAAAAAAGAAACCAAAATTAAATAACTAGACGGATGCGACGAAAGAAATCAAAAAAGTAGAAGGTAAAAAGATACCGATGTCGAAGAAAAAAAGTTGTTAATAAGACAATTGACAGAAAGAATCAGTGAATCCGAAGAAAACAATAAGTAAAACTCGTAAGATATTTCAAATCAAAGGGACTAAAATAAGAAAAATACGGTCGAAAAACACGTTAAATCTGCAGCACAAACCTGCGCAGCTGGGAGGCTCGAGTCCGTGCCCCGGTTGGAGCATGCAACGTTGCATCACATGTTAGTCGTTTAGTTTCCCTAAAATAAGAAAAAGGTACATTTTTGAAAATACCTATCTCGATGTAATAATACCAGAGCAAAATTTAAAATGCCTTTTTTGAGATATAACATATTTTATGTTTTCTCAAGGTCAAAACGCAAAAGTTTTAAAAAACCAATATTACCGTAAAAAAGTTGCCAAAAAATAGATCGAAAATGTATGCAAAATTATTTCAAGATATATTGTATACCTCAAAAATTAGAAGCACCCCATATAATAGGATACATAAATTAACGTATACATTATATGTCTATTCACTATACGATGAATCCTACAGCTAATGGAATACTGTCACTTTGAATTTATTTTTCAGTGAACGGCGAGTGGAAGCGATCGGTAATATCAGTCAAATTTGATACGTTAGGGTTCCGAGTCAAAGCGCCCGGTGATTTAATTACTGAAGAGCTGGATGAGGCTCTTGAATCACTAGATCAGCAAGCTCAGTCGCAGGTGAAATACCGACTACAGCAACTACATTATATCTCCACAACATCACGAAAATATAGCGTTGCATCGGTAAAAGAATATCTAAAGTTTTCTCAAGAGGCCTATTTAAAATCTGAACAGTTCAAAAGCACAATACGCTCTTACTTTGAGTCAGATGATCCTCTGTCAAGTATTTCTACAACTCTAGCAGAAGTATGTATTTTAATAAGATAAATTGATAATCATTGAATATATATATATATATATATATATATATATATATATATATATATATATATATATATATATATATATATATATATATATATATATATTTGAGTCGGGTCAGCGAAATTCGAAGAAAGTCTGCGCACCTATACCTTAATATTTCTTGCCGTTTTTTTATATGAAAGTACATGTCGACAAAGGCCATCAAAACAAGTTTCAGCCTCAAAGGTCCCCCGTGTGACCTGGTAAAATATTTTAAATTTTCGAAAGTAGCAAAAAATGGCTGTTTTAAAAAAATTCTATAGAGCTCATATTATTACCATTTTAAATGTATCAAATAAAGCTTTCTTCGTCTTCAGATCAACTTTCAGAATAAAATATGTCCCATTCAAAAATATTAAAACACTCACTTTGGGAAACTCATTTGCGCATGCGCCTTTTCTCGATTTTTAGGTTATGTTTGATCGCTTGCCATTTATACAGAGCTGAACCATTTCAATCGCAATAGAACATATTTTTTTTATCCTGACAAAACCTTCAATTCTTTTTTTGGTACCTTCAAATTCGTTACGTATAACCAAAGATACAGCCTCTGGAAGATAGGTACTTTTTCAAAAATTGCCAAGTTGACACTCCTGTAACTGTTTCTGATATACCTCCTCCTCCAGTCCACCTTGCCCTACGGTCCACCTTGTCCCACTCTCTCGCACTTGTTTTAATATTTTTTAGCTAAGCACTTCTATGTATTAAATGCATTTTTGCAAAACGAACCCCCCAGAAAACAAATGCACTTGATTTGGTTTTGCTTATTGAACGTATAGTACGACTGTGCATTTTTTCCAGCTTGCTTTTTCCACCTAAAGTAAACGTCATACTATTAATGTCTGACGTAATTTACGTGACTTGTTTTGCATAATATTTAAAACAGTTAATGTGGGACAGAGTGGAATGCGACAAAGTGGACTGCCTCGCAAATAATGTGAAAACATCTGTACTTTCGTAATTAAATATTGCCGAACGCGAGTGGATATTTTGTATACTCGCACCTTTTGATTTGCGATCTTAAAATGAGTTAAAAGTGTCAAATATATAAAAACTTGCGTTGTATGTAACTGAATTGGTTTGCATTACAGCTCAGAAACCATTGGTATACCACCTTGCCCTACAATTTTGGAAAACCAGCTAAATTGGTTATTTACAAATATCAGCACAAAACCCATGATAGAAATTTTTATTTTACTTCATATGATTTTTGTATTAGTTTATGAACTAATACAGACATCAAAGCCTCAAAACTGAATTATATCGGTGATGTGATATGAATTACGCCACCTGGAATCTTAGGTAGTCCACCTTGCCCCACAGTTTTGGCAAATCAGCTAAATTGGTTATTTACACAAATCATTACAAGACCCACTGAAAATATTTTTTTTACTTTATATGATTTTTTTATTAGTATATAAACTAATAATGACATTTAAACTTCAAAACTGAATTATATCGGTGATTTGATACAAATGAAACCACCGGGAACTTTAGGTAGTCAACCTTGTCCCACCCTCTCCTATTTTTATTTTTCTGATCGGTTCAGAGCGTATAAATGGATATAAAATATGGATTAATCCTTTAATCTCTTCTATTTTATAACAAATTGAAGTGATCGGCGCATATATAGTCCGGGCGTCAGGTGATTCAACAAGGAAATTGTTTCCAAAAATTAGGAAAGTAGCTCATTTGCTTCATTTTATTCTGAATAAAAATAGTATAAAGTGTCGAAAAACAACTATGTTAAACCCCTTTTTATTGAAAAATAATGGAAAAATTGCATATTTCTTCAGTTTTCTCTAAATAACGCGTCTTGTGTTGATTGTTTAAAAACGATTCCTGAATAATTTTCTACAAGGATGATCCAATTCAAATTTAAAGAATAAATTTTTTATTGCAAAACATAACAAAAGCATATATTTTCAAAAAATTACACATGCTCTGAAATTATATAAAAAGTTATGATATATATGTGTAAATCAACTTAATGATACCTCTCGATATGCTAAATAAGTAGGAACAAGGTTTTTCCCAAAAAATTGTACAGTCCTCTATTAATAAATTATTGATGCAGATGATTGGTCTGGGTATAAAAATATAACGGTTGGTCATTAATTTTTTATTTTTTTTTTAAATGAGAGGTTTTTGAGTGTTTGTTAACCTCTCTGTGCACTTGATATATATAGAGTATACCTATATGGAATAGCCATGTATTATGGACGAATATATTCCTCCTACTGCACAGGAAATTTTGATATTGTTTTTAAACATTTTCAGTTTCCGGTTTCTTGAAATGACGTTGTAAGAAGATATGGAGTTATAGAAGTAACACCATTGTTTTTCATTTAATAAAACATGAATTTTAAAAAAGTCAACCTGATATTGCCAATTAACAATGGCAGCAAAACTGTTGAATATTTTAACTTAAAATTTGCAGTAATAAAAGAGTAGTTGCTATAACGGTGGAATGTTTTTCCTTACTGTTCGATAATGGGGTTCACCAGAAATCGACATTAAATGCAGTATAGTATGCGAGGAAACGCTTTTTACATTTTAACTATTCTGACATTTTAAATGTTACAATATAATTTTTGCTGTAAGTAAATACAGATGCTGAAAAAAAGAGATAGAAATAGTAAGAGCAGATTAGGTTAGGTAAGGTTGGGTATTGATAGGATGTAATTAAACAACTAAATAGAGAGAAAGAGATTAATTATTAATAAACAATGAATTATTATTAATCGCGTAAATATATTTATGCTCATCTGAACGAAAATGGCCACTTTTTTCCCTGAAAAGCGAGACCTAAATTACACTTTTTGCCCGCAAAAATGATTAGCGGGAAAAAAGTGACTTCACTAGATACTAGTCCAAATTCCTTTATTTCATCAAGATCTACCAATAACACTGATTTTCGATTGTCTATTAATAATATTGTCTTTTAACAGTTCATTAGTCCCGCTTTCCAAATGAAAAAGTGGCCACAGTTGAGATGGGCACAAAGTACTATACGTAACTCGAGAAAAAAGTCGATTTTTCCCTTGGGTGATACTGCCCGCGGGACAAATATTCCACTTTTTGCCCTTGTTACATAATGTACTATTTTATGTTTCATAGGGGAGAACGTCGGTACGACACACACACTACCAGCACACACACATACACACATACACAGGAGGCCTAGTGCACACCGGCCAATAGACGGCCGAAAGACACACATACACTAATACACGATTACTAAATTAGGTTTCTTCCGTTTAATATCGGGTTAATAAATTGGACGAGTTGACTTTTAAGTAAATCGGTCGACTTTATGTAGAGATAAATTAGTTTAATTTAAATCAACATAACATATTAAATTCATTTGTGACAGTTATCTAAATTATTAATTAGCACAACGCGTTCAGAACTAAATTAGTAATTTTCGAATTTAAGGACACGTTGGATGTGTCACGGACGTATTCCAGCGTCCGTGATCGCGGACACAGGTGTCCTGTGTCCACAAGATAGCGAGGCGTAAGAAAGCCAAAACGCTGAGGCAGTACGCGCTTCGCGCGGCGGCTTCGTCGCGCGCAGTAAGCGCGTCCCGCGCCATTTCGGCTTGAGCAGGGCAATCGCGCACACACCATCTCTCTATTACATCAGCCAATAAAAGAACCATCAACCGAACTCTCGTTTTGCTCATTCTCTCCCCAGTACACCCTAACCACCGAAGAATCACGTGCCTTAAGTGGTACGTGCAAATAACGCGAGTAGTACCCTTTCTCCTTTCTTTCCCCCACGTAACATTTGGCATCCCTTGTGTGTTCGCGTGTGTGGCACACGGGTGTACTTTGGACATTAACTCAGTGATTTTAAGTGATTAAGTTAAAAAGAAAGGACGTGGTGAGCAAGCTCGTATACGATTGAAGAAACGACAATTCGGCCGCCGAGAAATTTTTTTCGAAAAGCCCTATCGGCTGTGGCGCAGAGGTGAAAGAACGAGAAGCCCACTTTGCTGAGACGCTGAGGCAGGAAGCGAGGGTCACGCTGAGACCTTTCGATTTTCGACAGAAAGGAAGCTCAAGGACCGGTCGCTGTACTTTTCGAGCTTTATGAAGAAGATGGCTGCGCATACTTTCGTCGTCATTTTTGGAACTCTTCTCCTGTAAGTCGTTGTTTAATAATAAATTTTTGTCCTCTGAGGGGTAAATCGCGCCCGGAAACTTGCATACACACAATATTATCGGTGTAGCAGATAACCTATTGTGCGTCTCAAATTCTGAAATTCTCATAAGTAAAGGCTAAAAGTTTAATTGCTTGTGGTAATCATTTTCTACTAATCGGAAGCTTTAAATCTTTTAGTTGTTGTTGCTAATTTTTTTTTTCTCATTACATCAATTGATATATCGCCGGTTATTAATTTCATTTTTAGCCTTTATATTAAAATGTCGTTGAGAAATTTATTCAATTTAAGCAGTGACAAAAGCAAGCGTCAACTTCACGCGAGCAACTCGAGCTTGCACGGCGATACAAGCTTGTTAGAGGTATCGGACCCTCTATTACAAAAGATCTTTGCGCATCTAACCCCAGATGAGCGCGCGGATTTTATACGTATACATTAGAGAAACCAGCCGTCGCAGCGGCATAGCGCGCCGGTGGATATAGAATCGTACGCGACGCAAGATACAGACGTGGCAGCAAGCGGCCAAATGCGCGCGTGGAAAACGCCGCTAATACTGCCAATGATCTACTCAGTTTCCTCAACGTATCTACGGCCCCTACAGAAATTTCAAACGATAGGCACGAAACAGCAAAATCACATGCATTTTGTCTTAACCCGGCCCCGGAAACAAATTATGCGGCTAATAATTTCCATACAGTAAGTATAGACACCTTGACACGATTCCCCCTGCTAACCTCATCGCGATCGACGCAAGCCGAATCAACGCCCTTCATTGACTTCTTAGATAGAGACAGGCAATACCAATTTGATCGCGGTGTGGCTCAGCAGCAGGCCGCCGAAACACGCAGTTTTAACGCAGGTTTAGGTAAAATTAAAAACGCGACTACGGCCACGCAAACTCCGGTCACCCCAGTACAATTGTCGCTAGATAGATTAATGAGAGCATCCCAAACCCCACACGAATCACAATTGAACACGCCACACACAACTTGGGATAATAGCGTCACGCGACAGATATATACACCACAGGGTTCTCCCGCAGTAAACACCGAAGCACAGAAACCCGATGCACACACCCCCGTGCCTCTTAATCCGTCGGAACAAGTTACACAGGTAGCAGCCCCAAATTCTATCATTTCGGGTAATAACGGGTTGAACGCGCGCGGTCAAAGTTTCGAATCAGCCGCTTGTGAATTCTCCTCCTCGGCAGGAGCAAAATCGCGTTGCATAATGTATGCAAAAGTCGCCAACACGGATGCAAAAATTGGCTGGGTCCCACTGCAACATCTGGGACCAGATTTATTATTCGGTAATTTTATTGCAAGAAATCATAATGGCGTGTTGTCGCAGAATGCATCAATATTGGCGAAAAAGCGGTCAAGCTTCCAGTCCCGCAGATAGAATTAGTTGAGTGCGAAACCATGGTGGCAAAGGGCACATTTCTCGTCGATGAGGACGACGAGGAAGAATCTATTGAGCGCGTAAACATAATGCGTTTATCTGGAAAAGATATTATGAGTGAACCCATGGATGTCGTACAGAAAAATCGACTACTCGAGGAAAACCGAGACCTACGTGATCGGAGAGTTGAAAAAATAATGAGCCTTATAGACACGGAAGGCTGCAACGCAGAAGAATTATTGCACATTAAAATTTTACTCACAGAGTTTGCGAGTGTCTTTGGACTGGACGGAGAACCACTGCCGGCTACGACTCTGCTGGAGCATGAAATAAAGCTCACGGCAGATAAGCCTCTGCGAGCGAAGCGCTTTAAATATCCGCAGGCTCTTAAGGAACAAATTGAAGCGGAGGTCCAAAAGCTCGCAGAACAGGGCATTATACGACCCTCGAGCTCGCCATATTGCAGCAATCTCTGGATTGTACAAAAAAAATGGATGCTGATGGCAATAAAAGGTGGCGACTAGTCACTGATCTTCAGGCACTAAATGAAATTATGGTCGGCAGCCCTTCACGAGTGACGTAGTTGAGCGACTGGCTCGCGCTAACATTATCACGGTGGTGGATTTGAAACAGGGTTTCCACCAAATACCAATGCACTCTGCCTCAGCGCTCTTTACTGCATTTTCAGCTCCTGTGGGGAAAAACTCAGTCCAACACTGGGAATTTAAACGCATGAGTATGGGTTTGAAAGAAGCGACGAACACCTTCGCGAAATACATGTCACTGGCCATGGCCGGGCTGCAGGGCGAGGAAGTCGAAATATATCTTGAAGACTTCATGATTGTTGCGGAAAATCTTGAAGAGCACAGAGAGCGGTTCAGACATGTAGCAAAGGGATTAATGAATGTGAACCTCACAATAGAGCCCAAAAAGTGTCAGTTTCTGAAACTGAGGCGTCTGTCCTCGGGCATATAGTGGGGGAGGCAAGATCCGCACAGACCCCAAGAAACTCGAGGCTGTGGAAAAATACCCAGAGCCAACTAACGCTAAGAAAGTCAAGCAATGGCTCGGATTCGTAGGCTACTACAGGAAATTCATACCTAAATTTGCAGACATTGCATTACCGCTATCTAAGTTGCTGCGCAAGAGAGTCAAGTTTGAGTGGGGCAACAAGCAACGGTTGGCTTTTTAAGAAATGAAAAAGATACTCTGCAGTGAACCAGTTTTAGCTGCGCCTAACCTATCGGAGCCGTTTATTCTCACGTGTAATAGCTCAGATTTTTCCCTTGGGGTGGTGTTATCACAGGGAACCATCGGCTCAGATGCTGCGTGTGCATATGCATCCAGGCCACTCAGAGGAAGCGAGCTCCGTTACATAACGTATGATAAAGAGCTGCTTGCAATTGTATTTGGAAAAGAGCAATTCAGGCACTATCTATATGGTAGAAAATTCACGGTCGTAACGGACTATGCTGCTCTGAAGCACTTTCATACATCCAAAAAACCAGACTTTAGGTTCAACAGACTGAAAGCGGCATTGAGAGGCTATGAGTTCGACGTAGTCTATAGAAAAGGGATAGTAAATATGAACGCTGACTCGCTCTCACGCAACCCAGTCATTCCAGTGGGTGAAGAAAACCCAAAGCGACCTAGAGCAGAGCTTTACCAGTTTGCGAATGAGCAAGAAAAAAACGGCAGCAATGCGGAGTTAGATCAACCCCCGGCCAGAATATTTGTCACCCGAGTAATCAAGAAAAAGGGCATCGATCGAGACAAGAAAATTAAAATACCCAAGACAGATTCGAAGGAATCCAAAACAACGCATACATATAAAAAGAAACGCACTGGCGAGAAACCCATTTATTCCAAGGGTGATTAATACCTCAGATGACATTTTTCTGTGCCAGTTGCAGCATGATGTTTACGAAGACGACTCACGAATATATATACGTTGGCTCACGCAAAAAATAAGCGACAGTACGGTATATGTCCTTGATTATGAGGATGACATATACCTTGCGTGCGTATTATCCAACGTACAGCTAAGTAAAATTGATAACGGCAGGCTTCAATTGAGCAGTGAAGAAAAGTTGCGCATTCAAGTGGTTCTGCAAGAGTCACTTGAGGCAAAAAACTTGCAGATAGGCAGAAAGCCACTCCGGCAAGGTTCGCTTACCACCAAGGAGAAAGATGACATAGAGCAGAAACGGGCCATTGTGATATCTGATTCTGAAGAGTCATTTCGAGAAGATACTACGAATGACTCTTGGATCTTTAATAAAAAGAAGAAGAAACTGGGAAGGAGAAAGAAAGGTAGTTGTCATAAACCGTATAACGTCAAACCTACCGACAGCCTCGATGATCCCATTATCAGTAAGGCAGAAAGAGATAAAAAATTGGCTCACTTACGCCAAGAAAAAGGGTTAGCGAAAGGAGTGAAAGTAACCAGTACGCCAACAGCAGAGTTAGCTGAGTTGCGTCGACAGCAGGATAGGAATGCAAAACCACTTAAGCCGCAGGTTTTAAATGAGCCACGGAGTTTAAATACACGCCGGAGGACGAGGCTATGCATTATCAGGGATTAGCTTCGCTGGAAATTATCGCTGGGCAGCCCGGTCTAGAGCACAAGCTGCAGGCAGTCGAAGCTCCACTACCGACACACACAACAGCGAGCGTGACGACACATGAGCCGCCAGACAGTGTGTCGCCGCTGCAGTGCGCGCAGGCAGCTTCGCCGACGATACACTCGGCAGCGAGCAGGTCGTCATACGGGTTGGCAGACTGTGCATCGTTCGAGCAGTGCGCACAAGCGGACAAGAGTTCGCCGCTGGTCCGGCCGACGGCGAGCGGAATGACACTTAAGATGGATAATGACATGCCGTGATCGCAGGCGCAACGCAGCAGCTCTAAAATACATTCGCCGCAAAAGTTGGTCTTGACAGATTTAGTAGCTAAAATGCGCACTCGGTTAATAGTGGATATTGTTGAGGGCGAGGTTTTGGGCAGAAACGCAATGCAAATTAACCTGTAGAAAGCAGAGGTCGAACCAGGCACTGCCCCAGATTTTAATAATGTATTGCGCAAGGATTTTGGCGGAAAAAAACCCAAGATGCCGCAAGCTTATCGAGCATCACCGAGACGAGGTGAAGGCCGTAAAGAGCCATGAACTGTCGACAGTCAGTGGCTTCATGAAAGAATGCGAGGAGCCGATGAATGTATCCACATTTGAAATATCAAAACATATTTCGGACTTCGAGACCCCTTTAATTGATCTAACAGAAAGCGATAAAAACACCAAGGTGCCCTTCACTGATCCAATGAAAGAAATTGCTACAGATCGTTATATTTTTCCGGGCATTGGCCCCTACACCCAAGGGATGTCCGAGCACTTCGAATGCGTCCCCCACAACGTCGATCGAATTGAGGCAAGGACGGAGGATTTAAAATCCTTAGTATCATCGTATAAAGGGGACCTTTTGGTGTACGAAGCAAGGGAATGGTGCGCCAACCCGCACGCAGTCCTGACTCAAGACACAGACATCCCCTCACGCCCACCAGGGAACTGTCTCTTTTACTCTCTAATTAAACTACTGAAGCTGAGTATTTCAGTCACGGAATTACGCAGGCAGCTACTAAACTCCCCGGCTTTCCCGACGTGCGGCGACACCGTTGAGACGCAAGAAATTTTGTTATCTGAAACAAAATACGGAAACGTGAATTGCACATATATTTTCGCACAAGAGTTCCGACAAAACATATGCATACATCACCACTTAGAAACAGGAGGCGTCGACTTCTGTCATATAATTGTCAATACCGCTGACAATTATATCCACTTGCACTTATCCGGCCGACACTACACACCTTATATATACAGCGAGTCTATTGTTGAAAGAGACGCAGCACAGAGCCCCGACTCAGAAGAAGATAACGATACAGATGGAAAAGAGGCAAGCAGCGCCGGCAAGTCAAGTAACAACTCCACTCAGCATTTTAAGGCAGCTGAGGAGTCGCCGGTGGATAGACAGGCGGGAGGCGATTCGCCGCTGCAATACGAAGCCAGCAGAGACGGACAGTCAGGTCGGGAAGCGAGAGAGCCCTCCCCTTCTAACGCAGGCATGCAAAGCAAGGCTGCAGCGCACACTGAAGTGATCAGCGTGCGGGACAGGCAGATAAGAGCGCGAGCGCATACTAGCGCTCTCGATAAATGCCTAGTTAGGAGCGCGAGGCCTCCACGCGAAAAACCCCCATGGGCTCTCCCTAATGGACAGGCCCCGCCGCTCCTAACCCGGATAAAATCGATTAGTGAGCACCCATTTCACTATAGGGAGAACATAGTATGCTTACTGATAGCAGACGGTTTTCTTAACACTGAGATGTTGGAAGCGCTAATCGAACGGCGATATATTAAGACTTCTGATATCGCGAAATCTAAGCACAAGGTTGGTGACATTTATGCCACCAAATGCAAAGATGTAAACGTGATTGGGCTCTTCATAAAAAATTACTTGGATGAGAGGCCACTGAAATCTGTCCTCTCGAATTGCTTAAAGAATTTAAAAACTCATCTATGCTTGAGTAATATTGCCTCTTTTGGCATAGCAAGAGATCTGGCCGTTCTCACGTTATCAGAATGGACATCGTTCATTGATTTATTTGACACAATATTTCAGGGATTGCCCGTGACGGCAGTATTATACTTAAACAACTTACCGATTCCGCAAGTGCAGGATCGCTACAAATTACTGAAAGAATATCATGAAGCGGCCATGGGAGCGCATAGGGGCGTAAATAAAACATATAACAAAATTGCAGCAGACTACTACTGGCGCAATATGTGGCCCGATGTACGGCAATTTGTTCTAGGCTGTATCGCCTGTCAGACGAATAAGCTAGTGCGCATAAAGATACGGTTGCCCTTTGAAATCACAGATACACCGTCCAGACCATTTCAGAAGTTAAGCATACATTTTTACGGCCCTCTCAAGGACTCGCCGGAAGGCTTTAAGTACATACTTTCGGTACAGGACTGTCTAACTAAGTTTTGCATCCTTATCCCACTGAAAAAGGCCACGGCGCTAGAGGTGGCGAGGGCATTTACTGACAAAGTTATATGTTACTTTGGCCCTCCAACGGCCCTATTGTCAGATCAAGGGACGCACTTTCTGAATAAAATGCTTAATGCGTTTGCGCATATTTTCAGAATAGACAAATCGAATGGTGCTATCGAGCGTATGCACCACACTCTAACCGAGTACTTGAAAAAATACATAGAAAAAGTTGACAAATGGAGCGAATGGGTGCCTATATGTCAGCATGCATATAACTGCACGCGGCACGACTCTTCAGATTTCACGCCCTTCCAGCTGGTGTTTGGATAAAAAGCGAGAACACCCTCTAGTTTTCCCCCGAGGGATCAGCTCCTGACTTATGGGGAATACATCTTAGATTTAATACACAACCTCTCCACAATGCAAACTCAAGCAGCATTGAATTTAGTACAAGCGAAGTACAGATCGAAATACTATTACGATCGAAAACTCAACGTTCTGCATTTCAAGAAGGGAGAAATTGTTTATAGATTAAAGGAGTCTCAAAAGGGCAAATATGATAAGGATCATGAGGACCCTTATGAGATAATTAAAATAAATCATGAGTAATCTAACAATCGAGCTGAATAGTATAGATTTTATGCAAAAAGAAGTAAGAGAAATTTAATCTCTACAGACAAAACAATTTACAATTTTCGCCACAACAGGAAGTTAATTATAATTAATCAGAGTTTTAAAAATAGTACGAATTCTACCAAAAAAGGGATACAAATGGAATTCAATCATTTGGCCCAACAAGCTCAATTTTACGTAAACAAGACAAATTTTCAAACACAAGAAGTAGTTTCAGAAAACAAGTTAATCAACTAATCATGAAGTTAGCATGAAATCAATCGGAACGTGACGAGGAAAATATAATAATGCTTACTACATAAAAGTAAATTCTTGTCTCCGATGGCGATAAGGACCGGCCTGCAACCTTAGCAGCTCAGTCCCCGACCCGCAGCGCTGTATAAGCGCTAAGCAACTCTCTCAGCTGCTTAGCATGCAATGTTCATCCGCATGTAGTAATAAAAACAGGTTAGTTAACCAAAGCACGGCTTTTGGCTCGGTACCCCGTGCGCCTGTCCAAAAAAAAACAGAGATAGAAAATATGAATCATGCATGCCCTAGAACGAACGTGCTTAGGTGAACCAGACGTTTCCGCCTCCTACGCGTGCTAAAACCTTTAACGTAGAAGAAATTAAAACGTATACCTCTCGAGTATAATAAGTCCTCTATACGACGCAATATACGGCCGGCGCCAAGTCGGCTAGCCTAGGCATCCTATCACGAGTGATAACAGCGTCGCGTACGTCCCGCATACCTCCGCCGTAGGATGCGAGTGCGTGCTGCTGCGAGCAACGCCGAGTTCTTGGGCGGTGATGTCACGCCGCGTACTTGGTTTCGCATCGCGTTATCGCGCGCTCGCATTTAAAATTCGAGTTAAGCCTGCTTCACACTGGCGGTAGCATTAATTAATATTAAAATCATTATAGATCGCTGGGCGACAGTATCAGCTCATTGCAGAGTACAGCCATCACCTTCTCATACGCAACTATAGGTTTTATCGTGATAGCACTGTTAATATGTGTATGCATCTTTCCCGGAGGGTCCCGTTGCTCTAATCGATGCAGAAAAGTTTCAGGTACAGCGGATCGAGAGGAGCCAGGTGCCATTCGGATGCAAACGTTCGAGATTGCGAGATTGCACTCGCCCGAACGAGCCGCAGACACACCGAGGCTGTGCTATACTGAGCGACCGACAACGGTAGTGGTAGAGCCCAGGAACGCGCTGTTACCTGTCTAGTTACAGCAGAGGTGCGAGAGAGCACGACAACTCTCCCCGTCGTGGCAGGTAGCGCGTCAACGAAGCTGCAGAAAGAGCGTGGAGATTCTCCCCGCTGCCCCCACCGATGGACGACATGAAGCTGCAGCAGAGCTGCGAGGAGAGGTTCTAATCACCTTCCCCACCCCCGGCCAGGCAGTGCACATTCGATGTATAACTGTTACTGTATAACTGTTCAATAATACCTCACTTCAAGTGTGAGTACGCTTTTAGAATAATTTTGTTGTATATCTAGTAATAAGAGAGAGAGAGACACACGACCTTTGTATACGCCTAAGAAGACACTGAAACAACAGCACACGTACAACACCCGCGTCGATTATTAAGTTTAAGTGTTTAATGTAAATTTCAAATTGACAAATTATCATCAAGTTTAATTTTCAGTTTTTACGTCAGAATTTTGTACTTTCAACTACGTATAATCTCAAACATATTTGTATGCATATTTAAATGCGATTCTAACTAGCGCTTAAGTCTTGCTCTATTGAGCATTTCAACATAAATTTTAATACTTTAATAATTTTCAACTTCTCACCTTTTAACTATGAATTTCATGTTACACGTGGATTCACATGGGCTCACAGAACTTTTGCATAGATATTTTAATTTAATTTAGGGTTAGTACTGACCAGTACCTTGTAGCTGGCATTGATAAATTTTTAGAGTCCTGTTTTATCCAAATCTCAAATTTAAACTCGAAATCTCAAGTTTTTTTTATAATTTAGAAAGTTGTATTTTATTCGAAATTTGCTTGAATTTATTTATCAAAATAAATAAAATTTCAACAAATTTATTATTCAAATACTAATTTTAATTTATTTATTTTAACTTCATAATTTAGCAAATTGTATTTTATTCAAAATCCGCTTGAATTTATTTATTAAAATAAATAAATTTAACTAATTTGTTTACTTAAATTTTATCCTCGAAATTTCAAGCATTTCATCATCACATGTTTTCATATGATTCCACGTAACTGTTCTATACAAAGATATTTTGCGTCGCCGTGGCGCCGACGGGCGATCCACGAACATGTCACGGACGCATTCCAGCGTCCGTGCTCGCGGACACAAGTGTCTTGTGTCCACGAGATAGCGAGGCGTCAGAAAGCCAAAACGGGGAGGCAGTACGCGCTTCGCGCCAGTTCGGCTTGAGCAGGGCAATCGCGCGCATCCCATCTCTCTCTTACATCAGCCAATAAAAGAACCATCAACCGAACTCTCGTTTTGCTCATTCTCTCTCCAGTACACCCCAACCACCGAAGAATCACGCACCTTAAGTGGTACGTGCAAATAACGCGAGTAGTGCCCTTTCTCCTTTCTTTCCCCCACGAAACAGATGTTTGAATAAACCCCAGTTAATATTACGCTAATCAATTATTCAGTAACTAGTGCCCGAGTCCCCAGTTGCATGTCATTTCAGGTTATTAATTATTTACGAAATAAAGAAAATCCGTAATCGAGGTTGGGTCAGCATTGGTTCGTTCCTTGTCCAGACGACGTTCAGCGAACCTCCTCGGGAGATTTGAGGAGCTGGACGTGGGTATAATAATAATTCGTATCAAGAAGCATTGCTCTTCAATAAAATAATAGTGGTTTTTGTAAGGACATTCTTTCAATACAAAATACAAGACCGCACTATATTTAATATTATTAATACTCGCTAAAAGTGCAACTTTTTGATGTCTAATGTCTCTCTTTATAAAAAATTATTTACAATATTTGACATTAATCTAGTATAAAAAAATATGAGCCATTTCATAATAAAAGCATCGTGAATTTCTGTGTGTTTTGTTGTACCGACGTATACGTACGTTTTGCTGAAAATTAATTTAGTAAGATGTTATTAAGTAATTAGATAAAATGAAAATGAATAAATAAAAAATGTAATTTAAAACATACTTTATAATTTAGAAAGTTGTATTTTGGGGCCTGCGGCGGCTCAGTCGGTAGAGTGTCGGATTCCCACGCCGGTGACCCGGGTTCGAATCCTAGTCTCTGCCGATTGATACAAGCACCTCTGTAAAAATTACATGTGCTTTGTTTACAAACACACCGCAGACCCCCGTCGTCGATTAGCACCACATGGAAGCACAAACATGGCGACGTTAAATAATAAAAAAAAAAAAAAAAAAAAAAAAAAACATACTTTATTCTCAAACTTCTCAATGTTGTTCGTTCGAGAGTGTATGGATATTTAATGCCGCGGAGCTGACAATTTGTGAATGGGATACTTCTACCTCATTTTTTTAACAGATTAAATTAAATTTTTAATAACTTTGAGTAGGTACAAAAAGTTCACATTTACATATATTTAGAGAAACATAATTTTTAAATTACTTAAATCTTACATACCAGGTAGGTATATCTCAAATATACTATAATTTTAAAATAAAAATGTGCCACGTAGCTAACATTTTGAGCATATTTAATCTATTGTATAAAGGGTGCTGATTTTTATAACTAATGTCATCGAATATTATGTTAAAATATTGTATTTGTGGTATACAATATCAAGATTTTAATTATTTTACTTCTTAATAGCATTTATAAGTGGAGTATATATATTATATTCGCACTTTATACTTATAGTCCATTGTCAAAATGTATCAAAAGTACTTTTCGTTTATAATAGAGTATTTTTCATTAATTTAAAATTCATAATGTAGGCGCTCATATATTATTATTATTCCCAACTCAACCGTAATGGTCACTTTATTGACCTCAACAGCGGGACATAAGTAACATTCAATTCCCGCAAATCTACTTTTTCCCGCAAATTTACTTTTCCCTACAAAAATGTTTTCCCAAAACTAAACCAAATTTTTTTTAAATTGATTTTAAAGATGTACTATTCAGTAATCATTTTAGATGATAAATTGTGAAGTGTACAAATGTTTAAACAATTTTTAAATATATTATTTATACCGAATAACTTAAGGCGTTTTTCCGGCGAACTAGTAAAAAATGCTTTATAATCAATAAGATACGAAGAAAAAGATGTTCGGGGTGTCAAAGGTTAATATTAATTTTAAAATATAAAAAAATATATTAGGTTAAGACTTGTGAGTATTACTGTGGACGCCCCGATTATTGCGAATTTACGAAGTCGACAAAAATACTACTGTTTAGTAACTATACCTTTAAAAATGATTTATTATCTCTTTAACTTTTGAGAATATGTATCTTTATGGAAGAAAAAACCTATTTTCTTTTATCTATTTGTATAACTACAGAAGTCGTCCGCTGTAATATACACCACGCCTATTCTTGTATTACTGCAAGTTCTAACCTGTGAATTGTATATCCCGTAATTGGCGGGCAGTAAATATATGCCAAGCCGCAGTAATATAGACTAGCGTCAGTGAATATTTCTAAAGCATTTATTACAAAAATACACTTTCTAGAACCTTTCTTTTTTTATAAGTCGATTCTTGAAATGGTTAGATTTGATCTAGAAAAAGAATCACATCATTACTTGTTCGTACGCGCAATATTTTCAACGCTAATCTTAGCCTAACCGAAAACTCCGCAGTAATATTCACACTTACCCTAGCTTCAAATAGTACATTGTGCAACTAGGGGGGGAAATTGACTTTTTATAAGCGAAAATGCCCATTATCCGATTGTGCAAAACTCCTTTATCCCGTTGTTACACGCTGTATTTTTTGCAATTAGTGTATGAATAGGCCCCTTTTTATACATGCAAGGCGTTTTTGAGGAGCGGGAGGAAAGAACTTTTTTCTTTTGAACTCTGCAGGGAGAGGAAAAGTATTTTCCTTTTCTGCGCACTGTTACAGTTAATGAATTTTTTGCGTGCAGACCTGTTGAAATAGTATATTGCGGAAGTCAAATTTTTTAGACCAATTGTAGAGTTTGCAGTGCAAGTCGAAGGTGATCAAGTACGAGCCGAAAATGAGTGCGTATTGCTAGTAGGAGACGAATAATGCAAACACATGAGATCAAAAAAGTCCACTAGCCCTTGGTGCACACTATATTTTTGGAAACACATGTTTGGATTTTCGTCCTTCTTCGTGCCTGGAAGGTGAAGCTGGGGTGACTGTTTTTCGACACAGCAACTACGGGCCTTTTATAACAGAACATCTACATTAATTCATTAGTTATTAATATTGTAACTATGCTAATTATTATATAATTAATGAACAATTAATGTGTTAAAGTCAATTTTACATGATTTTTTCACTTGCTCTGTACTTTTCGCCTGCTCTAGGTTTTTTTCGCCCGCTCCGAAATTTTTTCGCCCACTGATCGGAAAACGGTCATTTTAGTCTCGTTTTTCAGGTACAAAAAACGCAAAAATCGTGCCTGTGTTACAAAAATTATTTTGTATTTATGATTTTCTAGACTAGCAATACTTAAACGCTTCTGTTTAATGACTTAATTTTAGCATTACTTAAATTAAAGCAAATTTCCGTTATAAAATTCTTAATCTCGATTTTTCAGGGCCTCTCTTTGAGAAAGCATTCGACTAAAGCAGTTAGTAACGGTTTTCTTCTTACATAACATATACTTCTAATGTAGCGCCGTCGTCGGGCGTATTCTTCATTGTTTTGTTAAATAGTATCTACAGAACGCACGGCGACGGCACTAAATTGGAAGTATATGTTATACTTGAAACCCCGTTACGGCTTCTTCTGTGCTAATAGTACTTGGAACTAAAATGTTAGAAACGTCTATTATTTAATAATGGGGCGTGTGCGTAAATTAATAAAGTGCCTTTGTGAACAAGAACCAACTCTATATCGCATAAATCTTCAAAGATATCGGCAAATACGAAAAAATACGAGGGTAGTTCAATAAGTCTTTAGAATGACCAACAGATGGCGCGCGAATCGCTCCAAATCATCTGTTTTCAGTCAGCACCACTCCCGACTAGATATATGGTGCAGTCACAGTCCACATCTTCTGAGTTTACGTGTTTTTATAACCAATTGAAAAAAAAAATTCCTTGTTAAGAAAAATGGAAAAAAACGAGTTCAGAGCGCTAATTAAACATTTTCATTTAAAGGGTTTAACTCCATATGAGATAAAAAATGAATTGGACTCAGTTCATGGCACATCTGCCCCTGCCTTAGCAACGGTTTATAACTGGTTAAATTTAAGCGTGGTAGTACATCAATAAGTGACGAACCACGTTCAGGAAGGCCCGTAGAAGCAACTACTCCCGAAATCATCAATAAAATCCACGATATGGTGTTGAAGGATAGAAGATTAAAAGTGCGTGAGTTAGCTGAGGCCACAAGGATATCTATAGGTGCAGTTGTTTCAATTCTACATGAAAAATTAGGCATGAAAAAGCTATCGGCAAGATGGATGCCGCGTTTGCTCTCAGCTGAGAATAAACGCAATAGAGTGGTCGCCTCTGAGGCTCTTTTGGCGCGCATAAGTCGGAATCCTGAGGAATTTTTTCGTCGATTTGTGACTGTGGATGAAACATGGATACACCACTACACTCCTGAGACAAAGGAACAATCCAAACAGTGGATTTCCACAGGCGAACCAGCTCCAAAGAAGGCAAAGACCGTAAAGTCAGCTGGTAAGGTTATGGCTACAGTTTTTTGGGATGCACGTGGAATTATACTTATTGACTACTTGGAAAAGGGTAAAACAATTACTGGTGAGTATTATGCATCATTATTAGAGCAGCTGAAAGAAGAAATTAAAAAAAAACGACCACATTTGGCGAGAAAAAAATTCTCTTTCATCACGACAACGCCCGAGTTCACACATGCTTCGTTTCAATGGCTAAAATTGAAGAACTAAAATTCGAATTGGTCGAACACCCACCGTATTCACCAGATTTAGCCCCCAGTGACTTTTTCTTATTTCCAAACTTGAAAAAATGGCTGGGTGGACAGAGATTTACGGACAACGAAGACGTCATTGCCTCTGTAAGTGCTTATTTTGAGGAACTTCCGAAAACGCACTTTTCTGAAGGATTAAAAAAACTTAAAAAGCGATTAACCAAGTGTATAGAGCTCCAAGGAGAATATGTTGAAAAATAAAAAAAATTTACCCAAAAAAAATTGTTTTTATACTTCATTCTAAAGACTTATTGAACTACCCTCGTACGTTTACCCTTTTTCCATTCCCTTAGGGGATTATTAGATGAAAATTCAGAAACTGTTTTTTAGGTATTTGCATGAGTAACCTTTATGAACAAATACTTACAAACCCATTTACCCCGTTTTCACCATCTTAGGTTTTTTTTTGAGGGGTAGGAAATGCCATTGAAACGCCAAGTCGGATAGTGTGAGTCTGGTTGGGGATGCATCCGCCGTGTGTCTAATATAGGACGAAAAATAAAATAAAAAAATCGCGGAATAAATACACAGCCATTGCATCGCAAACCGACCCACTAAAACCTATCTCCCTTTCCTCTTCTCGCGGAACCCACCATGGTACAGTTTATCACATTACCTCAAGGTGGTGCAATTCTAGAATCATCTCGACAACCGCTGCTGCCTTCACCTGAAACTAATTTAATAATGTATAATTTTAAATCCTCCGAGGGGCCGTTAGATATAACCCATCTCATTTATACGCGTATTCGAACCGGCGCATTTCATCTCCACTCGGAAAGTAGAAGTTTCCCTAACCCTCCCCGCGACATTTATAAAATGAGAAAATGTACGTCTCCTGGTTAAGGGAATGTCTCATAATCGCCCAAACCCATCCATTTCTATGGGGTCCTCCGCCATCCATGGGTTATAAGCGGGTGTCGGACGTCTCCCGGCGCTTCATTCATACCTTCCTCGATTGTCCTACCTTCATCCATTGCCCTACCTTAGTCGATTGCCCACCATCTTAGGGGTTTATTGGGGGTAAAATTGTTGTTACATCACCACTACATCATAGAAGGTATATTCCGCCCAAATATCAAGTTTCTAGGTCCAGCGGTTTGATCTGGGCATTGATGAGTGAGTGAATGAGTGAGTACATTGGACATCTTATTTTATATATATAGATTATTATATAAAAATATTTGTGAAAAATCATTTTACGCTTTTTCACCCCCGTAGGGAATATATAGATAGATAGATAAATACTTTATTTTTATTTTAACAAAAAAAAATATAATACAAAAGATTTCGTCACATAAGGCTTGTCACCTATAATAAAATATCACGCTGAGGTCGTCAGGTACTTCAAACATAAAAATTGTACATAGGTCATTTTATATATATATATATGTTATATACCACTGTTCAATCAAAAACACTTAAGCAAAGTTACCCTACCTGAAAGCGCAGCGACACGTTTTCTTAGCTTCACTTTCGGAAGCGTCATATAAATAACATTGTGACCGGGATTACCCCCATTCTGCTTAGTAATTTAAATTGAAATGACAAAAAATAATAGGTTTATACTCTTTTTTATTCATTACTTCGTATTCTTAGATTGTTCAAATTAATAAAGATGCAAAAAATAACTGCATAAAGCAACAAATAATATGCATAAAAGCTTATTTTATAGACCAGATTTCTTATAATAAATGTAGGCCTATATTTTGATTGTGTATAATTCCTTAATAAAACTGAATAGAAGGTTGTTTGGACATTAGATTAATTGCATTTTATGTTGCGTTTAATATATTATTCGAATTATTACTTTAAAATGTTTCGTTTATTGAAAATACGGGTGACCGGAATTAGCCAGTGACCTGCATTACCCCGTTCTCCCCTATTCTTTTATGACTTTGATATTTTTTTATCTCTCTTATGATTATTATGATTTTATTTATTTTTGTCATTTTTATGATTTGATATAGGGTTACAATGTTTATGCTTTTTATAGAGTTTAAAGGCTTTTGTAGTTTTATGGGGTTTATGAGTTCATGGGGTTTACGATGTTTATTGGTTTATGGGTTTTATCGAGTTTATTGGGTTATGGGGTTTACGGGGTTATGGGGTTTACGATGTTTACAAATTTTATGGGATTTGTAAGGGTATATGGTTCACAATATTTACTGATTTTATGGGGTTTGTGCGGTGTATGATTTTTATGTGTTTGATCGGTTTTATGCGGTTTACGATGTTTATGGATTTTATGGGATGTTGGGGTTCGAAGGGTTTATGGGGTTTACGATGTTTATGGGTTTTACGATTTTTATGGATTTATGGGATTTATAAGGTTATGGGGTTTACGATGTTTACGAGTTTTATGGAGTTAACAATGTTTACGAGTTTTATGGAGTTTACAATGTTTACGAGTTTTATGGGGTTTACAATGTTTACGAGTTTTATGGGGTTTACAATGTTTACGAGTTTTATGGGGTTTACAATGTTTACGAGTTTTATGGGGCTTACAATGTTTACGAGTTTTATGGGGTTTACGATTTTTCTGTTTTTTTTGGGATTCATGAGTTTATGCGTCTTACGATATTTATAGGTTTGATCGGTTTTATGGGGTTTACGATGTTTATGGGTTTATGGGTTTTATGCAGTTAATCGAGTTATGAGGTTATAGGGTTTAGGATGTTTAATGGTTATTGGGGTTCGATGGATTTATGGGGTTTATAGGGCTTACGATGTTTATGGGTTTATTGGTCTTATGGAGTACGTCGGGTTATGGGGTTATACGGTTTACGATGTTTATTGATTTTATGAGGCTTATCGGGTTTATAAGTTTTATAATGTTTATGATTTTTATCTGTTTTTTGGAGTTCATGGGGTTTATCGTTGTTAAACTTATTCAATAAATACTGGTTCTAAGTGAAGGTGATGTATGAAATGGTGACTAACAGGTTACGTGATATTAGCTGTTTATTTGAGCGCGACTGCTCGGCTAGACATCCTGGGGTACAGCTCTAGTCAAATTGTGATTTTAACATGAACTACGTAGTATTATATATATATATATATATATATATATATATATATATATATATATATATATATATATATATATATATATATATCCGCCCACCTATCTTCGCAGGTGATACAAGAAATAATCCATGATTGTACTAGATAACTTTTCAATGAACTTTTAATTTTCTGAATGACTTAAGTGGGCAGACCTGGGTTAAACCCAAAAAAAATTTTTTTTTTTATGCGTCCAGAAATCTGAAAATTTTTGTGCTGTAAATACACAATAATATCCTAAAATTTAACCCTCGTAAAACCTCGAAATCTTGGTCCTACAAGTCACAAAAAATCACTATTTTCAATACAATATTTATTAAAGGAACTCTGTTCCTCACACGATTTTAGGTAACACGATAAACGAAAATTTTTTTTTCATACGGTTACTCGACTCCTTTCAACATATATTACAAAATGAGCTGAGCGCTTTTTCGTTAAACATTTGTTTATTATTTTTTTTTTCGTATATCCTATCGTTTTTTTTTTAAATATTAAAATAATTTCTTCAAAAAATCGATTTGATGTCCATAAAAAAATAATAAAAATAATTTTAATGAAAAAATGCTCTGCTCGTTTCGTAACGCATGTCCAAAGGAGTCGAATAACCGTTGAAAAAAAATTTTCATTCGTTCATCACGTCACCTAGAATCGTGTGAGGAACAAAGTTCCTTTAATAAATATAGCATTGAAAATAATGATTTATTGTGACGTGTAGGATGAAGAGTTTTAGGTTTAATAGTGGTAAAATTTATTATATTATTGTGTTATTATAGCATACAAATTTTCAGAATGATCGCTTTTGATCATAAAGTTTTCTGGATTCAAAAAAAATCTTATTTAGGTTTTACCCAGGCCTGCCCCCTTAACAATTACTATTTCAATAATTCCAAATTTTAAGACTCTATGCAATGCAATGAAATAAAATTTTTACTTCAATTATCAACTGGCAACATAACTATCTTCGTAACTAGACGTTGTAGAGTGCTCTTGATCGTGCATAAAGTGACTACCCGTGGCAGACCATCATGCCCAGGGTGAAGCTGCAAGACCCTTGCTATGGGTCATAGTGACGGCGGGGTGGCTTCGCTGCGTATCAATACCAAATCACGCAGCTGTGCATCACGATTACGGGATACCCATGTATTGCATCTCTGTAGACCAAGTATTTATAAGACCATCGTCGCCAGTAGCTTTGGAGTATATTTGCCGGTTCTGGAACAATAAATTAGTCTGTGAGAACCCAGATGTGAACTGTGCCTTGTACCAACTTTGTGCTAATATAATTGACTGATTATTCGTTTGAAAACGTTACGAATTCTAACCACTAATTTCAACATGAATAATGATTCTCAAAAGCTTATAGAATAAAGAGTATCTACCAAGAAGCTAGAAGAACCATGAACAACTCTACTATATTACTGTATTATCGACTTCAAGTGAGGTTATAAGTGCAGCTTAAGTGTTCCCAGATCAGACTTTTGTTAAGTGACCATTGTCTTCAACTCGTAATAATGGGAGTAAAAGCTTTCTTCGCCACTCAACTACATCAACATCAATCTCTATGCTAAATTGGAATAAATCAACCATTGGCAGCCATCGAAGTCCTAATATACCAAACGACTAATTTTAAGTATGACTTGATTTTGCAGCTAAAGATCATTGAACAACCTTTCTTATAATGATAATTCATTTGACACCCATTTATGCAGCGTGAAACGACTTACCGTGGCCAATTCAATCACCTTTGTCTGTTTTTGACTAGCAATTTCAACTTTGCCTCTACTACCTATAAATCTGAAGTTATATTAAGGGATCTTGAATCTCACTGTACTGGTGGCATAGTCAGTGTATTATAATTCTCCAAAAACTCACCCTTACGTTCCAAAAATATTTCTTCAGCTACTTCAACAAATTTATCAGTGGTGAATTACACATTATTCAAGTCTTTGTTCTTGTCTGCTAAAGAATTTTCATTAGCAAGCTTCAACTTTTATCAAATTTCTTCAATGTTAGCAACTTAGGCTATGGTAGCACCCCTAGTCATTTTCTTTCGGCCCTTCTTTGTAAAGTTTTCATAAGAATGATCAATTTTGTTAAGCAGAGCGTTTTGCGAATTCACAAAGCCCTCCATATTGAATTATAAGAATGTGAACTCTATTTACAATGAATATCAATAAGCTACTATAAGTTGTACAAACTATGATCAAAATGTTTAAGCCTCTACCAGTGTCAAAACTAATATACGAGGTTTGTCCCAAAAGTATCCGACCTACCTCGATTTCTCGGCGCTTGATTTATTCTTCGTCATCCGGGGAGTGGCGTCCTTCAAAGTAGTCCCCATTTGATTGAACAAGACGCTCATATCGATGTTTCCACTTATTAAAGCACTCTTGAAAGTCAGACTTCGGAATCGCCTTTAGTGCATTCGTCGCATTAGTTTCAACAGTCTGTTTATTGTCAAATCGATATCCTTTAAGCGGCATTTTCAATCGAGGAAACAGCCAAAAGTTGCAGGGAGCTATATCAGGACTGCATGGAGGCTGGCGGAGCTGCGCAACACTGTGTTTCAATAAATACTGCTGCACAAGGTTTGATGCGTGCGCTGGAGCATTGTCGTGATGAAGAAGCCAGTCACCGGTTTCCCAAAGTTGCGGTCGTTTTCTCCTGAATTCTCGGTTAAAATTCGCCAAACAGTACTTTTTGGTATTCCAAGTTCATCTTCCAGTTCTCTCACAGTCAAACGACGATCTTGTTCAACTGCGACACGCACACGCTCGACATTATCCGACGATGTTCCCGTCGAAGGTCGACCAGAACGAGGATCACTGTCAACAGATGTGCGGCCACTTTTGAACCGCCTATACCACTCTTTTATTTGTGTTTTGCCCATACACTCATCTTTAAAGGCCTTTTGCAACATTTCAATAGTTTCCGCACAACTTTTACCGAGATTAAAGCAAAATTTTATGCAAATTCACTGTTCGGTTCGTTCTGCCATTTTTAACAATAAGCAAATTGCGACGAGCGCAAAAAAGTCGTTGTAAACAAATACACGCTGCGCGGGAACTAAGGCGTTTCATCGGTATCTCAGGCTACTGACGAGAAGGTTAGGAGTTGCTGGTGACGTTCGTACCCTCCAGAGGTCGCCTGAGTCTCTCCGCGCGAAGATATGAACGTAGGTCGGATACTTTTGGGACAGACCTCGTAAATATATCGCCATAAAATATGTAAGCTGCAAGCCAATTTATAGAACCAGTATCTAATGAACTGCGAGTCAATCTAAACAGATACCAAATTTATTGAACCATTCAAATATTAAATATGAAATCAAAACAATCTAACTATTCAAGAAGTACAAGAACAAACTATTTAATTGAGTAGAAACTCGATACGAGTCCACCAATGAATTGTATTCAACCTAGCGTTGACTTGAAATCTTTAAGATAATCTAAGAAATCAACAAGTACAAGAACAGCCTATTTAATTGAGTGGAATATAAATGCGAGTACACCAATGGATTTTATTTAACCTACCATTTTGGTTAAAGTGTATTTATAATAATACTATACAACTATCTCTATTTTAAGGTTAACCTATAAATATTTACAATAATACTAATGCGCGAAAACCAATAATTTCAAAAGAATCAAGGAGGATCAATCAGATAAGCCTATTCCGTCTTTGAAACAATCAGCGGAGCCTATCCAGGCTTTGAAGCAATCAGCGAAGCCTCTTCAGGCTTTGAAACAATCAGCAAAGCTTCTTCAGGCCTTGAAACAATCAACGAGGCCTTGGTTAACCTTGAAATCAAGCAGCGAAGCCTGGTGCGGCTTTAAGATTTTAGCAATCAACTATAAATTTCAATCAGCGAGTCCTAATCTGATCTTGAAAATCTATATAAAATAAATCAGACAATAATCACAATCAACGAAGCCTGCTCTGGCTTTAAGATTCAAATCAATTCAATAAAATCATAAGTGCAATCAACGAAACCTGCTCTGGCTATGAAATTCAAAATCAATTCAATAAAAACATAAGTGCAATCTACGAAGCATGCTCTGGCTTTGAAAATTAAAATCATAACAATTAGCAAAGCTTTGCTGAGCCTTTAAATGATCAATTTGACAATAAAAGTAAGCAGCGAAACCTCGTCAGGCTTTGAAAAGCATTTCAAGCAAATAATTGGAATGGACTTATTGTATTGATGTTCCCTAACTAGTACATGTTGTGTTTGGATGACATAACCTTATCTCCAACAATAATTTCTCATACCATCAATTGGAGTCAGCTGAAAGTCGTAAGACCACCAATACGTTGACTAAAAAGCTGCGTATCTAGGCTTCGCTGCGGCTGTTGAAAGTCGAGCATTGCTGGCACGCGAGATGCGGCGGAAAATAATGAGAGGAGTTCATAGCCGCCTGCGGCTGATGCCTCGAGATAGCATGCGCATCTCCGCTGGTGGTGGAGCGCGCGTGCAAGTCGCACCGCGGCTGCCTGTCGAAGCTGTTGGTGCGCTGGCTGTCTCCGCTGCTGGAGTTGCGTGCATGTCGCTTCGGCTGATGCTACAGCGCTCGAGTACGCGTCCCCCGGCGATGATGCGAGAGCGGCTGAATGCGCGTCACTTACCTCTGCGAGAGCACGGGCGTGTGCTCTTCCTGCTTTTTTTGTTCGAGCTTCGATGCGGCTACTGGCGATTGCCACGCTGTAGATGTAAACTATGCGGAGAGCACTGTATCGCGCGCGTGTGCTCTTCCTCTTGTTTTTGTTGGAGCTTTGATGCGGCTGCTGGCGATCGCCACGCTGTAGATGTGTACTAATCGGAGAGCCCTATAGCACTCGCGGTTACCGACGCTATGAGTGTCTCGTGGTTAAACGTAACCACGTGGCGTCTACTTGTCCCCTGTTGACTGGCTAAAGACGCTTCAATCGATTGATTATTGGTTCTACGACAATGAGCGTTCCCGCTTTCGCGCACATTACGCCAACCGCGACAAAAACGCCAAGATGGCGTCATGTCTACCTCTATCTCTCTCTGTCTCCGAGCATTATTAGATTTTCAATGTTCAAGCTGGTGCCGTAAAACGACACCAGTATCCAGTGCAGAAACAACTATGTTTGTCTCTCGCTCCCCAGGATGTCGAGCTTGAGTCACGCCCGTTTTTGACTATGCACCACGCAAAGGACCAATTGTTACCTTATTCAATAAATTCTGGTTTTAAGTGAAGGTGAGGTTTGAAAGAATCACTCTCAGGTTATGTGATATGAACTGTTTATTTGAGCGCGACCGCTCAGTTCGCCATCTTTGGGTAAACATAGGAAGCGCAACATGGTGGAAGTATATTTCTAGCCAAATTGTGTTTTTAACATGAACTACGTAGTATCAGTAGATGTATATATATATACATATATATATATATATATATATATATATATATATATATACTTTAAACATCGTGAACCCCATAAACCCCATAAACACCATAATACACACAAAATTCATAGACCCATAAACTCTAAACCCTATAAAACCCATAAACATCGTAAACCCAATAAACCCTATAACCCCATAACAGCCATAAAACCCTTGAACCCCAATATACCTTATAAATCACATAAGACCCATAAAAATCGTAAACGGGGCCTGCGGCGGCTCAGTCGGTAGAGTGTCGGATTCCCACGCCGGTGACCCGGGTTCGAATCTTAGTCTCTGCCGATTGATACAAGCACCTCTGTAAACATTACATGTGCTTTGTTTACAAACACACCGCAGACCCCCGTCGTTGATTAGCACCAAATGGGAGCACAAACATGGCGACGTTAATTAAAAAAAATAATGGACGACGGGGGTCTGCGGTGTGTTTGTAAACAAAGCACATGTAATTTTATAATTTATATATATATATATATATATATATATATATATATATATATGGGACATTCTTTGTCAAAAAAGCCACCCCCCCTGTCCAAAAATAAGAGGCTCAAAAAAATTCGTATCCGGGCTTAAAATTTAGCTTAATATATCTACTTTTTATTACTGAGTGGCATTTTTGAAAAATTCAAAATGGTGGACTGGTGCAGCTCTAACAATGCACCGATATCACCACGGAATATCAGTTAAATGTTCTTAAAACTTGCAGGGGCAAAGAAAAAATTAGTAAAAAGGTTATTTGCATGTATTTTTTCCCGCTGAACACGAATCCACCGTTAGTTTTGGTCTATGGGGCCACCTTTCGTCCATAACCTCAAAAAACAGTCAAAAAATGCAGTTTACGTGGCTGAGACTCGAAATAGTGGTAAAAAAATTAGGGACAAAGTTTATTCGCATGTATTTTTTTCCGCTGAATACGAATCCACCGTTAGTTGTTGTCTCTGGGTCCACCTTTCGTCCATAACCTCAAAGAACAGTCAAACAATGCAGTTTTACGTGGCTGAGACTCGAAAAAGTGGTAAAAAAATTAGGGACAAAGCTTATTCGCATTTTTTCCCGCTGAATACGAATCCACCGTTAGTTTTGGTTTATGGGGCCACCTTTCGTCCATAACCTCAAAGAACAGTCAAAAAATGCAGTCAAGTACTATTTAGGTAATGGTTCTTAAAAAATAATTTTTTTTTTGTTTCTGAAGGATCAAATACTAAGCATTTTCTGCATAAAATTCTACTCCTTTAGTAGCATTAGAAAATCGTTTAATAACTACCGTTTTTGGTTGTTGAATAGTAAACGAGTGGTTTTTTTAAATTTCGGGTACTGCTAATGTAGTTGAGAATCTTTTATTCAAGTGTCGTGTTGATTTATCATGGTCTACCTTATTATAAATAAAAATTTGTATGTTTTCGAAATGTTTGCTTGCCCAATGAAAAAGGGCTTCTGGAGTCAAAATCGCTTCAGATGGTTTAGCTAGAAGACTTGCTCGGTAAACCTCTCTTTTAAATATAGCTCCTAAACAATCATATCCACTATTACCGTGTGCTGTTACGCAATAATGCCATTTCGCTTCGATTCCAAAATCTTCTTTATGGTTGATGAGATTAGCGATCTGGAATCGGTTTTTGAAATGTTGCTTTGCACCATCTGTGACGTATATCAATTTTTTTAACATTTAAAAAATTTTTTTTTATTTCTGGAATCAATTGCTTCTGAATTGTAAAGACAGCAGAAGTATCGTGTTTCAAACTATCTGAGAGGAAGATGGAACTTTTATGTTTTAATTTAGAGTTTTCTTTATAATAATAGATAATAGGGAATACTGTACGTTGCTGATTGTTGAAGTGAAATGCTTGCGAAACATCTTGAACTACATATGAATAATTCTCAGAAAAATCGAACATAACAAGTACTTCTCCTTTATTTAAATTCTGTTTTGTTGACGAAATAAATTGAGACTGCTGTTTCGCTATGAATGAATGCGGTTTAAGAGTCTGTAGCTTGTCACAAAATTCATTTACAAAGTCAGAAACTTCACTCGTAACTGTTTTCAAAGTCGACCTATCAGTTGCTGTCCATACACTATATTGTACCTGATCGATAAAGGCACTATTTAAAATTTCAAGTAATGTCGTGGAAAAAAATTAAATATCTGGACATTTATGACATTGAACTTCGTAGCAATCGGGCGTAGGTGTCTTGCACACAATTGATTTCAAACAATCATGATAATCACGAATTGGATTTTCAGTTTCTTTTGTTAAGCTGTTAATTTTAATTGCATCAAGCATCAATTTACAGTTCTGATGAATCGTACATACACATACTGAGTGAGTTCCTCTTGCTCCAGCCAAAATACAATATTGCGGTCGGAGTTTTGCAAAAACACTGAAACTAATTGGATGATCTCAGTAAGTCTTTTTGAACAATGTATGCAGTTCTATGAGATTCATTAACAATAAACGTTTTTGCACTTTAATACGCTCACCATCAACTTTAACTGAAGACGTGTCTTTGACTCCTGGCATCATTCTACCAACAGTATCGTCATTATAGAAATCATTAATTAATGTAATTGTAGCATTTGGTATAGTTTTACCAGCTCTTGCTGTAACATCGGCCAGAACACCACTTGCTGATCGTAATTCTTTAGCTTTTTTAGCTAAAGTTCGGGAAGTATCAAACTCTTTTGAAATTCGTCTTATACTCCAAGATTCTGGCGCGATAGTGAGGATTCTGAGCTTCATGGGATCATTACCTTCCAAACTTGTGAATTTATCTTTTAATCCTTGCAGAAGTTCTTCCAATTCAAGTAACCTGGTAAATGAAGCACCTTTTTCAGTAGTTAAGGAAGTATTTGGACACTCAGTACCTTGGTCTGCCGAGGTATCATCACATTCCATACTACTGATATCATTAGAATCGTCTATATTCATACAGCTATCAGATCGATTCAATGAACGTTTTAATCTACAATCATTACATACCATGGCAGTTACTGGTAAATTAGGCTTCTCCTGCAGTAATGCTTTTGATATTGTTCTTAAATTTGAACCCTTATGATTAGGTACGCCTTCATCGTTATAAGGATTGATGCACCTATCTGTACGGATTTTTTTTGACATGATGTTAAAACTGCCCTTAAAAGGACTGTTGCGCAAGACCGGGAAGGAACTCCCTTGAACTGTTCTTAGAAGGACTGTTGAAAAGTTGATTACTACAAATGATTCAAGAGCTTGACAACTATCCTGAAAAGGACTGTTGCGCAAGTCTGTACCCACCTGGAAGAAATTTTCTTCAACTATCCTTAGAAGGACTGTTAAAGAAACAATGAGTTCGCTACTGTAAGAGCTCGCTATAACTATCCTGAAAAGGACTGTTACGCAAGCAGTTACGCAACGAGAAGAAATTTCCATCAACTATCCTTACAAGGACCGTTGAAGAAACAATGAGTTCGCTAATGTAAGAGCTCGCTATAACTATCCTGAAAAGGACTGTTACGCAAGCAGTTACGCAACGAGAAGAAATTTCCTTCAACTATGCTTAGAAGGACTGTTGAAGAAACAATGACTTCAAGGAGGAGTTATGCACTACAAAAGAATGTCGTTTAACTATCCTCGGAAGATTATTTGAAAAAATGAAAGCATAAAACGATAGAGGAAAGTACATATTTTCTTTTAACGTACAATATTTTATGCTGTAAGATATATTCGATATTGGTTATGATGAGAAAAAAAAATCTAATTATATCCAAACTAATGAAATCTAGAAAAACAACATCTCATTCTATTTCGAAAAAGGTGCAATTAAACAAATACGATTGGGAACATAGTATTTAATTAAATATTGATTTTTGTGTTCAATTTATTCTTCGAAAAGTAGCCCCTACATCTAACTGCAAAATTAAAAACACACATGCCCACATAAACATTTTCTAAAACCACGGGATTCGGACTCCATAACCTCAAAACATGATTATAACGCCTTTTTTATGAAATTGAAAATTTTACAATTACAAAGCTTCCTGTAGAAGGACGCAATACCATCATAAACATGACATTCCTGTCAAAAGAATAGCTAAAATAGTGTCAAATTTAAACAATTTGACCTTGTCTTTAAACAATTGTCCTTGAAATGACCTTGAAAATGAGCTTTTGAGTCAAGGTTTAAACCGAGAACATCATTGTACTCCTCTGTTAAAAACCAACGAAGAATGATGATGAGCTTTTTTGCACACTATTTCTAGTCTCAGCCACGTAAAACTGCATTTTTTGACTGTTCTTTGAGGTTATGGACGAAAGGTGACCCCATAAACCAAAACTAACGGTGGATTCGTATTCATTCGTTACGAATGTAAAGCGCTACTCCCCCTCCATGAACATTTCTATCTTGCCGCATAAGCGAGTAACCATAGACACGAATGGAATCATCGTCGTTTTCACCGTCCAGTCACGTTTTGGCTGCACCGAATACATGATGATAAATGATAAATCAGCACACTTTTTTTGAGATTCTAATTAGAAAGCGATATAGCAATTTAAACTTAATTTATTAGAACAAAAAATTTTATATTAAAACAATTAATTAAGTTTGAAGAGTATGCCAACAGCGGTCTTCTTCTAGGACTCTCAATTTCTCGACTAGCTCGGCGTTTTTGCTTGAAAACAAGGTTGTTAGAAAACAATGTCTGTCTGGTCTTGCACTCCTCCAGTATCGAGTTGTGATCAACCATTTTATATTCCACCTATGTTTAATTTCAACAACCTAACTTCCTTTAACAGCTCTGGAACTGAATGTAATAAAGTTAGGTGTTCTTCGATCTTAGCAGTTATGGGTATGACCTTTACCATAATAAGCGAGATATTGCTAGTGCAGTCTTCGATTCTTGACATTTTTAATCTACTCTCTTCATTGTCGATGTTTACGTACTGCGAATCTTCGGTTACGGCGAGACACTATATGGCAACGTATTTTGTTACGATCTGATGCTTTGCACGCAGTACATGATTATTGTCTCAGTACTATAACTTACAGCACAGCCAGCGCTCCCTACTTAGCCCTACGCGTATTACTTCAGCTTGCCGACGATGAGCAAACTCAATATCCACTTGGGACACTAATTTTGCGTGAGTCCTATTACGTCGGTGATTTTTTTGTAGGCGATGATAACATAGATCAGATGGCTGCCTGCAAACAAGAACTAATTAACATTTTATCGGCTGATGGCTTCACCTTGAGCAAATGGGCTTCTAATTCACTTTATCTGTGTCCAAACGTTGACAATGAGTGCAACCAGTTCCAGGAGCTGGATGGTATAAGCACACTCGGTGTATTGTGGAACCCACAGACTGATTATTCCTCGGTGAAGGTGTCAGCTCTTAACGTGCAGGTTAGCAAGTACACTAAACTATCAGTACTGTCGAATGCCGCTCTCCTTCTTGATTCACTTGGATGGTTTTCTCCAGTGATAATCTCGGCAAAAATTCTTTTACAAGAAATGTGGATTCTTGATCTTGATTAGAATCAGCACTTGCTTGAAGCTATTCCATCACGTTGGCTCGATTTTAGGTCTACTTTGCCTCAACTGAAATCGTCCAATATCCTCAGATGGGTCGCTTTTAGTCAAATTCAGTCAATAAACGTCGAGCTGCACGGATTCTGTGACACTTCTGAGCGAGCATATTCTACAGTAGTATATTTATGTATTCAGACGTCAGAAAACACCTACACAGATAACCTTCTTATAGCAAAAACAAAAGTAGTTCCCGTAAAAAATTGAGTATACCTCGACTTGAGCTATGCAGAGCGTTGCTATTGAGTCGGTTAATTCAATGTATTGAAATCGGTTTGCATATGGAAAGCATACCCACTCACATCTGGACTAACTCGCAAGTAGTTCTCATTTGGCTTGCTATACACGCATCAAAATGGACCCAATTCGTAGCCAGTAGAGTCGCATAGGTTCAGGGCGTACCTCCAGTCAAAAGGTGGCATTGCGTTCGTACTGACCAAAACCCGGGTGACGCTGCGACGAGAGGAATTACTCCGAAACAGCTGTCAGCGTTACACTTCACAACTCTCAGTTGAATTTCGACAAGAGACATCCCATACTGCTGGCCAAGGACTGCTACTTATTGAGGTTATTAGTAAAAGACGCACATGCTAAAACACTGCACGACGGATAGCAGCTAACACCGAGTCATTTGGCCAGGCGTTTCTGGACTATTCGAAATCCCATCTTAGTAAAAGACGTCATAAGAAATTGTGTAACGTGCAGCCGATATGAAGGTTGTAGGATGAATCAGTTAATGAGTTATCTACCTTCAAAACGTATCTCGGTAACACGTCAATTTTTCGCGACAGGGGTGAATTATCCCGGCCCAATAATGATGAAAACAACAAGCGGGCGAGGGCATAAAGCATAAAAGCTATATATGCCATTTTGTTAGTTTACTAAAGCAATCCATTTGGAAACTGTATCCAACCTCACGACGCAATTCAACATTCATGTCAAGGCGGATGGTATGCCAGATGTTACTCAGTACAATTAGACCAACTTCCAAGGAGCTGACAAGGAATTACATGGCATGATCAAGGCAGCTTCCAGCTTCTGCAAAGACTCCACCGCCGCCATAGCCACGGATGACACCGAGTGGACCACCTCAAGCTCCACACTTCGGCGGCCTCTGGGAGGCAGGCGTCAAGTCGATAAAGCAGACTGCAGTTTCTTAATAGCAGTAACTTTAACCAGCTAAGGACAAGACCCTCAAAAATTGAAAAAAACTTCGCAAAATAATTTAAAAGTGTGGTTTAGCCCTTACAGGTCTCGGTATACTCGCGTACGCAGAGCGACACAACGTGGACGCCCATGGAAAAAGTTTAAATGCAGTGTACGCGCGTTTTACGCACCCGATATTTTCATATTAGCGTTCACGTTGCGTTGCGCAACACTTTCGAGTATACTAAGACTTTAACTAGAGGATTTTTGCAAATAAAAAGATTTCTCTACATTTTCAGTTTTCTCGGTTTCTGTGCGACCAAAATAAATTTAGGCCCACTATACGAGATCGGAAATAGTCTACTTTGATTCTATCGAGTGATTAGATTTGCAATATTTCGAACGTATGACGTAAAAATCTCAAAAAACGCTAAAATCTTATGGTACAAAAATAGACCATACGTCCTTAACGGGTTAAAACTAGCACCAAAATGGACACGTATTTTTGTACACGTTTTTTGACAGACTTGGTGTAATATGTCGTGTATGGAAAGTCATGATTAAAACCTCCGTGCGCACACACCTGAAGAGGCGCAAATAACAGTGTACGAACACAAAATTAAGTTATCTCTCTATTAAACAAATTGTGATTTTAACTATTAAAGTAATATTTAATTTTGTATGGCATATTACAGTAGCTCATAGACAAATAGCTTTATTATATTTTCATAATATTAAATTGTTTAACATGAAACCTAAATTAATACTAATTTCCAATTTTAGCTTACATAGAGCATGAAAGATTAGTTTTCTGTTTTTTCGCATATAATGCAAGTTACTCCGTATGCAGGATCAAAGGATTTCATGATTAATGTTATTATATTTCTTTTATGTAGCGGTGTAGAGCAAAATATGCACCTTAATTTCTTTTAGAATTAAGCAGAAAGTAACATCAGCGCATTTGTTGTAGGGCTAATTTCACGATTTGAACTTATTTAACTATCTATTTTATCCTAGTTGCTTGAATCTAAATGCTCGAGTACCTCTCCCGTCTAGAAAAGCTTGTAGTTACTAACTGCCCTCCCTTCTGGGTGGGTTCGTTCGTTACTTTTCGTCACGGACGAGGCGGGCGGGATGTTCGAGACTACCACTCGACCGAAATCGACGCTGCAAATGTACGAGACAGAGGAAAATACTCTGTCTCTATCTATCTCGGAGAAAAATAGAGAGCGAGTGGCAGCATATTGCGTCCCAGTCTTTGTTTTGCCTTAAGGAGGGAATAAGGTATTTAAATTTTTTTTTTCGTATTCTTTTTTATTTTTGAAACTGAATGCGTTGTATCTCAAGAATATTGTGTAAAAAGTCGATCGGAGCAAAATTGCAGGTGTTATGAATATTTTCCTACCTGTTGGATTTTCATACCTGCTCGGTTCGAGCGCCTAATGTTACCTGGCAGCTGCTACGCTCCCTATATTATACCGAACCGTTCCTCCTACTTTCTTTTATAGAAATTTGAAGACAAGTATAAACATGCTCATACCTGTACCGTATATTTAGTCAGTGTAGAGAATATAATTTAGTTTAGCAGTAAACTTTCTATCGAACAGACGTACACGTGCGCTCCAATTTTTCGCATCATTTTCGTGAATTTTTGTGGAAAATTATTGCTACAATGCCAAAAAAAGTTAAAAGGTGTGGTAGAAAATCAAGTGGTTCGAGGTTATATCGATCTAGAAAGATTGTACCGCCGCAAAAACGTAAAAGAGAAGACATGGGAATCAGTAGTGGATCAAGCGCTCATGAATGGGCGCGATCAACTGATCACATTCGTATAAACCGAGCAGAGCAGGAAGCTGAAAATCAAACTGTAGATGGCAGGATTCGTCGTAGACAGGAGCAAAAAGATGCTTTAGACATCATAGATGACAGCAACATCCTCTATGGACCTGGCATCGATGATTCAGTATGAGGTAAGCCGATAAATCTCGCTTATGAACGTTTTATTCCAAATTATTTAGTGTTCAAAACTTTAAAGCGTTTTTCCCAAAACTCAAGTTTTCAAAGTCGGTGCCCATCATAACTTCAAAACTATTGCACTGATCCTTTCGAAATTTTAAACACTATTTCTTTACATAATTTATGAGGTAACGCTGAAGCTTTTTTTCTAAATTCGTTTATATTTTTCATTTTACAATAACAAATTAGCCGTTTTTTTGGCAAAAATCGCGGTTTTTCATGTAAAGTGTTCCCGCAAAGTGAAAAATAGAAATTTCGAAAATCCCTCCCAGCGTTACCTGGGAAAAGCAATTATCTGACAAACGAACTTTGGTTTTTTGATTTCAGATGATCCAGCACCGAGTTATGAGGGGCACCGCAATTCAACTTTTTTCTGAGACGTTTCCGAATAATTGATGCCATTGCCGTATTTTTCAATATTTTTTCATGAAAATATTCCACAATATTATTTAAATGGACTACAATAATATAACATTGGTTTTAATAAATAAATTTTAACTGAGTCGTGAAAAAAAAATGACAAAAATGTGCCTTTTTTTGCACAAATTAACCCCCCCCCCCCCCCCCCCTTAAGCGCATGTACGTTCCACCAACACGCACGTGATCGGCCGTGTGGCACTGTCGTCGACTTTCGCGCTGAAGCGTGCGCTCGCAACCATATTGTTCTCAATTATAAGAGATTAATGACTGTGATTTTACAACGTACTTATTCGCTTTTTCACTAGCCTTGTTTTCACACCGTTTGCCTGTACTCATCCTGCTACTCCCGGTCTGACGTGAGTATATCTACTCATTTTCTATGAGTTAGATAAATAAAGAAACAAGTAATTTGCATAGATAACCTTTGTGAACAAAAACCAATTCTATATTTCCTAAAACTTTAAAGATATCGGGAAATACGTAAAAACACGTTACCCCCTTTCTACCCCTCAGGGGTTGATTAGAGTAACATCGCTTCTTATTTCGCCCCTACATCATAGAAGTATATACCACCCAAATTTCAAGTTTCTAGGTCCAGCGGTCTGGTTTTGGCGGTAATGAATGAGTGTATCGGACATCTTCTTTATATATATATATATATATATATATATATATATATATATATATATATATATATATATATATATATATATATATATATATATATATATATATATATATATATATATATATATATATACTATTTATATAAAGTTTGTTACAATATTATAAAATGTATATAGGTTTTCTGAAAAGAACGTTTTAATAGTTTTTAAAATTACTCACTTTTAATTAAGTTGCTTGTAGAGTACACTACGTCTATTCTTCTTCTCGGTGATGCAGTCCTGTTGCAGCTGCTCTGCACGCCGGATAGTGGAGTCTTTCTCTGCCACTCCGCTATCACAGGCTCGCGCTTCGCTTTCTTTCTCTCTCCGTGTCGTTCGTCGCACCACCAAAGCGGCCCATCGTCGGCGTACTTGGTGGCATCTTTCAAGATGGCGTCGGAGCGTCTCTCTTCTCGAGGCACATGGCGTGAGGAGTCGAGCGGTAGTCCCTTTTCTTCTATCCGGCCGCGTCCCCCCCGCTCTTTCTCCGCTCTCGTCTTTCCACCTGTTGCTGCGCGCGGGCATGAGATGGCGTCTCTAGTCCGGACGTTAATTTTTTTATTTTTATTTTCACTCGGTCCGGGCAAAAAATGCTTCTAGAGAGGTCAAAAACCATGCGCGCATAGGTTTTAAATAGCCTCGACTTTTCCCATTCCTCAAAGCACCCGAAGTTTCTTATGGATTTTACATGTAAAAAACGAGCCAAAACGTTTATCCTTTGGAAACCCAGTAAAAATTGTGAAATTTTAAATTGAGAAGTATTTTTTCCCATGTATTTTGATCCGCTGAGTCGAATGATGATTTTAGTTTTTGTCAGGATAGTGAAATAAAAAAATTATAAGCCAAAATAGTTGAAAATCTCGAAAAATCGCATAAAAAATTGACTTCTAACGCCTATAATCTGTTCTTTCTCTATTACACATATTTCCATGTATATTGAGCTGGTAAACTCAATGGTGCTATTGGAATTTGCCAGTTTAATTGATTGTTCCAAAAATTCTTTGAAATCACTTCTGATTAAATGCTTTTTTAAATACTCCGAACAGAAGTCTAAAATTTCTTCTTTTGCATCTTGCAGAGATTCATTTACAAACCCATCACTAATTCCTGGTTCGCATTTTTTTTATCAACCGATTCCCAAAAATCTCCAAAATTTTTAAACAATTGTATCTCCGGGCCAGTAGTCTTACCAAATTTTATTTCAAAAGTACATCTCAGTACAAGCTCGTAAATATGATGCCTGCAGATAAAATAGAGAAGATATTTATCGATTAATCAGTATTGCCAGCTGTTGAATCACAACAAAGAGCCACAATGTTTTGTAATAAAGACTAGTCAGTCAAAGTATTGAATACTGTTTGAACTTGATTTATTCCACAACTAGAAGAGATCGTTGGAACACCCAAGAGTTGTTCCATTCCACCGCTTGTAATAATAATAGATAGTGTATCTGTAAAGCATTTTTGCGAGATAAAAAACCACCTCTTAAGCAACAGTGTCATAATTAAGTATTCAAAATCCAAACAAAATTACCTCTCAGATCAAGCAAGAACTGTTTATCAGATTCGTTTTCCATCTTGTTCAGTGCATCTGCGCCAGTAATGTCAAATAATTTGTTTATGCTTTCTTCATATGCTTATTAATTTTTTTTTTTGAGTGTCCGATCTGCGTGAAGCATTTTTTTGTATTTTTCTCCATCTTTTATATTCAGCTTCTAGTTGAATAACACATTTTAATCTTCTTACGTAGGAATTCGAGCTTTTTTTAAAATAATGAGACACTCTTGAATGGTTAAGTTTGCACTTTCACGTAAAGAAACTCTTCGTAGGTTATAGATTAAAATATCACTCCACGTCACGAAGCCAACTGCAGAGCGAATAGAGCGAATTTATTTGCATGTTGACTAGAGATAGGCGATACCTAAAAAAATTATCGATACCAAAGTATTGATACCGGTATCGATGAAAATTATAATTATTTTGTTATGATTAAAGATTTCTTCAATTGACGGTAATCGAGTAATTTTTCAAAATGAGAATTAATTTTATTATGATTAAAAGCAAATTATTAAAAATTAATTGTTAAAAATGTAAGTGACTATTATCAGATAAAAGTAAAAAGAATTTTAAACTGGGAAATACTTTTTATATACATTAAAAATAATAAATATATTGAATTGGTTCAACCAGAAAAAATAATAAACTTTTAAGGGGGTACACCACCTTTAAAATCTGAAACAAAAAAATTAATTAAGAATTTTTATTTTGATATTTATTTTAATAAGGGTTTTTTTCCTGAAAGTATACATAAAAACCTACCAATTTGTATATTTTTTACCTTCGTTGGACCTTCTATGCCTCCATGGCAAACCAGACTGTTTTCGAAGACTTTAAGCACTGTCCGTAAGATTCCAAGTCTACGCATGGATGGATTGGGCTAAAAATTTATGGAGATACTTATTATAGTAGTACTTTTAATATGAGCGTAGGGATTTTGATTTGAACGAGTAGAAGTATTTTTTTATATGAACATTGTCAATATAACACTTATTATTTAATAATTTTATCACTTTTATAGATGTAAAAAATGTTCTACTCGTTCAAATCAAAATCCCTACGCTCATATGAAAAGTACTACTATAATGAGTATCTCCATAAATTTTGAGCCCAATCTGTCCATGCGTTCACTTGGAATCTTACGGACAGTAAGCTGAAATTGATAAAAACAACATTTAGAGTTATTTAACAATTAAGTTACAAGTTCTAATAGATATAATTTATACTCATCTCATCAATTGCAACTACTTTTTTCTTCTTTTCAACGTAGCAGACCAACATCTGCAGCAGTGTACATCAATATTTTCTGGTGCGTGGAGTCCCATGAGTCTTCCTCCTCCTTGAATAACCTGAAATGAAAAAAAAACACAAAAATGAATAAATTGAGTAAACTGTACTTATCATACTATACTCTTGAGCGACACTTTCACACACTTCACTCAACTGCTTATTTATTTCATCAAAAGCCGATTGGGCAACTGGCTTGCATAGGTCCATAATCCCACAAAAAGTTGAAAGGCCAGCGTGTCCATGTCCAAGTGCACGAGCAGACAGCACAGATCTTCTGTTCACTTCATATGCATTTCCTTTGGCTCCTACTTTGTTACTGGCGTTGATCGCTGCTACTTCACCACACTTTGAGCACACAATATCTATTTTGAAACGAAGACCCTGCACACCAGATTCACTTAATTGAACACTGCCATGGCACCGATTACAACACACAACACTTCTAAGTTTAAAAAATAAAATTGAAGTGTCAATTATTCTGTTTGTTGTATCACTGGTGTCTCTAGCACTATCTGTATTTTGGAGTTTCCTCGCTGAGCTGGTGGATAGTCTTGGCTTCTTTTGTGAATCTTCCTTTTTTATCTCTTTTAGAAGACATTTTCACTACACTGATTTACACACATTCACAAATTGTCAAATGCAATTAAAACACTGTATAAGTTCAGTACAATAAAAATATTAGCTGTGTTTACTAACAGGTGGTTTGTAAACATAAAAGCCAACTGTCAAAAGTAGCAAAAATGTACGGGTAAGGTTAGTTAAAAATTCGATCTGATTTATCGACCTTTATCTCAAACGCATGTAAGTTCAACTATTCACCTGTAGTGGCGCTGAAGGATTCTAGCCTTCAAATTGGTTCCAATTATATTATATTTTATTGCTTTATAACTAAATAAAATAATCAATCAAACGTTTAGTTATAAATAATAATAAAATAAATAATAATTGATAAAATACCGAATTTACGCAAAATCGGCAAAAAAGCTGTCTCAGTATTTATATTGTAACTTTAAAAGGAATTATGATATCTTAAAACGGTTTTCGGGAGCTTATTCTACGGAAAATTTCCTATAAATAAGGTAAATAAAAAAAAAAGATTTTTTGACAATTTAAAGGTGGTTATTAAGGCCCCTTAATAATCTTTAGTGGATTAAAAAAATTACCTAGGGAATGAAATGTGACAATTTTTTTCTCGGTCTCTCAAAAATTATCATTTTTCAGACATCAACCGTTATAAAATGAATTTTTTTTGTTTTAACTCAGTATTGACTCAGTATCAGTAACATTGTAACAAACTAGTTGTTCGGCCTTTTTACCGTGATTTTCGAGTTTTTCGACGATTTTGGTTTATAACTTGTTTTCTCGATTGAACTGACAATATCACCATTTGATTTCGGAGCTCAAAATACATGAAAATATATGTTATTGAAAAAAAATTGTCTACTATTATGAACGTTTAAAGTCAATTTTTTACGCTATTTTTTGCGATTTTTCGAGTTTTTCGACGATTTTGGTTTATAACTTTTTTATTTCACTATCCGGGCAAAAACTAATAGCACCAATCGATTCACAAGCTCAAACTACATGAAAAAATATGCTTTTCAAGTAAAAATTTCACAATTTCCACTGGTTTTCCAAAAGATAAAGGTTTTGACCCGTTTTTTACATGTAAACCCCATAAGAAGCTTCGAGTGTTTTGAGGCACGGGAAACGCCGATGTTATGTGTTTAAAACCTATGCGCGCATGTTTTTTGAGGTCTCTAGAAGCAATTTTTGCCCGGCCCGAGTGAAAATAAAAATAAAAAAAATTAACGTCCGGACTAGACGTCTCATGTCCCTTTCGCGTCTTCTCGTTCGCGAATTATACGCGACTCGTTATAATGTATGTAGTAAAAATGTAATGTGTTTTTGTATAGTATATTTCATATTGATATATTTCTAATTATTCAAAAACTACTTAAGATTCTGATGTTTTAATTTAAACATAATAATATTCAATAAAGTTTGATGGTTGTTAAAGCATAATGAAAATACATTCATAATTATTCTTATTGAAACGTAATAAAATTGTTAATTGTGTATACGTAAATTCAATAACTTGTTTATAAAGTTTTGAATGTAGTTAACAAAGTATGTAATGTATTTATGTATTTATTTTATACATATACATATTTTATACATATATATTTATGAATGTTTAATGATTAAATAAAATAATATTCAATAACTTATAATAAAGTCAGAATGTTGTTATTTTACCCTAACAAGTTTATATAAATAATAAAAGTTTCAATGTAATATTCAATGTAATATTAAATTATACTGTTAGTTTTGCAAGTTTATAAAAGTGAAAATGAAATACAACATGTTATAATAATTATTATTGTAATTGCGATTGTGCATTGTATTTTGCCTTTAGAACGCCGCTTTAAGGGGACATATACTCCATTAAATTTTAAATTAATTGATAATACATTTTAAGTTAAAACTAAGTCACTCATTGTTTATTACCTGTTTCTTTTTTCGGTAAATTTGAACACTTTTTCAAAATATAAATAAAAACATTTTTTAATTTATTTTAAGGTCCTTAGGCCCCTTTGATTGGTTATAATGAAAACTTCTATATTTCTTGGGCTATGGCAAGGTTTAGAGAGTTAATGTTATCGAATTAAGGTTTTTAATATTTTATCATGTTCAAAATACATGTAGTTATGATATGAGTGTGAATATTTGTATTTAAAAAATTATTGACCAAAATTATAGTCTATTTAAACCATATTTCATAATAAAATTTTTTTAAATCGAAGAATTTTCGTTTAAATAGACTATAACTACATGTACTTTGAACATAATAAAACCTTACAAGCGTCTATTCGATCACATTGAATCTCTAAACCTTGCGGTAACCCAAAAAATATAGAGGTATTTATTATAGCCAATCAAAGGGACCTAACGAACTTAAAAAAAAAATTTTAAATTTCTTTAACTATATTATGATTAAATTATCAAATTTACCGAAAAAAATCAGATAATATATGATGAGTAACTCATTTTTATGTTAACCCTCTGGCGCAGTATTCCGAGATATCTCGTCCAAACGAGGTTTGTACCATAGCTAAGAGGACGAGGTATCTTAATCTGACAGTTTTGGTCATAACTTTTGACTGGTACACTTTTAGCGTACTTACGACCACGCAAATTAAAGCTGACAACTTGCTCTTTATGATCAGCTTGGTTCGACTTTCGATTTTTACGCGACCCCGAAAACATAAAGACTTGTTACCCAATTTCCGAACATGTAAAAAAGAAATATGCATTCGGGACCGGAAAAGTCGGATAAAACGCTTAAGTAGGGGGATTAAAGTGTATTATAAATCAATTTAAAATTTTAACGTGTATCTGTCTCCTTAATATATATTAAAAAGTATATTAGAAAAATCTATGTAAGTTTAAAGTTATATAAAAGTATATAAAGTTTTATTATAAGAGTATCAAAATGAAAAACGCTCTCTTTAAAATAAAGTAATTATATAAACTATGAAATATACCTAGTATAGTTAAAACTTATTTTTAAAGAATAAAATTGAATATTAGAAATAAGACGTAATATGACGGGAGTCCTTCGCTTTTCATCTCATTTGGAGTTCTTGGTATATCGTCCTTTGGTTATCTGCATGTATGCTCAGCTGCATACATGCGTAGGTACATTTCCCCATGCTAACCCTCGCAACGTCGCGCCTATATCGGGGAAAGTTCGTTTATCGCTGGTACTGCATACGCTCCGCCGTCTAGATATTTTCCCGTGCCGTTTGCCCCTGTTCTTCGGTGCCGATCTTTAATGGCCTTCTTGATAATTTGGGAAGAAACTTGGGCGAACACGCGTAATCTGTCTCGTAAACGAGTTTGTTTGAGTAGCTGCGTACGCGTGAAAAACTTCTGGTAGTTTTCTCACGTTCAAGACTTGTGTACTTAAATGTTGTTTCGCATTGTATTTATGAATAAATGTATATAGAAAATGCACAAAAATTTGATAGATGTCACACCCCCATCCTAAAACGAGTGCTAGATATTGCAAATACCTACAAACGCACGCTAAGTAATGCACATTATTAAAATCTTTACAAAGATGTATGTAATTTTAAGAAGAAAAGTAATGTGACGGGTCGGATAAATCAATTTTTTTTTTCATATTTGATAGTTTTTGGTCATAGAATTAATATCCCATAGTCTATTTAGGTGATTCTGGCGTTGCTGATTAGCCGTAAAGGTATGTTTTTTATAAGTTTCCATTGGAAAAAACTTTGAACACGTTATTCTCAAAACGACATTTTTGCACCTGGCGCAGGTGATTACTAAAAAATGGCTGAACATATCGACTTCAAAATTGAACATAATTTTCAGCACACTTCTGGCTATGTCCCTTACCTCAATCATTTAAACATTTTGATTGTAATACAAAGTATAAAGTATAAAAGTTTTTTCCAATGGAAACTTATAAAAAACATACCTTTACAGCTAATCAGCAACGCCAGAATCGCCTAAGTCGACTATGGGATATTAATTCTATGACCAAAAAATATCAAAAATGAAAAAAAAATCGATTTATCTGACCCGTCACATTACTTTTCTTCTGAAAATTACATACATCTTTGTAAAGATTTTGTAGGTATTTGCAATATCTAGCACTAGTCTTAGGATGAGGGTGTGACATCCATCAAATATCTATGCATTTTCTATATACATTTATTCATAATACAACGCGAAACAATATTCAAGTACACAAGTCTTGAACGTGAGAAAATGACCAGAAGTTTTCCACGCGTACGCAGCTACTCAAACAAACTCGTTTACGAGACTGATTACGCGTGTTCGCCCAAGTTTCTTCCCAAATTATCAAGAAGGCCATTAAGGATCGGCACCGAAGAACAGGGGCAAACGGCGCGGGAAAATATGGGATAGCATGTCCAAAAATAAAAATGTCTAAAACTCTGAAAATATGTTGGTATGTGTACCCAGAATATGTAAAAAAAATTCAGACCCCAAGGTATTATATGTCAAGGGTAATTGAAGGTTGAAAAATGCGATTTTTTTTTAATATTTGGAGATTTTGCCAACTTTTTTTGATTTTTGAGAAAAAAGTGTACATACATTTTTTATACAAAATGAGATAAAGAATCTAAAAAAAGTTTATTACACCCTATTGTGATACTTTGTGAACCCATGTAATGTGATATATTGTAATATTGACATTCTAGAAAATCGCCATCAGCTTTTTCAAAATAAAAAATCTTGCAAAATAAAGTTTTTTATATTTCCTTTAATTCTAGACATATTAGAAAATAATGTGAATATAATTTTTGCAGAATTTTTAAATAGTGCATTTTTCTTCGGTATTTCTTCTTTATAAACCCTTTATAACCCATGCATTATGATGTATTGTAATATTCAGATTCTAGCAGATCGCCATCACCTTTTTCAATGCAAAAAATCTTAAAATTTAGTATTTCATGTCAGCTTTCATTCTAGACCTGGTGCAAACTGGTCTCAAGCTAAATATAATTCCTGCAGAACTTTTAAATGGTGAATTTCTATTACAGTCACACAATGGACATACCGAAAAAAGTACGCTATTTAATAATTCTGCAAAAATTATATTCAGCTTGAGAACTTTTTCTAACAAGTCTAGAATTAAAGGAAATATGGAGAACTAAGTTTTAAGATATTTTATTTTGAAAAAGCTGATGGCTATTTTCTAGAATCTTAATAACACAAGATATCAGAATGCATGGGTTCACAAAGTATCACAATAGTGTCTAATAAAATTTTTTTCAACTTCGGCATGAAATAGGCCTTTTTTCATGCCTAAAAGTAGCGTAGAAAATCGCTCATTTCAAGTGTGTTTGTAAAAAGTGTGAAAAAATATTCATTTAGCGAGGAAAAATGACTACTGTTTTTTCCGCTTCTCAAATTGCGAAAAAATGTAGTAAATAAGCTCAGGATCCATTTTTTCAGGTTGAACCTTTGCTCATGCGCGTAAGTGTGAAGTTTGCTGCTAGTCACATGAGCGTAACTACGCATGCGCGAGTTTCGATTAAAATCGAAATAAGAAAAGGTGCAAATATTTTAACTGTACGATTAAAAGTGAAAATTAAAAATTAAAAAATTAAAAAAAATGTGTTGGTGACGACCTACACAGACACATACATTCACACTCAAATACACAGGTGAACACAAACACAGACACACATACAACTGTGTATGTGTGTGTATCTGTGTGTGCATGTGTGGGTGTATGTGTCTGTGTGTATCTGTGTCAGTGTGTGTGTTTCTTTGTATGTGTGTCTGTGCATGCCTTTGTGTGTTTATGTCTGCTGTGTGTATCTGTGTGTGAGTGTGTCTGTGTTTGTGTAGGTGACGAAATGAGAGACCGCCAGCTGCCAACGGTTTGCGTTCCTAAATTACTGGCATGCTCTGTCCATTTAAATTAAAACTCTTACTGTCAGCTTTCTTTTGAACATACATAGAATTATCGGTAACGTATAATACGTCACGTAAATTACGTCAGACTATAATAGTCTGATGTTTACTTTAGGTGGAAAAACCCAGCTGGAAAAAGTACACATTTATGCTGCAAGCTCAGTAAACATAATCAAACCAAGTTCATTGTTTTCTGGAAGGTTTGAACTATTTTTTCTGAAATTAGAGCTCAAAAGGAGCAATTTGGAAAAAATTACAGGGGTGTCAGCGTGACGATTTTCAAAAAAGTACCTACATTCCACATGCTGTATATTTGGTTATACGAAACAAATTTGATTGTACCAAAAAAGAAATTTAAGGGTTTTCCAAGATAAATAAATGGGTTTTGTTTCGATTTATATGGTTTAGCTCTCTGGAAATAGCAAGCGATCAAGCATAACCTAAATATCCAAAAAATGCGCATGCGCAAATGAGATTCCCAAAGTGAGTGTTTTATTATTTCTCAAAAGGACATGTTTTGTCTGAAAGTTGGTCAAAAGATAAAGAAATCCGCCTTTGGTACGTTTAAAATGGCAATAATATGAGCTCCCTCGAATTTTTCAAAAATAGCCATTTTTGCTATTTTTGAAAATTTTAAAAATTTACTATGTCGCGGGAGCCCATTGTGGCTGAAACTTGTTTTGACGGCCATTTTTTACATGTACTTTCATACAACAAATTGAATAAAAAGTTACGCTGCATTTAAAATTATGAAACAATTTATATGACAAAATGTGGGACTTCAAGTTGCCCCACGAGCAATAAAATGGTTTATATAGACAAAAGTTTCAAGGGTGCCAACCTGATGATTGTCGATAAAGTAACTTTATTGTATGTATTTTTGCTTATACGCAACAGATTTCAACGTACTAAAAAAAGGAATTAAAGGTCTTTTTACGGCAAATATTTGAGACGCGCTAGATCTAATTTTATGTTGATTTGATAAAACGACAAACGATCAAACATTACCTAAAAAATACTACATTACGGATTCATATTCAGCTTGGTATAGGTGACCCATCGAACTGCCAGGGTGGTTTAACAATTTTTTTCTTAAAGATGGTAAAAAGACGAAGAAATCGTTTTTTGGCACGTTCGTAATGGTCATTCTGTAGAATTTTATAAAATAACCATTTGTTGACTTTTGATACGTACATTATTTTCTTACTTTTCTTTTTATATAAAAAATTGGCAGAGAAACAAAAAGGGTGCGCACTGATTTGTTCCTTTTCACTGGACTCTCTCTCTCTCTATCTCTCTCTCTCTCTCTCTCTCTCTCTCTCTCTCTCTCTCTCTCTCTCTCTCTCTCTCTCTCTCTTAGACATACATATATATGAATTTATTAATTTTTTAGAATAAGCTTCAGAATCAGGCTCAAGTTATTGCAGATATACGTAACCTAATTTCAAGTTATAGAGACAATCATTTTACAGGCCGAAGTATTGCTCGTATTTTCCATGGAATTCAAAGTCCCAATTATCCAGCTCTTGTTTGGTCAAGATGTCGATTCTGGAGAGCTCACCTAACTGATGACTTTAATGAAATATGTCAGTTAGCAACAAAAGAAATTTTAAGAATGAAATAGACATACATCAATTGATTTTGTTATGCTTTAATTTAATTTAAAAAGTTTCTTAATAAAAATTTTAAAGATCCATTTAAAAATATAATTACTAATTATTTTCGATTTCTCACATGGGCAGCTTTATAATGGTAAATAAAGTTTTGCTAAAAACATTATAAAAACCTGTATTGTAACAGGAAATCTAAATACACTTTTTTTTAGAAAATGTATATATAAATGTGAATACGCGTTTGAGTGCATACTTGCATACTGTGCGTGCATACGTGTGTACGCGTATTAATTATTGTTGATAGTATACCTACTTGTCTTTTTTTAACCAGCACAAAATAAATATCATTTTTTATCTTATATCGATATAGATCTGCATTGTAATATTATCCATATGCCCAATGCTAATGCAATTGGCTCTATCTCAAATAGAAAAACGCATTGGATAAAAGTACGGATACTATGCCTCATTTTTAGATTTCAAAAGGCATCAAAATCCGAGACCCGAACACGGTGGTCTCCCATTATAAGACTGACTTAAGATTAATTTAATAGTTTTTCCAAGAAAACATATTTTTTAATATTTATTATTTTGTTTTTTGTATTATGTAAAATACAACTTTCCGTATTTTACACACAGTTTGTGTACTTCATTTACACTTATATTTGTATAGATAATATATACTAACCAAAATATTTGCTCGCTCGTTTAAGGGAGCAAGCCTGAGTTAAACATAAAAAATGTATGGGTCCATAAAAATATATATTTAAAAACAATTGTGGAAGAGCAAAATGCATGGAGGCCATGGTATTCGCAGAGACTTAGAAGAAGAAATATTCGGGATGTTCACTTGATACTTTATATTTTATCCAAACATTTTTAAAATCGCAGTGTTCCGATTCCATTTTATGTAGAGTAAAATATAAGTTAGGGACACTCTAACTTACATGGGTCACTGAGGAGTCTAATGATAGATTTTTACGTATAGAATACGCCCCTAAAACCGTTAAATTGAGTCTGGTACGTAAGTTGTTTTTTTACACAAAAAGTGACCCAATCACCGCTCTTTTTTTACTCTACTTAACATAACTAGCTAAATATGGATTTCATCGAAAAAAGTAACTATAGTAAATATGTTTAAAAGTAAATTTTGCATAGGACTAATAGGTTTCGAAAGTCAAAAAACTATGTTTTTTATTCAAAATGGACGTTTAGGATAAAAACTCAAAAAAGTTGCGTATTAAAAAAATACAGTATGAAGTGTCGAATTTTGTCAATAATACAAGTTAAGATACCTCTACGGGTACTTAAAAAGATGAGCCGGGTCCGATTATCAAATTTCAAATTGGCGGGCTATTGCAACTTTTTTATGCCACATTTTGGATTCGCTGTCACGTATATCTCTGGGAATTTTTTTATGTAACTGGTGACAAATTAAAGGTATTAAAGTGTACTTTATGCATGCAAAAGTAAGAAATTTTAGTTTCAAAATTACCCCTTTTTTAACGGAAACGCGCAAATAGCCGATGTTAATGAGATTAATCTTCGCATATTGCAAGATCTAAGTATTCCAACTAAGTGTATTGAAATATGGTTAAAAAAATAAGAATTTACAAAAAAACGTTAAGATCCGACCAATAGAAGCCAAGGTCATTCTTTCGCCGGATTGCAAACGACCTAATGAATATTTCTACTTGAAACTTGGTGTGGTAGTAGTAGACTATATACTGTAATAGCTAAATTTTTCCGATCATTTTGTCTAATATGTTCCGTAGAAATCATCGTCAATCAGAGAGATACCGCGCAAAACAGACAAAAGAGTAGTCAGTTGAGCATCCGGCACGCGGCCGCTCTCTTCCCCTCATGCGGCTTTTTTTGCTGTTTCTTGCAAATCGGATATCTCTGCATTAAGAGAACGTATCAGTATCAATTTTTTTATTTGTGTATTTTTTTCCGTTCTTTAATATTCTTTTGCCAGAATACCTGCATATTGACTCAAAACAATAGTAATTTCCTTTTTTCCCCTAAATATCAGTTTACCCGGGTAAAAGAGAGTCGTATAATTATATATAATTATACGTAAGTAGTTATAAATAATTCTATACAACTTTTGTCTCTATATAATTATATATACGAAAATCCGGTTATATATATTAGCGTATCATTATACATTGTTTAGTAGTATATTATTATATAAATATAAAAATATAATTATATAAAATTATATATGATTATATACAATTATACACGATCATATATGAATATTATGTACGACTCCATTATACCCAGGTTTGCAATACTCTTTTTTAACTACGCATATACTTACCTTCATAAAGTATATATAACACGTGGTAACATAATTCACAGTTATTATGTGTGAAAAAATTAATTGTTTTACAAATTAATAAAATTATATTGTTTTAGATAATAAGTATAAATGTTTATTCAAATTTTTATTCTGCAAAATCATTGGTACTGAGCATTTAACCTTTTTTCTTTTAAGGGTAGTATTATTTCTTATGTATTTTGGTGCCTAACTTACTCAGCTTAGGTATACTAATTTTGAACATCTGCCCAGTCTTTTTCTATAGAATAAAGAAAGGTAGACCAATGTCAGGTATATGTCGGGTAGCAGAATTTGTTCCAGGGAACGCATTTCTGTTGCCTCACGCCTAGCTTGGTGTACACACTGTGTATGCTCAGTATTTTTAAAACTGGTATTTAGAGAATATGGTATATCATTTCAATCCTGGACTTACTAAATTATTAATAATTAAATCATTTTTTTAAATATTGGTACGTATAATAATACATTAATTTTCTTTAAATTTTTTATTTATTTTCGTATTTAAAGTTAATTGTATATAAAGTTTTAAATAAAAGTTGAAACATTTATTGAAGTTCTTATAAAATTGTAATTCTAAGAGTTACAATGTATAAAGTAAATGTATAAAGTAATACATCAATAATAATTAAGTTCTTAGAATCGTACATTATACAGGTTTAAACTTCAGTATTATAAGGTTTCGCTTGTATTTATGTATCCTTTACAAATGTTATCGGAATTATGGACATATCATTGTTTCTACTTAACTACGAAAGGGCTTATAACCCTTTAGAAAGCTTTGTAAATATTCACAGTGCATATTTCTGTGGCGCCCCCGGTTCATCGCCGCAAGCAGCGCCTCTGTCCCCGGGAGCTGTACTAGCTCGGCAGAGGCGGCCATCTTGGGCTTGCTTGTCCCCCACCTCGAGGTGGCGAGGAGCGAACCGGAACGAGCTTGGATCTCGTGCCGGTCTTTGTATATAGAGTGACTTCAATAAAGCCTGGTCTACTTCACACTCATCGTCTTTTCTCTCACCTTTCCTGGGAACGATTTCCAAAGTGGTGACCCCGACGTGATCCTACAAGGTGAGAGTACAAAGGGCGCGATTTTACGGCCTAGCTACTTACATTTCGTAGTACACTGTCTCGCAGGACACCTCCTCGAGCAACCCCACGTTTTCGCGCATTCCGGATAACTCTCGCATCGCTCTTGTCTTCGAGAGCCGCGAATTTTCCAAGCTACCTCAAGTTTTCGATCTTTTGTTTTTTTTCTCTCGCATAGAGAAATCTCTCCCGCGTCTTCTTTCGCGAAAATCGCCTCGCAACAGGCGCGGTGACAGTTTATTCGCCTCGCCCGCACGCGAGAGCGAATTTTCTTGCCCCGAGCAATTTTTCTTGCCTGGGCGTCGCGATTCCTCGTTTTTCCGAGTATCGAGCCCCCTTTGTCCGTTGTCGGCAACAAAGAGGACGCCGGCGTCGCTATCTTACCGACTTTGCCGCCTTTTCGCGCGACCCACGTAGTTCCGGTCGCATCGAAGGCGATTTCCGCCCTCTCTGACCTGCAGCAGCCACCGCGCTCGCCGCCACGCGCCGCCGTCGCTGACCAACGCAGCACAGCAGCCACCGCGCGCACTGCCGAGCGCCATCGCCGCTGTCGAACCCAGAGCAGCAGACGCCGCATGCGCCGCTGACGGCGCAACGCCGCCTCGCCGACTACCGAGTTTTATACGGCATTTTTAGCTCCACAGCGACGCACAGCGCTGCAAGGAACCATGCCCGTCTCGGGGACCGTTAACACCGACGACACCACTACACGGTCTTCTGCGCCTACGGTCGAGGCAGCAACCCAGTGCAAACTGCCCATGTTCTGGAAGTTCGACCCGCGGCTCTGGTTCCTCCAGGTCGAGTCTGCGTTCGACATCAACCAGATTCGCGCGACCAATCAAAGTACAACCTGTCGTCACACACTTCCCACACGACGTCCTCCAAGGAGTGTCCAACATCCTGCTCAGCCCGCCGGAAACCGGCCGATACGATCATCTCAGACAGGCGCTCACGTCACGCCTGACGGACTCGTCCGATTAGCAGCTTCACCGTTTATTTTCAGAGCTCCAGCTGGGCGATAAGAAGCTCTCACAGCTTCTCCGCCAGATGCAGTCTCTCGCCGGCACGACCGTTACGGATACTGTCCTGCGGGTAAAATGGTTCGACTTGCTGCCACACAACGTAAGTCGCCTATTGAAGGTGCTCAAAACCGACGACCTCGGCGACCCGGCCTCTATCGCGGACGAGCTCGCCATATGCGACCCCGCAGTCGCCGCCGTGACCGCCTACCGTCCCCGTTCAGCCACACCGCCGTACAAGCCTCCGACGAAGGACGGCAACGCCTCCATCGAGCAGCGACTCGCCAACCTTCAGGCGACCGTCGACAAGCTCCTTGCGCGCCGAGCCCCTGTGGATGCAGGGTCCGGCCAGCAGCCCCAGCAGCGACCCAGAGGCCGCTCACGCTGGCGCTCCGACTCAGGTGGGACCTCGAGCCGCAGCGCCTCTCCGACCGGTAACCTATACGAGAAGGAAACCCGCCTCAGGTTTTTGGTTGACACAGGATCGGTCATCTCGCTTTTGCCTCGTTCCGTTTTCAGGCAATACCGACTCCGACAACAGTTCACACTTCATGCAGCTAATGCGTCGCCCATCTCGACATACGGCACGGATAATATGGCGTTGGACCTGTTCCTACGACGCCCATATTCGTGGGATTTCACCGCCGCCGACATGCAGACCCCGATCCTCGGAGCCGATTTTCTGGCTCATCACGGCCTCGCAGTCGACCTCAAGGCCAAGCGTCTCATCGACACGATGACCTCGCTCTCAACTCCAGGCTGGCTAGCGGTCCCAGCGGTCCACAGCGCCTCGTTCGTTGCTTCTGTGGATCCCCCGCACCGTTACGCCGAGCTGCTCCTGGAGTACAGCGACCTGACGTCGCCCGGCGGTTCCACCGCCAATCTGCCCGACCTACCAGCGACACTACACAGTCGTCCAGCGATTGCGCGAGCCCACTACACCTGGCGGAAAAGGCTGACTCCTCCTTTCAAGTAACGGGAGACTACAGAAGCCTCAACGCCCGTGCCAAACCGAACCGGTACCCGTTACCTGTTGTCGAGAATCTCCTCCAGGAACTACAAGGAAAAGATTTTTCCGTCATCGACCTCCGGAAGGCGTACTATCAGTTCGCCATGGCGCCTGAGGACGTTCCGATGGCCGCCATCACCACACCCTTTGGCCTCTTCGAGCTTCTCAAATCTTTGCTCGGCCTCAAGGGCGCAGCTCAAGCGTTGCAGTGGGCTATGGATCATCTTCTGCGTCCGTACCCGTTCGCGAGATGCTATCTCGACGACATGATAATCGCCTCTGAGAACCAGGAGCAGCACCTGAAGCACGTCCGCATCATTCTCGACGTCCTGAGAACCGCCGGTTTGCGCATCAACTCGGCCAAATGCTTTCTTGGGAAAAGCCAGGTCATATATCTTGGCTACGTCGTGTCAGAGGATAGATTCACCTCTCCCGACACCAAGGTGCGAGCGATCCGAAACTACTCGAAGCCACAGACGTCGACCTCGCTGCGCCGCTACCTGGGTATCGTCAACTACTACAGGCGTTGCATACCCAGGGCCGTCGCGATCTTGGCCCCGATGAACGACCTGTTAAACGCCCTTCCACCTAAAAAAAGGCCATTCCGCTCGCCTGGACTCCGGAAGCAGACGAAGCTTTTTCGCGTAGCAAAGAGGCTATAGCTTAAGCTGCCTGCACGACCTTCCTCAAACCTGACGTCCCACTCCGCCTGAGTTCCGATGCCTCGGACACAGCCCTGGATGCAGCGCTGGAACAAGAATACCCTAAGGGAACCTGGAGACCCTTAGGCTTTTTCTCGAGGAAGCTCTCGTCCACCGAGACACGATACAGCCCGTTGAAGCAGTAAAACACTCAGTAGATCCTGGACGAACGCTGTTTCGCGCTCTGGACCGATCATAAGCCGCTCACGCGCGCGCGCTGGACCAGCGCGCAGATAAGGCATCACCCGGGCCGGCACGCCACAACGATTACCTTCTCCAGCATAACGTCACGCTGGATTTCGAACCCGGAAAGGACAACGTAGTCTTCGACGCATTCTCGCGAGTCGAAACGATCAGCATGCCGACAATCCTCGATCCAACTACGATCGCTGAAAGCCAGCGATCCGACACCGAGATGCCTCACATATATCGCGCCTCGAAGATAAACCTACAATCTCTCGACATAGAAGGACACTCGATCCTTTGCGAGACGACGACAGGCGTGGTCAGGCACTACCTACCTGAACCGATCAGAAAGACGGGTTTCGACATCCTTCACGGTTCTGCGCATCCCAGCATCAGGACGACGTCACACCTGATGTCTCAGAAATTCTTCTGGCCAAGAATGAGGAAAGACGCCGCACGTTGGGCACGGGAATGCCAGCCGTGCCAGAGTGCCAAGATATATCGACACAATCGTGCAGCGTTGGGCGATTTCACCACGCCGGATGCCCGTTTCGACCACCTGAACATCGATTTCATCAAGTTGCCGCTCGTCGGAGACAAGCAATACTGTCTCACGATCATCGACCATTTCACCAGGTGGCCCACCGCCGTTCCAGTTCCGAATCAACTGGTCACCACTGCAGTCAATGCCCTGATTGATCACTGGATCTGCTATTTCGGCACGCCTCTGACGATCACCTCCGACCAAGGTCCGCAGTTCGAGGGCAAACTTTTCAGCGCCCTGACCCATCTCATCGGCTGCAACTGACAACGCACCGCTCCCTACCATCCTCAGTCGAATGGTATGGTAGAGCGGTTTCACCGAACCCTCAAAGCGGCGCTCGTGTGTGACCCGCTCACGCCATGGCCTGACGCACGCCCAACGGTATTGCTCGGCCTCTGCTCGTGCTTCAAGGAAGACCTACTCCGGCCAAGATGCTCTACAACGCTGAGGATGCCGGATGAATTTTTCATCACTCCCAGCCATCCAGAAGCCGACGCTCCAGCCTTCATCAAGGAACTTCGCCGCCTGACGCAAGCAATCAAAGCAGTCCCGGCCTCGAGACACGTCCAGGAACACCATTCTTTCATCTACAAGGATCTCCGGACGTGCACGCACGTTTTCAAACGAGACGACACGATTCGCAAGCCTCTGCAGGCCTCTTACACCGGCCCACACAAGATCATCCGACGCGTCAGCGAGCGAGCTTACAAAATCGACATCGCCGGCTCACGCCGCACGATCCACCCAGCTGGCCTCCAGCGACGCCGTCGCCCGGACCCGCGACGCCGACGCCCGAACCTGTGACGAAGTCGCCCGGACCCGCGACGCCGCTGCCCGAACCTGTGACTCCAGCTCAACAGCCAAATAATCTATACGCATTTCTTAAATTAAATATACAGCTGATACAAAAGTAGAAATATGGTAAATTTGAATGCATTTTAATATTTTTCACCGTAATTGAATGTACATCTGTTCGAAACATTAATCAAGTAGTGTATTGTTGAGGAACAATTCAATTCCCTCAATTAAAATTATTAAGGGAATAATCAATACAATTAAAATATTAAAGTGCTATTACTTTTTGAAATTAGCTTATTATTATTCAACTTATTAAAGTCATATATATATATGGAACGTTTCACGTCAACCGGATCATCAGTGCACCCCAAATTTGTGTTAACCTATCAAGAGGTTTGAGGTCGTAAAATGTTCGTCTGGTCTAGAGCTTTCGAAAAAGTTCTAGCCTTTTAAAAAATCCAATATGGCGCATAAAACATGGCGCCTGAAAGCCACGTTTTTATGGTACATTCAACAAAAACGTTTAGTATAAATGTTCAATTTAGCGATATATACCTCCAAAAAGCATGTAAACACATTCACGGACTTTTTATTGAGAATTCTCAAGGAATTCCAAATTCAAAAATGACGGATCCAAAATATCAGACATTAAACCACCTCCAAACCCATTTTACCGCAACAAATGATTTTAGATCAGTTTAAAGTATCGATATGGGGTTTTCGGGGTCACTGAATCTTATTTTAACCTCAATATTTCAAAATTCAAAATGGCGGATCCAAAATGGCAGACATTATACCACCACCAAACCCATTTTACCGCCACAAATGATTTCAGGTCAGTTTAAGTTATCGATATAGGGGTTTTGTGGCCTCTGTATCTTATTTTAACATCGAAATTCTAAAATTAGAAATGGCATATGTAATATGGCGGGCATTACCCCCCACCAAACCCATTTTACTGCAACAAATGATTTAAGATCAGTTGAAAGTATCGATAGGGGGATTTTCGGGACCTCTGAATCTTATTTTAACCCCCCTGCGCAGAGAGCTGAGTATACTCGTCCAAACCGCACGTCATTTTTGTATACATTTTGTATAACAAATTTAAATCTTTACTTTGTTGGGACATCTACAACCTCTCAAATTGAAGCTAAATAGTATAGCTATTATTTAGAAAATGCTACGAATTTGCAGAAAATATTGTTGCAGACTTACATTCGATCTAGTCCATATACACGAAAATAAACTTCTGCGCAGGAGGGTTAACAACGAAATTTCAAATTTAAAAATCTAATCTAATATAATACCCCCACCTAACTAATTTTACCACAACAATAGATTTTAGATCAGTTTAAAGTATCGATATGGGGGTCTGAGGTTCAGAATATCAAAAACGGGTTGGGGGGGGGGGGGGGGGGTTAATGCCCACCATATTGGATCCGCCATTTTGAATTTTAGATTTTCGATGTTAAAATAAGATTCAAAAACCTTTAAACCTCCATATCGCTACATTAAGTTGATCTTAAATAATTTGTTGCGGTAAAATGAGTTAAGTGGGGGTAATGTCCGCCATATTCGATTTTCCACTTTGGCGAACATTTTGAGACCTCAAACCTCTTGATAGGTTAACCCAAATTTTGGGTGCACTGATAATTCGGTTGACGTGAAACGTCTCATATATATTTGTTATATATTATTATTTTATATCTTTATTTCTTATCTGACGCACTCGCATTCTCTTATGATGTGGGTTTTTGTATTCTTTCTTCAAAACTGAGTCTGACACGTCTTTATTACTGAATATGGCAGATTTTTTGATAATTACACTCACCGCTTAATGCGGGCATACTTTCTTTCATTTTTGCGGCTGCTGCGATACTACCTGGATGAGTGAACGATTTGTAGCACAGCTCGTGAATAGATTAACTTCTGTGCCTGTATGTTCGGCACACCTCTGACGATCACCTCCGACCAAGGTCCGCAGTTCGAGGGCAAACTTTTCAGCGCCCTGACCCAGCCCATCGGCTGCAGCCGACAACGCACCGCTCCCTACCATCCTCAGTCGAATGGTATGGTAGAGCGGTTTCACCGAACCCTCAAAACGGCGCTCATGTGCGACCCGCTCACGCTATGGCCTGACGCACGCCCAACGGTATTGCTCGGCCTCTGCTCGTGCTTCAAGGAAGACCTACTCCGGCCGAGATGCTCTACAACGCTGAGGATGCCGGGTGAAATTTTCACCACCCCCAGCCATCCAGAAGCCGACGCTCCAGCCTTCATCAAGGACCTTCGCCACCTGACGCAGGCGATCAAAGCAGTCCCGGCCTCGAGACACGTCCAGGAACACCATTCTTTCATCTACAAGGATCTCCGGACGTGCACGCACGTTTTCAAACGAGTCGACACGTTTCGCAAGCCTCTGCAGGCCCCTTACACGGGCCCACACAAGGTCATCCGGCGCGTCAGCGAGCGAGCCTACGTGATCGATATCGCCGGCTCACACCGCACGATCTCCACAGACGGCCTAAAGCCGGCCTACGGAGACTCGGTCGATCCACCCAGCTGGCCTCCAGCAACGCCGTCGCCCGGACCCGCGACGCCGACGCTCGAACCTGTGACGAAGTCGCCCGGACCCGCGACGCCGCTGCCCGAACCTGTGACGAAGTCGCCCGGACCTGCAACGCCGCCGCCCACTCCAGCGACGTCACCGGCCCTTCCAACGACTCCAGCTCAACAGCCTCCGATCTCGGCCTCGTCGACCTCATCGCTTTACGCACCCGATGACACGCAACCGCGCCCCGCCAAGAAGAGGGTATCGTGGCTCTTGCCACCCGCCAGAACCACTGGAGTGGCTGTGTCGCCCCCGGTTCATCGCCGCAAGCAGCGCCTCTATCCCCGGGAGCTGTACTAGCTCGGCAGAGGCAACCATCTTGTGCTTGCTTCTCCCCCACCTCGAGGTGGCGAGAAGCGAGTCAGAATCAGCTTGCCTCTCGTGCCGATTGGACGCATCGACAAGCTCCGCTCGACGATCGACGCTTATTGTACCAGACGAACGAAGTTCCAATAAAGCCCTAGTTTACTTCAATCATCGTCTTTTCTCTCACCTTTCCTGAGAACGATTCCCAAACATATATAAATATATAATTTAAATAAGAAGTCATATTTAGGCTGGTGCATTGGATGTGTAAGTGTATTATATTGATAATACGTACTTTTCTACAACTTGTAATTTTGTTCAGAAAGTTATTATCAACGAAAAAAATCATATTTCTTTATATATTTCCTGAAGAAAATTGAACGACAGCCTTTTTTAGTTTTGTAATATAAGTAGGATCCTGAATAGAGTTGCTTTTGTTCCTTTCCCAAAGTATCAAAAATTTTCTGTGCACTGATTCGCCAGCCTGCTCAGACCATAATCCTAGCCCATCATCATTGTACAAATATGCAAGGCAGTCTTTTAAGTGCTTTAGAAGTACATGGATTTTTAACGATTCAGAGACTCCAGTGCCCTTAAAAGCTTCCGACAATGCAATCAAATTTTGATCCAAATCAACTACGGAATTCGTTGTGGAAAAACAAGACTCAACAACCTTGTTCATTTCTGTAAAAGCAAAGATGATAGGCTCTATTTGACTATTTTCGACTTCCCCAGAAATATCAGGTGCTCGAAGTTTATTTGCTTCCTTCAGTAGTCGTTGGCAAGCATTGCCATCAAAAACTCTGCCCTAAAAATTTTATTAAATTAAACCCAACTATGTTGGCCAAAGTTTAGCTTTCTCTTCTCCTAAAAGTAAAACTAGCCCATCCCAAAACAGATGATTGATAAATCCCTGCAGAATATATAGTTCGGGGATTACACAAAGCCCTTTTTTTATCCTTGCGTAAGGATTCGAATTTTTCATAATCTTTCTTCAAATCTCCATAAGTTTTCAATTTCACAGAGTCATCATCGACCTCTTTAGAACTTGTATCTGACTCTTTTTGTAAGTTACGTAACTCGTGTAATATAACGAAACAATAAGGGCAAGGATAAGTTGATGATGCAGTTTGCTGACCAGTGGCCAGCAGTAAAACTTTAAAATCTGAAACGAATCTGAACAGTATATTGTTAAGTTGAGTTAATGAAACTAAAAGTTCAAGATCTTCATAAGTTTCTTTTATTAGACACTTTATTATTTACTACACACAGCAAAATAAGTCTATTAACACTGGTTAATTTAGCTTTATTACTAGTACTTGCTTCATTACAATCAGTATCTGCGGCATAATCTTCTGTCAAAATTGACATACAAATTTAAAAAAAACCTTGCTCTCCGTCATTACTTTTATCTTGGGAATACCAATCTGATTTCGCTTGTCTATGACTGAGTCGAGTAGCTCTTCAGCGTCTGCTCAAATGACAGGCCTATTTTCTTTTTTATCATTTGCAGTGTCGAACTCAAAAATATTATTCTTGTAAATTTCCTCTAACGTTTTAATATTTTGGGATATGTTTTTCTCGTAGGATGTAGGAACGGAGTTTCTCCCTGCGCCACTCATTAAAAAATTTTCATTTTTTTCATTTGATTGCATGGTTTTGGATTCACAGTTACTCTAACTTTGGAGCCAAAAGTATTTAAAGTTATTTTTTCATTATTATTTATCACTGCTTGACCGTTTACACTTTAAAATAGAACTCGCAATTGGATTTTGTTGTCGTTCAGGTAGCTGCTCTACTATTTTCATTACATTTTTACCAGCAGCACTATCAGATGTAGAAGCAGTAGCGCATGCATGATATATACCTTTACCTACTTTCTGAAAGCAAGTTTTGCAAATTTCAAATGAACTCCTTGAATCCTTTATACTTTTTTCGATTTCTCTGACAAGATTGTTTTTTGTGCCATCAAGACCGTTCGATTCATCAATACAAATGGAAACATTCAGTATCTTTCCTTTACGTTTTTTTACTTTTGATGATGATATCGTAGAGCGAGCTATTATGCACACGTAACAATTACACTCATCAGAAGTTCTAGTTTTTTTAGGCAAAATTACATCTTCATAGTTTGGCATACTCTGTAAAGGTCTTCTTTGAAACATTTTTTTCTCGTTTACAAAGTGCAAGACGACAAGAGACGCAAATACTAATGGAAACTTCGAATTAGATAAATCAAAATCTTCATTTATGTATTTTCGAATCAGTCCTTCAGTAAAGTTCATGGTATATTACATAGACTTAGACATGGGGCAAATTCATTAACCATTCCAGTTAGGAAGCTGTTAGTTTCATCCCTTATAATTCCATATATCGACTATGCCTGTCTAGTATATAATGATGCAGCCGGATATCTAAATATAAAACTCTTGCGAATGTTGAATAGTACTATTCGCTTTATTTATAGGCTAAAACGAGACGTCGCTTTAAAGCCTTTCTATAAAGAAATAAATTGGCTAACACCCGAAACTAGACGAAAATATTTCCTAGGATGTACAGTATATAAATTACTCGATACCTCCACGCCATGTTACATTCGGAAACTTTTCGAAGATCTAGATGAAGGAACAAGACGATCTGAACGATTAGATTCCTCGCTATTTAAAATTCCACAATGGGAGACTATCACTTTTAAAAATTCATTCCAAATTACCACGTTGTTATTCTGGGAAAAGTTACCAAATGAGGTAAACTCGGCGTCATCATTTACGGCATTGAAATCATCCTTTTACTCTGCATTACTACACGGCGAGTCTATCTGATTTAAGTGGAATTCGCCCGTAAATTATAAAAATTATTGTTTATTATAACTATTATTGGTATTATCTACTATAACTATTAAATTTCTGTCAAATATTATATTATTATAAATACCTCCGTTTAATATAAATGATGTAGATATAAGCTGCAAATATACAAAATTATTACTTTTGCGAACATATTTTATAAATTATTATTAAATATATTATTACAACTGTGTATTGTTATTAACCCTCCTGCGCAGAAGTTTATTTTCGTGTATATGGACTAGATCGAATGTAAGTCTGCAACAATATTTTCTGCAAATTCGTAACATTTTCTAAATAATAGCTGTACTATTTAGCTTCAATTTGAGAGGTTGTAGATGTCCCAACAAAGTAAAGATTTAAATTTGTGATACAAAATGTATACAAAAATGACGTGCGGTTTGGACGAGTATACTCGGCTCTCTGCGTAGGGGGGTTAATGTAAGATTCATAAGTGCCATACGGTCAATAGACCCTGGCCAAATAAATGGTATCAATCAATCAATCTCACACATAAAACATTATGTAATAATTACTCCAGCTGTTACAGGCATCATCAGCGGCGACAAGGAAAGGAGAGGAAGCCAATGAAAGGCGAGAGAGAAAGAGAGATAGTACAGATAGGCCCTGGGACGTTCCTGAAGCTAGCCCAGACAAGTCCCCCGAATGAAACTTGACTATTACCAATATTTATTAGTATTTCATTGCTAATTCATTACCGCAAAATTAAATTTATTTACCCCCCCCCCCCTCCTTGACGAGATATCGATGTTTGGACTAGCGGAAATTTAATATTATAAATAATTAAGCCCAAGCCGCTTCAGTACATGTCGTATTTAGAAATACCCATTTGTAAAAATCTATTACTCCAACCCAACCACCTCTAAATAGTATTAGTATTAGCAGGGTAGCTAGTATATATATATATATATATATATATATATATATATATATATATATATATAAACTGAAATAATACAGAATGTCATAGAGGTATACAAAAGAAACTTTTTTTAAAAACATACGGCTGTATGATTTTATTACTCCAACTCAACCACTTCAATATTGTACCAGCTACTCTATAAATACATAGGAATATTCAACTTACATAATCCAACTGCTTTTATGTATATAACCAACTCAAATAGAAGAGCGTGTCATAGAGGTATAGAATATTGACTTGTTTCAGAAATATGCGATTGTAGGAATTTATTACTCCAGTCCAACCACTTGAAATGACACAAATCGTGTAAAAAATATATATTACTGGATATATGAAAAGTTATTAATTCAGTAATGTCATTTTCAATGCATAGAGTAATTCTACACAACCCATAACTGTACATTTTTTAAGAAAGGGCACACAATTGATAATTCACCAGAAAAATGTAAATGGCAACTGCTGAAAATAAACTGACATCAACTGAGTTAATTATTTTTACATTCCCAGATTGTGTAAAAGTACAGCAATCAGTGTAGTAGAATTCAACTTTCGTTTGGTAAAATTACAGCTTCGGCATGGTTTATACTACAAATTAGAAGACCTGAAATATTTCTAAAACTTAACCGAAAGTCGGTCGATTGGACAATTTTGCACTTAGATAATTAGAGGGTTACCCATAAATTAAGATTAAAGTATAATAGAAAAGAAAACGACTGCTTACGACCTCTAGATTCAATTACTTTTTACTTGCGTATTTTCAACTTAACTTCAAAATCTAATACTGGAAATCAGGAATGTAAAATTAAACACAAGCATTGAAAATTCCATTACTGAGTGGTGTAAAAATCATCTTTCCAGCAGGGGCTGATTTATTTCCAGAACTCAGCAGTCGAATTTTACGTTTGCTTTTTTAAAGTGGGAATATAAAAGTGACTATTTTAAAAAACGTACGGCTGTATGATGTTACTACACTAGCCCAACTACTTCAATACTGTACTAGCCACTGTATAAATACATAAAAACATCGAAATTACATAATCCAACTGTTTTCTATGTATATAACCAACTGAAATAGTACAGCATGTCATGGAGCTATATACAACAATCTTTTTTTAAAAACATACGGCTGTATGATTTTATTACACTAGCCCAACTACTTCAATACTGTACTAGCCACTGTATAAATACATAAAAACATCGAAATTGCATAATCCAACTGTTTTCTATGTATATAACCAACTGAAATAGTACAGCATGTCATACAAATATATAAAACTGACGTTTTTCAAAAACATACGGCTCTATGATTTTATTACTCCAGCACAACCACTTTAATACTCTACCAGCCACTATATAAATATATAGAAACATTCCGTTTACATAATCGGAGTATTTTTTATGTATATAACGAACTGAAATAGTACAGAACATCTTAGAGATAGAAAAAATTGACTTTTTGCAGAAATATACTGCTGTATGATTGTATTACTCCAGTCCAACCAATTCAATAGTGTACTAACCACTCGATAAATACGTAAGAACATCCAATTTACATAATCCAACTGCTTTTTATGTTTATAACCTACTGAAATAGTACAGCATCTCATAGAGGAATGTAAAAGTGATTTTTTTTAAATGCGGTTGTATGATGCTATTGCTCCAGCCCATCCACTTAAATTCTGTACTAGCCACTCTAGATACATAAAAACATAGAATTTAATCGAATTCAAAAATATACGGCTGTAATTAGTCCCGTCGGATACAGAATCAGTAGATGACGATGATGAATATGATGAATATGCTTCAAACATAAGAAGCTCGTGCAAAGTTCTCAGAGACACACGTTCAATCCAGCGATTGATTGCCAATTCGCTCTGAACTGCACAATTTTCCGTCCACCCTCATCGATGATGTGCGCAAGTAGTATCTCTCCTAAATCCAGGTTCTCTTAGAGATAGACAGTCAAGATTTTCAAAGTTCCGGACGTGGGTAATATATGGCTGAACCAAGTTACCCAGCCGATGAGCTCGCCGGTTGGTGATACCTAAGTTACGGTACAGCACACTTCTGCAAGTTTGGCATACGGAAGACTTCCATCGTCCCAGCTCAGTCGAAGAAAATGGTATTTCAACCACAAGTTGTCAGATTTAGCTTCAGAAGACAATGCTTCCCAACGGCATGGAGGTCTGAATGTAACTACAACTGGTACAGATGCCTCTTCGTTTGGACTTACGTAGGCCAACTCCTTGAATATGAAGCTTTTGTCAACTCCCTAGAAACGCTGCACATCAATGATAAGTTCCATTTTTTGTTTTCTATAACAAGATGTGTAGAGAAAAATAGATTTAAAATTATAAGGCAATAGAGAAAAGGAAATTGCATTTTTATGAGTACATGTATATGCAGAAGCATGTAAAAAAAATTTAGTATGTGTAAAATATTGAGGAATACATATGAAACGAGTTGAAGTATAAATACAAGAATATAGTAATCAATAGACATGACAAATATTAAAGTATATATAAGAATATATAATAAAGAGAAATGCAAAATATTAGAGTATAAAGTATAAGAAGTATATGTCAATAGAATAAAAGAGTTATACTTTGTAATATTTTTATTAACTTAGTAACGTGGGGGTTACTATGGCTTAATATCTCGACACTTTACCAAATTTTCTAAGTTAATGGGCGCCAGGTAAAGCGCGGCTAACTCGGCTCGAGCCCTTTCCCAGAGGAAGTTCCGTGAAGAGGAAAAATCAGGAATTAATAAATTTATACCGAACACTCACCAATTTCTCTTTAATTATACTTAAGCTTTATTTCTAATATAACTACGCACGGTCGCCACAATTTACAATTTCACACAATGAATTTGTCGCTATACAAACATGGCTACGCTAGCCTTCTCACGCATCCCTCGCGGCGACCAAACTCACCACGTCTCCCGAGTTTTCCGAGTCGCGTAATTTTCCCCACACTAATACTTGAAATTTAATCCTGGCCCGACACGCACTGATCTTACATAACAGTGTCACACCACCACGGATTTATTCTACTAAAAACCCCGAGCACATGGCGGCAATGTACGACAATTGTTTAATATATTTTACTTGCAAGTGCCGAGGGAAGCTCGACAATTATAGTCCAATCACCGTCGTTAATCAGGCACGTCTCGCGATGTCCTCCCTCGTAGGTCGCAATGTCGCCGGGTAATGTTCACCCGATATATAGCTCTCAGTGAGTACGTCTACGTCGTCGACGGGCGGACGGGCGATATCTCTCCACGCGGTCTACTACGCTCGAACGGCAGGCAAAATTCTCGTTACGTCTGTCGTCACTGAAGGCCGGGCAGTCAATGCTCAAAATCGGAGAGGGCGGAAATCTCTTCCAAAATTTTGGCTTTTCTTCTCGCACAACTTCAGCTCAAACACTTGTTGCTTCCGCCCTTTTCTTTACGGTGATTGGCCTTGATTTTCCCTAGATGCAAAAATCAAGGCCAAGTCAGCGGTGATTTGAGTAGCTATTTCTCATCGGCTCGCTCCGCGAATGCCGCCCTGTCCACGCAGCGCGGGCAATATGAATTGCTAGATATACACGCGCGGGAAACCCGGCGTGTATATCTATATCGGGCGCTTTCGGTTTTGTCGCTGCCGGACCAACACAGTTGACAGCGGCGACGTGCGCACGCCGGCCTACGCTAGGAGAGGCCGGCAGCTTCATGCGCTCGCGGCGCGGCGGCTGCTAGCTCTCCCCTCTACCGACAGCCCTGTCGGTATCTCTCTCTCTCTCTCTCTCTCTCTCTCTCTCTCTCTCTCTCTCTCTCTCTCTCTCTCTCTCTCTCTCTCGTGGCTACAGCCGAGATAGTGTGCCTCGAGGAAGCCGCCGCTGCTGCTGTGAATCCTCTCTCCTCCCGCGTCTGCGTGCATCGGGAGAGAGGGCGGCCGCGCGCGCGTGTGTGTATGTGTGTGCGCGGGCAGCTGCTCATCATCCTCGAGAGGCGAGGAAGAAAGAGCAAGCGAGAGAGAGAGGGTCGCGCGTACAGCGTGCAGTGATTTTGGTGTTGTGCATGTGTGTGTAGACTCGTCGCCGTCGCTCGCTTCGAGCAGTCGTCGCTGTGTCGATCAGCTGGTGCCGCTGGTATGGGTGTGTGCGTGTGTGTGCCGGTCTGCGGCCTTCCTCGGTCGCGACTCCTTATCCTCATTCCCTCAACAAATAAATAACAATCCCCCCATTAGTAACAATACTAATTAATATGAAAATGCTCGGCTCTGGTGACGGGTGACTGGGTCGCGATTGACTGCCCGTATTTAATATTATTGGGACGGTAAATACACGGGACACACCGCCAGGAGTGGACTGGTTATTCCAATAATCAAACGAGACTCTAATTGGGCCATTGTATCCCATCAACGCGATTCCCGAACAACCCTCGGCACCAGAGCTTTTACAAGAAACAATATATATACATATCTATACTTAAAACTAATCAAGCTGAAAACAAACAAAATTTATTAATACCTCCACCTTACTACTCCGAATCCGACCACAGAGCAACGGCGCTCATAGATCGCGCGACCATAGGGGAAATTATAATAGCCTAAAATAAAAAAATTCCAATAAATAAATAAATAACAAGACTTTTAACAACTTACTGGACGTATGCCTCCGTCACTCCAGGTTTCGGTCGCTAGTGGTTCTCAAGTTATGCCCTTGGTCGCCGATGCTTAGGGTCTCGGATGGGTCGCTATTATTGTTGTAGTCGCTAGAGTGATCAGTTTGTTCTCCTTCTACTGGTCGCTTCGATAAATAACCACTTCAAGGTCGCTTGTATGGAGGAGGTAGCTACTACGGGGCTCTCCCCCTTGGGGGAATATATCTTTTCAATTCGCTCACGTGCACCTCGGGTATTCTTTTATCCTCACCTATATTTAGCACATATACCAGCGGAGACTTAACTTCTTTGATGGGAAACGGGCCGTCAAACCGGCCAGCTAACTTAGCCGAAAAACGCTTGTCTTTGTTTGACAAGTGGTGGTTTGCCCTCATTACTAAGTCTCCTACCTGGAATGTCGCCTCCTTCCTGCCACGATTGTAGTATTTGGCTTGTCGCTCCTTTGCAGAATCGATATGCCTGATTACTAGGTCGCGTAGGGCATCCAGTCTTCTTACTCTCTCTAACCAATCTTCAGGGTCGCTACTAATAATTGGTCGCTTTGGCTCTACTTCTCTTCACCGGCCTTGGGTGTCGTCCATAATTCAAGAAGGCTGGTGATACCTTGGTGGTCGCTTGCATGGCAGTGTTGACTGCATGCCTAAACTCATGAAGATGGGCATCCCAATTCCGATGGTCTTGTTTTACGAAGGTCGCTATCATGGTCTTTAGGGTTCGATTGCTTCTCTCCACTGGACTGGCTTGCGGATGATACGGTGGCGTGGTCACCTGGGTCACTCCATACTCTTTCAGAGTGTCGGTCAGGTGCTTATTTATGAACTCTTTCCCGTTATCTGTGAGTACGTAGTTCGGCGTCTCCCACCGAAACAAGATGAGCTCCTCTAGGGCGCGAGCCACCGACTTGCCATCCGCCTTCCTCAGCGGCTTCAGCTCGATCCACCGCGTGAAGAGATCTTGGAATACCACCACGTATTTGAATTGGCTCTTACTTGGTGGAAATTCCATAAGATCAGCTGCCACTACGGCCCATGGTCACTCTACAATTCTTTTGCCTAGTAGCCCCAGGGGTCCCGTCTAAGAGGCCTTGTGCTTCTGGCATTCGAGACAAGCCTGGACGAAGTGGCGCACGTCGTAGTACATGCCTTGCCAGTAGTACTTGCGGGCCACTCGGTCATAGGTCTTCTCAAGTCCCAGGTGTCCCGCGGAGGTGATGGAGTGGCTCTCCGTCATCACTCTCTCACGGTACTCTACTGGGACGACAAGTCTCCATCCTTCTTCTCGAGATGTCACTGGGTCTAATATTCGCTACGAAATTTATACAACATGTCATCTTCGATTCGACAGTCTGGAATTCGGTGTGGGTGTCTTTGTACTTCTTCCATCCTAGTTACGTATCGCTCGTCCTGTATCTCTTCAAATCCAGCTATTTCCCCGCCATCCTCATACATCCTGGACAACGCATCAGGCACTTTCAGCAGAGTGCCCTTCCGATGGATTACTTCGAAGTCCCACTGCTGCATTTCAAGTGCCCAAAGGTCAAGTCGTCCAGTAGGGTCTTTCAGATTACGAAGCCATTGGAGGGCGCTATGGTCGGTGATGGCCTTGAATTCGTACCCTTCAAGGTATGGTCGCAACTTCTTAATGGCCCATAATAACGCCAAGCATTCTCTTTCGGACGTGGTATAATTTCATTCAGCCACCGTGAGTACTCTACTCACATATACGATGGGGTGCTCTCCATCATCCCCTTCCTGTGTCAAAACCGCCCCAATCGCCACTCCGCTTGCATCACTCTGGACCGTGAAGGTTTTGCCAAAATCTGGTCTTGCCAGGACCGGAGCTACCGTTAGCGCCTTCTTTAGACCTTCAAAGGCCTCTTGTTGGTCGCTATCCCATTTCCATTCTTGCCCCTTTCTTAGTAATTTCACTAACGGAATTTTCATCTCTGAGTCGTTCTCAATGAATCGCGAGTACCATCCTACCATACCCAGAAATCGTCTCAGCTGCTTAACGGTCTTCGGCGCTGGATATTCTGTCACTGGCGATACCTTTTCTAGGTCTGGTCGCAATCCATCTTTATCAAGCAAGAAGCCTAAGTACGTCACTCTCGAGCAGCTGAATTCGCACTTTTTCCGATTTACTACCAATCTTGCTTCGACCAGCTTCTTGAGGACCAGCTCCAACCATTGGAGATGTTCGTCAAAGGTCTCGGTCGCTATAACGATGTCGTCCAAGTATCCAAACACATATGGTTCATACTGGACGCCAAACAAAGCATTGATCAGGCGTTGAAAGGTCATAGGCGCATTCGTTAATCCGAAGGGCATTTTTACAAATTGCCAAAGCCCTGACCCCGGCACTGCAAATGCTGTAAATTTCTTGCTGCTTTGCTCCATCGGTACTTGAAAATAGGCTTGCTTGAGGTCAATTTTGGTCAAATATTTGGCTTTACGCAATTTGTCCAATATGGAATCCATGCTCCTGATAGGATATGCATCCTTCCGGGTCACTTTGTTGAGGTCGCGATAATCTATACAAAATCTATAGCTCCCGTCTGGCTTCTTGATGATTACCGGGGCGCTACTCCATTCACTTGCCGATCGCTCTATTACTCCACTCCTGAACATCTTCTCTATCTCTTCGTGTACTACTTGCAGAAGTTTGGGTGACATTCTCCTTGGCCGATGTTTGATGACGGCTGCGGAGAGGACATCTATGTGATGTTCGGTCAGTGTGGTCGTTCCTAAATTTTCCGATGGCGGAGGTAATATCTTGGTTACTAGGTCTTCTATGGCTTTCCGCTGCTCGTCGTCTGCATCGGTAATTCCGGCGCATTCGGCGTATGCTGGGGTCGCTTCGATTTCCTCGTCGTCCCAAGATTGCTTCCACGGGCCCTCGTTAGTCCTCCACATCCGTCTGCCGCATCTTACATCAACGTCCCATGGGGTGGTAAAGTCCTGTCCAAGTAAAATGTCGTGGTCGCAAGGACCTACGGCTCTTACCGTCAGCTTCCTGGACCTGACATCCAATTCCATATTGATGTCCAGATACCCCAATACTTTTTTTGTTCCACCTAACACACTTCTTATAACAGAGTTCGCTGGTCGCAATCGGTCCTTGAACTTAGCCGCTATCTCTGGTCCTACTAGGGAGACCGCGGCTCCTCCATCAATTAGGGCTCTGTACGGCCTACCACATAGTATTACCTTCGTGAAGATGCGGTTCTCTGCGCCCATACCTGCGACTTCGTCTTCGCCTGGTTCCGGAACCTCAAGTTGGTCGGCCTCCGGCGTACGTAGTACGCTGCTCTCCCCCCCCCCCTAGACTAGATGTGGGCACCCCAACATCTAAGTCTGTAATACAGGTGGAGGGGCCCTCCAACGAGGGAGTAGACACATGTGACCCTTCCAGAAGGTCGACCGCCTCTCGTACGGGGGCTAGGTGCTCGAAATCCTTCTGCTCGTCAGCTGTTGGATTGAGCGCCGTTATGTCGGACCCTTCGAGGATCGGTAAGGTTGTCACTCTTTCGGTCACTCTTGTGCTCTCACGACTCTTTCTATTCTCTACTTTTTTTCTTTCTTCTCGAATTTTGTTGCTCTCACTATTCTCTCTACTCTCTATTTGTTCTCTCTCTTCTCGAATTTTGTTGCTCTCACTACTCTGTTTAATTAATGGTTTTGTGGTCGCTATTGGTGAGGTCCCATTTAATCCTCCGCTGTTTGAAGTATTGCTCCATAATGGGTGGGTCTCCCCATCTGACAATGTGGACTTAAAACTTTTAGCTGCCTCGCCTATCATCGATCCACTTCTCTCTTGGTCGCTGCTAATTTTCGCGTTCTCTGGGGTCGCTATTCTCTTCTCCTCTATGGTCGGTTGGGCGCTATGCTGGCTTCCCTTTATTGTTGCCAGTTTCGTCCCATTTGCGGTTGCTGAGGAGGTATGGGACTCTTCTGCCTCCCCTGCATCCCGTTTCCCATGGCCTGATTATTTGGAGAAGGCTGTCATGCCGGCAGTCTATTGGGACATTCGTTTGCATAGTGTCCCATAGCCCTACACAAGTAGCATGTCCTTTGTGGACATTCTCTTGCTCGGTGCCTTACCGTCTGGCATGTATAGCATGCACCATATACTGGTATATTTTGGGCAGAAGGCCCATTTTGGTCTCTAGTTCCTCTCATATTATAGGCGCCTTGGCCGGTGAATCCTTGGGCTTGACCACCTCTACCCTGAAACGAGTTAACATTCTGGGGAGGAGACCATTGCCAAGCGGGCACAAAACTCGGTCGCAGTGGATTCAGCGGTGTGCTGTGCGTCATCGTTGCGGTCGCGTTGTGTGAGGCTGGCTGTACTGGGGTCGTTTGTACGTTGGCCTCAGGCCTTTGATTCTCCTTGGCAGCGGCTACCGCATTTATTTGTTTTTGTTTTTTCTTCGCTTTTCTATTCCAATTTCTCTTTCTCGCAGGTTTGGTTGTCGCTGATGTGCTGTCGCTAGTGTCGCTTTCTGGGTTCAATTTCTCGTAGGCTGCCGCTACCTTACGGACTGAGGATGTCCCAGAGTATGCTGCACCTGGTATGCTCATCTTCTCCTTTGATGGAGGCTCTTCAAACCGGTCATCTAGTTCTTTCTCCTTTTCCCAAATTCTTCCTAGTTTCTCTATATTCTTGAGCGTCTTGATTTCTTTCCCCGCCATGAAGTGTCGATAGTCTTTTCTCAAGCCCTTGTAGGCCTGTTTTACTATTGTTTTCCTAGATGGGGGTCGCTTAAAGTGGTCGACAATGTATTCCATGCTGGATATATAATTGACAATCTTTTCTCCTTTTGCCATCGATCGGTTCCGTAAGTCAGTCATCGTGTCTTCTTCATCTCTGTGACCCAAATACTGCCTTCTGAACGCTATTTTAAAGTCTTTCCATGATTTTAGGTCCGGTCGCTTCGATCAATACCATCTGCTAGCATTTTTCGAAAAGATCGATGGTAAAGCATTCAACAGCTCCCTGTCGCTCATGGCTAGGCTTGCTTTGCAATCCTGCAGCCGGTCCAAAATTTCCTCTGGCTCCTTATCTTCCCCATTGAACTTTAGGTTCCAGCTCTGCAATATTTTAACATTCTTCCCCACTATATCTGCATTCGAATGACTTATTCTATTTTTTTGTTTCATTTTCTTATCTTCATATTCCGAATCGCTAGTCGATGTCGACTGGTTCCGTTTGTGGCCTCTCCTGTGTTTTCTACTTCTTTTATTGTGGTCGCTATCTGAGTCTGATGACGTTGTATTACTGTCGCTACTTGTGGTACTATTACTCGAACTCCTATGTCTACGGTTTTTCACTTTACGGCTATCTCTCTGCTTTACTGATCTTCGGTCTAGTACGCTACTTTCCGAGCTACTCGATGACAGTCGCTTTCGTTCTCCTCTTCTCTGTTTTGATACTTCGGTTTGCTGGTCTGTTGGCCTACGAACGGTGTTCACCTTAGGACTCCGAATCTCTGCCACTTCGTGATTCCTGGGTCGCTCTCTTCTCTCTTGAGATCCCCTCGGTGGTCTCGGAGTGTCTACGTAATCCTGTGGGTTTGCTACCGGAGGTGGGACTACTGGAGGTTGTGGCGCGTATACCGGTTCTCGGAGGAGAATTGGTCTATGTTGTACCATTTTCAGATGTTCAAACTCCTGCAGTAGCCGTTCGTATGGTCCTGCCCCTCGTGGAATGGCATCTTCTTCTCGATTCTCATCTTCTTTGTTGCTCACGTCGCTACTGTCTGTTGAGTTCCCATTTCTTGGGTTACTGGCTATGGGGTCTCTATGTTTTACTTGTGTAATATATTGAATACTGTCGTTCGGGTTTATCCCCTGCAGTGGCGTTTGGCTTTGTGATGTTCCTGTCTGATTGTCACTTCTTGCTAGGGGTTGTCCCCTCTGACTAGTCCCCGGACCGGCCCCGACGTTCGTTCCTTGTGCCATTGCAAGAGGTCGTGTGACCGACGGCGCTGCGGTGGTTGGCATCTAAGGTAACGTTGATTCCGAAGCCTTTGACGCTGATGTAATCAATTGTATTGGTCTCTGGATCATTGGTACCGCGGGAGTTCCCGTACTGGAATCCGGTGATGGATGATTTCCTGTATAATGGAAAAGTGGCTCTGGCAGCCTCCATTAGTAGCCGGTTGGTATCATCTTCATTAGTCCCGGAGTATATGCCAACTGTGTATGACTGCTCATCGCTAAGAGTTGCGGTGGAAACCCTGTTTGCACTCTTCGTCGTGTGTTTGCAGACACCATCTGCATCGCGAAGCTATCCGTTGGTCCCCGTGTACGAACTGGTGTCGTCGTAGTGATAGTGGTGGTCGCTTTGCTTATCGTTTCTAGCGTAACTACTGGTACATCGGTCGTTTGTTGTTGTGTTGTGACTTCTTGAATCTGCTCAGTGATTGTCTGTCCCTCTTCTGGGCTATACTCTGTTTCTGTGCTTTGCAACTCTACTTCTTTGGTCGCTCTCTTAGGCTTCCTACCTCTTTTCTTCTTTTGAGGTATTTGTTCAAAAGATTCCTCTCGCATTATGGCCGCCGATGTTGCTGATACTTGATCCCATGGTCTCTCATCCAATACTGTATCCCAATTTATTGCTGCATCTGGTTCCACTGTCCTTATACTTGCCCGCAAGAGTCTGTCTCTAAGTTGGGCTGTTGTCCCAGATATGCTAAGTCCCATCTGATCTAGAATTATTATTAGTTCGCTCGGGTCCCTCCCATTTATTCTACTTGATACTGCCATGCGCTGGTGTATGCGCGGATCCTTCTTTGCTGCTTGTCTTGTGTTCATTTTGTACTCTACTCGTACACTAAGGGAAGAAAACAAAAAAAAACAGCGGTTTGGTCGCTAGTTACTCTCTACAGTTACTGCAGTATTCGCTATGTTGGGAGGGCCCGCCCAAGACTTTGGAATCTTTTCAAAGACGGGGATTTAACTTGCAATACCTGGTGCACGTGAATGGAGAGGTCGCTAATAAAGGAATCAGTCTTAACTCTTTTACGGGACAATTTTCCTGCCTAAGAACTGTGTCACTAATTTTCAATTTTTATAATGATTTATAATAATAATATGTATATTTATATATGTATGTTACTCTGGAGATTACCGTACGTACTTTTGCTAAAGGGACAAAAGGAGATAAACAAAGAAAATAGCTTCTTTTCTTGAGGTCTTCTTTATCGGTTCCTTTAGTTGAAAATGCCTACTCGAAATTTGTTTGCCTAGCTCTTGAGTAACTGCTGAAATACCCTGACGCGAATCTAATAAAGTCGCTATTTAGTCTTCAGTAGTTCTTGGTCTTATCTTCTTGTTTATATCTGGAGTAATAATCTGAGGTTTCTTCTTGGTCGCAATCAATTTTCAGTAAATAATTCCCAATACAATTAAGTAAATATATATATATATATATATATATATATATATATATATATATATATATATATATATGTAATAATTAATTTTTCCTTTGACACAGTAGTTATAATATAAAATACAATAATTTTAGTTGTATTTTTATACCCAATTTCCAGAAGTTGTTAGAAAAATTTTATTCTTAACTAAATTATAAATCGTTCTTACTAATCGATTTGGGGGTAGTAGCACAGCAAATAATATTTTGTGGAGGTGTTCGCAAAATGAATTTTCCCTATACGGTGGTGTGACTCCTACTCTACTACTTTAAAAGTCGTTGAGGAGACTTGAAAAATAGGTCAGAATTCAGAACATTACACACAAATTAATTTATCTATCACTCAAACTCATTACTCAATTTTCACTAAATCCCCAACAAAGATTTCCTGAATTTGTCTCCTATTTTCCCCACCTTCTCTATTTATCGCTATTATATTCAATACGTCGCCGCAGCCTTCCGCTTACACTGGTAATTCGCTATTTTCTTTTGACATCGCTACAAGCTTCCTCCAATAACCGAAGAAAATTTTCAATACTCAAAAAGAATCCTACGAAAGGTCCCAATTGAAACGAAAATTTTCTTTACTACACACCCAAACTGTAAAAACCCTCAATCAAAAACCGCTCAAAAAAAAAATTTTCGAAAATTCTTCACGAATATCTTCAAAAAATTCTCAAAATCTCAAAAAAAAATTTTTTTCGGAAAATTCCTCACATAAAAAACTTCAAAAATAATTTCGGAATATTCTCAAAATATCCAAAAAAAATTTTCCGGAAAATTCTCAAAATCGAAAAATCTTCAAAAAAAAATCCAAAAAATTTTTCCGGAAAATTCTCAAAAACGAAAAAATTTCAAAAAATTCTCAAAAATATCCAAAAAAATTTTCCAGAAAATTCTCAAAAATATCCAAAAAAAAATTTTCAGGAATTAATAGCAAAACGAAACTGTTGACCATTTTATTATTATTTGATTTCAGCAAAGCATTCGACCCTATTCCATATTCAAAGCTACTGCGTAAGCTGTTGCGCATGGGTTTCTCCAGGAGCGTTCTCCTGTTGCTCAAGTGATACATTACAGGTCGTAGACAAATTATCATCACTAATATAAATGGGGAATCTGATTGGCTAACCACCAATCTTGGCGTGCCACAGGGCTTGGTCCTGTGGCTCTTGCTGTTCAGCTTATTCATGAACGACTTAAAAGATGCGCTTGACTTACAGGACGTCGAACATAGTCCTAATTTATTTTAAGTGTAAAGTGTGAAGTGTGAGTATAATTACACAGGACTACAATATGACATCGAGGCGGAGCATTTCTGATCTCAATTGATTTTTATGTTTTTGAGGTCGCTGATCACGATGTCGATGTCCATATGACCCCAGTACGTCTGGATTAAGGTCAAATGAAAGTCAAACCCCTTAAATCGATCGATATGATTTTTTCGACCCCAGAATCTGATAGAACGGAAAATTATACGTCCACATACGCTTCGACCTTTTCGTCAAAGTGACCCTTAGAGGTCGTTTGAAGGACATTTGGAGGTCAAATCCTTGTTTCGAACTTCTAGGCTGATATTAAGGCAATAAATAGTTGTCGGAACAGTTGATCTTTATGTTTTTGGGGTCGCTGGGTCTAAAGTCATGTACTAAAGTCAGTTATTATCGTGATCGAGATCGTCCATTTCGGAAATTTTTCTGAAAAGCAAAGGGTTTGGCTCATTGTAATTCTGTTGCAGGACTCATAAATGAATATGGATGTATTGAATAAAATAGCTAGTGACTGACGACTATTTATCGATTCATCGGCAAGGACTTTTAAAGAAGAATGTATCCTCTACCGGTTGGCCATTCAGTATTCTTTAAAAAGGAATACAATATTTCCCATTTTCGGTTTGAAAAATTAAAATACGATGTATATTTAAAAGTGGCAATTAAATTGAGATTTGAAAATAACCATTATTTTATTAGGTCAACAAAGTGGCACAAAGTATTTAGTTTTTTTGTAAGTTTACCAATCATGCACGAGATCAACATTGGGTAAAAAAAGTTTGGCCACTCAGGCAAGATTTAACTCTAGGATCTATGAATACTGTTAAAAAGGCTCTCATTTCTAGTCATTATGTCACCCTTTCACCTTTACATATCAAACTCGACTTATTTAAATAGCTTTTCAAACAATGAGGGTATTGGAGAGTGATGTTTTTATGTATATATTCGACAAATTTTGCAATATTTTTAAAGCAAAAATCAATGAAGGTCTTTTTGGTGGTTCTCAAAACAGGGAACTAATGAAGAATGCTGAATTTGAAATGAGAATGACAATAAGAGAGCAGCTTAGATTTGTTACACAGAAATTAATTAAAAAATTTGTGAATTAACAGAGATAGATGGGATTTTTAATGAGTTCAAAGATTTATTTCCTTCATTCACACATTAATTCCCTAAAAATCTGAGTTAGGAGCAGAGCGAGAAATTTCAGTAAGACTTGAAGGACTGAATAAAGACATAGAGGTTTGTGGTGTGTGAACACATCGGACTATTGATGGTCTTTGAAAATAGACACATCCAATGTACATAAAAACATGTCTTCGTAGATTTTTTGTGAATAAATGAACACAATTTATATGAATTTTGAATTCACATAACTTCACCCTTACGCTGTTGTTATATGTCCAGTAGATTTTATTCATGAATAACGTATTCTTTTGTTCGCAAAAGATTTACGAAGAGATTTTCTTTTATGCACATTTGATGTATCTCTTTTTAAGGACCAGCAATAGTCTGACATCATGTTCACATCCCAAACACCTTGATATCTTTTCTCAAACTCTTTCAAATCTTGGTGAAATCTCTCACCCTGCTCCTCACTAAAGTACCCCAGATATTCTGGGAAGTAATCAATGTGTGAATGCAAAAAATGTATCTTTAAATTCATTAACCCTTGTGTTGCCACCCAGGTACCCAGGTACCCACCGGAGTGTACTTTGTTGAATAATATTTTTTCTAAAAAAGATAGGCTAAAATCCTCTTGGATCCCCATGGTTTAACCGAATATCTATCAAATTTCGCATTATACATAGTTTAAAAAATTTTTTAACTTGAGAAATGTAACATTTGAAAATAAAAACACGACTCAGCCACAGAAGTTCGGCGCAGTTCGTGTAATACGAGGGTAGTTCAATAAGTCTTTAGAATAAAGTATAAAAACAATTTTTTTTTGGTAAATTTTTTTTTATTTTTCAACATAATCTCCTTGGAGCTCTATACACTTGGTCAATCGCTTTTTAAGTTTTTTTAATCCTTCAGAAAAGTGCGTTTTCGGAAGTTCCTCAAAATAGGCACTTACAGAGGCAATGACGTCTTTGTTGTCCGTAAATCTCTGTCCACCGAGCCATTTTTTCAAGTTTGGAAATAAGAATAAGTCACTGGGGGCTAAATCTGGTGAATACGGTGGGTGTTCGACCAATTCGAATTTTAGTTCTTCAATTTTAGCCATTGAAACGAAGCATGTGTGAACTCGGGCGTTGTCGTGATGAAAGAGAATTTTTTTTCTCGCCAAATGTGGTCGTTTTTTTTAAATTTCTTCTTTCAGCTGCTCTAATAATGATGCATAATACTCACCAGTAATTATTTTACCCTTTTCCAAGTAGTCAATAAGTATAATTCCACGTGCATCCCAAAAAACTGTAGCCATAATCTTACCAGCTGACTTTACGGTCTTTGCCTTCTTTGGAGCTGGTTCGCCTGTGGAAATCCACTGTTTGGATTGTTCCTTTGTCTCAGGAGTGTAGTGGTGTATCCATGTTTCATCCACAGTCACAAATCGACGAAAAAATTCCTCAGGATTCCGACTTATGTGCGCCAAAAGAGCCTCAGAGGCGACCACTCTATTGCGTTTATTCTCAGCTGAGAGTAAACGCGGCACCCATCTTGCCGATAGCTTTTTCATGCCTAATTTTTCATGTAGAATTGAAACAACTGCACCTATAGATATCCTTGTGGCCTCAGCTAACTCACGCACTTTTAATCTTCTATCCTTCTACACCATATCGTGGATTTTATTGATGATTTCGGGAGTAGTTGCTTCTACGGGCCTTCCTGAACGTGGTTCGTCACTTATTGATGTACGACCACGCTTAAATTCATTTACCCAGTTATAAACCGTTGCTAAGGCAGGGGCAGATGTGCCATGAACTGAGTCCAATTCATTTTTTATCTCATATGGAGTTAAACCCTTTAAATGAAAATGTTTAATTACCGCTCTGAACTCGTTTTTTTCCATTTTTCTTAACAAGCAATTTTTTTTTTTTCAATTGGTTATAAAAACACGTAAACTCAGAATATGTGGACTGTGACTGCACCATATATCTAGTCGGGAGTGGTGCTGACTGAAATCAGATGATTTGGAGCGATTCGCGCGCCATCTGTTGGTCATTCTAAAGACTTATTGAACTACCCTCGTACATTATGATAATAATTTTATTTTATATCTAAAAGAAGTAAATAAGTATTTATATGATAATTATAACAAATTATATTCATTTTTAATTATTTATTGATAAAATATATTGTATATAATAATAATAATAATTTTATTTTGCGATATGAACGTTACTAAAAAACGTTACTAAGGCTCGCGCGAAACTATGTAAGAATGAAGAATACAATATTATAGCATATATAAATATATGTACATATATTACACACGCACACACGTAATACTCAGTATAATCTATATATTTACAGTGTATTCGTGTGTTTATATATAAAAATATATGCGAGAATATACGAAAATACATTTTACATTACTGTATATAGCCCATACTCATCGAAAAAATTTATTTTATTTGTATTTTTCGCATTCAATTTTCGATAAAATTAAAAACCCATCGTGGTAATATAAATCGTGTGTTTAATGTATTTACGTTACCTCAAAAACTGTGCTCTCGATAACTCCTCCATCCTTTTATTTATCTAAGGTAGATAAATAAAATACAGTTATCTTTACTTATCACTTCACAAACTTTTTTCAATAATATTGCAATAAATAAATAACTACGAATACCGATATGTAATGCACACACGCTAACGAACTATCCAAACTGACTGAACTATACAGCTTTACAAATGCTCCAAAACGTGTATATTCGTTTCACGGCATTCTCGAATGTTCCTCAAGTATAAAGCAATTCAGAGAGCGACCCTTTTCCCCACCATTCGAATTCCACGCACCTGGTCTTCGCAGAAACGAGAAATTTAGGGTAGGGCAGCGCGCGTTTTATACCTGATTTAGGACTACAAAAGTGTCTATACATAATTTATATGGTATATTCAGGTAGAAATGCCTTTCTAAGATGTTAATAAATAGATCCTGATAGAATGCACTCAATTATTTTCACGTATAGCGCACTTATACGCACGAATTTGCGTATGGGTACCCGGGTACCCTGCGTGCAGACAGTGTGATTATCAGTTCCCTTACATGAGGACCATCGAAAACACCTTCATTGATCTTCGCTTCAGAAATATTGGAAAATTTCTCGAATAGATACATAATAGCATCACTTTCTAATACCTTCATTGCTTTGATAAGCTGTTTAACTAAGCCAAGTTTGATATGTAAAGGAGAAAGGATGACTTTATGACTAGGAATGATACTTTCTTTAACAATGTTCTTAGATCCTAGAATTAATTCTGTCCCACTCACAAAGAAAACATGGATACTTAGTGTTTCCGCGTTGTTGATCTAATAAAATACTGGTTATTTTAAAATCTCCAACTACTTACCACTTTTGAGTATGGTACTTCAGTTTTTCAAGTAGAAAATGGAGATTATTGTATTCCTCTTTTAAGATACATACATTCAATACATCCATATTCATTTATCTGTCCTGCAAAATCATTACAATAAACCAAACCCTTTGCTTTTGAGAAAAATTTCTGAAATGGACGATCTCGATTACGATAAAAACTCACTTTAGTACCGGGAACTAAACAATTCTTTTCTTTTAATCTTGAAGCTAAGAGTTCGGAAATATCTTTCGACAGACCTGCGTCCCGAACCAAGTCACTTAGCTCATCTTGATTAAAACCGTGTGCATTCTCGCGTTGACCACTTTCAAATTCTTGTGATTCATAATTTTCTATTTCAGAAACTTCGTCTATAGACATCGAATGTTGACTTTCATCCTGTCCAATACTAACTAAAACAGCATGAGTTATAGATTGAACCGATGCATAGGATATTCCAAAATTATTCTTTTTATTGTACCCAGATATATTGGTCAAGCAGAAATAACAATCAGTGTCATGATCGACTGGTTTTCGCCTGATCGTATGCGATGCATATATTTGTTTTTTCTTTCCTGCGATTCGCATTGAGCAAGTGACGCATACTTTCGTTGGAGTCCAAGAATTGTTCATCCGACCATTTTTCGTAACGTACCATGAATTCTTTATTCAAGTTCCTTCCCTGATCCTTGATAACATATTTCGCACAAACGATGCAAAAGTTATCTAATTGCTGATGACATGGTGTTATTGTTGAACTTGTAGCATTAAACTCTAAAAAGGCCAAGTCCCGTATTATAACATATTATATAAGTTATGAATCTTAACCTCTGATTGACCTAGAAAAAGACTGTCGATGCGATCCGAAGACAACGCTTCAGTAAAAATGATGAATAGTTAAATGTGATTTCCTAAAATGATAGGTGTATAATATGCATGGAGGATGCCCATAAATACAAGAAATCGGCTCCTTTGGGAGGACTCATGAAACTTATACCAAAGCCCGCACATCTAATTGTCTTTCAACAAAAAATATTATTATAGCATACAAAAAATATAAAAATGTAAAATTAACATTTTTAACTACAAATATTCAACCCATAAAAACTTTTTCAGCAAAACAAAAATCCATAAACCCAACCCACAAACTTCGAAACTTTAACCTACAAACCCCAAATCCCCTAACCCCAAACCCCAAACCCCAAATCCATAAACCTATACCCATCAACTCCAAACTCCAAAACCCCAAACTTGCAAACCCACAAACCCGGTTTGGGGTTTATGCTTCTAACGTTGTATGATTTTGGCACTTTGTGGGTTTATAGCATGATTTTTGTGGCTTTAGGAGATTGAGGTTTATGAGTATGGGTTTTATGGATTTCGGGTTTGAGGGTTTGTGATTTGTAGGTTTGGTGTTTAGGGGTTTTACGTTTATAGGTTAATATCAGGCTAGAGATCAAAAGAAAGATTTGACCTCCAAATGTCCTTTAAATGACCTCTAAGGGTCACTTTGACGAAAAGGTCGAAGCGTATCTGGACGTAAAAATCTCCGTTCTTTCAGAATTTGGGGTCGAAAAAATCATATCGATCGATTTAAGGGGTTTGACCTTCATTTGACCTTGAATCAGACGTGCTGCGATATGCGATAAAATTGATTACATCATGTTATGTTAGATTATAAATTGACAACCTATGATAGCGCACTAAAGCTTTAAAAAACGCAATTAATGACTAATAATGTGATAATTAATTTTAACTAAATGTACATACAGTTGTAAATTTTGTCATATTGATAAATAAAAAGTATATCTATCTATCTCTCTCTCTCTCTCACTCTCTCTCTCTCTCTCTCTCTCTCTCTCTCTCTAGACAGAGACAATTTCTTAAAATTCAGAAGCCTTAATTGAATTTTTCACTCCGTCTGAATCAAAAATTTTCTGCGTTTTTTGCCTTCGGGCGTTTTCATTTGCAGATCCTTGCAAGCGACTTAGTGCAAGCCTTCACTGTTGCTGTTATTTAACAGTATTTTGAGGTGCTTGCATTTAATTTTTCATTTTTTAAATCGGAGCGTTCACTGCTTTGGAGGTTATTTTCACGACGATTTGCACACATACTGGTATTGATATCTGCGCATGTCCGAGTTTCCGAGAAAGCCGAGATCTTCTTGGAATTTGGAAACACTGTTCTCCACGACACCGAGGTTCTCCAGCAGATAACAAGTCCCCTACGCCGAACTGGGGTTTAAGTTCTCCGCTTTCTCAATAGATGTCATCACCTGCAATCTGCTCTGCAAGGGTCGGTACTGTGCGTGTGAGAATTGACGTGTAGTAAATAGATTTATATATGCATGATTTACATCGCATCGACCGGTTATGCTTCTATCGATAAATGCGTGCGTGCAGTGATGAGTAGACGTCAATGTAGCTTATGCGAGCGTTCCACAGTGCGTGGTAAAGAGCTTTCCATACAGGGCGAAATCTGTAATTACGTCTATCACGTAACGTGCGTTCATTCAGTGCTCATAAATGAATATAATATATTGCGTTGTTGCACAAGCATTCGATCAGCTGTTAGTACACCTTCGCGTTCGCAGCCGAGTGTGACGTCAGACTCTCACCTAGCTTTTCCTTTATCGGATAAAGTATCGTCTTCGTCAAACAGCGGTTCAGCGAAACAATCTACTTCTCCCCCATCACCGTCACTCGTACCAATAGTTACAGAGCAGTGCACTGAGTCGCTGCCTTAATTTCTCGTTAATAATACTGCTTTAGAGTCGGGAAATCGCGGGCAAACATTTTCTCCGTCGATAACAGTCGCCAGCATCTCAGATTTTGATGTTTCGGAATATTTTAAAAAATATCTTGAGATATTCAATAAAACTTATGAAACTCTTGACCGCACAGAAACTGCTATAATAAGTCTTTCAAATCGCGTTACTGCTCTTGAACAGAAAATAAATAAAGCGGATCAAGAACATCGTGCTGACGTGACTGCCCTGCGCTTAGAAATTGTATCATTGTCGTGTAGCATTATTACTGAGGATCCGTGTGAAGTAGTTATTTCGAAAATTCCAGCGCAAATCGAGCTGACTATGCCAACAGCAGCGGGTCGCGTTCTTTCGGCTATTGGTTTCAAAGGGCTTATTAATCACGGGCTTGAAGTAAGAGAATGGGTTCAGAAGGAATCTGTGGTAGCACCTGGCACACAGGTGAGTGTCCCTGATTCTCAGGAGAATGCCACCAGAGCACCGGTGACTGTTCCCGCTTCTAAATTGCAATCTATCGTGATTAAATTTATGTCTGCAACTATTCGTAATTCGGTACTAAAAAATGCGAAATTCCTCGATAAAACGGATGCACAAACGCTCTTCGGTGTCGGAGGAAAGGGAAAAATGTATATAAGTGCTCTCTGGCCCAAGCCAGTATACGCACTATATCGCAACGCTCTTCAAGCTCATAAAACACTGCATTATGCGAGGCCGATTATTAAAAACATGATTGTATGTATGAGAAAAACACGTGAGTCTCCGCTTATCCCTATCCATTCAGAAGATGAGTTAGGGACTGTCCCAGTTAGAGGTGTTGAAGATTGACGGTCTGCGGCTCGATCGATTATTGGGAGGCGAACGGATTCATTAGTTGTAGGTCACATAAATGCGAACAGGCTCACCACTCGCGCTCATTTCGCATTAATTGAAGAAAAATGCGCCGGCCACATTTTCGATATACTAGCAATCACGGAAACGTTCCTGCAGAAAGATAAGCCTGATTCGCATCTTGCCTTAGATGGTTTTAACTTTTTTAGAGCGGATCGAGCTGGAAAGGAGGGCGGAGGCGTCGGCTGTTATGTTAGAAATAATTTTGTTGTGAAAATACTAGGGCAATCTGATGCAACTTTTGACAATACGTCGGAATTTATTATTTTAGAATTAATAAACTCGTCAACAAAAATTCTTCTTGCTGTAGTTTATCGCCGCCCCTCAACCGCCAATCTTGTCCACTTTTTTAATGTACTATCCACCCTCCTACCGCATTATATTAATGTCGTTATTACAGGGGATTTTAATATAAATATGTGCCTACATAACGCCGCGTCGTGTAATCTACGCGAACAAATTGAATCTCGTTCTCTTTTCCTAGTACCATCCGAGCCAACACATCATGTATTCTGGCGAAACCCGTCTTCTCATATCTGGCTCGATTTATTTATTGCCAATAACACATATTCTGTTATAAATTATCAAAAGAGTGATGCACCATTCATAGCGGGGAATGACTTAGTAATACTCACCTTACGTGCGACATTCTTCAGGGCATTGCAGAGATTAATCGCGATGCTCAAGCAGTGCCTCAATGGGCAAGGGACAATGGCCTTGTCCTAAACCCTGCTAAAACAAAAGTTATGATCTTGGATAGTCAAGCGTATGTCTCCTTGATTAATTTAAGTACTATTCCTCGCATTGTCATTGACGGCCATTCTCTTCCGCATGTACTTGAAGTACGTAATTTGGGGGTTTGGCTTACACCAACATTAGAATGGCAAATACACGCCAAGCATGTTGCAAAGAAGGCGTATACCACCTTATACACACTGAAATTCTACAAGCATGCAATCTCTAGGAATATTAAGAAAAATTTAATAGAGAGTCTGATTTTTCCGCGATTTGATTATGCGTGCGTGGTATATAATCACCTAGATGCGACGCGTGATCTTAAACTCCAGCGAGCGCAAAATGCGTGTATACGTTTTGTATTGGGAAATATTCCTCGTCGCGCGCACGTCACCCCATACAGACTGGAGCTTGGCTGGCTATCGGTTCGACGCCGCAGAGAATATTTCATCGGCACCTTGGCGTATAACATAATTGCTTCTGAAAATCCCTCATATCTCGCCATTCGGTTCTCGCGGTTAAACGTTGATTCTTTCCAGTACCGCTCAGAACGGAATCCCCCGCAAGCGTTGTTGTACCCGGTCCCCCGTACCGAAGCCTTGATCCAGTCCTTCTACATTCAGGCTTCGATGCTGCTTAACTTGCTAAACGTGGTTGAGTTCATCCCAACCGCAGTTCGCGAATTTAAGATCTTTCTCATGACTGCTCTCCGATTACGAGATATAGCAGATTGGGAGACTCGAGTGCAAAATGAAGGTTTGTTACTGTGATACAGCGTGTAATTTCTATATATTATATTGTATGTACGAACTTTTAACTTGCGGAAAGTGTTATTTTGCTTATATTTTTTATGTATGCGTTAGGTACCTTCGAATTAACAACGAAATAAACAAAAACTTTTGCAATTAGGCTCTTCTGCCAAATTAATAGCGGAGAGAGCAAAAATTGAAATTAAAATTGAAATTCCATTACCAGCTATTTTTGGAAAATGTATTTTATGTAATTAATTGTAATGTTACTTTGGCCAAACGGGGTTTTACCCCAAGGCAGAATAAAGAACAAATCAAATCAAATCTCTTACTCTATATGTAGATCCACGCTATCGCTGGGACTTCCAGTCCCCCCCCCCCCCCCCTCTCTCTCTCTCTTCCTCTCTCACATTCTATACATAGGTCCACGCTTACACATTGACTCTCTCTCTCTCTCTCTCTCTCTCTCTCTCTAGGCCCGCCCATTTCCAGCACGGGAGCAGAGCACAGTGGGGAATCCCCGAGTGACGTCACGGCCAAGAGTACGGACCGAGCTAATAATACTTCGCAGTCCTCCTTCTCCAAAAATAACAGTAGTATTAATGACATAAATGCGTCCGTCATTCGTATGCTAGACAGCACCGCGTTAAAAAAGGGAACAACGGTCTCCTGCCTGGTGGAGTACGCGAATTCAACTTCAAGAAACATTTACAATGCACTTGCTAGACATTGCACCTCTATTGAAGGCACATTGGAGGCAATTGTAAATAGGCTAAATACGTTACCAGCAGTACATACTTTGGCACTTTCAATTGAATCCAAGCTGCAAAAAATTGAGGAAAAACTGTCGAAACAACACTCCCAGCTGGAGGAGATGAAAAAGGAGAAGCAAGTGCTTTGTCAAGAAATAGATAACCTAAAAATTAAAAATAAAAAATTACACGATAATAACGTCGAAACGAACAATTTGTTGACCAATACAGACGTAAATTATATAATGTTAATTGAAAAAATCGATAATCTAGAGCAGACTAATCTTGAGTCACAGATGCATCCCCTGTGGTTGAATCTTTCAGCAAGACGACCTCCTGTCTCACCTAGCTGACTGTGATTGGTCGCGGATCGATGGTCCCGCGGCGGGTGTTGACAGTCAATTAGAGTGCCTCAGTGTCAACCTCATGGCTGTGATAGATAAAATTGCACCGTTAAAAGAATTCACGCCGAAAAAGAAAACAAATCCACCATGGGTTGATGCTGAACTAATACATCTTTACAAAAAACGTGACTCCGTACGACGACGCTATGCGCGGACCAATGACGACAGACTGTGGCGGGAGTATCAGGGTCTTACAGCTGAAGCTGAATTACGAACGAAGGAAACAAGGGAAAGATTTTTACAAAATAAAATTTCTGAAGCGATTGATAATAAGAAAGATATCTGGAAAGAGCTCAAGGCTCTGGGCCTTCTGCCAAAGACATGAGAGGAGCTTCATGGTTTCTCACCGGAAGAGCTCAATGCCCACTTTGCAGGGGTGTCGATCTCCCAAAATGAGGGTGATGAAGAACTTGACAACGTCCTGACCACTGCCAGTGATGACGGCTTTGTTTTCCGAGAGGTCAGCTTCTCGTACGTGGTCCTGGCTGTTGCCCACTTCTCATCACAGGCCAGAGGGGAAGACGGCATTCCCCAAAGTATAGTGGCTAAGGCTCTTCCGTTTGTGGGAGATCATATTGTTAAGATCTTTAACTCCTCTCTGTCCAGTGGCATTTTTCCGGGAACTTGGAAGGGAGCTCAGTTGGTGCCTTTGAAGAAGAAGCCTGTCCCATCTACCGTGTCAGATTTCCGACCAATTGCCCTACTGAGTTTCCTTTCTAAGGTCCTTGAAAAAATAGTACACGACCAAATAACTGACTTTTTACGAGAAAATAATACTTTGGACCCGATGCAGACTGATTTTCGACAGAATCACAGTACACAGACAGCACTACTAAAACTGACGGAAGACATAAGATCAGGCATTGACAACAACAAAAAACTATTGACTATTTTGTTAATGTTTGATTTTAGCAAAGCATTCGACACCATCTCACACACTAAACTGCTGCGTAAGCTGATGCGCATGGGATTCTCCAGGAGTGTTCTCCTGTGGCTTAAGTCATATATTATGGGGAGACGACAGAAAGTCGTCACAAACACAAACGGGGATTCAGGTTGGCTAACCACCAATCTTGGCGTTCCACAGGGCTCAGCCCTGCTTTTTAGCCTGTACATAAACGACTTACAATACGCACTAGACTTAGATGGAGTTGAACACATACTTTACGCTGACGACCTGCAAACCTACACACAAGTGACCCTGAGGGGTCTTCGTGATGGTATCGGTCGCATGTCGGCTGTAGCACGATCAGTGTCGAACTGGGCAACGTCAGCTGGCCTGCGCCTCAATGTCGGCAAGACAAAGGCGATCATTTTTGGATCTGATCACAACATCTAACAGGTTCAGAACCTTGACTTGCAAGGCATTGAGATACAGACCGGCGTACACGTTCCCTTTGTCGATTCAGTCACCAACCTCGGCGTGGTGATGGACGGAAGGTTGACATGGAAGCCGCAACTGAATGCGGTCAGTAGAAAAGTAAATAGAGCTCTGTATAGCTTAAAACTTTTCCGTTCAAGCACCACAGAGATACTGAGGAAGCAGCTGGCATGTGCACTGGAGTACCAGTAGATAGTAGCAGGTAGTAACCTCACTTAGACTATTGCTCAGTGGTTCTTCTTGACGTGTCAGGGGAGCTCCAGACACGACTACAACGTCTACAGAATGCATGTGTGAGATACATATGTGGTGTTAGGCGAGATGAGCATATCACCGCCTACAGGAAAAAACTGGACTGGTTAGATCTGAAGGTGAGGAGGGAGTATTTTATGGGGCAGCTGCTTTACAAAGCGGTTGTCATGCGGCAGCCACCATATCTTACTGCCCTCTTTGAAAAAAACCAGGCCAGGACTTCAAGTAGGGGTGGTATGAAAGAGCTCTCGGTTCCGGGGTCGCGCACCGATAAGGGCCTTTTCTCATTTAGAGTTCAAGGTGCGCACCTCTGGAATTTGCTCCCGAGCAGTGTGAGGTGCCTGTCATCTTTTTGTAAATTTAAAACGGCGTTTAGCAGGCACCTTAAGCAATTACATGGCGAAGAGAATGTATAGAGGTGACTCGGATATTTATTTAAGCTATTTATTTATTTGAATTATTTATTTAAGCTATTTATTTATTTGAATTATTTATTTAAGCTATTTATTTATTTGAATTATTTATTTATTTAATTTATTTATTTATTTAAATTTATTTATTTAATTTAATTATTTATCTGGTTTATTTATTTATTCGACTTATTTATTTATTAATTTATTTATTTATTAAATATGTTTAGTGTTAGGTGTGAATGTATTTATTAGCGTGATTGTTAAAGTGTCATGAATGAGTGTGTTTTAAATTTTTATGTGATAGTATACGTAAAAATTTAGCAAAGTATGTGTATGTATTCTTTTATTTTTGTATGTTATCTCTATTGTATTTATTTTATTCTATGTATTATTTTTTGACGAAGCCTGTTTCTGTGATATCTGACTATGACTAGTTCATTATATTTAAATTTTATAAACTGACGAACTGATAAAGCGAATAATATTATTTAGTAAGAAATGCAATAAGTGAACGTTAAGATAACAAATACATAAAATTGACTGATATTTTAATTATAACTACATGTACATGCAATTGTAAGATTTTCGTCTCTTGATGAATAAAAAGTATATCTATCTATCTATCTCTCTCTCTACGGCGACAAGATCCCATAAGTGATTGAAAACTTGTGATTGTATTTTGTTAACAACTACTCGCTCAACATTATCCATATCATTATCATCCAACTCATTTCCCTGTGTAGCCCCCCAAACAGCATTCAATAAAAAATAATATGATTATATTTTGATGATGCACAACACGATAGCATATTAAAAGAATCGGAAAATTTTGTTGATGAGGCCGCGAATGAAATATACATTGTACCCCAGGAACAAAAACAGCTTTCTGAAATATCGCTGCCACAACAGGCCGTCCAGCTAGCTGACTCAGGGACCAACATACTTTTGCCAGACAGCACGCCTGCTACAGGTACAAAGCGCAAGCGTTCTGCTCCTCTGAGGCTGGCAAAACGAACAGCTCTTATTCCTACGTAGCCGATGCCTGCTCGTCTGAAGCCAATGCCAACCACCCCGGAAACGAATACCAGCCCCTCGGAAGCTAATGCCAACGCCTGTTCCGAAACCAGTTACAAAGAAGAAGCGCAAAATTACCATAAAAAAGCAAAGCAAGTGTTCGCCTTGCAATAAATGGTCATCTACTAAGCGAAAATAAACCCGGTTGCTGTATGTATACCCAGCTGAATACAGGAGAATGTACAGCAGTACCTGCTTCAACGTCAAAAAAATACTACAAGCAGAAAAAAGAATCCGATATCTGAATAACGGGTAAGAGAACTAAAAAATGAAATGCAAACACTTTTACACTTTTGGATTGTAAATCTCGCTCTTTCTCTTTTTCTGTCATTCCTGGCTATACGTATACCCATGTCCTAAAGGCCTCCACTCCTATCTTTCCCCACTCTCTCTTTCTTGCTCTCTCTCTCTCTCTCTCTCTCTCTCTCTCTCTCTCTCTCTCTCTCTCTCTCTCTCTCTCTCTCTCTCTCTCACTCTGTACATAGGTCTACTACTCCTACTCCTCTCTCTATCTCTCACTATATATATATAGATAGAAAAGATGGCAGTCTTTCAGCCTCTTCCAGAGTGTGTACTTACTATCAACACTCGTCTATAATAGCTTGTATGTTGTTTAATAATGAAAGACTAACTGTTCAATGAAAATTAATAACTTTTATAGCAGCTCTGAAACGAAAAAATAAAAATAAATTAATGAGAACAATATAGTATCATTTTTAAAAGGAGGTATAAAAAATAACAATTCTAGTGTTAATGATTAATAGTTATAGGTCTAAGGTTATTCTCTAAGTAAAATAAAATTTATGGCAACAAGTAAAAATCATATGTAAGTTTGAATTAGCGCAAGTTTGGTTGTATGAATGGTATAGTAGAAGAAAAAAGTTGGGGGTGAGAGCATTAGGTTATGTGAGAACGAGACAGAGAGAGAGGGGGAGAGAGAGAGAAAGAGAGAGAGAGAGAGAGAGAGAAGTGGGAGTCCAAGCGACGGTGTAGATCTATGTATAGAGATCTATGTATCTATGTATATATATATATATATATATATATATATATATATATATATATATATATATATATATATATATATATATATATATATATATATAGAGCCGACCTGCCTCCAAATTATGGCGTTACGTTCAACTACGGATTTCGTATATAAAAATTGGAAAATAAATAAAAAAAAAATTTTTAAGACTATTTATCATATCTAATAATTTTTATATCCATATCTTCCATAGCATGCTCACAAAAAATTCCCGAAAATAGCCTATTTCTTTAGCCTACGAACAAGATTTAGACTACACCCTTAAATCGATATATGGTTTAAGCCATTGTGACTGTTTGATTTTTAAAACTGTACGCATTTTAACCAGTTTGAGTTGGTTTGTTATATCTTCCTTAAGAGACCGATAATGTATCACGTAGTTTCGTTTAGGTAGAAGTGTAGTCAAAAGTTTTTTTTGCTTACACCCATGTGATATTACATACTCTATGCAGGATGGTAAATCGTTGTACTCATCATGTATGGTAGAAGGATAATCTAAATCTATTTCTAAAATATAACCATAGCAAGCATTATCATCTATGGATAAAAAATTGAAATTTTCAGAATCGTTAATCCATTCAACACAATCATATGGTAATGCCTGGGTCATCGAAAAGCCGTAAAAGTTATTGGCGTTTAATTAAATAAGATAATTGTTTTCTTAACTTTTATTATAATTATCGTCCACATACTTATGATTTACTACCGCATACCCATGTAAACATTGACTTAAGCCTCCCCTAATACCTCGCTCAATAAATAAAAACATGTCAATAACTGTCAAAAGTTTTAATTATATACAAGTAAGCTTAAGCATAACATCCCATACAAAGCCTGTAGTAGTATAATAATGTGCAGGATCAAGACCATATGCTTTCATACTCTGATCTCGAAAATTTTCAAAAACATCTGTTAGTAATAAGATATCAGCTTTCATGTATGGGTCTGAATATTCACCAAGAGTTTGTAGTTTAAATCTATTCCATCAGATACACTTGAATCATAAAGTACACTAAAAGATTTATCTTTTTCAGGTAATTTAGTATCATTTAACTTATCCCAAGAGCTGATATAATCGTACGGTAGCACCCCTTTTTTGCGTTAAGAGATCAAATTTTTCCTTCTTCAGACCCTTAAACTCTTTATTAATAGTCTCATATTTATGAAGATATGAATCTAATTTTTCAAGCGATGAGGGCATGAACCGAAATGAATCAGAAATCTAAGTTGGATATTACTATTGTGTACGTTTTTCGCGAAAGAAATATATTTTTCTTTCTTTAGGGGCCTGCGGCGGCTCAGTCGGTAGAGTGTCGGATTCTCACGCCGGTGACCCGGGTTCGAATCCTAGTCTCTGCCGATTGATACAAGCACCACTGTAAAAATTACATGTGCTTTGTTTACAAACACACCGCAGACCCCCGTCGTCGATTAGCACCACATGGAAGCACAAACATGGCGATGTTAAAAAAAAAAAAAAAATATATATTTTTTTTTTCGTTAAAGGTAGTAAAACAACCTGTCCAGGAAAATGATTAGATACAGCATTAATAATAAAATTCGCGTTATAACCGCTTAAGTTATGAAATATGACTGGTATTATTCTTGAATCTTGATAATTAATATTACAACCAGCATGTGCATGTCCAAGAAATATTCCTGAGAGATGACAATGATCTGGCACTTTTCCACTACTATTCATCCACTTATTACAAATATAACACGTATTAGAATTATTATCGCCACCACCTTTTCTATCTTGAGTAAGGAATACTATAGGTTTAGGATGTTTACATAAATCTCTTACATATTTTTCTATGTTTTTCAACTCTTCAGCGAACCAACGTGCTGCTTTCACACCTGGATAACATTTATATCTAGACAAAGAGTCATTATAACTACATTTTAAATAATAACCTATACTAAACATTTCATGTTATTGAAGTATTGTAGTATTACTGATCTCTTCATTATTTTTATCTTTTTTTTCTTTAGCGTCTTTTAATAAACACTCACAGTTTGCGTACATTATAAATGGAACCTGTTCTTTATAATTAACATTTTTAAATTGAATTACATCATTTCCAACATTGGGAAGCTTAACTCTATAGTTATATAATACTTTACACTATTTTTCATGTAAAGCTAGCTTATCGTTATCATAAAGAAAGTTCAAATACTTATTACATATGTACCTCTTCTTTTTTGTATGTGAAAAATCATTATTGAGCAATCTGGAAAGATTTTTTATATAGTACGTAATGAGATTTCGGTTGTCTCATAAGTACATTAAAATCATTATCTTCAGTAAGCAGTAGTAGGTTAAAATGATCTTTCGTCTTCTTTTTCGATGTTAAATATAGAGGTACGATAGTCTTATTATTTAGACCGAAAATATTTACAGATATCTTACTGTTGAGCCGTTCGAACTGTAACATCTTCTCCAACGGCACTGGAAACTCTATGCCATTCGGAATTAATTCATTACTATATGGAAAGTAATTATGTACCCTGTTTGGATGATTTTTTCGTTTAAAAGGATGTAAAGCAGATAGAATTACCCACTTAAAGCATTCATTATCCGAATTTTGATTATTTATACAAGCCGTTTTTGCTTCCAAATACTTTGGTAAAGGAGTACATGAACTACCACTAAGTATTGGATTAAATTTGTTTATATTAATGTGTACGTTAGTTATTTATTGCAAGCTCCAACCAGAATTTTTTTCTTGAAATTCTTCAATATCTGTCAAAAATGGATTCATAATATGATCTGTGAACCAGTTTTTTTCGAGATAAAGCTGAAAAAATTTCTGTATTTTGAGTATTAAAATGTTCAGTATCAATACTTTCTTCTTCTTCCCGTTCATTCCCTGCAACTTTAACTAATTTTTAGAATTAACTTTTTTCTAGAATACTTTTAAATTATCTAGTAAACAAAGTTGATGCATCTTTTACAAAAGTTTGCATATCAATATGTACAAAGTTTACTATTACACTAGTTCGCATGTGTTTATTAAAAGCGATATCTATATCAATCCATCGAATGCGATCGCTAATTTTATTATCATAAATCTTTAGTTGAATCGCACTACCAGTTATTTTTAATTGTATATAGTGGATAATTATAATAAAAATTAAGAAAACAATTATCTTATTTATTTAAACGCCAATAACTTATACGGTTATTCGATGACTCAGGCATTACCATATGATTGTATTGAATGGATTAATGATTCTGAAAATTTCAACTTTTTATCCATAGACGATAGTGCTTTCTATGGTTATATTTTAGAAATAGATTTAGATTATCCTTCTACCATACATGATGAGCACAACGATTTACCATTCTGCCCAGAGTATGTAATATCACCTGGGTGTAAGCAAGAAAAACTTTTGACTACACTTCTACGTAAACGAAACTACGTGATACATTATTGGTCTCTTAAGGAAGATATAACAAACGAACTCAAACTGGTTAAAATGCATACAGTTTTAAAAATCAAACAGTCACAATGGCTTAAACCATATATCGATTTAAGGGTGTAGTCTAGTTCGTAGACTAAAGAAATAGGCTATTTTCGGGAATTTTTTGTGAGCATGCTATGGAAGATATGGATATAAAAATTATTAGGTATGATAAATAGAGTCTTAAAAAAAATTTTTTTTATATATTTTTCCTACTTTTACATACGAAATCCGTAGTTGAACGTAACGCCATAATTTGGAGGCAGGTCGGCTCCCCCACGATATATCGGCAACGGCTTATCTGAAACAAAGAAATCGAAGTGTTTTAGATTCGGTATGACAGTGGATACAAAATCAACTATGGATATTAATTTTTAACTAATTTTGTTAATTTTAATTAACAAAAATCAAAAAAATTTGAAAAACTTGTTTTTTTCGCTGTTTTTTGTAAAAAAGTATAGTAAAAATCTAAATTTTAACATGATAATAGTCCATTTTGTGAGGACTTATGTGTAGAATATGTGGTCAAAATTTTAGAAAGATCGGCCCACTGGTTCTGTGCGAATCGTGGGGGGCGTCCGAAAAACGTTGTTTTGAGAAAAACGCGTTTAAAGTTTTTTTTAACAAAAAAATCATAAAAATATCTTACCAAAATTCAATCTGCGATGCCTGCACCGTACGAAGTGCCTTCTGCTTGCTCAAAACTTTCATTCTGATCTAATCTGGCCTTCTTTCTTTCCGTTCTGGCCTCTTTTGAAGACATCATTAACAGGTGGAGAAAGAGAGGTGTGTTCGACTGTGATAATGTGTTTGATGGCATTAGAAATAAATTAGATAGTTGCACTTTAGCCCGTGCCTATGCATTAATAAAAATACATAAGCCGGGCAATCCGGTTCGCCTTATTGTTTCTACTATAGATAACCCCTCTTATGATTTTGATAAGTGTATTTCTCTTCTTTTCAATGTATATATTCCTAAACCCAAATCAAATCTGAAAAACAGTTATGAACTAAAAAACATTCTCAATGAGATTGTTATCCCTAGCAATTACAGCTTTACGTCTCTTGACGTGGTTTCTTTATTCTCTAATTTACCACACCATTTGATCTTACAAGCACTTGACAAAAAATGGAAATATTTAAAAATTATCATTCCTCTTTCAAAAACTGAATTCTTTAAAGCTTTTGCTAGAATCGACTTACCTGCAGTTCAATGACAAGTTTTATAAACAAATACTTGGTACTTCCATGGGCTTTTGCACAAGTCCTTGGTTTGCAGATATTACATTAGAAGTGTTAGAAACAAATAGTCTAAATAAACTTAAGAGTAGTATTTTATTGTATAAAAGATATGTTGACGACTGCTTTCTTATTAACGTAACGAATGACACAAATGTCATTTTGAATACTTCACGTTACGTGCATGTCAATTCAGTCAACGTCAGTTTCGGCGCAATCGCAGGAAGTTTGAACTGTGACAACGGAAAAATCATACTTTACATAAGAAATATCAATATGTTATTAACAGTATTTTGAATATGTTATGAATACCAATAGTGCGCCACCTTCGGTAAGTTGAAGTGACATCACCTGTAGCCGCTCTGCTATTTCATAATATACTAATAGTTTCTCACTCTGAGAAGTGATTCTTTTATAGTGGAAAGGATCCTCTACAAGACTCGCATGCTGACGCCAAAAAACCACACCTTGCTGTGTTTTTTATTTGAGCCTGGAGGGATTTTCCGCTAAAGAATGTAAAACATAACCTCAAAATACCATCACTATATAACGTGCAGGAGAACGCTGTTTTTCATCGTGGCAACATCTCGTTCACGTCTGTCAATCCAATGAGAGCAGGTGATCTCGCATTACTCCGGAGGAGTCAGTCGGAAATCTTACCGAAGAGAAGGAGAAGAGAAAAAAGCAAGCAATCATAGAGGTTAGAGTATATCTCTCTCTCTCTCACTCTTTCGCGCGCAATTTCTCCGGGACTTTGCTGTCGCCGCCTGGTCGGAGTTTTTCATTTTCGCCACCAGGGCGCAGCACCATCGCCCCTAACGGATGGTACTCGGCAGTTGGCAACGCATTATCCCCTGCTGCAGCAGGCAGCACTGATCTACACTTGGGCGCAAATATATAAATCTTTTTTTTTTAAGTTCTGCAACGAAGCGTTGCGCGCAAAAATTTGAAAATTTGACTCTTTAAATTTTAAAATAATTTTAACATATCGCAACATTTACGAAAAATGTAAATTGTTCAATCTACATATGCAATTAATAATTTATTCATTCATTTATTTATTTATTTATTTATTTATTTATTTATTTATTTATTTATTTATTTATTTATTTATTTATTTATTTATTTATTTATTTATTTATTCATTCATTCATTCATTCATTCATTCATTCATTCATTCATTCATTCATTCATTCATTCATTCATTCATTCATTCATTCATTCATTCATTCATTCATTCATTCATTCATTCATTCATTCATTCATTTATTTATTTATTTATTTATTTATTTATTTATTTATTTATTTATTTATTTTCTTATTTATTTACTTATTTATTTACTTATTTATTTATTTAAATTTTTCTTTTGTCAGACACAGTATTATTATTTAATTCAGTTCAACAAGTTCTGGTTTTATTTAGCATTATATTACTTCTTTTATTTATCTAGTTAAGTATGGCGTCTTCGTGCCAGAAGTGCAAACAAATTACAAAGCTAAATTCAATTATGCGTAGATGTAAGGACTGCAATAAACCGTATCACAATTTGTGCCATGACTGGACGCCAGTAAGCGGAAATAAATATAGATGTCTGAAATGTAAATTAGAAAAAACGAATAGTCCAGATAATTTGAGTAACACCGGGAGTACTGAATCAAACGGAAAAGAAATGACAATAAATTAATTCTTGATGTTGAAAGTGCAGATGAGTCCCTCAAGGATATTAATAAATTAACGGACAAACATATCTCCGCGTCAACGCCATTTGTCCCGTCCATCAAGACCGTAGCTGATAAAAATGAAAAAAATATTGATACTACCTACAACTTAGATCTAAGAGTTATCCCTTATTGTACGCTGCCTTCATCGATGCTTAATTTATTTACCAATCGATTTGATTTGCTTGAAGCAGCAGTAGGTGATCTTAAGTCTCTTCTAGTGGGGAAAATTGATGCTATTAGAACAGTCTCAACTCCCGTCCCAGCAACAGAGGGGCTGCTTGATGATCTGGCTGTTAAGTTTTCGTCACTTGAAGAGAAAATTGCTGCGCAGTCTTCTAAGCTGGAAGGGCTGAACAATGATCCATTGCAGCTGCTTCAAGAAAATAGAGTTCTTAAAGATCAAATTAACTCCTTACTCACTAAAATCACCACAATGGCCGAGAGTACTGAGCGGCAGCGCGGTGACGGTGGTCAAAAATGCGTCAACACCGACGATTCTCAAATATTTGTGTCACTCAAAGACTTAGACAAATCGGCCCAGTTCTTAGACGCTAATAATAATAGTAATAATAGTAATTATAATAGTAGTAATAAGAATAGTCATAGTTGTAAGGATAGTCGTAGTAGTAAGGCTAGTCCTTATACAGTGCGTCTCATAACTATAGAAACACCACAAATTTTCACGTTTAAATGTGTATATTATACCTTTTTTTAAAGAACCTGTAACTTTGGAAGCAAAAATCCGAGGATAATTTTGCAAAAAGCCAATGAATGGAAAATATATTCTCTTTAAAACGTTACTAGAATATTTCTTTCGCATCAACATTAAAGAAGTTATCGTTGTTTCATAACTATAGAAACACTTTAAATTTTTAGACCCATTTAAATCAATGTAAATTTTTTATCTAGTATTCAAGTTTTGTTTAAACCGTCCGTGAATTTTTCATAAGTTAATCTAGATACAATATTTTGGTAACGTCTTAAAGAGAATAAAATTACCTTTTATTTGCTATTTTTAAAATTATCCTTGGTTTTTTGCTTCGAATGTTACAGGTTTTTTAAGAAAAGGTATAATACACAGATTTAAATGTAAAAATTTTTGGTGTTTCTATAGTTATGAGACGCACTGTATTGCGAAAATATATAATAGAAACGATGACCGTACTATTGTCGTCCGTGCGGATGTACATGCTGCCCCGTCGGGTCTCACCCCGCTGGTCGAACCTCCTCTTGACGGGTTTCGAACACAACACTATCAGCGTCAAACCAGGGACCGTTGCCGCATGTTAGATGACCCGTCTAATCGGAATAAGTACTATTCTCCCATGAATAGGACAAATTATGGAGAGGACTCGGAAGAATTAATTAAATTAGATATTTCTAATATCTTTGACGGTACTGATAAACAACGTGCGGATCCACGCTGTCCTCTCCACAGTTGTCCCGTCCATTGAGAGGGATGACATTGTGTCTATACGCTTACTCCGATCAGACGGGCAAATCCCAGCCACACCATCGGCAATCACCCATAGTAGGGGCCGCAATCCGTGGGTTGTCCGGCTTTCTAGCAGCAGTCTAGTAAGAAACGTGATGTTCTCTAAGCATAGATGTACAAGATATAATAAAGGAGACGTTGATTTCTCGGGACTTGATCAGGAAACGATTGATAACGTGAGTAATGGGAAAATTTTTATTAATGAATTTTTGAGTAAAGATAAGTTTGCTCATTTTAAAAGTTTAAAAGCAGTTGCTCAAAGACTGCATTTTAAATATTTTTGACATAGAGGAGGTCGTTTCCTGGCCAAGTTCCGAGATGGCGAAACATCGCACTCAGTATCTACTGCGGCTGACCTGCAAGCGATCGCAGTATCTTTTAGAACTGCTAAAATTGACCCTATCCCGATTGATAAGGCTAACGCAAAAAAAAATAATAAAATAACTACTTTAAGTTCGTCAGACGATATTGCTATTGATGTAGTAGCAGATGTAGCAGTAGATTGACTAGATGGTCTACGAGTCAAAGAGGCACATTGTGAGGGATTTAGAGTAGGCTTTCTAAACTCGCTAAAAAACACATAACTGCTTTTCGCCAATTCCTACTTGCTCATCCCTTCTATCATCTTTTCGGCATTGCTGCGTCGCGTCTGGGGCCAAGTATTGGGGATGATTACGTTTAGATCGATGGTTATTCCATCATTAGACAAGACAGGAATAGGAAAGGTGGTGGGGTTCTCCTGCATGTCCACAATTCATGCAAAGCTACAGTATTATGTTCCTCTTCAACAGTGCAGGACGAGGGTAAGCCACTCGCTCCTGAATACTTGATGTGTAGTGTGCAACAGGGATCCTTGCCACCCGTCTTTGTTGCGGTTATATATAGAGCACCTGATGCTGAACTTAGAAACTCCGACCTTGCCGATGTTCTTGAACGTCATTCGGCAGGTTTTAAACATCGCATTATTATGGGTGATCTGCACGCAAACATGCTATCAACATCAGCGGAATCAGATTTTATTAGGCAGCTAACATGTAGCCTAAACATAAAACTAGTTAATCACGGCGCGACTCATCATGCCAAAGAGACTCGCACATGGATAGATGTAATTTTTATTGACAATGACGACGTCATACTTAACTCGAACAATTTGGTGGCGACCTTTCCAAATCGACATAACATCATTGACGTGACTATTGACCTCCCAACAACTAAGACTCCGATCATACGTAACTTCTCGTACCGTAATTTTAAGGCAATAAAGCAGGAAGAGCTTCTGTCTCTCCTGCAAGAGTACGATTGGTCGTCCATCAATTGTTCGGATGCGGACGTGGACACTCGTTTAGAACATCTGGGTGTAAATATCATGAAGGCGTTAGATAAAGTAGCTCCAGTTAAAGAATTTCGGCCGAAAAAAAGTGTACAACCACCGTGGGTTGATTCGGAACTTAAGGAGCTATATAACAAACGTGATGCCTTGCGCCGTCGGTTTCGCCGCACGAGGAATGAAGAAATTTGACAGGAATGTCAGACTCTGGTGACTCTAGCGGAGGATCGGACGATGAAAGCACGAGATAACTTCATTCAAAGCAAGATTTTTGAGGCCCTTGAAAGCGGGAAGGAAATCTGGAGAGAGCTTAGGAGTCTTGGACTCTTACGCAGAGCTCGGGAGGAACTCCATAGTTTCTCTCCGGGTGAACTTAATTCACATTTTGCGGGAGTATCCATTTCTGATAGTGAGCGCGAGTACGATTTAAATGATATAATGTCGTCAGCTAGTGATGAAGGTTTTACTTTTAGTAAGATAACTTATTCGGATGTGGTCCTAGCTGTCGCGAATTTTTCTTCACAAGCAAAGGGTGAAGATGGAATTCCCCAAAGTGTTATTGCTAAAGCACTTCCAGTCATCGGTCCTTTTCTTGCTGACATTTTTAATGCTCCCTCTTGAGTGGGATCTTTCCCGATATCTGGAAGAAAGCTCATTTAGTACCGTTAAAAAAGGTTCTGGAAAAGATCGTGCATGAACAAATGTCAGCTTATTTGTTTTCGAAAGAAATCCTCGATCCCCTTCAGACAGGTTTCCGTCCGCATCACAGTACGCAGACAGCACTACTGAAATTGACTGAAGACATACGATCCGGTATAGATAATAACAAGCGACTAATTACCATCCTTTTACTATTTGATTTTAGTAAGGCGTTCGACACTATTTCGCCATCCAAGTTGTTACGCAAGCTGATCAGAATGGGGTTCTCCAGGGGAATAGTCATGTGGATAAAATCATATATTACTGGGCGTAACCAAAAAGTTGTTACGGCATCTAATGGTAGTTCAGATTGGCTCACAACCAATCTCGGCGTACCACAGAGCTCTGTCTTGGGGCCCCTTTTGTTCAGCCTTTATATTAATGACCTTCAGGAAGTTTTATCGGGCTTTAAAAGTACGAGGGATATTCTTACGGATAGTGACGAATTGCAAACCTACACTCAAGCTACTTGCGATAACCTTCATCAGAGGATAAGACGCTTGTCGGCTGTGGCTACAGCAGTGTCGGTGTGGGCTTCTGAGTACGCTCTGTGTCTGAATGTCGGGAAAACGAAGGCAATTATTTTTGGGTCAGAATGTAACATTAAAAAAGTACAGAGTATGGATTTGCCTGGCAAAGAGATTTAGGGTAACGTCTTTGTTCCCTTTGTTGACACAGTTACTAACCTCGGTGTAGTCGTGGATTCGAAGTTAACATGGAGACCGTAAGTGGATGCAGTTAGCCGAAAGGTTAATAAGGCCCTACATGGACTTAAATCATTTCAATCCAGTACCACCGAGGCGTTACGCAAACGGCTTGCAAGTGCTCTTGTCCTGTCTTATTTAGATTATTGCTCTTTAGTGTATCTTGATGTGTCAGGTGAGCTCCGGATGAGACTGCAAAGATTGCAGAATTCATGTGTGAGGTACATATGTGCTGTTAGAAGGTATGAGCATATCAGTCCCTACAGGAGTAAACTTGGGTGGCTTGATCTTGAGGGAAGAAGGGCGTATTTTGCGGCGGTACAACTATACAAATTTATTAACATGGGTCAAGCCACGTATCTTGCAGCTCTTTTTAAAAAAAACCAGGCTCCTACCTCTAGTAGGACTGATTCTAGGGAGCTCTCGATTCCATCGTCGTGTACCGATACAGGGTTGAAATCTTTTCAATCTCAAGGTGCGCGCCTATGGAATACGATCCTTCGACGTATTAAGCACTTGCCCTCACTACGCAGATTTAAAGCGACAATTCGCGACTATTTGCTATGTAAGTCCAGGGACTTGGACTATGTATATCTAATGTAGAATGACGCTAATCATACGAATGTTGACTATAATAGAAATTGAAGTTTGATAGTCACAAAAAAAATGTATTATTCGTAATGATAAGAATATGTGATAAGAATACGTGATTGATGTACGACAGATATAATATAATGCAATATATGTAAGTTAATGACGAGTAATGTCGAACTGTGATATGATTGACTATACTAATGATCTCTGTAAATATGTATTATTATTAAATGTAGTTTATTGTGTTTGTCTTGCACAAAAGAAACATCTAATCTAATCTAATATAATACATGTGCGGTATTGTAGAAAAATATTGATTTCTATTTACTGACATGAACACACAAAGTTTGTCAATTTTAGAAGTTTCTATAAAGCTGATATTTTATTCAATTTCCATAATTCTTTTGACATGTGTACATGTATGTGAAAAATTTTCAACTGCGACCTTTTTACATATTGTATATTCCAAATTATGTTCTATATCTACTATAAAATCGAGTATTCGAATATACTTATTATCATCCATTTGTGCAAATAAATTATCAGATCGATGAAGTTCTTTTTTGTTTCCTACTTTAATTGTTTTCAAAGTAGATCGATTTTCAAGATAATGGCAGTATTCTTTAACAGGTGAATCCTCCTTTGCTGCAATATGTTTTTCCATTATTATCAAACTTTCTTTTACAGATATATTTCTACAAATTTGACTTAAAACTCCTTTGGCGGCATACACAGTTCTGATGAGTTGACCATTACCTGATTCAATCGGATATCCAAAATGAGCCCATAATGGTCCCTAGTCAGCTACACTCTGTGAAAGATGTAACAATTGATGCACATTATAGGTCATCGCATCTTCAGAATATAAATTTTGTGTTTCTGCAACAAATTGTTTTAATAGAACATCTGCTCTAACTAGTTCGTGTACACTTATCGAATTACCCATCAGTAAATGAATAGCTTCGACAAGCAATGCTCAATGTTTATAATTTTTTTCAAAACCTTGTATTTCCGCCAATGTAGGAAGACTGTAGTATAAAAGCCAATTTTCTAATTCACGGCTTTTCCAAAATTTTCTAAGTAAAATTGATCTCGATAACCGAGCAACTTGTGTAGGCACTCTAAAATTTTTTAAATATCCATCAATACGATTAATATATGTTTTTGAGATACTGTATGGTTGACCAGAAGTATTGAACCAATAATCTGCAAATTTCTTCACAACGCCAAGGGCTAAACAATGCATTGAATCAGGTACGAATCCATCAATGATATCAAATTTTTGTAAGTTCAATAGCGGTGTTGGCTTTTTAACACCATAAACAATCGTACTTGTATCAATGGCCTGCTGAATATGACGTAAGGTCATCTCTTCTGTCCTTCTTGGAGGTACTCGTTCAGTGACGGGTATTTAACAGTTGCTCCGATATTGTGCTCAACTAATTTTCCAGGGTGTAAACACCAGTTAAACCCGTAATATCCATTGAATTAAATGAATCCTTGAATTGGAGCTCGTGCAACAGAGTCCACGCAACAGCATAACAGTAGATAGGCTATAGGCATACTGGCTCACGCGGGTTCTGTATCATGTCAAAGTGATACAGAATCGGTCGTGTGTATAAGGCCTATCCCGGTTTGTCCCCTTCTCCAATTTTTGAGCATTCGTATTGTATTTTTTAAGCCCCTCCCCTGGATTTACCCCCTCTCAAAGTGATACAGAATCGGTCGTGTGAATAAGGCCTATGCCTGGTCCCTTCTCCAATTTTTGAGCATTCGTATTGTATGTTTTAAGCCCCTCCAATGGATTTACCCCCTCTCAAAGTGATACAGAATCTGTAGTGTGTATAAGGCCTATGCCTGGTCCCTTCTCCAATTTTTACCGGATTCGTATTGTGTGTGTTTTAAGCCCCGCCTCTGAACTGTCCCCTCTTAATGTGATCTAGAATTCGTATCTGATTTTTTCTATCCCCACTCTGTAGGCCCGAATACGTAAGCGTTTTACTCCCACCCGAAGAGAGGGAAGAGCTCTTTGCTCCTCTTTTCGAAGAAACAGATAGCAAGCGTAGGAAATGGAAAGTAGCCGAAAAGATTGAAAAGAAAGGGTCAGCCTTTCTTTCCTCTGCTTTTAAAAATAGATGGAACGTTGCTCACTGACTTTGCTAGCAATACACGTCATCGTCGCAGGTATGCGCTGTAGATGCGCGCAGATAGCAGGAAGATTGCATCAGTAAACGGCCTTCGAGAACTTACTGTGCGGAGGCATTCGGAAATTTATTTTTCCGCTAGAAACGAATTTATTACAGTAAGGCATGGCGCAAGTTTGAAGGTCCTCGCGCAGGTAGTAGTAAATTACTTTCCAGCAATAAATAACCTTTTGAGAAAGGCATACTGCGCGCATACATTCGAAAAGTCTATTTTCGAGCCAAAACACTGTCAGTTTTTCTCCGCAATACACGCTATACTACAGTATGTCATAGCGCGTGTTAAAGGTCCTTGTGCAGGTAGTAGTAAATTGTTCCCAACAATACACGACCCTTAGAGAAAGGCTTACTGCGCGCACGCTTGCTTTTTTTTTTAGGCCTATACGCTGTCAGCTTTTCGGCGAGAAAAGATTTATTACAGCAAGGCTTGGTACAGGTTGAAGGACTTCGCGCAGGTGGCACTTTTCCCAGCAATAAACAACCTTTTGAGAAAGGCATACTGCGCGCATGGGTTCGAAAAGTCAATTTTCGAGCTAAAACACTGACAGTTTTTCGGCGAGAAACGATTTATTACAGTAAGGCATAGCGCGTGTTGAAGGTCATTGTGCAGGTAGTAGTAAATTGTCCCCAACAATACACGACCCTTGTAGAAAGGCTTACTGCGCGCACGCTTGCTTTTTTTTTTTAGGCCTATACGCTGCCAGTTTTTCGGCGAAAAACGATTTATTACAGCAAGGCTTGGTACATGTTGAAGGACTTCGCGCAGGTGGCACTTTTCCCAACAATAAACAACCTTTTGAGAAAGGCATACTGCGCGCATGGATTCGAAAAGTCAATTTTCGAGCTAAAACACTGACAGTTTTTCAGCGAGAAACGATTTATTACAGTAAGGCATAGCGCATGTTGAAGGTCCTTGCGCGGGTAGTAGTAAATTGTCTCCAACAATACACGACCCTTAGAGAAAGGCTTACTGCGCGCACGCTTGCTTTTTTTTTTTTAGGCCTATACGCTGCCAGTTTTTCGGCGAGAAACGATTTATTACAGCAAGGCTTGGTACATGTTGAAGGACTTCGCGCAGGTCGCACTTTTCCCAACAACTTTGACGCCAGCTTCTAGAGATGCACTTTCTCGTAATCAAGATTGTAGAAACTTTCACGAAAAAAATGTGTAGGCGTGGATGTGACCGACAGGGAGGTGGTTCTTAAAAAATTCTCGGAGGAAAATTTCTGCAAGGCAGGCGTTTTTCTAATTAAGGGAGGAGAATTTTTAACCAATCGCAGAATTTCTTGAATAAGTGAAAGAAGGGGTAAGCTCTTCTGACGATATAAATTCTAGGGCGCAAACTAGGGTCAGTCAGTAAACTTTCAAATTTCAAAAAATTATACGAACTTGAAATTTGAAAGAAAAATTCGAGATGGCAAATAGCAAGACGAATTTGCAAATGATGCGGGAACGTATCCGGTGGCTTATTTCTAACGGGCCCACATTGCTCATGATGCTTGACCATGTGTCGTGGGCAATGGATGCGATACATTCATGTAAGTATCATTTTATAGAATTTTATTAATAATAATTAAAATAATATTATGTTAAATGTTTATTTATTTTTCAGTACCACCACTATCCCCTGTTGCTGCTATGCAACAGTTATACGAGGGAATAGTACCTCAAGAGAGCGCACCGGTTGCTCGCTCGCCGAGATCAAGGTCGAGCTCGAGATCCAACTCGAGTTCCAGCTCGAGTTCCAGCTCGAGCTCTAGTTCCAGCTCTAGCTCGAGCTCAAGGGGCAGCTTAAAGGCTGCGAGAGGAAAAAATATACAGGATGTTGGTCGGATTCCAAAAATTTCATCGCCGAGCAGCAGCAGCTGCGGCAACAGCAACAACGAGCGAAAGAGGAAAGCTGAAGGTAACTATTTTTTTATTCATTTTTTTTATGTAAAACTTAAATAAGGTAAAGTGCCCAGTACTTGGACAAAACGAAAATTGTGACCAGTACTTGGACAGTGACAAAAATCGTAATTACTGATAAAGATGATAAAAATATGTATTCGTTGGCATTCGTTCGGATAGTTTATGATGTGTAGTATATAATTTAACCAAAATTATGTTAATTTACGTCTTAAATTTGTTATAAATGTAAATATAACATTTTGAGGTTATGTCGAGAACTGTAATATGCCGAATGTATTGTCCAAGTTGATGTCCAACTACTGTGACGTATAGTTGAATTTTTAAACTTACTTTATTAGTATAAAAAAGTATGTAAGCGTATTTTTCTTGTACTAATAATAGTAAAACATGCCGAATTAACGATTAGATTAAAGATTTGGGAAAAATATTGAGTTTCGGCTCTACAAGCACTGATTCCGTATTTTCGTTTCAAAAAGTGTCCAAGTACTACCTACTTTACCTTAATAAATAATAATCTAATAATTTGTTTTTTTTTTCTTTTCTTTTATAGATGAAGCTGAAAACCAGCCGAGGCCGAAAACGCCTTCCACGCCACCCCATTTGCATACGATGAAGTCACCTTCCAGGTCGACAAAGATTGGTAAGAAATACAAAAATTTAAAATTTCATTTTATTTTAATATTTATATTATATTATATTTTAAAACTATTTTTTTTTGCCATTTTTATTTTTTCAGATCTAGTGAAGGACGACAAAGCTTCGCTTCAAAGTAAGCAAGCGAAACGAGATTGGCTGCGAATGCACAGCCGAGTGCAGGATAAAACGAAGATAGCAGCAAAAGTAGCACCACCATCACTACCATCACCTCCACCACCACCACCACCGCGACCATCAATAGTAAAACCTCGCATCGTAGAAGATATGACATTCATAGAATAGATATTATGTAATAATATATATATATATATATATATATATATATATGTGTGTGTGTGTAAAAAATAATTATTTTATTATATATTAATTTTTAATGTAATAAGTGTTTTTTGAATATAATGAAAAAATTTTTTTTCAATTTGTTTTCGTTTATTCCCCTTGTCATTTCCTCCATTTTCCTTTTTCCGATATTGTCTATATGATGAACAATGCTTTATTCTAATTAATGTAAAATATCCGCAGTAACACCCACATGTACCCTATGTTTGCTATAGATTTATCTATTATATTTTAATTTTATATTTGTGAAATAATAATATCGTAAAATGATTTTTCTTTTAATTTTTTTTTATTCAATCATCAAGCTTCTCTTTTTTTACAGAATATTTAATAAAAATTTATTTCCAATATACACATGAGTATATATTCCTTTTAGAAATGATATCTACTTCATCTTGGCCAAATTTAGCATCCAAATAATCTAGTAGCCATGCTCGTATTGAGATAACATTATGTACAGCGCATATAGGTTTCCTTCTAATGCAGAGAATGTGATTAAAACATACGTAATCGCTCGAGAACGTTTCTAGTGATGGACATCCAAAGTCTTCAACGTTTGAAATTAATCTGTAAATAAAAACAAAAACGTAAGAAATACGAGCATAGAAAAGTAAAAGTATGAAAAAGTATGAAAAAGTATGAAAAAGTATGAAAAAGTATGAAAAAGTATGATAAAAGTATGAAAAAGTATGAAAAAGTAATGAAAAAGTATGAAAAAAGTATGATAAAAATATTAAAAAGTATGAAAAAGTATGAAAAAAGTATAAAAATAGTATGAAAAAGTATGAAATGTATGAAAAAAGTATGAAAGTAGAGTCATATTATATATCACTTACACATTTGGTATGAGATTTCTTAGCCATTGCACTTTCTGTTCTCCCTTAACGTATAATTTCTCAATCCCTTGCGAGCAAATTTGGAAAATTCGTTGAAGACGATGATAAGGAATATCACCAGCGTCCCATGCAATTCCATGATGATACTTCTCCACCCAGTGAGTCATACATTTTTCTTCTGCTGTCAGTTCTTCCAATGTCATAGGAGGTTTAAAGAGGTATGCAGTCGGTAAAGCAGTTTTCTTTAAATTGAGGAAACTTACTTCTTTGAAAATGAAAGAATCCTCTGCTATTCTTTGGAATCCTTGAATATCACAAATATAAACATTCTCTTCTTGAAATTGCAGTATGGCATTTCTGAACATCAAGTCGTATTCACGTGTTCTAGCCATCTTACAGCTCTGTAGTTGATAGTTCAGTACGAAGTGAACTCGGAGAATGAATAGGAAAATTCTCTCATCCTGATTTTATAACAAGAAACTCTGCCTCAGGCTCTTTTAGGATTGGTCGTTCAAAAAAGAAAGTATATTCTTGATTGGAGGGATGAAAAGCCGCTTTTTGGTTGGTTCAAACGGAAGAAAATTCATCCCTCCCTTAAAAAATCTCCTTCCTCTTCCCAAAAAGAACTATTTTAGTTGGTTCAAATGAAAGAAAATTCATCCCTACCTAAGAAAATCTCCCTCTTCTTCATTTTATCCTTGGTCAGTTATTTGAATTTTCTACCTCTACTTACGTCAACATTGCATACAAAAAGGGAAGCAGTTTCTTGGATAAGCATAGTTCATCTATCGCGGTCAACGAGTTTTAGTCTTGACTATCGTGCACATTTGTGAAGTCCTATTCTAGTGTCTATTTTAGTGCTATTACAGTGAGAAAAAAGCAAATATGGCATCCATCGATCTTTTTGAACGCCTTATTCAGCTTCTTCGTGATACTTTACAAAGTGTAAATGATTTAAGTAATAACGATATTCATTATTGGTTGGACATGTGTAATTCAACCATAAAAGAATTAAATGAAAAAATTGCAAAATCTAAACTTACAAGAGGAGAGAAACAGAAATGTCAAACTTGCATGACTCATCTTTCGTGCGTGCAAGTTGAATTTGAACAACATCTTCAACGAGGAGGTAATCTACAATCTGAGAAAACGGAAGCTAGTGTAGAGTGGCGAGATGTGCAGTCGGCATTCCAAAATCGAATCAAGACTGGCGTAGTTGTAAATATAAAACACATGGACATTCTGAGTTTCTTAAGTGATGCACAAAAGCTCTTCAAAGTTAAGGCACAAGAATGCTTAGAAGAATACAATGCTGTGAAAATAAATTCAGATTTTATCTCGGAATTTTCTATGCAGAAAAATAGAGAGGAAACGACCGATATTAAATATTTCACGAGTGAAAGTGCTACAGTATACATGTCAACAAATTTAGAGGAATGGTTTAAAGACTATATCAAAGAGCCCATTCTTACACAACTAGAAGAATTTCAGGAAAAAGATTCCGGCTGGACATTGAAGAGTATTAAAAGTTTGTGTATAAATATGAAAAAATATTCTCCATTCAAGGGCAGTTCTTATATTCCTCTCCCAAAGTTTATAGAAAACAAAAAAGCATGTGTTAATGTTCATAACAATGACAATCAGTGTTTCAAATATGCTATTCTTTCAGCATTATATCCCAGCAAATATAATTCCAACAGAGTTAATCAATATCGTGTACATGAGAACGAGTTGATCTTTAGTGATATACAGTTCCCAGTAAAACTGAAAGATATTTCAAAATTCGAAAAATTGAATAATATTTCAGTAAATGTATACATGCTCAGAAAGTATGGTTCAAAATTTGAAGTATCGCCTTGTCACGTTACGTCAGAAAAGAAGGCTGAACAAGAAAATCAAGCAGAAGAGGAAGATCAACATGCAAATCTACCAGAAAATAATAATCAACCAGAAAAGAAGAGTAGACATGTAAATCTACTTATCATTCAAGATTTTTACATTGATGAGCATGAAAAAATAATTTTGCTGATGGTGATGAAAGTATGCCTAAATACCATTACGTTTCGATCAAAAACATGTCTCGTCTTCTGGGTTCTCAACTGTCTAAAGCTAATAGAAAATCATACCACTGTGAAAGGTGTTTACAAGTTTTCTATAATGAAAAAAGATTGGAAATTCACGAAAATCATTGTAAAAATATGAATAATTGCCGAATCAATCTGCCAGACTCAAAGAACAACATTCTCAAATTCGAAGATTACAAAAAGAGAGAAAAAGTTCCTTTCGTTATTTATGCTGATTTTGAATGTTTATTGAAACCTACTGAGAATGAGAATGCTTTGCAACTACATGAAGCATACAGCATAGGTTACTACACAAAATGCAGCTTTGATGACAGATTATCTGTCTATAAATCTTACAAACAAAAATTTGGAGATCAAGAGACACCTGCAGAATGGTTTGTTCGAGAACTAAAATCAATAAGTGAGAAGATAGATCATCTCTACAAGAATCCTAAACCAATGAAACTCACAGCTCTAGAAGAATTATCTTTCCAGAGGTCAACTGTTTGTCATATATGTCGAAAATCAATCCGTGATGAAGAACTTGCAGTGCGAGACCATTGTCATTTTACAGGACGGTATGTTATTAGTTTAGTTATATTTAAAATTAATTTTTGGTGATTCCCAAAGAAAAAAAAAATTAATTCTTTTTTCTCTTCAGTTTCAGAGGTGCAGCTCACAATTCATGTAATTTGAATTATAAGAACTCAAGATTCATTCCCGTTGTTTTTCATAACCTCAATTATGATACTCACTTCATTTTGAAAGAGATCGCTACTTCTACATTGATGAAAGGACGAGTTAGTCTAATAACTCATAATAAGGAGAAATATATTTCGTTCACGAAATACATAGATGACTGCGACATCAGCTTTAGATTCATAGATTCTTGGCGTTTTCTACCATCATCATTGGAAAAGCTCGCATCATATCTACAAAACGTGCCTATAGCGGTGAAAGAGTTACGATCCGATGGATTCACAGATGAAATGATAGATCTTCTCAGACGGAAAGGTATATTTCCATATGATTATGTAGACGCATTTGATAAGCTATCGTCTACAAAATTGCCAGAAAAGAATGAGTTTTATAATAAACTAACAGATTCCCATATTGCTGAAGAAGACTACAAGCATGCTGTTCTAGTCTGGGATAAGTTCAATATAAAAACATTGGGAGAGTATTCAGATCTTTACTTAAAAACAGATGTTCTACTATTGGCTGACGTTTTCGAAAGTTTTCGAGAGACATCTCTTAAAGCTTATGATTTATGTCCTGCTCACTTTTACACGACTCCAGGGTTAACATTTTCAGCAGCTCTTAAAATGACAAAGGTGGAATTAGAGCTTCTTACAGATATTGACATGCTAATGTTTATTGAAGCAGGCATTCGGGGAGGAATAAGCCAGTGTTGTAATCGATATGCTAAGGCAAACAATCCATACATGGGTTCTTCATACGACGAGAAACAGAAAACGAAGACACTCTTATATTTTGATATAAATAATCTGTATCGGTGGGCGATGGTACAGCATTTACCGATTGGAAAATTCAAATGGATTGACTTTGAGGCGAATCCAAGCTTCTTCAATACACCACCAGATTCAGATATAGGTTACATTGCTGAAGTAGACTTGGAGTATCCTGAGGAAATACATGATGAACATCGAGACTTCCCTTTCTGCGCAGAGCACCGTGCACCACCTGGCTCAAAGCAGAACAAACTTCTCACTACTCTGAACGATAAGAAAAAGTATGTGATTCACTATCGAACACTCAAACAGGCGCTGGATAATGGACTTCGTTTGAAAAAGGTGCATAGAATTCTGAGTTTCGAGCAGAAGGCCTGGCTTAAACCTTATGTCGAATTAAATACTGAGAAGAGAAAGCAAGCGAAGAATGAGTTTGAAAAACTCTTCTATAAATTAGTAATTAACGCTGTATATGGAAAGTGTATCGAGCGAGAGCGGTCTCGTGTTGATGTACGATTAGTAAATAAATTCACAGGTAGATATGGGGCAGAAGCACGCATAGCTCAACCACATTTTCACAGCTGTGCAATCTTTGATGAAAATTTAGTTGCTATTCAGCTAAAGAGAACAAGTATCACAATCAAGAAACCGATATACGTTGGTCTTTGTATCCTTGATTTGTCCAAGACATTAGTTTATGATTTCCATTACTCGTATATGAAACAGCGAGTAGGAGAAAAATGTAAACTTCTTTATACAGATACTGATAGTTTGATATATGAAGTTGAGGACATTGATATGTATAAAATAATGAAAGAAGACATTCACAGGTTTGATACTTCTGATTATGATGAGAATAATCAGTTTAACATTCCACGTGTCAATAAAAAAGTCCCAGGATTAATGAAAGACGAATGCTGTGGCAAGATCATGATGGAATTTATAGGTTTACGAAGCAAAATGTACAGTATTTTAGTTGATGGAGGAGAGACAGTGAAAAAAGCCAAAGGTATAAAATCCAGCGTTGTGAAGAAGACAATAACTTTCGAGGATTATAGAAGATGTCTTCAGGATCTTATTATTGTAAAACGTGATCAATGCAACATTCGTTCAAAATTGCACATAGTGCATACTGAAAGACAGAATAAAATTGCTCTTAGTCCTCACGATGATAAGAGATTCTTATTGCCTCAGAGTACAGACACTTTACCTTGGGGTCATTTTCGAATCATGGATGAGCAGATGGCGCAAGCTGCACTTCGAATAGAGGAGGATGCTGAAAAACAAGAAATAGTGGTAGGGATGGAAGTGGAGAGGGGGTATGCAGTATCCAATGAAAGTGGGGCAACGCGAGTGGGGATGGATGTTGCAGAAGATGAAAGAGAGGGGGAAATACGAGGTGGGGGTGATGCAGCCAATGAAAATGGTGAAAGGCGAGAGGGGATGACACTTTATGGCAATGAAGCTGAACAAATCAGAATTGAATATGATGTGTTAGAGGAGTTTATGCATGACTGGGATCCATCAATGGAGGGGATACGCTCTGAGGGAGGAGAGAGAAGGGATATATTACAGGAGGCAATGGAAAGGACAGAAATTGTGGTGGGGAATGAACTATATCAACAGACAGACCACGACGAGGAGCACATTCGAGCAATCGAAGAGTTCGAGAATTATCATCCTTTTGGGAAGAAACCAAGACTCAACTAAATTTCTAAGTAAGTTCACAGTTAATTCTCACCAATTTTCTTTTTTTTTTTGCTCTAACAAATCTTTTCTCTATTAGAAGTTCTTATTTTTTTTACTTTTTCCAGAATGGATCTGTCTACACTTAATAAGATTGCTGAACGCGACTTCTTGCCGAGGAAGAAAGTAACAGACTTGGAAAAAGATCATCAGTATATGGTGACAGCACTTAAGGAGGTGAAGACGAAATTCGGTACGAAGGTCGTAGCCGAACTCGACGAAAGTTTTCAAATCTTTTTACCGGAGAAGATTTCATCAGCCATCCTAAGAGATCAAGAGTTTTTTGACAGACTCTCCAATACTGCAAATAAAATGAATTTATTTGTGACATATCAGGGTGGATCTTCCTTTAAGTTATTGCGTTTACATTAATATTTTTGGTTAAATCTTGGCTAAATCAAATAATTTTTTTTTATCTATCCAACTATTATGCTCATTACTAAAGCCTAACCATTTAACATATGCACGATTTCCACTTTTCTTTAAAACTTTTTCTACTAGATAAATTTCTGGATACATAGTTTTCTGAATTTCCGTTTCATAAAAGCCGCCAGAGATGGGTTTATCATAATAATCTTTGACATGATAAGTTACCGGATTGGTTTTTACAACTCGTGATATTGTGAAAATTTCAGTAGACCAATTTGGTGTATAACCTTTTTCAAAAACATGTTTTATCTTACTTATCCGCACTTTATCTCCTACTTTAAATTTCGGTTTTTTCACAGGTAACTTTTCAGTTGGAAAACGCTTCTTGACCTCTCTTTCATTTGCCTGCGTAACATTTTTAGGCTCAATTCCTATTGTCCGATGTTTTCTTGAATTGTAAGCTTTCACCAACTCAGGCAGGATATCCCACCATTTATAGCTCCCTTGTTTGCTGAACTCTATCCACATTGCATTTTTTAACGTTCTATTAAAACGCTCACATATGCTTGCATGAAGATTACTATGCGAAGAGTATAGGTTTATCTTGTACTTCTTCATGAGTTTCTGAAAGTTTGAATTGTAAAATTCTTTTCCTTGGTCAGTTTGTAGATTTGTCGGTACGCGTTCTTGTTTCAGTATTGACTCCATAGCTAGAGTAACATCATTACCACTCTTTGACTTGATTGGTATAGCCCATGCATACTTTGAAAATGTATCTATGACAGTAAGTAAGTAGCGAAAACCTTTGTTTTCGTTGGCGTATGGAATCATTTCTACAAGATCAGCTTGCCAAGTCTCATCTATTCCACGTATATCATATTTTCTTCGCTTGTAGATGCGGCGAGCTGGTTTGTGCAACTCTTCAGCTATTTTTTGTCGCTCCATTTTTTTTTTTTTTTTTGATGATATGTTTAAGGTTTAAGAAAAACTTTTATTAAGTCAGAATTTTTTTTTTTTTTTCAAAGCATTCTTTCAATTTTGTCTCAAGATTATCTAATCGAATTTTAAGATGGGAAAGAACCTTATTGATTGTGTTTAATTCAGTGTTTATGGAAATCTCTAAGTCAACTTTCGTTACAGCCATTATGTTAGTTAGATTTCTAACTTCTTTACTTATAGTTGTCAGAAGCACTTCCAAGGTGACTGCATCATTAGGCTGACTTGGATAAGCAAGGTTACATAACCTTTTATTTTGTAAATCAAAATTACCATCTAATGTAAGATTATAACCAATGCCTGGTGGACCGCGACTCGCTTCTTGCGTGCCCTCAAGTTTTCTTCCGAACACGTCGAGACTCATGATGCTACTGATCTTATAAGAAAAGATGCATTTCAATATATATGTTCAGCTTCACGTAGTTCCTCAATGATCGATTGTATTTGATGCTTCCAGGATGCTGCGATAATTTTTTCGATCTGTTGAACTTATAAGATTGTCATCTGGTTGTTTCTTGAAGAGTAATTCCATTAGACCCCCATTTTTAGGATAACTTTTATCTCTCACTTTTACCATTTTATCATGAAATTGAATTTCTGAATCGCCAATCATATACACTCCATTGACGTTCCGTACTCCGTATATGTTATCGATTTTGCTGCGGCTTTCATTTAATAATGATAAAAAGTCACTTGATTCATTTCCTTCAAGCCCAGATTTGAATGTTGAATTCATCATTGTGCCATCCATCGAAGAAAAATCTGCATCATCATCATCAACATATGCGGAACCCGACTCATTTATATCATTTACTATATAACTTGATCGATCGAATCTCAATTTCTTCCTCGGTTTCCTGTTGCTGTCTATATTCAAAATGTGATTAGAAGGTGGCAAGCTTTCGACTTTCGAATCGACGAGCTTCTCGAGTGGTGTAATGACTGGTTTCAATGTATCACCAATAACTTTTTCAAAATCTTCTCTCTCCTTTTTCAATAAAGAGTATTTTTGTTTAATAGCCTCACGTGCTCGCAAGAGCTCGCTGAGAATATTCTTTTCTTTCTTGAAGTCTGACATGCTAACGAGATGCTGTCTACAATTGAACTGTAAGTTTCGGATTCATAACTTCTTTTTTATTGCAAAACAGTCAAATCCTTTTCTGTATCTACCATCATCCATCAATCTATCTTTGTCGATAACAACAAATCCATACTTATCATTCTTCCAGCATTCAGAACAAAGATTTCGAAATTCATTGAAAGTTAAATCAGTATTGACATGATCTTCATAGATATGTTTTAGATTAACATCGTCTTGACGATAAATTACTAACATATTAATATTGTCCCTTACGAGGTGTTTCGGTATAGGAGCGTACGACTGACATAGATAAAAGCTGTCTACACTTTTATGTCTTCCCATACAGAAAAATGCTCTGACGTTGTCCTGCTTCTCACAAGCCACATCATCAAAAATCATAATTGAATTTGGTCGGGCTTCATCTGGAGATACTACAGATTCATGCTCACTAAAAGGTAGATATGATACACCTTTTATCGGTTCCAAAACTTTTTCGAGAAATTGATACTTTGGCTGATTCAAGGATTTAGAGTATACATACAAATTTTCAAATCTAAGACCATTGGGATGTGTAATTAGAGCCAATAAACTATTTGTTATTCCACAGTTAGATGGCCCGCAGAATACTGCTCGTATAGTATCAGGTAGTAATTCTCCATGACGCTTCCTTCTCTTCTGTTTTCCGAAATCAAAGTTTGTGACGGGGAGTTTGACGTTCTGCTCGCTAAAATCCATGTTCACGTGTCAAAGTCTAGTTTGATATTGAACTGTGGAAATATAAACGCATGTTTTATATTTTGATCTTTAGTTATAAAACAACACTCGAAGAGAGATGATCGTACATAAATCTCGGAAACAACCAAAAGGTTATGGATTGCTTGATAAAGTGATCAATAACTTGCCGATTGAAATGCATCTTCCTGGATATCAATACTGTGGTTTCGGAACTAAATTGAAAAAACGATTGAAAAGAGGTGATCCTGGAGTTAATCCGCTTGATCAGGCATGCAAAGAACATGACATAGTGTACTCTGATAAAAATGGAAACCGTAAAGCAGCTGACATGAAGCTCGGTGATAAAGCTTGGCAACGTGTTAAAGCCAAGGATGCCAGTCGTGGTGAAAAAGCATATGCTTTTGCTGTTACAAATGCTATGAAATTAAAAGGAATAACTGGAATGGGTCTAAAATTTAGTAAGTTAGTGACGGCTGCTAAAAAATCAATGACACCAAGTAAATGTTCCCGCAAGGTTATTCAATCCGCCTTGAAAGGTGCACGTCAAGCTGTTAAGAAAGTTGGTGGTAAGAGGAAAGTTATCATTCCACGTGTTCTTCCAATTCCATCAAAAATTGGTGGAGTTCTTCCGTTTCTCATACCGTTGTTCGCAGGACGAAGTGCGACCGGTGCTCTGGCAGGGGGAGCTACAGGAATAGCTAAAGCAGTAAATGATGCTAAAGCTGCACAGAAAAACCATGAAGAAAGTAAGAGACATAATAAGGCAATGGAAGCTATTGCTTTAGGCGAAGGTCTCTATCTTAAACCATATAAAACTGGAATGGGATTATTTATGAAACCTCATGTTGGTCATGGTCAACTTACTAAAAAAAAAAAAACTTCGATTTAACTTTGCCAAATCGTCCACTGACTGACTATGATCTTCTAAAATATGCTCGTATGTTGCAAATTCCACATTTCCGAGGTGTTTTTATGAGAAATAATCTGCCTTCCGATGGTCAATGGAGTAATGAATCTGCTATTGTTAACTTGGATGACATGAAAAATAAAGGCACTCACTGGGTGTGTTATCGAAAACATGGTTCCAAAGTAATTTACTTTGACAGTTTTGGTGATCTGAAACCTCCCATAGAGCTCATGTTATATTTCAACGTGAAAGAAGTAAAATATAACTATAAAAGATATCAAAATTTTGACTCATTCATTTGTGGTCATCTTTGTCTTCAATTTTTAACCGGAAGACTATAAAAGAGAATATTGCAAACGAATGGGAATCATTCTCTTCCAATCAGTCATGGAAGACAGTTTCACTTTGAGTCTTTCAGGAAAATCTGTTCTAGAGGCACAATATTTTCCTTCAATTGAACTACCTCAGCATAAAAATTTTGTTTTGGGTTTAGTTGAACTTTTAACATTCAACTCGATTCCCAATGTGGACTATTCGAATAATAAACTTCATGTGAATGGAAATATTATCACTATCCCTACTGGCAGTTACGAGATTAATGCTATTAATAAATTTTTACAAGAAACTTTGAAATCTAAAGGAATTGAATTTTCTTTGAGAGCTAACAACAATACTCTCAGAAGTGAAATTAATTGCAGTCATTCGTTAGATCTCACTCCTCACGATTCAATAGGTCATCTTCTTGGCTTTACTCCTCGCATTCTCAAGGAAAAAACTCATCACAGTTCTGATTTACCTGTGAAAATATTGAAAATCAACGCACTCAGAGTGGAGTGCAATATTACCGCAGGTGCTTACATCAACAACAAAAAAGTTCATACAATCCATGAGTTCTTTCCCAGAGTTCCACCAGGATATAAAATCTTGGAAGTTCCATCTCATGTCATATATCTACCACTCAGTGTCAAGTACATAGATCATCTTCAAATTCAAATCGTAGATCAAGATGGAAATTTAGTGAATTTCCGTGGAGAAGAAATTACTATTAGACTCCACATCAAATCTGTATAATGGGCATCGTTTACAATTCTAGAGTGCATATAAGTCAACCAACATGTCAATCGGTCATCAGTCGACCGAAGAAACTCAAACCGTTAACACGGAAGAGCATTCAGTTTCTCAGAAGCCTAGGTCTAAAAGTTCGTGGAGAAAATTCACGTGTATAATTCTCTGCTGCTACCAGAAAAATGGACGAAATTCTAAGCATTCAATCAGGTGTCGTATTCAATGAGTCTATTGCTCATTACGAGGTTCACGCACATCAACCTTACTCGACACTAAGCTTTGATAATAGTGATGAAATTCGTATTTCTATCCAACATCAAGATCTATGTCTCTTACCATCGCGCACTTCTATCCATGTATGTGGAAAACTGCAAAAACCAGATGGAACAGCACTAAATAAAACTAAATTCGTGAACAATGGCATTTGCCATTTGTTTGATGAAATTCGTTACGAAATTAATGCTGTGGAGATAGATAAAAGTAAAAATGTTGGTTTAAGCAGTCTCATGAAAGGATGGACATCATTCAATCCGAATCAGACTCTCATGTTAGAAAATGCAGGCTGGCTTGACGTTAGAGAAGAAAGCAAAACTTTGGTAGATGCACACGGCAACTTTGACGTTTCCATTCCTCTGAGTATGATCTTGGGCTTTGCAGAAGACTATAAAAAAATTATAGTTAATGTGAAGCATGAACTCATTCTCACAAGATCAAGAAATGACTTGAATGCAATAATTCAAGAAGGTACTGTAGCAAATAGTGTAACTACATATGAAGACTACCAGGTAAAAATAACGAAGATAGAGTGGTTAATGCCATATGTTATTGCATCTGATAAACAAAAGATCCAGCTGCTGAATTTCATTGGCAAAGATAATCCTATCTCTATGTGCTATCGATCTTGGGAGTTATTTGAATATCCTCTACTTCCGAGCACGAATAAACATGTCTGGTCAGTGAAAACTTCAAATCAGTTAGAAAAACCTCGTTTTGTCATTCTCGGACTACAAACCAAGAAAAAAAATTTGAAAACTGAAAATGCCAGTCGATTTGACCATTGTGAGATTAGTAATGTGAGACTTTTCTTGAATTCTCAATATTATCCATATAACAATATGAATCTCGACATATCTAAGAAACAGTTCGCTGCTCTCTATGATATGTATGCCAATTTTCAAATCACCTACTATGGAAGAGACCCACAGCCACTGCTGACAAAGTCTGAATTTATCAACCTTGAACCGCTCATAGTTATTGACTGTTCACGGCAAAACGAATCTATAAAGAGCGCTCCTGTCGATGTACGTCTAGAGTCTGAGTCTAAAAAAGACTTTCCAGCTAACACTTCAGCTTATTGCATGATCTTACACGATCGCATTATTCAGTACAGTCCCATCAGTGGGGATATCAAGAAGCTTGTCTAAACAGCATATTATCCAACACACTTTCGTTACAACACTCATTCCAAGATGGAGTATGCAGTAGACATGATTGGTTGCAAGCTAATGAGAGATGATTATGTTTTAAAAGTACAAGACTGCCTGCGCATTTCACACCGTCAAACTCATAAAATTATTCTATCACTCCTGTAAACATTTGCAAAGAAAATAAAGAAAACAAAGTAGAAAACACTATAGGCATTCTGGTTCACGTGAGAGAAAGGGAAGCTCTCCCACTCTCTCGATTTCGGATTCTGGATCATTCTGGATGATTTAGAATCCGAACGAGTTCTGGATCACTTTGAGAGGACAGGGGGGTGATACAGAACCCGCGTGAGCCAGTATGCCTATAGCCTATCTACTCATAACGCATACGCTTTAATAATTTTTACTTCATTATTCATTGTACATTTAATGCCTCCTTCTGATAATTTGTTCATATTATTAACAAATGGTTTCATAAATATATTCATATTTGATTTATCATGTCCAAACCATACAGAACAGGTTAACGGCCTTTTATTCCTAATGGATAGTGGTATTTCATTAGGATTCACTTGTATAGGCCATATGCTAAATTTCGAACTTTTGAAAATAGGTGATCCGTCGCTATTGAAAACCAAAGAAACATAAGATCGCCTTTATCTTCCGGTAATGAACTGATAAAATCTTTATATTTTTGCCCGGAAGAAATATCTGAAAAGTTTTCATGTTCTTCATCACTATTCATAACATTCAAATAATACTCCTGATTATTTTCGAGTAAATGTTGTAGTTCATTACGTATATTTAAAATGACGAAAATGACATTATAGCAAGGATCTTTTAATTGTATTATTTTCTCACATACATTACACTTAACTTGTGGATCATTCTTATTAAGTTGTTTAATATAATTTTTACATTCTGAACAGACAGCATGATATTCAATATCTTCACCAGGATAAAATAATTTATCGATCATGTATCGAAAATCCAGAATTATTGAACTTTCGAAAAATGAGTTGAATATTTTATATAAATCAGCTACACCTGAATTCGGAAGAGAGTAGGCCATTGAAAATTTTAATATTGCTAGTAATACTTCAACTTTGTTTACGACAACGTTTTCAATTATGGTTTCATTAGACTCATCATTTTCTAATAATTCCAAAAGACTTGTATACAACGGTCGAACATTATTCTCATTATCATTCATTATTTCTTCGTTATCTAAATCTTCGTCAGTACTTTCGTTAATTAAATCTTCGTAATTATTAATGTCAAAATAACCCTAGAAAATTTTATTGAAATTCATAAAAATGGTTTGATAAATTATAAATAAAAAAAGCATAACCACAAATTATTGGTTACAATTTTCCGTTAAAAAATAGTCGTTACGAATTTTGGTTCGCTAAATCTGAATATGCAAGTCTATAGGGGAGAGTTGCCCAGTACCACTCATTCCCCAGGACTGTCCCCCATCCGTGTCTCGCTTCTACAGCTGGCTCTAGTACCTTAGGTCGGTAATGTATTGCATATCATACTGCTGCTTATCATACTTAGAGATTGTTGGTTTTTATTCAAAGCATTAAAAGTTGTTTGTATAAATAGCCATTATACTATTTTTTTGTCAAGAGTTAATTTGTAGAGCTTACTACTTCTTGTACCGATAAGTTTATGTCTTTATAACAATTTTAACATGATAGCAAAACCTTCATCATTCAGTATCGCTTAAATTGGTAAAATATATTTTTCGCCCAGTATCGTTCACATAAATTATTCCCAGAATCTTCCAATATTTCTATATTTACTTTACGTAATTGATGTTTCATTACATATTAAGATTAACTTCAATTATATTAAAGCATACTTGTTAACTTTCTGTTTTTATTTTTGGACAGAAAAAAGTTTCCAATTGAAGACAAGGGAAAATAAACTAGGCATAATGTAAAAAAAGCCATAAAATGAAACTAACAAATAAAATATCATAAAGAGAATCATAATATTGATTCTTTTGTTTACAACATATGCTAAAGTATAAATATTCGAAATGAAAATATTATTTCCTAATTTGTAAAGATGTTTTTAGTATAATTCTGAATCATTTTGGCAAGAAAATTTCACTAAAATATGACGGCGGCCGGTACTGGATATCACTTTTTTTGTAAAAACTATTATTGTACTTAAAAAAGTATATTCAAGAATGGCATTCCATATTTTTATTTTAATTTCCCGCTACGTATTAAAATGTTACAGTCCCAATAGCTATGGGATGGTGGTATTGCGCTATTCTGTCCTACGCCTGTTGTGTACTGTACACGACTCTCTCCTAGTAAATGGTACTTTTAAATTAAAAAAAATTAATGTATAAATATTGTGTACATTACTACATTGATAAATGGAAAGTTTTATTGTAGACTAATATCTTTTAATGTACAAATATCTGTATAGTTTTTAAATATTTTATTATATAAAAAACTGCTTTTAGTCTACTTTCGACAGTATGCTTTCTCAAACAGGCACATTATTGTGCGGTACAATGACTTTTCATTAAAAGAAAGAAATTTCATCAACTTTAAAAAACTGAATATTTAACAATTCTTTAAAAATTTATTTTATTTATAAAATTAAAATTCTTTCATAATATTTAAAACACATACACACATGCACGCACGTACGCATGCACGCACGCACGCACGCACGCACGCACGCACACACACACGCACGCACGCACGCACGCACGCACGCACGCGCACACACACACACACACACTTCGAAATACATCTAAATGTCTACATTGAATTTTGTTACCGTTTAGATTTATCTGTGAGAAAGCTAAAGCTCAACTTAATCTTTATACTGGATATGTTGACAATATTATCTACAGAGGCGATGTGAAACCCCCACAGTTACCAACATTTACAAGGACCTATTATTTACATTTAATTTTCAATTTTTAACAAACTATTTGGAAATATTACTTACATTATTATCTTGAACTCCAACAAAATTCTGAATGCTGGAATTTTCATCTATTCAAAATATATTTTTGTTAGTTGACGTAAAATAAAAATATTTTACAAATTTTTCACGTAATAATTATTTTAAAGTTCAAAACTAATATAAATATTGTATAATTTAAAATATAATTTTAACATAAAATATAATTGAAACATTCCGGGCAGAAGCCTATCATGCGCATGAGAGCGACAAGGACAGTAGATATTGGTTGTCCTTGTCGCTCTCATGTGCAAAATATGCTTTCATCCGGAACGTTCCGCTCCATGTGAAAGCACCTTGAACGATTTTGATAAAACTTTACAGATTGTTTTCTTCTGACAGAATATTTATATACCACTTACCCACATGAGCAATGCTAATGTTTTATCGCTGTAACTTAAATTTAATGACCGATTGGATAAAAACATGAATATTTGGCTGCATTTTTAACTAAAAGTAAACGATCCCCAAAGTTTAATTAAAGACTTTAACTCCGTGGCCAACGTTTGTAAGACAAATAAAATATTGTTACCATTAACAGTATGTATTATATTTGATGACTCATTACTGATTGATGTACTACTGTTTCTATTATTTTGGATTTCGATTACTTGGACATCTCTTTGAATACCATTTTCCATTGCTAAATCTGAATAAAATAATTATATTATTAAAATTATATTTTTCAATCTTCTTTTACAAAAATGTTAATACTTTCAAGCATGATGTGTATATATATAATTATAAAAATGATAATTTTGTATGCGTTACAATTAATATATAAAATTAAACCGAATTTTAATTCAAGTTAATGAAAATTAAATAGACCTGTTATGTAAAATAGTACTTTCATTAAAATTTATTTTATAAATAAATCACGAAATTTATGTTATATTACCGTTAGGAATAATATTATTATCTGGAGGCAATTCAACAAAATGATTTGACGTATCCACGGAACTCTCTCTTGAATTTTCTGTGGCTTGATTAGTATTAATAATATCAATATCAATCATTTCTTCAGATTCTACTGATATTCAAAATTGTACTTGTACTTGGAGAATTAAACGACGAATGTTCTTCTAAAGAATTTATTGATTCATTTGATTCATCTCCTGATCCACTTTCATTATTTATTATATTTAACTGCAATTAACATTTATTTTGTCTTTCTAATTGTAAATTAAATTCAATAAATCATTAGATTTATATTTAAAAACATACTTGATCATCCATTTTGTAGCTTTACCTTCTTCTTCAAACTATAAAGATAATGTTTATAAGAAAAACTTTTCATAAAACAGTGACTTCACAAAAGTAAACTTTATAAAGCTAAATTATAATTATTCAGTTCAGTTTATGATTCTCTACTTCTTAGAAACTTATGATATTAACACAATATCAAAATTATAATAATGACTACCATTATTATATTATACGTCTTATATTTTTTTTTCAAAGATGTTTCAGCTTTAGATAACGTCCTCAATATCTGAATAAACTGGAAATAAAGTTTTATATGCTTGTGATAATATAGAAATATATTCAAAATAAGATCAGAGTAATCTGAAGCACTTTTTACATATTGTAAGTTATAAACTCATGAATTCGCTACCGAAACATCTCAGGTGAGATCCCAGGTGAGATCTCATGCCAAAACCTCATGTGTTTTACAAAATCAGTGAATAATCAAAATTTGTTGAAAATTGACCTGTAGAGTCTTTAGAATTGCCTTTTACCTTGTATTCTTCTATATAATGCATTGAAAATCGGAGAAATTAAAAAAATGTTAAGTAAAGTTTCACTGAAATTCTTACATGAGACCTCAGGTGAAATCTTAGGTGAGCTCTCAGGTAAGGTTTCAGAACGTCAAAATATGATATATAAAAATTATCAAATAAATAGCTTGCTTAAAAATATTCCATATTATACGTTTTCTGATGTATTGTAAAGACAAAAGAAACTACAAGCAGGGTGTCTACCGATCCTGAAAAACCTTGAAATAACAGGGAATTTTTATTCAAGCTTCTGGTACACACCTTGACCCTATTTAGAATTGGGTTCTTTTAATAGTTTAAGGTAACTTTCTGGTAATTTTTTACCGAAAAATTGAAAAAAACTTTATTGATGAAAAGTGCTCTTTACTAGTTAATAGAAAACATACAACTAGTCCCAGCACAAGAAAACATTTTTTTATAGTGGGAGTAATATTAGAAATAAAGTTTTATCGTTTATTCGCTTTTTTACCAAATAGAATGAAGACTTGAAAGTTTAGTATATTTATAATTAATTATTGTTTACCTAATATAGTACCTGATTATAGTTACCTGATATAGTATATAGTATAGTATAGTATATGATCAAATATATTTGATACATGAAAGATTCAAAAAATTTTAATAAATGTGATGGAATGATGCAATTTGTAACCTATCAGAATTTTAATTAGTTTTGTTTTTACAAAAGCTCGATTTTTTCAGCTTCAAGTTTTCCAGTATGCTAAAATTGATTTGCGTCAACATAATCAGTGAATCGTTTTGAATCCTTTTTACAAATGTTGTTTGATATATTTCTAACAAAAGTTAGAATTTTTAATGTACTCTTATTGAATTAATGGTACATAATGATATTAACCTTTAAAAAATCATGAAAACATGTAATTTATTTATGATTTCAATACAGTATATTTCTAAAAGTAAATAAATAGACTTAAAAGTATAGTAAATGCTAACTTTTTTCCTTTTAATGTCTAAAATGATGATAAATTTTTCTAAATCTTTTCGATGTATATCTTGACGCAAACCAACTTTACAAATCCTACCTAATTGTGGTCTAAAATATGACTAATTTGTGCATATTTTGGAATCTAGGAGGGTACAAAATCTGAAAAGTTCTGTAAAAAATACTTTTTATAGTACGAATATTAGGTAATTTTTTCTGATTTTTATCATGGACTAAACAAAAACTTTTGAAAATCACCAGAAAGCCACCTTCATAATTTAATAGCATATTATTGTAATACAGAGTGACTTTGAGTTAGTAACAGAGTTGGAAAAAATTATTATTTTTATGAAAAAATAAAGAAATATGATTTTTCAAGGGGATGTCGAAGTACACCATGTCCCCTCTTTGGCTATCCGACCTATTTATTTTCAATTGTTTGGAAAACTGTTTGTAAACTCTGTCTGACTTTATCTTGTGCAGATCGATTCATTACAGTAAGCACTATACGACTAAACTCCAAATTATACAATAAAATAACATTGTAAAAAGTTATTAGCAAAAGTTTTATTAAAATTTTGAGGTTAGCTTTGAATGCATAAAATGAATCATCAGATCAACTTAATCTGGCATGCAATAGTATATTAAGCATCTAGGGAGGAAAAACTCGCCTTTGGTTCGAGTGTCAATTTCTCCAAGTTCTAGCTTGGCCAACTTTCTTCCCGTGGTGCATATAATATTTTTCCTCACACCAGCACTGAAAATGCACTTTTCTCTCCAAGCGCCTGGAAGGAAAAATAGTACTTTCGGTGCAGGTGTGTGGAAGAAGCTGTATTATAGAGTATGACACGGCTCTGCTCTTGATATTTCACAGCATTCTACACTTCAAAAGTAATCACTAAATTAAAAAACACAATTTTAGCTCTGATAGCATCTTAGATCGTATTTTATAGATTTATCTCATGATTTTTTAGAAGAAATTAATTTTATCACAAAAAAAGATTTTAATAATACTATCAATTTTTTATTCAATACTAACTTGTTAATTATTAAGAATAAAGCTTTAAATAATTAAAACATAAATTCACCAAAAGTTTGTAAACTTACCAGCCTGCCTATGCAAATTTTCAGTGGGAACGTATTTTAACTAATCAAAATGATGCTTAGATGATTAGATTAATGAGCAATACTTACGACCGCAACATTCAAATATTTGTTTAATTTTGTTATTTTTCTTTAAAAATGCACTATCAACTTTATTATTCAATAAACCTTTACAAAAATGCGTTAATACTAATAAAAACAGCCAAAGAACTAGTAGAGTCTGAAAATACTGATAACGATCTGAAAGTTACGGGTAAAACAAAAGTGTTCTTTTAAATTACCTGTTTAAATAAAAATTCAAGCGAATGATGCACATCTACATTTCTCAAAATTTCCAGCTTAAACAAAGCATCTGAAAGAACTTTTATGGTCAACATACTCTGTACAACGACTGTTCTATCTAAACAATCAATGCAATTTGTTCTGAAAATACCATCTTGGAAAAATACTAATACTCCATCAGAATAACTAATCTATTCCACTGCATTTTGCAACATAAAGCATGAAAATCAAAAGCTTCATATCTTATATTATGGTTCTTTAACTCTTGCACTATGTCTCTATTATCCTTTTTGTAAAGCTGCTCCTTTCAGACCAATCAGTTAAGTACCAAATAATTAATTAATTTGTAAAAACAGAATATTTTATTTTTTATAATACTATCAACTAAAATATTATCAAATTCATTATAATTTGTTTACCATAATGAAATATTTAACTCTCAAAGTGTCTGGCACAATAATAATAAATTAATAGTTATTTTCAATAAATTTTGTTGAAAATCTTGAACAACATCATTCGTAACACGTGGTTGTATGTATAAATGATTTGCTGCCCCATACTTTTTGTAATTAACGAGCTCTCGGAGATGGCGTGGCTGCTCCTCGGGCTCTGCTTGTACTGTTGGCCATTTGAAAATAGGTTCCTCGACAGAGGCTGCCGCTGCTATCAGGGCCCTGGAAGTTGATGCTGTTGGCGGCGCCGCAGGACGACTTGTACAGCTCAAAGGCCAAGGAGCAGTTGCTGATGCTAATGTCCTTGTAGATCCCGGAGCTTGACTCACACACGTTTTTAGGCTGATACTATAACCTCCTGACGTCATCACAAACCATGGTGGAATAAACTCCACTATGTCACAAACTACGAGTACTAGCGCAGCAACTTGTTGCGCTAAAAGCTATGTACACTATGAAGTTGGCAAGGCTAACGTAAAATACGCGAAATTGTAATTTGCAAATTTTAAGTAACTTTCCTAATGAATCATAGGCCGATTACACGCTAAAGGAATAAAGAACAATACCATAAAAGTAACATTGGTTTGTATATCTATATGTATAAGGAACAAGAGAAATAACCTGCTTGTTCCGCTTATTCCTCATATAAATATATATATATATATATATATATATATATATATATATATATATATATATATATATATACTAACCAATGTTACTCTTATGGTATTGTTCTTTATTCCATTAGCGTGAAATCGGCCTTACTTCCCTCCGCGGATCACGTGACTAGTATAACTTGGAAAGTTAGAAGGCTCGTTTCAGCGCCCCCTGATGGAACTTGGATATGCGGCGAGTTTGTGCAAGTCAAAACGTGCAGATTCATGTTGTGTCCGCGCGTACGTTATCAAAGCCACAAGTTCCAAGAAGAAAGTGAATTAACACGAGCTCATTTTTATGTGAAAATTTTTATTATTCACACTTATCCGTTTGAATTTGACTTTTAATAAGTAAAAGAATTTTATTTACGATGAGTGAGGACAAAAAATATCGTTTAGTTTCAGATTAAACTGTTCGTGAGCATCCTCCTATCTATGTAAAAACATATATTTGGTTTTAAATCCCACCAATGAAAATTGGTGGCGTTTCAACAAAATTTTTGTCCTTTTTTAGAAAATATTGAACCGCACTGTACCTATATGTATATAAAATAATCATTTTAATGCTACATTTTATTTACATTTCTGTCCTAGACTCTCTTGAAGAAAGCAAGTAGAAAAAGCGAGGAGTTTTCACCCCCTTAGAAAATAACATCCTTGAACGATATTATGATGCACAACATTCTGAACTTGTCAGATTCAAATTTAAAACAAGAAAAAAGTAAGAAGAAAAAACTGAGTCATGATTATTATTGACATATTACATTTTTTATTTGCAAAAATTAAAATTCTGTTAAATTCGTTTTCATTGTTATTAATTTTATTAGATTAAAAAAAAGACAAAACAGCTGGACAAAGAAGACAACAAAATATATTGTCTCAAAAAATTAAAACACTAATTTCTGGTGAGACACTGAAATTTAAAAATTCATTGCCTACTCCAACAAGTATAGAAAATACGAGTATTAGTAATTTCATACATTCCAAAAATGATTCTAACGATAATAATGGTGTCAATGAGGATTACAAGGCTTTGCAAGAACAATATTTCACTTTAAAAGATGATCACGATAGTATGCAGATAGAGCACAATTTATTAAAAATAAAATATAACAATCAAAGCGAAAAATTAGAAGAGTTGAGAAATATGAACGAGAAGTTGACGCAGACACTTTAATATAGGCAAGACAAAACAGAAAAGATTGGTAAATTCATGTATTGAAAATAAAAATTGACAGCCACATAATTTTTTACATTGTTAATTGTGTATAAATGTATGTATTTTATAGATCCAGAATCAAATGAAAATTGTGAAAATATGCGGGTATAATTAATATTGTCGAACTTGTTATTATGACTATTGATATCCATTTATTAAATAAAATATTAATTGGGTTTCTTACATTTTAGGGTTGTTCAAGTCCTAAAATTTCACCGATATCAAAAACTACTTCATGTTTTTTTCAAAGCACGTCAGAATTAAAAAGTACTGACGATGGTGAATTTGAAAGTTCGTTACATCTGGGTTCTAAAGAAATCACAGTTACTAAAAAAGGGAAATGTTTTGTTAGAGCAAGATGGTGTGAACGGGCTGAGGAATAATATTTAATTTGTTCCAATTAATATAAACGTGTTTCTTTATTGAATACAAAATCAGCTACGCCGCGAGCGTGCTCTACTCGAGACATAGGACTCGAGACTGACGAACCAAGATGGTTGCCGACGCAACACGCTTCGATACACGAGAGCTGCCGAAGTTGCTCGAGTCGCGCTCGACTCCCGTATAGTACAGTCGCGCATGGAAATGTGCGGCTGAACACTCGCCGAGAGAAATGCGCTGAACTCAGCTATTCTCAATATGTTTACATACCAAACCGGAAGTTCACAGTGAGTTAGAGAATGAAGATGCTGGAGAAATAAGTGATAATGTTGCTTGTTTGAATAAAAATACACCGAAGAAAAGAGGAATGAAAAGACGTATGTACATTTTGTTACTTATGTGCATAAAACTGATTTACAATTTTTTATATATACATATATACTTGCAAATATGCAGGTATTTTGTCATTTACTGATAGTGATACTGATGTGGATATGGAAAAGTTTAATGAGAGTCGTGCAAAAAAAAGAAAACAGATGATAAAATAAGTGATGTCGAAGAAGCAAAAAGTGAGCCAGAGAATTTTGAAAATAATGATGATATTGAACCACAAAATGATGCATCGGATCATTCAAAAGATTCTAAAAAATGTAAGTCTGTTGAAATACAGTTCTTTGAAGATGAGTCTACATCTGGTAGAAAATTTACAGAAAAATATATGAACGAGCAGAATGTAAAAGTAAGTTCTTATGTAATCCTTCAGAAATTTTATCTGAAACTGAAATTTTGTTGTTATGTTCGATATTAAAATATTAATTCCGATCACATCTATTTTGTGTATACATGTGTGTGTATGCGGGTGGGTGTGTGGGTATGTGACGTGTTTGGGGTGAATATGTACAGGTGAGTGCGTGAGGGGTATGTGTGTACGTGTACATCTGTATGAAGGGTGTGTGAATGTGTGTGTGTCTATGTGTGTTTGATGTATAATTTATCCAAACGCTGCATGCATTTTTGTCATCAATTATAAGGTTAAGTTTTATCAAGGTATACTGGTTTTGACATATAGATTTCACATTCATATAAATGTAAATGTTTCAAATGCAGTTCTTTTTATTACGGTTTTTTATAGATGGTATACATCAAACATGACATTAGCATACCATATTCTAAGTGGAAAGAGCTGTTAAATAGCAAAACGAGGAGTAGATTTTGCAAAGGTTTGCTTCGCAAAATCTACATATCCCAAAAATATATATATCCCACGCCAGAATTAAAAAAAAGATGTCTCAAAGAGGGTAGAACGGTTATGACACCTAATGGAAAGCATCACAGAAAGCTTCTGTCTCCCAAAAAATAGATGCTATGTCAAGTAAGTAAAAACAAAATTTATTTAATTTAATCACTTTTTAATCTCATTTTATTTTCTTCAATCACATTTAACCTTGTTTAAAATTGCTTAAAACACTTGAAATACATACTACTAGTGGATAAAGCTATTTAAATTTTGTTATTCTTACTTGCACAATTTTCTGAAGTTATTTACTGTATCTAAAACAAACAAAAAGTTGAAAATTCACATATTTTTCTATTGATTTAACAATATATTGTAAGTATACTTACATGTTAATCATAATTTGATGTACGAGTATTCTAATTAGCATCATCCACTAGCTGGATGAATAACATATGATTTAAGCCCTGGAAGAATATTATTTATGCTTTTGTCTGATCAGGAGCCTGCACGTACGATCTTAAAATACAAAGTTGAGCAATATCAAGTTAAAGTATAAGTGTATTAATATCACAGTATCTATGAATAACATACCTGAAACAATTCCATAACGTTTTCATTCACTAAAGTAACTATTATTACATTAAATATGTCATTTAATACTTTTGTATCCTGTAAAAAATTATTTCACATAAGTATAAATACGAAAAACATATATGATTTAAAGTTTAAATAACTTGTGTACATAATAAGACTAACCTCCTAAAAGTCTAGTAACTTCCTTGATGTGATATGATATGATGTGATGTGATGTGATGCCTTCATAATCAGAATTGTTTCAATAATAATATATATTGTTTAATCTGTTTGTCCCTTGTATGCTGGTTTTGCTGAAATTTAAATAAGTATATCACAAAGCAATATATTCTTTCCAATATTTAGAATACTTTTAAAACGAAAATACTTATCTGGTCAACAAATTTACTTTTTATAATTCACTGACTGTCAGAGACTGAAGAGCTGATTGTCAGTCTGTACTACTCAGTAGTGCTGACTGCTAAGTAGTTGTGACGTAATGACATGTCACGTTACTTGTAATTCGCACATGCGCCAATATTACATATAACAACGCGCAAATATTTGAATATACAAGCATGGATCTTGAAATGTAAATTTGTTAAGTCGATCCGTTCCTTTAACTGTAAATCACTCGATAGGTTCGGACAGGAAACTCAGAAATAACAACCAAAAGTTTAAGTGTCTCGCTAGAGTAAACAAGGCTATAAATATCAAAATATCGGATATCGCTCAATTCAATGCATAAAAGGCCTCTATTGCAGAATTCATAGGAAAGCACGGAGAGTTTATTGCTTTCTCGTCAAGACGAGAGCCACGATGAGCTCGCAACAACACATGTGACCAAAGAAAGATCGTGGGAAAGCAACGGACGGAGAAAGAAGAGAAAGAGAGAGAGAGCACACACACTCGTTCACAGAGCTCACGTACACGGGAAGTTAAGGTGATGCTAAAGCCACCTGTCACCGACAAATACGAGGATCCACTTTTCTCATTCCATTTTCAATTTTGAGTAAATATCTCTATGAAAAGTTGTTATTCCAATCAAAAAGAACAACTTTTCAGAGAGATATTTTCTTAAAGTTTAAAAATGAATGAAAAAAGTGGATCCCCGTATTTACCAGTAACACGGGGTTTAACATCACCTTAAAGACCAGAGTAAGGAGAGGGAAAATCCCGATCTACCCTTTGACCTTTGCTGATTGGCTACCACCAGAGAGCGAGGGTGGAGACACGGAGATCGCCACAAAATCACGAGGCGGAGAAACTGCAGAGGGGAGAGGAGATCGACAATCAGACCCGAAGTGCGAAACCAACAAGTTGTAGCTAACTCTAAGATTTTGAATATATAAAGCACTTAGACAGTTACTCTAGGTCCTTTTTTAATCAATAATTAACTCTTTGTCATTTAAAATCCTAAATCTCCTCTTAAGATCATTCCTTTAAGTTCACACATTCATATTCAAGATATTTCAATAAATCAAACATTTATTTCAATTCATTTAAATTGCGCGCTCGTCAAACCGCGCCGCCACTCGAGAATCGACGGCTCGGGATATCACAGTGGTGTCAAGCGGTGCGATATTTTCGACCCACAAAGTGCACAAACATTAACAGTGCGCAATTTTAAAAATATTAAGCCTCCGAAGAACTGCCAAGAAGGATTTTTTCACTTTTTTGATCCTTTTTTCCACTTGAGGGAAGAAAAGGCCAAGAAAGTTTTGTTTTCAGATATAACACTTCGCCATCCAAAAACGAGAGAGGAAACGTTACATCGAGATATATAAACATTTGAAAGGCGAAACCAGACAGTGGTCATATACAAAATGTATATAAAAAAAAAACAAAGTAAAAAATGATCGGTGTGTGAAAAGTGTGAAAGACAAAATTACAACATTGAACTGCGAAGTTTTTGACTGTGCCAGCTCTCTGATTTGGGTTTTTGTCACGTTTCCCCAAATTCCAGAACGAATGTTGGAGAACAAATGACTCGCAAGGCGTGACAGCATCCTTGGAGATCACAGGCAAAGTCAAGAAAACATCTACAACTCTACAAAGTACAAGTCTCCAAAGTAGTAAGTCCGTAGCCTAACAAAAATCGAGTGATAAATTAAAATTCGGTTATTAATTAATAATATTATTTTCAATGACAACGACGATAGAATCCGGTTACAATTAAAATTATATACCTTTAATATTAGTCAATGTATTACTACATTATATCAAAAAGTCACATATTATAAAATTTTTAAAACATAAGGTCCTGTGTTAATTTAACATTATTGTTAGTAAAAATTCAAAGACAATCAACTAATCGAAACATCGAAACTACTTATGTAAATATTTGAAAGACTGATGTTAAATAATTTTAAGTGTAAAAATAACTCATGCATTTCATTATTTAAAACTAATTAGAAAACCAAAATCTAACTCGTAAACTGAAAATGTTAAAATTCAGTACGTAGAGATAATTTCATATACACCGTAGTCAAACTTTAATTAATTTCAAAATACAAATAAAAAAAAATTATTATTCATCAAATAGTTTCTTTCTTTCAGATTATTACCATATTCAATAAATTGCAATGGTATTGTTATAAAAAAAATTACAGAAATTAAATACACAATAAAAGTTTACCTTTGCATTTTATAGTTTTTTAATGAAGTAATTCTGTAACAAAATGTAATAAAATAAATTAAAATATAATAAAAACATATAAATGTTCTTAAAGATAAATCTATTAATTAGTTAATAAATTATGCAAGAGTTATTTAGCATCCAAGCAAATGTAAAAGAAAACATGAAAAGAAAATAATTACAAAAACAGTATAGTTCATCGATAAAAAATCAATTGATGATATTTAGACTTCTGCTATTTGGGTGATCTCTTCTTAACACAAAAATCTGCAAGAACAAACAAAGATCAAATCCTTATACGAGAAATAAAATATTGCTTCATTTATTATATAAATCTAGAATTAGGTACTTATCTAATCATTATTTTTAAATTTTTGTACGCTCTCATTGGTTTCAAACATTTCCAAACTTTGTTTTCTTTCTTCTTTCCTTTAAAAAAAAAAAGAGAATTCGAAACCTACAAATAAAACATATACATATATATTAATAAATTTACTGATAAAGAATTAAAATGTATCAGTAAGATATATTACTATAAAAAAAAAATGAAGAAAAGAACGAAAATTTTAATAACCTGCATGGGGTGAAGCATTGTAGGTAAAATATAATGTTCGTGTACAAACGTTCTAGAGATCTTTTCTTAGTGTGAGGTACATTTTTTAGCTTTGAACAAAGTCGGATTTAGGATATACGTTGAAATATTAAAAATTCTGTAAATTTTCGAATTATTATGAACTATTTGTTAGAAGTGTATAGTAGGCTTTAGAGGCGCTATACGCAAATGTTCGCCAAATAGGTACATGCATAGTAGGCTTTAGAGGCGCTATGCAAAAATAGAAAATTTACATTAATAACTGATCACAGACCTTTAGTTTGGCTACAAAATATTAAAGATCCCACTTCTAGACTTGCTCGATGGAGAATTAGACTTCGAGAATATACATTTAAGGTTTTGTATAAAGCTGGTCGAGTGAATTCCAATGCTGATGCTTTGTCGAGAAATCCTGTAACTAACGATCCAATAGAAACTAACTCCGACATGGATCAGGAAAGGATGGAAGTCTGCGCAGATTCCCCATCAGTTACTGATCCAGCTGACAACACCCTTTTGATCGAAAACTCCCTTTTTAGAACCTTCCTCACCCTGCATGCATCTGTAAATAAAGAGCCAAACGAAATTAGTAAAATAAAATCAATAGAAAAAATTAATGATACAGAAATAAATGTGATCTATGGTCATGCAGGTAAAGTGTCTCATGCTGCACTTCAATTAGATCTAGAATATGAACATCAATGCTCGCAAGGTAGTGGTACAGTCGAGATACTTAAGAGCGGGTGTCAATCCCGAATTCCACAGCAGTCGCTAATAATTAGCACCAAGAGGACTGAGCGTAGGACACTGCATGCATCCCAAAAGTTGCAACACTCAAAAGAGCTTGAGAGCTTGCAGAGTAAAAGCGATGAGGGAAGATTGTTGAATGAAATAAATGAAAAATCCATAGACACATGTGAGCGCTCAGAAAGTTTTGACAAAAATTTTGGCAAACAGAAACATATTGAAAATGATAAGAATGAAATACAGTTGGAAAATCAGTTTGTGTTTTTTATGGCTCATAACATGTTAGAATATACAAATGATCTGTTACTTATGAAAAGTAATCATTATGTTCATTTCATTACGGAAGATTGTGAATTATCAACACTAACAAGCCAGGAATTCCACGACAGCAAACTATTAACGAAACAAAGTCTAATTGATTTAAAACCCTCCATAGGTCAAGCTATTACTTTCAAAACAAATAATAATACATATATTTTTAATCTAGTTGTTAAAAAAGCAATTGAAGATGAGACTCTTATTGAAAATATTAGCACCTGCTTTGATAGCCTAAAAATTTCAATGACGCAGCTTGGCGCGAAATCATTCAGAATATCTAGCACAGATAATGGTATCGATGCTTGCTGTTGGCAAACAATAGAAAATATACTTTTTGAAAAATTTGCCGGAGAAGAATATCGATTCATTATTTGTTTTAATGATCTTCATTTCCCAGATATAGATGAGAGAGAAAATATACTCAAAGAATATCATGATTCAACAACAGGTGGACATCATGGAATAACAAAAATTTATAAAGCTATACGCAATCATTTTTATTGGAAACACATGAAAGATGATATTCGTGAGTATATTCGCTCATGTAAAAGTTGCCAAGAAAATAAAGCAAATAGGAAGAAAACTAGACAACCAATGACAATCACAGATACGCCAAAAGCTGCTTTAGATAAAATACAAATGGATATTGTTGATCCATTACCGGTTACTAGATTAGGAAATAAATATCTACTCACCCTTCAATGTTGTTTAATAAAATATGCAGATGCTATTCCTTTAAAAAGTATAGATTTTATATCCGTTGCCACTGCGTTAGCTGAAGAATTTATTTCTCGTCACGGTTGTCCAAAGGTAATTCACACAGACCAGGGCAGTAATTTTTGCAGCAAAATAATGAACACAATTTGTAATATCTTCAAAATTAAACGAATCAAATCTACAGATTTTCATCCACAGTCCTTAGGATCACTTGAACGTGCACATTATAGCTTCATTGAATATCTGCGTCATTATTGCACTGTTGATACTTGGGATCAAAGGATACGCTTTGGAATGTTTTCCTATAACACTCATTGTCATGAAGCCCATGGTTTTACTCCACATGAAGCATTCTTTGTTAGGAAAGCTCGCATTCCTTCAGAATTTACAAAACAACAGGTCCCAAGCACTTATGTTGAATTAGTCGATAACTTGTTAAAAAAGATCACGTATACTCAATCCAAGGTAGCAGAAAATCTAGAAAAATCCAAAGAAACATATAAAAATTATTATGGTAGACATTTAAATGTTAAAGATTTTGCATTAGGTGACTATGTATATTTATATAAACAACCACGTACCTCTAAATTTGATAAACACAAAACTGGACCATACAAAATTATAGAGATGATTGGTAATAAAAATGTCAGAATAATAATAAAAACAGGATCAAAAAATGTTAGCACAGACAAACTAGAACATGCTCACATTAGGTTGAACTGAAGGTAATTCATAATAAAATTTAAGCGTACACAAAAGAAGATTAGGTTAGCAACTCGCTAGAGTAAACAAGGCTATAAATATCATAATATCGGATATCGCTCAATTCAATGCATAAAAGGCCTTTATTGTAGAATTCATAGGAAAGCACGGAGAGTTTATTGCTTTCTCGTCAAGACGAGAGCCACGATAAGCTCGCAACAACACATGTGACCAAAGAAAGATCGTGGGAAAGCAACGGACGGAGAAAGAAGAGAAAGAGAGAGAGCACACACACACTCGTTCACAGAGCTCACGTACACGGGAAGTTAAAGACCAGAGTAAGGAGAGGGAAAATCCCGATCTACCCTTTGACCTTCGCTGATTGGCTACCACCAGAGAGCGAGGGTGGAGACACGGAGATTGCTACAAAATCACGAGGTAGAGAAACAGCAGAGGGGAGAGGAGATCGACAGTCAGACCCGAAACGCGAAACCAACAAGTTGTAGCTAACTCTAAGATTTTGAATATATAAAGCACTTAGACAGTTACTCTAGGTCTTTGTTTAATCAATAATTAACTCTTTGTCATTTAAAATCCTAAATCTCCTCTTAAGATCATTCCTTTAAGTTCACACATTCATATTCAAGATATTTCAATAAATCAAACATTTATTTCAATTCATTTAAATTGCGCGCTCGTCAAACCACGCCGCCACTCGAGAATCGACGGCTCGGGATATCACAGTGATAAATATTTATCTGGACAACAAATTTGCTTTTTACGAGGTCTGTCCCAAAAGTATCCGACCTACGTTCATATCTTCGCGCGGAGAGACTCAGGCGACCTCTGGAGGGTACGAACGTCACCGGCAACTCCTAACCTTCTCGTCAGTAGCCTGAGATACCGATGAAACGCCTTAGTTCCCGCGCAGCGTGTATTTGTTTACAACGACTTTTTTGCGTTCGTCGCAATTTGCTTATTGCTATAAATGGCAGAACGAACCGAACAGCGAATTTGCATAAAATTTTGCTTTAATCTCGGTAAAAGTTGTGCGGAAACTATTGAAATGTTGCAAAAGGCCTTTAAAGATGAGTGTATGGGCAAAACACAAATAAAAGAGTGGTGTAGGCGGTTCAAAAGTGGCCGCACATCTGTTGACAGTGATCCTCGTTCTAGTCGACCTTCGACGGGAACATCGTCGGATAATGTCGAGCGTGTGCGTGTCGCAGTTGAACAAGATCGTCGTTTGACTGTGAGAGAACTGGAAGAAGAACTTGGAATACCAAAAAGTACTGTTTGGCGAATTTTAACCGAGAATTTGGGAATGACTCGTGTGTGTGCAAAATTCATCCCGAATGCTCCAGCGCACGCATCAAACCTTGTGCAGCAGTATTTATTGAAACACAGTGTTGCGCAGCTCCGCCAGCCTCCATACAGTCCTGATATAGCTCCCTGCGACTTTTGGCTGTTTCCTCGATTGAAAATGCCGCTTAAAGGACATCGATTCGACAATAAACAGACTGTTGAAACTAATGCGACGAATGCACTAAAGGCGATTCCGAAGTCTGACTTTCAAGAGTGCTTTAATAAGTGGAAACATCGATATGAGCGTCTTGTTCAATCAAATGGAGACTACTTTGAAGGATGCGACCCCCCGGATGACGAAGAATAAATCAAGCGCCGAGAAATCGAGGTAGGTCGGATACTTTTTGGACAGACCTCGTATAATTCACTTTTATAATAACTATTCTGCACTATCAAGTTGAAATATTGTATTAATAAAAGTAAACACTAATACTGACTGTCAGAGACTGATCAGCTGATTGTCAGTCGGTACTACTCAGTAGTGCTAACTGCTAAGTAGTATAGCGCGGCGCTGCAAGCCAAAGGCGCAAAAATTAAAAAAATGCTGCTATTAAAAAAAAAGAATTAAAGTCTGTATCTTTTTTATATATGTTAATTGGTATATAAAACTTAGTTTTTAAGTATTAGATACCTTCTAAATCAAAAATACATTATAAAAAAATATATTTTTTCATCTATTTTAGGTATGTTAAACCCTTAATAATGAAATATTTCATTGAAACAAAATAGTATATTGTACAACTAGGGGCGAAAATGGGATTTTGTCAAGCGAGGATGATGTTTGAGCACGAGTGGCAATCGAGAGAGCCGTAGGCGCCCGAGCCAAACACGTATGCTCGAATCATCATCCGTGTCTGAAACATCCCATTCGTCCCTTGTTGTACACCGTATATTTTATATGCATCTATATATAATAGTACATTATGTAACAAGGGTAAAAAGTTGAATATTTTTAAAAATCGACTTTTTTCTCGAGTTACATATAGTACTTTATGTTCATCTCAATTGTGGCCACTTTTTGACTTGAAAAGTGGGACTAATGGACTGTTAAAAGACAATATTGTTAAAAGACAATCGAAAATCAGGGTTATTGGTAGAACCTTATGAAATAAATGAATTTGGACTAGTTTCTAGTAAAGTCACTTTTTTCCCGCTAATCGTTTTTTAAAAGCGTAATTTTGGTCTCGCTTTTCAGGGCAAAAAGTGGCCATTTTCGTTGAGATGGGCATAATAGTACATTATGTAACAAGGGCATAGAGTCGAAAATTATTCCCAAGGGTGGGTTTTCTGCCCGACCGAAGTGAAGGCAGTAAACCCCCCTCGGGATTACTCAACTTTATTCCCGTTTTGCATGTACAACTTTATTCCCGACTTAACTGTGGTCATTTTATAGAGGTAAAAAGAGGGACTTCCGATAAAAACTAGAATTTATTGAAAATGTATATTAGTATAGAATACATAATTTAAAAAAAATTCATTAGCGGAAAAAAAATTGCGGGAAAAAAGTGCCACTTTTTCCCGCTAAATTATGCGGGAAAAAGTAGATTTGTGGGAATCGTATGCTACTGTTGTCCCGCTTTTGAGGTCAATAAAGTGGCCATTACGGTTGAGTCGGGAATAAACACTTTTATGCACATGTCCCCTTTTTGCCCTGAAAAGCGAGACCAAAGTTATACTTTTTGCCTTGAAAAGTGAGGCCAAAATTACACATTTTGCCCGCAAAACGGATTAGCAGGAAAAAAGTGACTTCACTAGGAACTAATCCAAATTCCTCTATTTCATCAAGTCTACCAATAACCCTGATTTTCGATTGTATTTTAACAATATTGTCTTTTCACAGTCCATTAGTCCCGCTTTCCAAGTCAAAAAGTGGCCACAGTTGAGATGGACATAAAGTACTATATGTAACTCGAGAAAAAAGTCGATTTTTCCCTCGGGTGATACTGTCCTCGCTTCGATTCGCTCACTCGGACAGTAAACTCACCGCGGGAAAAATATACGACTTTTTGCACTTGTTACATAACGTACTAATTTTGATCTTGGGCAAAAGTGATCTTTCTTTCCCGTTTTATAGGTGAAAAAAGGTTTTAGCGGGCAAAAAAATATCTTTTTGTAACACATGTACAATTTTCGTAGTTTTTGGCCTAAAAAGCGAGCCTAACGTGCCTTTTTTCTGACCAGAGTGCAAAAAAGTGGATTATTTTTTACCGGCACGCAAAAAAGTGCACTTTTTGTCCTAAGGCAGAAAAAATCTACTTTTTTGACCGCTGCTCTATAACTGCGTAAAATTAACGAAATTAAGCTTAATCCCTCATCAAATGTATATATATATGTGTGTGTGTGTGCATATGTATGTATGTATGTGTTAACATTGGAAATTGAGCAAAAATAAAATAAGGGGAGCGAAAATACTCATTATCGGTATACTTTATTTTTTGACGCCCGGAGAACTCTATTTTCGTTTCACTTTATAGGCACCGAAAATGTTTTTTTTATGTATATGTTATGAAAAAGAGTTTTAACTCCCGATTCTGTACAATTACGTAAATGCTTGTATTTGAAACCATTTCATGATCCATCAAGTGAGTATTGTGTTGAGTCGCGAAACGACTACAATTATCCCTCTTGATAAGCCCAAATAATATACTAATTCATGTTTTATATGTTGATGAAAGAAGATTAATTAAATTTTATTTTTTCAGAGGCTTCTACAGTTTATATGCAACTTAAAGAAAATATAAAAGATGCAAGGTCATTAGCTGATAATGCTAAACAAATTACAAAGTTTTGGAGAGAGGAAACGGGAAATATTAAGAAAATAAAATAAAACTAGATTGTTGATCGATTGATTGTTTAGATTAAATTAAATAATTTAATATTTATTTAAAATAAGATAATGTATATGAGATAAAGATAAGATAAAGATAAAGCACATTAAAGAATTTAATATTTATTTAAAATAAGATAAAGTATATGGTGCTATGAAGTCATAAATAAAACCTTTGATCGAATTGACAGAAATGTTTTTATACCTTATTCATTCAGATACCTAATCCAGATGCACTATGCGTGCTGCTACTTTGATGTTCAATGACACCTGATGTCAACAAGCTAATATTTCAGTAAATACTGAGGCAAAGAAATGTTATCATGCAATATATGTGTTAACTTTAACTGTTATCTCTGCGATCATAATTTACCTAATTTAAAAGTTTAACTGAAAACCCATATTTTTAACCCTTATTTACTTGATTGCTAAGTGCAATTAAAAATCTATTTGGTAATTCAACATGATGACTGTACGTAGATAATTTCCGTGGGAAATTTTTATGAAAAATTTAAATTAATAACCACGTGGTTTATTACGTGGTTTATTACGTAGTAAAACCATGTGGTTTAGTGTGAGGTAAAACACGTGGTTTACGATGTGGTAAAACGACGTGGTTTACTACCTGGTAACCATGACGAACTACGTGGTAAACTTCGTGGTTTTACTACGTGGTTTTACTACGTCGTAAACTACGCGGTTCTTTTGAACAGGGTTGGTCTCGCTTTTTAATAACCCTGAATTTTGATTGTCTTTTACCAATATTGTCGTTTAACAGTCCATTAGTCCCGCTTTCAAAGTCAAAAAGTGGCCACAGTTTAGATGGACATAACGTACTATATGTAACTCGAGAAAAATATTCGACTTTTTGCCCTTGTTACATAATATACTATTTTATATTATCGACTGCTTCATATATTCCTTGCTTTCATTATTTTCCTTGCTTACCATTTAGGTAAAACAGAGCTGATAAAATATTTCGTGAAGCATTATCTAATCAGTTAGGTACTCAAGCCAATCTCAGGGACTGAACTCAACGTCAAAATGTAATTTTGGACAAAGCTAGATAGATACTCAGTACCTACGTGGTTAAGTAACAATTCACGAAATGTTTTAACAGCCCTGCTTTACCTAATTGGGTAGGTAATTATCACTAATCTTTTATTTTCTGTATAAAATGTGATAAAAGTACATCCTGAAAAAATTCGAGAAAAGTTTCCATATGTGTATATATATATATATATATATATATATATATATATATATATATATATATATATATATATATATATATATATATATATATATATATATATATTTTTTTTTTTTTGTAAACAATACAATCATATATATATATATATAAAAGAAAATATATATATATATATATATATATATATATATAAAACATAAGAGTCTTATGTAGATATGTTTTAATCTGAGTATAGACTACAACACTAGGCCGTAGTCTATATGCGGCAACCTGATTTCGACATAGTTGGTACTGCAGATAAAGTTTATACCAACATATTTATAACTGTCATATAATTCTAAAAAATAATCAAATTTAATATCATTTATTAAATTGTTAAAATACTTATACTCCTTAAAATAATAATACTCGTACATACATATTGTTTGTGTAGATAGGTGTGGGTATGTGTACATTTATATATTAAATTATCAGTATTAATCGTTGACTGCCAAATACAGTGCGTTTCATTAATATAACTCTATTCAACTCTTTTACATTTAAGGGAGTACTACCGGAAAGAGATTGACGGTACAGAAAAATCTGAAATTTAGTGTATGAATATATTTTAGTAAAAAAGTGACTTATGTTATTTTTGGTCAACTTTTGGAGCGTGAGAAAAAAGTTATAAACATTTCAATCTTCATAAATCGCATATCTTTCTTTTCAACTCCTGATTATATAACACTAATGGCAAGAACTCGCTAAAATTTAGCAGATTATTAGCTAACAAACTAAAGAATAATTTAATTGCTTATAATTAAGGAATTGGAGAAAAATGTACACTTAACCTCCAAAAATGAGTCAAATAAGCTTCCATGAGAAACTTTTTATTGGTAATTATGATAAATAAAATAGTTTAATGAGAATGCATAATCATTAACTGGTATAAGTGGACTTAATCAAATTATGTTTTTAAAATTAAAAAAATTAAGAGTGCAGTTATTTTTACTAGTAATCTACCGGTAGTACTCCCTTAAATTCATGTATTTTATCTTTATTTAAAAACTTACAACTTTGAGGCCAATTATCGTTGAATAATTTTTAAAACGCGATCAAAATATTTTCTATAAATAAACTTTAGAAAAAGGTATTAGTGTTTCATTTAGGTATCGTAAACTTTTTACACAGCCTTCAAACTTTGTTTGAATAATCAGCGAATTTTTCTAATACTAATGTCGAAAGGTTTTAATAACATTTAAAACAATTACAATTACCTTTTCTAAAGTTAGTTAAAGATTATTCTTAGTAAAGTTAGGGTGTTCATAAATTAGGATTGTATATATATATATATATATATATATATATATATATATACACTCTGCAACAAAATTAACGCAACACCTAATTCCGACTAAAAAAGGGCGCAAATTCGAAGATCGATATCTCAGGTAAAAATGTCGTAAAGAGGTCAATTTTTCTTTAAATTAAAGGTTGAAGTCTCTACTTTAAGATGGTGGATTAACTCGTTATCACTAATCGTATCGCTTACAGCTGAATCTATTTCTTCACTATTTTACCTGAGTAAAAAAAATTTTTCTTTGTGAGAAAAATTTAAAAAATTTTCAATATCATAGAAATTAATTAAATTTATACAACATATTTTGAATGACTATACTAATGACTAAACAATAAATGAATGATTCTACATATTTAGTAATATATAAAATTAAATATAAATTAATTATTAAATAATTAATATTCTTACTGTTCTTCTATAAATTGCTTTATTTTTTCAGAAATGTCATATTCATTATATTGCTTGAGTCTCTCACGTATCAATACAAGGGAAATATTAGGATCAGTAAGGTATATAGCCCGATGAAAATTTTAAAAAATATATATCTCTATTAACATACGTGTGTGTGTTAGAGAGTGTGTGGTTTCTTACTATAACTTTTATATAAGTTTTGTATTTACATCCAAAATTCTGTTTTCTCTTGAATCTTGTCTTGCATGCTCTGTAAAATTTTTGCGATACGGTTTGTGTCATGATTCATTAGCTTCTTTGAAATAATATGCCATTGGTAAAAATATTCCTTAGCTGTATCGCAAGCATGTACCAATAACTACGTAGAGTCGGGTTCATTCGTGCCCATGGAAACAATTCACAATGCATACGATACGTTCTTAAACAGAACGCCTCGAGCTCTTTTAGTTTTAGTTTTTTCTTACACTTAAGTGCCGATAAAATTATATGTATATTAGAAACTAATTCAACTTGAAATTCAAGGGATGAAGCAAATATATCAGATTTCTCGAAACAACGTCTTGCAAGGTTGCCAGTATTAGTTGTTCCATGGCATTGCAAAATTTGATCAACTCTTACTCCTAGACTTTTATATATTCTCTGCTGAACTTCAAGTTTTCGTTAATTATGATGCTCTAAAAGTAAAAAAAAAAGGTTACACAGAGCCTGTGATACGTAAAGAACCGCTCGAAATGTTCACATTTAAAAAAAAATATATATTATATATATATATTTAAATGTGAATATTTCGAGTGAACATTTGACCTTGAAATGACCTTCAAAAACAAGTTCAAGGTCAAGGTCGTTGGTACCAAAAGTTGACCCCTTCAATTTTTGTCTGAAAGATTTTTCTTTTTCAAAGCATAATTCTGAGATATTTCCCATAATAGATTATGATGGTCCACCTTGTATATATATACATACGTAAAAAATGTCGTAAGGGGGGCAATTTTTTTTAAATTAAAGGTTGAAGTCTCTACTTTAAGATGGTGGAACTCGATTTTCGATTTGACGCAAGCCCTACTTACGTGACCTTAAAATTCAAGGTCATTTTTTAAAGCTCAAAAATTGTAAACTTTCGCAGTGCGCCCGCGCGTGGGTGATTTTTTTCGATAATTCTGATCATTGCATCTTAAAGTACAACTCTTTCCCTTTAATTTAAAAAAAAATTGACCCGCGACGATTTTTTCATATTTCAGGAAACAATATACAACGGATAACAAATTTGATAAATTTGTACACTTCCTATTTTTTGAGAGATATTCGATGTAAGATAGAAGTTATAAAATAATAACGTTTACAAATTTTAATAATTTGTTTTTTACATTTAGCTTGAGTTAAATCTGATCGACTATATCTCCTCGTGGTGCTTATTGGATAACGCTAAATTCGACGGTAATATTCGTTTCGCTCGGATACGAGTTTTCCATTTCGATTTGATCAGAATCAACCAAGAAATAACGTTCGAACCTGTGCATATCGCATTTTCAACCTGAGATATCGATCTACGAAGTCGAGACATTCTTCACCGCTGATTCAATCGTAGGGTGGATCGAAATTATCAAATTTTTCACGAAAAAACGCGTTTTATTAATACAATTTTTAAAACACTGTAAAATCGTAAAAAAAAATCGTAGCGGGTCAATTTTTTTTTAAATTAAAGGAAAAGAGTTGTACTTTAAGATGCAATGAGCAGAATTATTGAAAAAAAATCACCCACGCGCGCGGCGCACTGCGAAAGTTTACGATTTTTGAGCTTTAAAAAATTACCTTGAATTTCAAGGTCACGTAAGTAGGGGTTGCGTCAAATCGAAAATCGAGTTCCACCATCTTAAAGTAGAGACTTCAACCTTTAATTTAAAAAAAAATTTACCCCCTTACGACATTTTTTACCTATATATATATATTATATATACATATATTATATATACATATATATATATATACTATAATATATATATATATTTTTTTTACCTATATATATATATATATATATATATATATATATATATATATATATATATATATATATATATATATATATATATATATATATATATATATATATATATATATATATATATATACAGGGTGGACCATTTTAATCTATTATGGGAAATATCTCAGGATTATGGTTTGAAAAAAAAAATGTTTCAGACAAAAATTGTAGAGGTTGAAGGGGTCAACTTTTGGTACCAACGACCTTCACCTTGAACTTGTTTTTGAAGGTCATTTCAAGGTCAAATGTTCACATTTATATATATATATATATATATATATATATATATATATATATATATATATACAGGGTGGACCATTTTAATCTATTATGGGAAATATCTCAGGATTATGGTTTGAAAAAAAAAATGTTTCAGACAAAAATTGTAGAGGTTGAAGGGGTCAACTTTTGGTACCAACGACCTTCACCTTGAACTTGTTTTTGAAGGTCATTTCAAGGTCAAATGTTCACTCGAAATGTTCACATTTATATATATATATATATATATATATATATATATATATATATATATATATATATATATATATATATATATATATATATATATATATATAAGCATCACAATTAACGAAAACTTGTAGTTCAGCAGAGAATATATAAAAGTCTAGGAGTAAGAGTTGATCAAATTTTGCAATGCCATGGAACAACTAATACTGGCAACCTTGTAAGACGTTGTGTCGAGAAATCTGATATATTTGCTTCATCCCTTGAATTTCAAGTTGAATTAGTTTCTAATATACATATAATTTTATCGGCACTTAAGTGTAAGAAAAAACTAAAACTAAAAGAGCTCGAGGCGTTCTGTTTAAGAACGTATCGTATGCATTGTGAATTGTTTCCATGGGCACGAATGAACCCGACTCTACATAAATTATTGGTACATGCTTGCCATATAGCTAAAGAATATTTTTACCAATGGCATATTATTTCAAAGATGCTAATGAATCATGACACAAACCGTATCGCAAAAATTTTATCGAGCATGCAAGACAAGATTCGATAGAAAACAGAATTTTTGATGTAAATACAAAACTTATATAAAATTTATAGTAAGAAACCACACACTCTCTAACACACACACATATGTTAATAGAGATATATATTTTTTAAAACTTTCATCGGGCTATATACCTTACTGATCCTAATATTTCCCTTGTATTGATACGTGAGAGACTTAAGCAATATATTGAAATTGACATTTCTGAAAATATAAAGCAATTTATTGAAGAACAGTAAGAATATTAATTATTTTATAATTAATTTATATTTAATTTTATATATTACTAAATATGTAGAATCATTCATTTATTGTTTAGTCATTAGTATAGACATTCAAAATATGTTGTATAAATTTAATTAATTTCTATGATATCGACAATTTTTTAAATTTTTATCATAAAGAAAATAGTGAAGAAAGAGATTCAGCTGTAAGCGATACGATTAGTTATAACGAGTTAATAAAAATAGAAGAATGAAAAGATTACAATGGTAAAAATAAATACTAATCAGACAAGATAAAAATAAATTAAGAAGCCATTTAAGTACACCACAAGAAATACCAATGTAAATTCTATTGTACTTATATATTTAAAATCCATCATTTAAATTATCGTAGATACAGACAAAAAAAATTACTAAAATATTGGATTTTAAAAAAGTATGTGCCAGTAGTAACCTTAATAATAACGACATTTGCTATTACAATATGACAGTATATCTATATACAAGCTGATAAAGATGTTAAAAACGTAAAAAATACGTCATTTTATGTTATATATATATATATATATATATATATATATATATATATATATATATATATATATATATATATATATATATATATATATATATATAAAAAATTTCGCATGCATTCGTAAAGGAAATATAACTTTTTTCTTTAGACTTACATAACTAATCAAAACAATTTTCTATTACAGTAAACTTACTGTACAATTAAAGAAAAAGAATACTAGTAGTATGTCATTTCTAACGTATTTTTTTACAATAAAAACGAATTTGCTGTTAAAATTTTCACAAAATTCATTTATTTTGAGAAAAAAAGCTGTTTAATCAATTACTATGTACAAATACGCATATTAAGGACTTTTATTATTAGTACATCATTTCGAATGAATTTTTTACGCTGAACACGGATTTACTGTAAATTAGTCCAAGAACAGTCCAACGCCTAGAACAGGAGGTTGAGGATACACGAGCGATCATCGCCGAGTTCCAGGCAAGAACGTGCCTCGAGGCAGAGAGCCTCCAACAATAGCTCGATCAGGCTATGGCCAAGGTCAAGCGATTGTAGCTGTGTCCCCGTCCCAATCGCGAAACAGACCTCGCTTATGACACCAGTGCGTCATAAGAGAGGTTAACCCTGGTCGCTAGTGTCCTAGTAGGCACAACCACCCCGATTTCGTGCGGCGGAGATAGACGGGCGGGAGCGCAATAACGCGAATTTCGCAAGGCAATAATACATCATTTTCTTAAACTTTCAGAGGTTTTCAATTTTTCACTGCTTCAAGTGAGCAAGTGAAAAATTGAGAAACTCTGAAACTTCAAGAAAATGATGTATTATTGCCTTGCGAAATTATATGTATATAACTTTACAGATATTGAGTTAATTTTGTTTAATGTATTTGGTACATGTATTTGGATTTAAATTTTTAATTTAAAACCATATAAAAATTGTAAGAAAGTTAAATATCTTGTATTTTTCTATATTTTCACAAAATCAGTTCATCTTGACGTCATTTATCACTATCGTTGATTGCTTATAACTTTTGATTTTGTTACAATCGTACCAGCAGTGTAACTAAATTTCTATCCATGTACTATACTGATAAGATCTACCACTGCACTACACTGGTGCCCTTCTAGGCTCGTATAATCTGAGCAGACTCTCACGCGAACTTTATGCCGTACTGCTTTCTCGTCGCTCTATATAAGCTTCTATTTTTGTCTATTTTTCCGTTTTACCACTAGAGAAGATTAGTAAATAGATTAATAGATGTTGTATTATATCTTATAGAAAAAAATAGCCATAATAGAACTACTACATTTTTTTACAAAAATAATATCATATAGAATACAAAGAATACTATGAAGTTATCAAAATATATATATGATCAAATTATAACTTCATGCTGTTTATACCATAGTATTTTATATACCTCCATATTTGTATATATAAATTATAGTTTACTTTTGCTAGTATATTTTTATTAATCTATCGGTGCTTATTTCTCAGTAAACGTATATATTATTTTAAATTAGAAGTGCTATATAATGATCTAAGACAATCATTCCATAATAACTTATAAAATTTTTAACATAATTTTTAAGTTAAATATATTGATTCATATTGATAGAAATTCTTCCTATGAATCAAGTAGAAATTAACATTATAGAAGACAAAATTATTGTTTGTGAACAATGTCAAATTAAATTTATCAATACTGAAAGCTATTTGCAACATAAAGCTTATACTGGTTTCTGTAAACTTTGTGGTGTTGTGATACAAAACAGAAAACATTATAAAATACAAATAGCCGAACAGCATCAAAATTTACTGTCTAAGCAATGTCCAGTATGAATGTAATGATTAAGAGAAATGAGAATTTAACTAGACCTATATTGTAACGGTCCATATTGATAGGGTATCAATATTTGATTATTTTAATTATTTATTTAATGCAATACTTTTATACATTATTTTTATTATTATATAGTAAATAAAATCACTTGGACCATAAGTTTTTTTTGAGAGGGTATGTAGGAAATGCCACCTAAGGCACACCCGACTGGGTCCGCACAGCCGGATAGCGTGGAGCCGGTTGGGGATGCATCCGCCGTGTGTATAATGTATGACGAAAAATAAAATAAACAAAAACGCGAAAAAACTACAAAGCCGTTGCATTGCAGACCGACCCACTAAAACCTACCACCCTTTCCTCTTCTGACGGAATCTACCCTAGCATCGTTTATTACATAACCTCAGGTTAGTGACATTCTAGTATCGTCTCTACAACCGCTGCTGCCTTCACCTGAACCCAATTTAAAAATTTATAATTTTAAACCAATTTAAAAATTTATAATTTTAAACCCAATTTAAAAATTGATAATTTTAAACCCAATTTAAAAATTTATAATTTTAAACCTAATTTAAAAATTTATAATTTTAAACCCAATTTAAAAATTTATAATGAAAAAAAAAGCCGCTAGGTGGCGCATGGACCAGACGCTTCTACAGTTGCTCCGAAAACTTTATTAATTTAAACAAGTATACATTTATTTTCCCGCTGAAATAAATACGTCTTATGGTCACCAAAAGACCGAACTCCTTAGGGTCAAAAGTTTTTAGTGACTGAGGACTGGATGCCGAAGATATCCATCGCTTGGGTTTGCCACGCTACAGCCGCGTGCAGCATCGTGTTTTTGGGAGCACTTTGTTCAAGAGGATTTACTCTCTAAAAGTTCATCTGTGTCCCAGCTCTTCTGTCATCTAGTTGTTCTTTTCATTTTATTGCCATTATACGAGGTCTGTCCCAAAAGTATCCGACCTACCTCGATTTCTCGGCGCTTGATTTATTCTTCGTCATCCGGGGGGTGGCATCCTTCAAAGTAGTCCCCATTTGATTGAACAAGACGCTCATATCGATGTTTCCACTTATTATAGCCCTCTTGAAAGTCAGACTTCGGAATCGCCTTTAGTGCATTCGTCGCATTAGTTTCAACAGTCTGTTTATTGTCGAATCGATGTCCTTTAAGCTGCATTTTCAATCGAGGAAACAGCCAAAAGTCGCAGGGAGCTATATCAGGACTGTATGGAGGCTGGCGGAGCTGCGCAACACTGTGTTTCAATAAATACTGCTGCACAAGGTTTGATGCGTGCGCTGGAGCATTGTCGTGATGAAGAAGCCAGTCACCGGTTAAAATTCTTTCTCGGTTAAAATTCGCCAAACAGTACTTTTTGGTATTCCAAGTTCATCTTCCAGTTCTCTCACAGTCAAACGACGATCTTGTTCAACTGCGACACGCACACGCTCGACATTATCCGACGATGTTCCCGTCGAAGGTCTACCAGAACGAGGATCACTGTCAACAGATGTGCGGCCACTTTTGAACCGCCTATACCACTCTTTTATTTGTGTTTTGCCCATACACTCATCTTTAAAGGCCTTTTGCAACATTTCAATAGTTTCCGCACAACTTTTACCGAGATTAAAGCAAAATTTTATGCAAATTCGCTGTTCGGTTCGTTCTGCCATTTTTAGCAATAAGCAAATTGCGACGAACGCAAAAAAGTCGTTGTAAACAAATACACGCTGCGCGGGAACTAAGGCGTTTCATCGGTATTTCAGGCTACTGACGAGAAGGTTAGAAGTTGCCGGTGACGTTCGTACCCTCCAGAGGTCGCCTGAGTCTCTCCGCGCGAAGATATGAACGTAGGTCGGATACTTTTGGGACAGACCTCGTATTTTGTTTTAGTGTGTGTAACTATAAAACACTGTTCGCGCCTAGATACAAAGTATCTGTATCTTTTGCTCGCTCACGCCCTCAGTCCTACGCGCCGGCGCTCCTAGTTGCGGGTCCGTCTTTATGCAGAGCGGTCGCTTGGTGCTGCGTGCGACGCAAGGAGAGTTAAGCGTGAAGTAAAAATTCATCGATTTGGTATATGAAACAGTGATTGTTTCCCCAGCTGTGAATTATTTTGTTCATGTATGCTCTGTGTCTATTTAAGCGAGCATTGTGTTAATGTGGTGAGCGTCGGACATAGAACAGGGGGTCGGTGTTTACCCTGTGCCGAAACGTTATAGCGGACACAACCTAAAAGTGCTTCTTTCATCTCTCTTGCCCTCTCTCTCTCTCTCTCTCTCTCTCTCTCTCTCTCTCTCGGAGCGGAGTCAGTGTACGGTGTCATAGTGCAGCTGGGGTTTGCCTAACGTTTGACGGGGGTATTGCTCGTCTCTCTAGCCCTCACGCTCTCGGCCTAGTGTTTCTGCTGTCTCTTGGCTTTGTTGCCACCCGATAGAACTACCTGTTGTTGCCTATATGATACAGTGTTGACTGCAGTGCGGGGCGCACGATATCGTGATTCATAGGTAGCTGAGTGTTTACGTTGCTCCTGTATATATCGGCAGTTTGTTGTGTGTGTGGATCTTCTGCTACAATCATTTAGGCAGAAAGGCTGTTAAGTACGCACTACCATAGATGAAATAAAGATTTGTCTCCATTGTCATCAATTTGTTTCAGCCGGTGTCTTCTGCTCTGGCACTGGATGTTCAAATTTATATCACATCTCTTGTTCTGGTCCTGGCAGAGCTATGATAGATCCCCATGGTCGTTTTAAATGCTGTCTAAAAATACCAAGAACATATCACCCAGTAGTCAGCGATATGCTCTCCCTTTACAGCCTCTTCAAGTCTCAGAGCAATCAGACTCAGGTAACTCTTCAAGAGCGGATTCACCGCTGCTTAAGGAATCTATCGATGACTCTGCTTCTTTAACTAGTGAGTTCAATAAACTTGCCTCATGGATGAAGTCCGAATTGGGTAAAATTAATACTAATTTAGAGGCTTCGATCACGGCTCTTCAAGCAACTAATAATAACTTACAGGGAATTCATAGTCAATTGGGTAATCTGGAGGACAGAATCAAGGATAACACAGATGATATCTTGCGCATCAACCAGAAGCTTGGTGAAATTACAGTTAATCTTGGAGCTGAGACGTCAACCAATGGCACTAGAACAAGCCAGGTTCTCCCTAGTACCTCAGTGGAGTCATTGGATTCTGAACTTCAAGACGGATTACGCAGATCGTCCAATATTATTCTATGCAACCTTCCTAAGGATGTCAATTAACAGCAAGACATAGCCTTCGTTCGACAGGCTCTCTCTGTCATTAAAAACATTGATCTGGATAATATTATTGTCTGTAGATTTTCTAATCCGACACGTGTGAATGTCCCACCTACAGTTATCGTAAGAATGTCTTCCAGCGACCAAGTGGGTAGGGTACTTAAGAATTCGAAACTTATACCAACCGAAATTCAGGTGTCTACTGACCGTACCAAGGCGCAGCATGACCAATTTAAGAAAATGAAGCTAGCTGCTACCGCCCATAATAAGGTTCATCCATTAGATAAAGTGAAAGTTAAAATGGTGAATGGAGCTCCGGGTCTTGTTAAGGATCAAACAATCCAATCTGTTGAAAATAATCATAATAACCAAAAAAACTAAATAAGGTGGTCAGTACTGGTCTCTCTATTTATTACCAAAAGTCCATTCGCTTAAGAAAGCTGATAGACTCCTGGAGCTGAAGATTAATCTTCATAATTCTTGTTTTTTACCAGATTTCATCGCTTTCACTGAGAGGTGGCTATTTCCTAGTTTCGATTCTAGCGAGCTGGGCTTTGAAGGTTATATGGTCTACAGGGACGATAGAGATGAGTCCAGAGTTGGTGTGTCCAGAGGAGGAGGGGTCCTGTTAGCCATCAGGAGCCATATCTTTTCCAACCTAATACTGGTGAGGACCAAAGTCGAGCAGCTTTTTGTTAAAGTCTCTCTTCGGGATGCTAAGTTTATTATTGGCGTAGCCCATATTAGGCTTCAATCAACTTACGCAGACTATATTGAGTTTAACATTGCAGTTGAAAATGTCATGCAGGAGCATCCGGATTATCAGCTGATCCTCATGGGTGACTTTAACCTTTCTAGGATAAAGTGGAGTTCAGATCCTCTTGGTTACTCTCAGATTGGCTTGTTAAGTTCTGATGAGAGAGAGTGTATTTCGTCATTCTGCTCCACGATGTCTCTTCTCAACCTGACTCAAGTTTTCCCCACCCATCCTGCTAAGGACTACATTCTGGACCTTTTGTTTACCCCATGTGGCCTCGTCTCGTCTCAAGATGTAGCAGATCAACTAGTATCTACAGACGAACACCATCTTCCTGGCTTCTTTATGGTCAACTCTACGGTTCGCGTGAAAGCGTAATTTTATTAAAGCTCAGTACGACAGTATTAATCATGCCCTTAGGGACGTGAATTGGGACTCTCTAACGTGTAGTAGCAACTCTGAAGATAGTTTAATAGTGTTATATGATCTACACGGTGGAGATTTCCGGTTCACTTCCCCGATCGTACGACAATGAGTTAAAAAGTATTATTGTAGATAACAAGAAAGCACACTGTTGGTGGAAGTGCTCAGGACTACTTAGTGATTATATAGAGTTTAAGAGGCTTAGGGCTGGTTGTATTAGAATGTCTAGGGTAAAATATAGGTCAAATATAAATCTGTGGAATGTAATTTAAAAACAAATCTCAGAGCGTACTGGTGTTATGTAAAATCTCTTAATACTAACGATAGAATTCCAGGTAACCTCTATTTTGATAACGAAGCCTCCTCTTCAGATCTCGAGAGTGCTAATCTGTTTGCTAGCTTCTTCGGCTCAACTTTCAAAGATAACGCTTATGTGTACAACTGTGATAATAGGAATAGGGTTGCCCTCGACTCTGAAGAGGAGGCTTTGTCTCTCATTACAATAACAATCAATATGGCTAGGAGAGAAACTTAAAGATAATGCTAACATTGGCCCAGACGTCATACCGCCTTACTTTTTAAAACGTTGCTGGAGTGTTTTGGAAGCTCCTATTCTGCATATTTTCAATCCATCAATTTCAGAGGGTATTTTTCCTAAGTCTTGGAAGTTTTCTTTTATTCTCCCTGTCCATAAAAATGGTGACAGGCGGAATGTAAGGAACTACAGGCCAATCTCCATCTTGGGCACATTATCTAAACTATTGGATGCTATAGTCACAAATGTCTTGATTGATAAATTGCTTTCACACCTTTCTAAAGACCAGCATGGTTTCATTAGAGGTAGATCGACGTTATCCAATTTACTTGTGTTCATAGATGACCTGTCGGAGGCCCTGAAGAACTCAGACCAGATGGATACCATCTACACTGACTTTTCCAAGGCCTTTGACACGGTGGTTCATGAACTACTTATTGATAAATCATGGAGTCTGGGTATACGTGGATGTCTTATCGAGTGGATAAAATCGTACTTCTCCGGTCGTAGTTTCGCGGTCAGAATTAACAACTGCGTATCTAATTCTGTGACTGTAACGTCAGGAGTACCTCAGGGTTCTCACCTCGGACCTCTGCTGTTTTGTGTATATATCAATGACTTGATATCTAAACTAAATTTTGTGAAAATTCTATTATATGCTGACGATGTTAAGCTTTATGTTAATGTTAAATCGCAATCAGATGCTACTATATTACAAAGCGATCTTAATGCGCTTGTATAATGGTCGAGCAGCCATGGGTTCCGACTTAATATCTCTAAGTGTTATATTATCTCATTCAGTAAAAGTCGGAGTCCGTTGCTGTTCGACTACTTCATTAATGGTTCTCCGTTGCAAAGATCGCATGTGGTTCGGGATCTTGGTGTCTGGCTAGATTCTAGTCTCTCATTTGAACACCATATAAATTATGTAACTTCCATTGCTTCACAAATAATTGGTTTTATCAAACGCTCTACTTCACAATTTTCTAATGTTACCTCTATTACATATCTTTATAATTCTCTAGTTTTGCCATATTTTATCTATTCTTCGCAAATTTTGTCCCCATACACTGCAGCTCAAATGAATAGACTCGAATCTGTCCAGCACAAGTTCTTCCGTTATGCTGCGTTCAAAATGGGCCGACCGATGCATCGATATGATTATGATTATGATGCGTTAGCTAGGGTTTTAAACATAAGTTCGATTAGATTCTTGCATCATTATCATGATTATATTCTTGCTTTTAAGCTAAAGCATAAGTTTTTGGATTCTGATAGGCTAAATGGTTCATTCATAGTTAGACTGTTACCATATACGCTTCGTAATCCTCGTGAGGTCGCGGAACTGGATGTTAGGACGAATTACAGCTTTTATGTCTGCATGAATAGAGTTAAAGGCAGGTGGAACTCTATTCCTGTGAGTATAAGAGATGAAACATCGTTAGATGTTTTTAAGTCACGCGTCAGATCGTTAGTTAACAGTTTCACCGATTCGACTATGTAAATTATCACTTCAATTCTTATTAGCATTATTCTTATGTATACTTCTGCGTATTAAAGTGTAACATCTTCAGTTGGTGTCTGGCACTGTTTGCGCCACCGTTTATTTGTCAACTTTTGTCAAGGGCTTTTAGCCCGTTTAAATAAATAAATAAATAAATTCCCCGAGGGGACGTCAGATCTAACGCGTCTCATTTATACACGTATTCGAACCGGCGCATTCATCTCCATACGGAAAGGAAAAGTATCCCTCTCCCTCCTCGCGATTCCGGTTACGAAAGCGTCTCATCTTCTCCCTCCACTTCCATTTCCATGGAGTCGTCCGACGTCCCTAGGTTATGTTGAGGTGTCGGAGCATCTACCAGTGCTTCATTTATACCTTCGTCGGTTGCCGTGTCTAGGTAGCATTTCTTTTGTCGTAGCACCGTCTCGGTGAATTTTGCCGTGGCGGCCCACTTATTCTCAGCGGACAGCATTTTACCCACGATGTTTTCAGGCGTGAATTGTCCGACCGAGCCTATAAGAGCTGTTCTTTCTTCGTTGCACTTTTCGCAGACGAAAAACGTGTGAAACGCATCGTCGCAATCAGCGAAACAGAAGATGCAACTCGAGCTCTGAGCCTTCCCCATACGATTGAGGTATGTGCAGAAGTACCCATGCTCACTCAGGAATTGGATTAGGTAGTAATTTACCTCCCCACGGTCTTTGTTAATTCAAGGGGCCAGCTGGTCTATCAGCCTTGCTGTCTATTTAGCCTTGGCTGTGTCTTCTCCTGCTATCTTCCGCTCGTAGTTTCGCTTGCGCTCCCACGCGTGTAGGTCGATCAGGTTAATTCCCGCAATAACGAGCACTGCGGGTCCCGAGACCGTGCGATAAGTGCTGGTGGCTGAGAGCTCCTCTACGCCGAACGGAAGTGACTCGAATCCGGTATGAGTCCTTCTCCATTGCACCGGCCCATATTTCAGAACCGTACAACAAGATGGATTTAATTGCTGACATGAGGAGTCGACGCTTGTTCGTTTTCGGTTCACTCGTGTTCGCCATGAGACGACACAACTGTGTCGTCTTTTTGCTGCTTTATCTGCTGCATACGCTAGGTGACGAAAGAAAGTAAGCTTAGTGTATAGTTTGAGTCCTAGATACATAGCCTCCCTCCTTGACGAAATCTCCGCGTCTCCCACATACATGGAGAAGATGGTCTCAATCTGTTTGCTAGTGAAGGGCACAATCTCTGTCTTAGTGACTGCCAAGTCGAGACCGTATTCCCCCATCCAGCACGAGATCCTGCACATCGCCTGGTTAAGCAGATATTGTGCTTTTTCAAGATCCCGAGCGATGATAACTAAAGCGACATCATCAGCGTAGGCTATCATACACATCTCTCCCGGTAGCCGGAGACATAACAAGGCATCGTACAGGATGTTCCAAAAATCAGGGCGAAGGTCGACCCCTGTGCCACGCCGGCGCTGAGATATTTCTCGCGTTGGTTTTATTCTGTTTCGTAGCGGAGGATACGGTCCTTTAGATAGTCTCGTATCACCCGCATGAGGTACGTCTGGCCACCTGGCCGAGTGATCCTGGAAAAATGATTTCCAGTCCATGCTCTTCTTCCCAGCCGAACTACCTCTCGTATAGCGTCCACCGTGGATCGCCGTTTCTTGAAGCCGTACTGGTTGTCGACTAAATCGCCGGCAGCTTGCACAGCTTCCTGTAGCCGTGGTTTGAGCAGCCTCTCATGGAGCTTCCCTGCGTGGTCCAACATACGCAGTGGTCTGTTAGACGACGGAAGCCGGGGATCACCTCCCTTACCTTTGCTGATCAACACGAGACGCGCAACCTTCCAGGGAGTAGCAAAGACACCCGCCTTCATGCACGCGTTGTACATGTTCAGCAATAGAGAAGGTGCTGTCACCGCAATGATCTTTAATATCTCAGCTGGTATCCTGTCGGCCCAGGCGCCTTTACGCGCCGCATCAATTTGGCGGCGATCCGCAACTCCTCGATGGAGAATACGGGAATCTCACCTACTTCAGCTGCTTTCTCTTGGTGTTGCCTTAGGGAGTGCGCAGAGTTTCTTGGTCACGATCTTGTAGCCCAAGCCCCACACGTCCCGATTGACTTCCTTCGTCAGGTTCTTCCAGTACTGTGCCTTCCCTCGGTTGATCTCGCATCTGAGCCGCTTGCGCACTGATTTATGCTGCGCCGACAACAGTGCTGCCTCCGCTTTGTCTCTTTTTTTTGCGCTCTTCTTCTGTGGCGTTTTGCTTTCGCTCTCAGTTGTGCTATTTCGTCCGACCACCAGTAAGTAGGGCGTTTTCCATGTCGCGATCTCTTGCGTGGTAAGGATGCGTTGCAGGCTCGGTGAATGAGGCCCATAGTCTACCTCACGAGGGCTTCCGCTCCGTCCCTGTCTTCGGTGGCGTTCGTCGTCCGTAAATTTCCCTGTCCTTCGAGCAGTACCTCGACTAGATTTTCGGTGTTCAGCCTAGCCAGATCCCATCGGGGTGGCTTTGCCGCGACTCTTTACGATTGGGATTTATCGCGCAGCTGAGAGGTGATGTATTGGTGGTCGCTTCCGTTGTAATCCTCCATTACCCTCCAATCCGACGCTCTACGCGATAGATTTTCGGATGCGAAAAACACGTCCGGAATCGTCCCAATATGCCCTACCCTTCTGAATGTTGACGTGTTTCCAACGTTGAGAACTGTCAAGCCATATACCGTGAGTTTAAACATATGAATAATGAAATAATTATTTAATAAGTGAAAAGACACTGAATATGATAAAAGTGAGTACAATTAAAGTACTATGAACATCGATCAGTTAGCGAAGAAAAACGGGAGTTCATAGGAATTTATCTTTTTAAATAAAACATAAATTTATATGAATGGACTATGTTACGGCCCAACAGTAGCATAATTTTTAGTTTTCCAAATTTTCTTATGATACCCGAAATTCGCACAGGCTGATAGACGTAAGACGAATATCCGGACAAAGAAGAATCACGGAGAATTAGGATGTGTGCCTACATCTGTGCGAGTTATGAATACTAGAGGGGGGCTAGAAGAATAGGAGCTTGGTTGCTTAGCAACGCCAGCGGCGTGGTTACTACCGTTGCCGATTTTATGGGCTGGTCGTCGATTTCACAAACAGTCAGTCAGCGCACAGTAGCCTGGCGAGCGGGACCTCACTCCTCCCGTTCTTATAAAACGATTTGGGCGGTTCACTTATATATTCCCTAATTTATTTATTATTACTAGAAAATATATGAGTGAGCGCAAATAGTTTTATGGTGCAAAAGAAAACTGTGATCAAATAAATTCAAGACTTTATGCTTGCTAAGTATAGAAAATATCTATAGCATTTTTTATATACACATATATGAATCTTTCCAATTTCCCTTTATTTTTCTTTCACTAGATATCTCGGTGGAGAAATAATAGTTGAATAAATAAGAAGTATCTATTTATTTAAACTAATAAATAATAATAGAAATCAAAAACTTTTTCAATGGCGCCTGAACAGGGACCGAGATTTAAAGAAAATAAACTAGTGATAGAAAGTGAATATCCTGGAAGTTTCGGCGAGATAAAGCGTTAGAAAGATGGACGCGCGTTTTCTGGTAGAGAAGCCGCTACTTCCCACTACTTCCCGCTACATATTTGCTTTAAGGATTTAAGTGATTGCAGCGCTTTGTTTAAAATAATTTATTGTTCTATTTATAAATGAAGATAAATAAGAACAATTTACTGATAACCAGATATTGCACGGTCAAAAAATAAATAAGTGGAATAATACAATTCCGTTATATAAATAAACAAATGAAAAAAATTAATGAATAAATAAGGACATTAGTTTAACAATAAATCGATAATAAGTTGAACACTGAAACTATAAAAGTTTAATGATATTTATAATAAATTGAAAGTATATAATGTGCAAAACGTATAGTATAATATATTTTATTCCGATAATAAAATTCAAATGGATTTCTTTTGAAATATTCAACATGATTATGTGGTTAACTATGATTTTTGTTAGAGATCAAATGAATTTAGTATTTTTATATTGAAACCATCAAATATATTGTTTTTAATAAAATTATCAACAAATTCAGCGAGGTAGAAGGGGAATGTGTACTGATGGATGACACAAACCGTCTCGATCCGTTACCAAAATCGTTCTATGGATAAGTGTAAATCCCAGAGAGGTAGTCAGTAATTAGAAAAGAACTAATCATAGGGCAGGAAAATTGAGGAGATATTCCGAAACTTTACTCATAAATATATTATAAAATCTAAAAGGATTTAAAAAACTCGAAAGCTTTTATATAGAAATCTATTTAGAAAATTTAATAATATGCAATCGATTAAAGTGATTTAATTAAATTTAATGAAAAAATATACAGTAATATTTGTTGTTGAAGAAATAATTATAACCATAATTTTATGATTCAAATGTTATATTTAAATGATTACGTGACTTGTAACTATGTGCATTTGATTAAAAGAAGTTTTGATTAAAATTTATTGATTTTGTTCTCGACAATAAAAATAATAATAAAAAGAACTAAAAATAAAGTTCTTAAGGAATAAATAAAATTAAAAAAAAATGATTTAAATAAATGAGATACTATTTCATGATTGCAAACCAGAAACAATAAAAATCATGGAGACTTCTAACAAATTGGATTGTAGCTAAAGAAGTACTGAAAATATACTCAAAGAATTTGATGTCGGATTGTACGAAAAGAATTAAAATTTATCTATAGTAGAATATGCTACGAAATTGTTAAACTTAGCTAAAGAAATTCAATCGTATTCCGAAAAGAATTTAATAGTAAATATGATAGGCCATTTTCCAATTAATATTCGGTACTATGCTAATAAGCAGATGATAGAAGATCGATCAAATTTTTTTATATTTTTGTCAAATGAAGATGATAAATATCCAGTAAAAAGAGAATTAACATAAAATATAATTGAAACTCAGGAGATACAATCTGGAAATTTTTCAGATATTGGACCTCGAAATATTAATCACTGTCCTTTACGAAATAAAGTTATTTCGAGTTCAAAAGAATCGGATATGAAGTTAAGTCCAATAAAAGAGTCTACTTGAGGAGAAAATATTAACAATTCAATACAAGAAATTTTGGAAGGTGGGGAGAGTGAATATAACAAAATAAATCACGAAATATCGTTAGAGAAAACAGATAAATTGAGTGAAGAAATAGAGCGAATACCAAAAGTTCGAGCTTACAATAATTTTATAAATTATAGCAAAGATTTATTAAATCTAAGTTTCTTAAATATGAGAACGGAAATAAATAGTATGAATACGCCACAAGATGAAATTGAATTAAAAAATGCTCAATACAATATTTTAAGGTCAGGTTCCGCCTCGAAAATAGAGGAAAATCAAAGGGAACAGATACCAATATTTGGGACAGAGGCACAAAAAAGTGATAATGCTTGTGAAATCCTCGACGTCTACTAAATTAATCAATGAGCAAAAGTTAACAGAGTGTCAAATTATCGAAAGTGGTTCGTCAAAAACTAAAATAATTCAGCAGTTACAAGAAAATGAAGATTTGCAAAATTCAACATCAAAAGTGTTTTACGAATTATTTATATTAATTAATGTTACATCTAATTATAACGATAAAATTATCACAGTTGAGAAACATTCCTGGAAGAAAGGAAATTATGGAATCGGACCATTAAACAAGACCAATTTCAAAAACAAAATTCACGAGGCATGCGCAGTTTTGTCTACATAAGTAACATTTTGTTTAGCATGTGTAATTTTGTTATAGCAAATGTAAAGAATTCTAGTAGGAATAGATTATTAGCCTACGAGATCTACAACAGAAGAAGGAAGCCACGACTTTTTAGTGGATCCAAGCTACAGCTGACATCATGGAGGTGATCAAACAAACTATTAGTGCAGTGTTACAGGTACGTTAGTGAAAAGTGCGCGAATTATTAAAAACGTTTCTAAAATTAATTAATAATGTAAAGCGTAAATAATGAAATGCTTAAAACGGTGTATTAAAAAAATTTTAAAAAATGTAAAAAAAAGTTTAATCTAAGCAATTATAGTGCATAAAGTGAGAATGGTGTAAAATGTAAATATATAGAAATATAATATTAATAATGGAATATAATGAAAAGACATTTTATAAAGAAAATTAAGTTGAAATATTACATTAGAAATGAGTATACTTTTTATATAAAATAGCGTATGAACGTTTCGGAAGCTAAATGAATTTTTATTTCCTTCGCAAAGTGGAAAAATATAAATTTAATTAGGGGGACTATGTATCGGTCCATATTGATATGGTATGCGAATTGGTTTATTTTAATTATTTATTTATTAGAATACTTTTATATACTATTTTATTATTGATATATGCAAGAAAGTGAAGATAAGATAAATAAAGTGAAGATGAATAAATTAATTAAAAATCGAGCTTGTGCGTGAGGCTGATCGGCGCGAAGAGAATATCCGCACAAAGAAGAATCGCGGAGAGTAGGGATGTGTATCTACATCCATGTGAGTTGAGAATGATAGAGGGAGTGAGAAGAGTGGGAACTTGGTTGCTTAGCGAGATCGGCGGCGCGGTTCCTACCGCTGTCGAATTTGCGGGCTGACCATCGATGTGCAAATCGGGAGTCAGCACACAGTCGCCTAGCGAGCAGGATCTCACTCCTCTCGTTCTTATAAAACGATTTGGACAGCTAACTTGTATATTCTGTATATTCCTTATTACTACTAAAAAATATATGAGTGAGCGCAAGTTATTTTATGGTGTGATACTGTGATATTAAATAAATGCAAGCCATTCAACTTGTTTAACAGAAAATTCTAATAGTATTTTTATTTTATATACACAAAATCAAGAACTCTTACAATATATATATAGATATACAAAATGCATGGCTTGTATCTTGTATCCCAGTTCCTATCTGCGGCCTAAACTTTAATACTTTTTTTTTAATAAAAATAGCGAAAACAATTAATTTAATGCATTGACGTTAAGGTACAAATAAAATACCGAATATAATCATCATATATGCCCATATATAACCATATATGATTATACTCAACTATATATGGATGCATACCAAATTGCAACCGAAACTCCATATATAACTACATATTATATATATAAACTATGTAACAATACGTAATTCAGGTATTTTCAATGAGCCCTTGATGGCGGAGGTTGAGACGGCTCCTAAGAATTTTATTTTATTGAATTACATATTTGTACGTAGTTTATGATTATATATCGACGCCTGAGCGGAAGAACCTCCTATTTCGGCTCGTGCGAAGAAGCACCTAACTCGTAGCGGCGAAGAATATTTTATTAAAAATAACTACAAAATAGATTTTTATTTCCAAATATATTACAATGTATCCTCATATATTATCTGTATAATATTATTATAATATTATTATTTAATAATATTATTTGATAATATTATACGGATAATATACGAGGAGCTTCTTCGCGCGAGCCGAGATAGGATGTTCATCGCCGCGGCGAGTTAAGAGGTTCTTCGCGCGAGCCGACGTAGGAGATTCATCACGCGTCGGCCGAGATAGGAGGTTCTTCTCGTGCAGTCCGAGATCGGAGGTTCGTCCGCTCAGACATCGATATGTAGTATGTATTTATATATGGAATTTCAATTGCAATTTAGTATGCAACCAAATATAGTTATATATAATCTTATATGGTTATATATGGTCATATATGACCATATATGATTATATATGATCATAAATGACTATATACGATTATATATGGTCATATGATCATGACTATATATGATTATATATGATCATATATCATGATTATGTACGGTATTTTATTTGTACCTTAACGTGAATTCGTGTATGCCCGTATGTCCCCATATATGTCCATATGTGGATGTATGAAACTAATTTTTTTTGTTATTTATAATAAAAAAAAATTTTTTAAATAATAATATTAAAGTTTAGCCCTCAGACACGAAGTAGGATATAAGATGCTAGCCATGCATTTAGTATAATCAACCACGTACATTTTTATAGTCTCTTAATTATTATAAAAAGTTTAAATAAACCCGTTAAATGTATTTTTGATTGCATGAAATTCAATAGAAGAGATGTATATTTTAAATTAATACTTCAATATTTACGATACATTAACTAACCAGACCTCATATTTGAATTCAGCGACTACAAAAACATAAAATTATTGTCGTGTCGTTTTCCTCGTGTATAACCTTGACTCAGTATATATTAGAGTAGGTGGCATCAAAAGCTTCAATTTGAGCCCTTACTGATGTTAGTAAGACTACGGAAAGCGAAAGTATGGCTGTTTATATGAGTGATATCCGATATCCACGAGGTAGCGGTTGAAAGATTTCATATCTGCATTTTTAAAAAGACGTTAAACTTACCACAGCGAGTGATCCAAGGGCCCCGAAATACTTTACGAGGGGTCAAATTGAAGGTCTTTATGTCAGCTTTCGAATGTCGATGGTCAAATTTTCAACGAATACATTAAAGCATGCACAAATCGGCCAGAAAAGACATCCAAAGTCGTTTAGAAATACTAAACATTTAAATAAAGTAGCGGGATTCAACCTTCAATTAGTGTTAAAAAAAGCAATATCCACTGAACTATTCAGGTTACTTTTTTGTACATAAATCAAGGAAAGTTTTCTCATAGATAAAACTAAAATTTTTTTCTAGAACGTGACGAGGTTTTGAAAATAGCTAAATACCGTGTTTTTCGATAATAGGCAAACTTGAAACCTCTGTATCTTGGGCATTCTACGCCTATTTGGATGTATCATAAAAGAAAATTCAAGGTTTTTTTTTATGTTGAATACGATCTCTTAATCAGATTTACGAAATATAGTCAAGTAATTTTACAGCAAGTCAAACGTGAATAAAAATGTAAAAATTTCTCAAACCCTATCGGGCTGAAGATTCACCTTAAGTTCTTGTATAAACAAAGATAATTATCTATCTGCAGAATTAAAAAATACGTAAATTTCTCATTTCGACGGCAGTTTTAAAATGGGTCAAATATACCCGAGAAAGGCCCTATTTGTCGACTTTTAATAGTTATATCTTGGCTTTTAGGGCTTTCCAGGGCTAAAAATTGAGCTACGTTCATATTTCGTATAGTACTATAATATATCTCGGTGCCAGCCGATTTCGAGAACCCCCCGCACCGAATGTTGAAAAATAGTATTGGTATGTCCGATATATATACGAGGGTAGTTCAATAAGTCTTTAGAATGACCAACAGATGGCGCGCGAATCGCTCCAAATCATCTGTTTTCAGTCAGCACCACTCCCGACTAGATATATGGTGCAGTCACAGTCCACATCTTCTGAGTTTACGTGTTTTTATAACCAATTGAAAAAAAAAAATTGCTTGTTAAGAAAAATGGAAAAAAACGAGTTCAGAGCGGTAATTAAACATTTTCATTTAAAGGGTTTAACTCCATATGAGATAAAAAATGAATTGGACTCAGTTCATGGCACATCTGCCCCTGCCTTAGCAACGGTTTATAACTTGGTAAATGAATTTAAGCGTGGTCGTACATCAATAAGTGACGAACCACGTTCAGGAAGGCCCGTAGAAGCAACTACTCCCGAAATCATCAATAAAATCCACGATATGGTGTTGAAGGATAGAAGATTAAAAGTGCGTGAGTTAGCTGAGGCCACAAGGATATCTATAGGTGCAGTTGTTTCAATTCTACATGAAAAATTAGGCATGAAAAAGCTATCGGCAAGATGGGTGCCGCGTTTGCTCTCAGCTGAGAATAAACGCAATAGAGTGGTCGCCTCTGAGGCTCTTTTGGCGCGCATAAGACGGAATCCTGAGGAATTTTTTCGTCGATTTGTGACTGTGGATGAAACATGGATACACCACTACACTCCTGAGACAAAGGAACAATCCAAACAGTGGATTTCCACAGGCGAACCAGCTCCAAAGAAGGCAAAGACCGTAAAGTCAGCTGGTAAGGTTATAGCTACAGTTTTTTGGGATGCACGTGGAATTATACTTATTGACTACTTGGAAAAGGGTAAAACAATTACTGGTGAGTATTATGCATCATTATTAGAGCAGCTGAAAGAAGAAATTAAAAAAAAACGACCACATTTGGCGAGAAAAAAATTCTCTTTCATCACGACAACGCCCGAGTTCACACATGCTTCGTTTCAATGGCTAAAATTGAAGAACTAAAATTCGAATTGGTCGAACACCCACCGTATTCACCAGATTTAGCCCCCAGTAACTTTTTCTTATTTCCAAACTTGAAAAAATGGCTCGGTGGACAGAGATTTACGGACAACGAAGACGTCATTGTCTCTGTAAGTGCTTATTTTGAGGAACTTCCGAAAACGCACTTTTCTGAAGGATTAAAAAAATTTAAAAAGCGATTGACCAAGTGTATAGAGCTCCAAGGAGATTATGTTGAAAAATAAAAAAAAATTTACCCAAACAAAATTGTTTTTATACTTTATTCTAAAGACTTATTGAACTACCCTCGTATATATATAGGGGACCTGCGGCGGCTCAGTCGGTAGAGTGTCGGATTCCCACGCCGGTGACCCGGGTTCGAATCCTAGTCTCTGCCGATTGATACAAGCACCACTGTAAAAATTACATGTGCTTTGTTTACAAACACACCGCAGACCCCCGTCGTCGATTAGCACCACATGGGAGCACAAACACGGCGACGTTAAAAAAAAAATATATAATATATGTATATATATATATATATATATATATATATATATATATATATATATATATATATATATATATATATATATATATATATATATATCGGACATACCAATACTATTTTTAAACATTCGGTGCGGGGGGTTCTCGAAAACGGCTGGCACCGATAACTATTAAAAGTCGACAAATAGGGCCTTTCTCGGTTATATTTGACCCATTTTAAAGCTAGCGTCCTGCAGGCTTGCGCCACACGCACCGCGTGGGCGCGGCTTGCCGCAGCTCTTACCTTCGAGGTGGCTCGCGGTGGACCGCTGCTGTAGCCTTGCCCCGGTGTATCTGTGCAGGCTCTCCCCATGTGTACACCAAATCCACGAAGATTCGGCTTCGTGCGGAGTTTTCTCGACGCACTTGGTTTTCGCGAACTGTAAGGAGCGCAGAAACGCGAAGGCTAATGCTATTGTAACACGCACAGCAATGTAGTCTTATTTTGGCCTAACTCGGTGCGAGGAGCAGGCGGGTTCGGGTTTATTAAGGCACACTGATTTGATAACAACAATATAAGCTATATTCTGAAATATGAATAAATAAATAGTTTACAATTACTTTACATACAAAACTGAGTTGATAATAATAAATAAAAATCGCGGTAGTCGTTTTTCTCTCTGCCGCCGTGGCCCCCCGCTCCTTCTCTGCTCTCGTCTATTCGGTTGTTACCGCGCGTGGGCTTGAGATGGCGTCTCATGCCCCTTTTCGCGTCTTCTCGTTCGCGAATTATACGCGACTCGTTACATCCTCCTCCCAGACGTTGCTTGCCTCGCTAAGCAACTTCTGCCAATCGAAACCACGAAGTCGCGAAACGAACGGGGAAAGGGTCGGATAAAGGGCGTTGAAGAAGATAACTCTAACTCTGATTCAATTCGAATTTCTTTTACTTTTCTTTATTTATTTTCTTTATTCTTGTCGCGGTCATCAAAGGCTTTTACGATCGCATCGTGGACCTTTACAACATTTGGGCACTTGGACGGCCATCGAACTTCCGGTCTACGACATATGCCGTAGTACCGGGCTTGCCTGCTTCGGGAGTCTTCGGAGTCCGAGGGCGGGCTCCTCCCGATTCTCCAACGGACTCGGCGAAGGTGCTCGGCAGCGGCGAGGGGTCAGTTGGGACCCGTGGGACCTCGGTCCCTTCTCTTTCCTGCTGTAACCGGGACAACTCCGCCGCGACTCCCTCTTCGGCTTGCTGCAGTCTCCTCTTCCGCTCCTCCAACCATACGGGAATGTATTCGGACAACTCCCGATGCCTCTGAAAGGGGGTTATTCATCCTCCCATATAGTTAGATGCATCTCGGTACTGGGCGCTGAAAGCGTCCCATGCCGCAATGGCCTCGCGCATGGAACGGCGATACTGTGACCAAGATGCCTTGGCCGTCTCGAGCGTCCTCTCCGTCCGCTCCCATGCGCGTTGGACGTCCGGGACTCGTGGCGAGCCTTCACCTTCCCTCGCTTCAGGCCTTGGGTCGTTCCCAAACGGCCTCTCCTCAGACGGATGAGTCTGGGTCGCAATCTCCCTACTGGGAGGTTTCATGGGGATCGGACTCCCCTTCGGCGGGTCCGCCGGAGACTCAAAAGAGCCCCCGGCCTTTGGTACCTCGGGTGAGTCACGTCGCCCAGCCTCTGAATCCTCCTCCCACTTCTCGATGACGACCGACTTTTGGGCCTGAAGCTGGTGGCTCCTCTCTTCCTCCTCGAGCCGCCAGCGCTCGCTGAAGACGTGTAGAGCAGCCGCCACTACACCGTCTACCATTCCCGGTTATATAGGACGCAATCATCGTCTTAAAGGTCCTATTTTCCCTTTCCACGGGGTTTGCTCTCTAGGCACCATTGGTCTTCTGTACCCTCTGACCAACTCAAGGAGCCTATTCGTGTCTCTACCCCTTCGTACATCCTGGACAATGCATCTGGTACGTAATTTAGAGCACCTTTCTTGTGGACTATTTCGTAGTCGTGACCTTGTAGGCGTAGCGCCTACCTCACCAGCCGGCCGGTGGGGTTTTTCAAATAGCATAGCCAGGCCAGGCTCAAGTGGTCTGTTACCACTCGAAAGTGGTAACTCTCGATATATGGCAGGAATTTCTCGATGGCCCATATCACTCCGAGAATCTCACGCTTGGGTACACGGTAATTCCTTTCTGCCGAATTTAACGTTCTGCTGACAAATTCAAGTACCCGCTCTTCCTCTTTCGTTTCCTGGAGGAGTACTGCATCAATTCCGGTGTTGATAGCGTCAGTGTTGACTACCAATTGTTTATCCGGCAGAGGGCTCTGTAGAGCAGGGGCTGAGGCGCTCAGCGCCTTCAGCTTGTCAAATGCGATTTGTTGGTCTGTGAGACATTCGCACTTTTGGTTTTTTTCTTTAAAAGTCGAGTCAAAGGCTTGGCCAACGTTGCGAAGGCCTTCATGAATCTTTTTTATCATGTAGACATACCCAGAAAACTGCCTCAATTGTTTAAAATTTTTGGAAGCCGAGTAATTCATCACCGGTTGTATATTTTGAAAATTTCGAAAATTCTGAATATTTATAAGTGTGTAGTGACCGAGTAAAAAAACGACTAATTTACTCCCGCGTACAACAACAACAACAATAACAACAACAACAACAACAACAACAACAACAACAACAACAATCTCCGCCAGGGTTACCTGGGTTGAAGTGTGGCCGCTGCATGACCTTGCTGGCATGAGGAAGCGCAGTGGTCCTCCCGGCGTGGCTTGTAGCTAGATGATTTGCTGGTTCGTCTGGCTATCGGATGATGACTAAATGGTAATCCAACGCGCTCGGCCAGTTAATAGTGGTGGCTGGTCGTGAAACACTCACTCAACACTCCACAAGTACAAACGCAGACAAAAAAAAAACACAATCAAGCATGACACTGTAATACGCTAACACACACTACACGTACAAAAAGAATCTTTCTATCGGCAGTGCCACCCAGACGAGCAGGACAATTTTCCGGGTATGATTAGTCGGAGGCTCTATAAACGGGCATCTTCCGACAAGTCTCGCGAGCGAATCGAAACGAAATTTTTCTTTTTTCGCCCGGTGGCTCTATAAACGAGTATCGACCGGGGGGGAATACAGACCGACTTCTTCCCGAGGGCTCTATTAAACGGGTACTTCTCTGGAAGATGTCGATCACTAAATTCAGAAGTCGATCGAAACGTCAAGAAGCTCGACCCTGGTGGACACTGCCAATTGAAGAGCCTTACATACAAAAAACAAACATATACAAACTACACGCATGTAAACAAAGAGTCACGGGACGCAGCGGGTGTCGTGACACTGCTCGCAAGGGATGTGTGGATGATCGTCGGAGCGCACGTCTCCGTGATGGCTTTCGGCGTCTACGCGCCGCTCCCGCGGGAGTGTGGGAAATGCCAATGATGGGTGAAGGAGCACAGCTGATGCGGATGCCCATCCCGCCTCATAGTCAAAAGCGCCTACAGTCATGAGGGTAACTGCGATTGTGATCTCCCCCTCGCATCCTGAGGTAGCCGCGTTCGGAGACGGTCCCGCACTCTGGAGTATCGGAAACAAGGTATGTTTAATATAATTTCCAAAGAAACCACAAACGAGACAGTAACCCCAAGACAAACGCGGACTGACTTAAGACAGGAGACCGATCTAAGGGGAGTTGAGCAGGCAATAAGAGCTCAACTCAAGCGCATAGACGAGACCCTACAGACGATGTACGCACGAAAAAAGAAACAGAAAGGAGTGAGTATGGAAATCACGAACGGAATGGCTGTAATACAAGAATGTTCCGAGATCGTATGGTATGAATACGACCGTCTGACAGCCCTCTGGGAGGCTCCGAAGAAAGACGACGATACAAATGACGCCACTGGAACGCCACAGAACAAGAGGGGACGTGAGGCCACCGGATCAAGCCCTGAGCAGGCGGAAGTCTTCCAAAGAGTGGAAGACGGCTCGGGTTTCGTGAAGGTGGCGAACCGAAAACAGAAGAAAAAGACGACACTACATAAAGCACAGAACACCCCGAAACAAGACAGGACTGGCGACGTGACTAAAAAAGAGGAAAGAGCCACGCAACAGACCAGGACTAGACTCGGCGACGGACATGGTAGGGGCAGGCGGCATCATAGGGCTAACGGCGGTGCTGTCCTCATCAGGCCCAAGAGGGCGATGACCTACGCCGAAACACTAAGACAGCTTAAGACGAACGTGGACCCCGAATCCGCAAACGTACAGACACAGAGCTACCGCAAAACTAAAGACAGAGGACTGCTTGTACGACTGCGCAGTGAGGCGGAGAACAGACGCGACTTCCAAAAGAAACTCCAGGAAACCCTAGGAGAGAATGGAGAAGTCAAGGACCTCACCTTCAGGGTAAGACTGGAGATTCTTGACATAAACTGTATAACAACACCGAAGGACGTGACAGATGCACTGTATAGAGAGACAGAGGACAGGTCGGATCCGGGCGTACACATTTTCGGTCCGAATCAATATGACACGTGCATGGCGGTCTGCGAGGTAGAGGATAGCGTTGCTCAAACGCTGCTTCGCAAAGGCCGAATAAAAATAGAATTGATGAATTGCCGCGTCAGACTGAGAACGGTAGTAACGAGGTGCTACAGGTGCCTCGGATACGGACACAAACGAACAGACTGTAAAGGTACGGACAGAAGTCAGTGTTGTTGGAAGTGCGGCCTGACGGCCAGTCGGGAAAGGCTGCCCGACCTCAACACTGGCGTGTTTCCTGTGCTCTGAAAACGAGCGCGAAGAGACCGCTCACCTGCCGGGCTCCGGTAAGTGTGCGGTTTACAGAGCCGCGTTGGAGGAGCGCAGGAGGCAGCTTCAGACATGACGACTATACTCCAAGGAAATATGCACAGATGCGAGACAGCAGACCTTTTACTGACCCAAATCGCGACAGAACGAGACGCTGACATACTAATAATTAGGGAACAATACAGGAACTTACAGAAAGCGTGGTACTCAAACACCTCGGGCACATCGGCCATCTGGATACGGAGTAAGCAGAGGACGAGGGTCACTGACTTTGACGCGGGGGATGACTACGTTTGGGTCAGGGTCGGCACTGTCACTTACGTCAGCGTCTACCTTACCCCAAACTGCACGGCTAATGCTTTTGACAGTAAAGTAGAGAAATTGGAGGACGCCCTAAGAGATCTCCCGGGAGACTTAGTCGTCGCGGGCGATTTTAACTCCAGAGCGATCGAGTGGGGAATGACAAAGACGAACAAAAGAGGAAGGCTGCTGCTGGAAATGGCCGCAAGGCTGGGACTAGTTGTAGCCAACCTTGGACAGACACCTACATACAGAAGACCGGGTTTCGGAGACTCGATACCAGACGTCACTTTCGTAACGGACCGCCTCCTACCAAAGATCAAGCAATGGCGGGTGATCGAGGACTTTACAGCCAGCGATCACCAGTATATTGTCTTTGATGTGACGAACCATACAGAGACGCCACGGAACGCACCTGAGCGACCCCCGCGTTGGAACCTGAAGAAATAGGACAAGGAACGATTCTTCACACTACTGCGGGAACTACCAGCACCCGCTAAGATCGTTCCGCACCAACTCACAGACAGACACAGGACAGACCGACTCGTGGACGAGACGTTGCGACAGATAGAACAACTATGCAACGTGACCATGCCCCGAAAAGGTACAGTACGGAACAGACGTGAAGTGTACTGGTGGACAGACAAAATCGGCCACCTGCGAGGGGAGTGCATAAAAAGTCGAAGAAAAATACTGCCGCGCGAGAAAAAAACGCAACCCTAATGAGGAGGCCTTCTCGGCGGAATACAAGACAGCACGGAAAACACTTGTAAACGCAATCAAAGACTCAAAAATACGCTGCTGGAAACAGTTATGTGACGACGTGGAGCGGGACCCCTGGGGTCTGGGTTACAAGATAGTAACGCAGAGACTAGGGGCCTTTGGCTCACCAGAACTGAAGGACAGAACCACAATGGACGCGATCGTGGACGGGCTCTTCCCAACCCACACGGTAAGGGGGGAGTACATCGACGACCAAACGCTAACCGTCCCGGATTTCAGCGAGGAGGAGCTCTTGAGAGCCACCTCATCGTTGAAACCTGGGAAGGCACCAGGACCAGACGGCATCCCAGGAGAAATTCTTCGGCAAGTGGCTTGCCACAAGCCGGAGAAGCTCCTGGACATGTACAACGACAGTTTACGTACAGGGACTTTCAGCAAGCGATGGAAGACGGCTGGTTGGTTCTACTGTATAAGGGAAAAGGAGAACCGGATGCGCCGTCCTCCTATAGACCACTGAGCCTACTAGACACCGCGGGCAAGGTTTTCGAATTACTACTTAGACCACGACTGACAGACGCGATTGAAGCCGCCGGAGGGTTCTCCGACAACCAGCACGGCTTTCGCAGGGGCCGATCCACGATAGGGGCAATTCGGGAGGTAGTCGAGGCCTCTCGAAAGACAAGACACACCTGCTACGGGGCTAGACCATTAGTTCTCGCGGGACTGCTAGACGTGAAAAACGCTTTCAACTCGGTCAGGTGGGTGGACATCTTGAGAGCCCTAGAAACTTTCAGGGTGTCTCCCTATCTCATGCGGGTTATAAGAGACTATCTACAGGACCGCAAAATAACATACGAAACGACCGAGGGATCGACAACCAGGAACATAACCGCGGGAGTCGCTCAGGGATCCATACTAGGACCAGACTTCTGGAACGTGATATACGACAGCCTGCTAAGACTAGAAATTCCAGAAGGCGCCTTTCAGGTAGCCTACGCGGACGACATCGCGGTGGTTATTGTACAACGAAACCCAGAACTAGCCCAACTAACGCTGAACCAGGTCATGAGACGAATACACAGATGGATGACAGAACACGGACTACAACTGGCAATACACAAGACAGAACTGGTTTTGCTCACAGGACAACGAATATCGACAGTTATTCCGATGAACGTCGGCACCGAACTAACAGAGACGAAGAAATCGGTAAAGTATCTGGGGGTAACCCTGGATACAAAGCTGACCTTCTGGACACACATAGAAAAGACTGCCAATAAGGCGGCTGAAAGAGTCACCTCCCTAAGCCGCCTGATGGCAAACACGTACGGACCAAGGCAGGGAAAAAGACGGTTACTCATGTCAACGACCCACTCGATCCTGCTATACGGCGCGGAAATTTGGGCCGATACGCTCGGGGTGAAAAAGTACTGCAAGCGACTAATGAACGTACAAAGACGGGGGGCGCTGAGGATTGCGTGCGCCTACAGGACGGTCTCCCAGGAGGCTATCTTGGTCGTGGCGGGCGTGATCCCCATAGATCTTCTCGCAAAAGAACGCAAGAGGATCTATGAATTAAGCGCCGCGACAGGACGGGCTGACGCGGCGATAACCGAAAGAAACAGGACAATGACGGAATGGTACGAACGATGGACGGAAGACAAGACAGCAAAATGGACCCGACGCCTGATAGGAGATCTGAAACCGAGGACGGAGCGGAGATTCGGCGAGGTGAATTTTTACCTTACCCAATTCCTCACCGGACACGGTTACTTCAGATACTACCTTTTCAGGAGAGACAAGGTACAAACCCCGAACTGTAAGTACTGTGGACATGACAGGGATGACGTAGAACATACATTTTTCATATGCCAAAGATGGACAACGGCCAGACGCAGACTAGGACCAGAAAACATAACGCTCGAGAACATTATACCGAGAATGCTTCGCGACGCAGACAGCTGGACGGAAGTAGCTACGTTCGTCGAGACAGTACTCAGAGGGAAGAAAAGCGATGGGTGCTTGGAATGAGTGAAAGAAAATGACAGAGAGAATAGAAACGTAAGAATGCATGAAAGAATGTTTTTTAGAACGAATGAAGAATGAATATGAGGACACATAAATTGACAAGAATGAAATAGACGGACAGACCATACGGGACGAAAGAAAAGTGGACAGACCCTGCAATGTGAAGTATTACTAACGTAGTTCCACGTTGCAGGTGGACGGAATGGGTTACCTACCCCTGATCCGGCACTGCTGGCTACATGTCAACAGTTCTTGATCAGGGGAAGGCGGGTTTAGTCGGTCCCCCAGTCGTAGATGCTCTGGGTGGAAATTGAGCAAGAATCTTTTGTCTCCTTTCCCAACCCGAGTTGATGCGAAGCCTGGGAACCCGACACTCCAGTTGGGAATATCCTGCAGGTCGCTGCCTCCAGGGTGATCCCGACTGATGGTTTGGTCACAGCAAATTTACCCGTTTTTTATACTTAAAAAAAAAAAAAATAATAATAATAGTAATAATAATAATAATATTAATTATTATTATTATTATTATAAAGATAATAAATATCTTCAAGAAAATACGATGGATCTTGGTGTTATTGATGGAATTGCGACTCTTATTACTATTGATTTAACCTGAGACGGCCTGTACCTATACCCTTATTATCAAGAACGGTACCATTAATTATTATTGTTAATGTTAATATGATATTAACATTAGTAATTATTATAAGCAAAATAAATTAGTTAACACATTTAGGATATAAAAAAACGTAGTATTAATTAAAAGTTAGTTTTTTTTTATAAGAAATCATTTAATTAATTATTTAATTATAGCGGAAATGATTCGGTTTTATATTTGTTAACTAAGATGATACGGCGGGGCCAACGTAATGGCTAAGAACGCGCGCGTGTGCATATACACACACGAGCGCGCAGACATACGAAAGCGTGTTCAGCGAGGAGCAACGAATTCGCGAATATTGGAAGAGTGGGGATTCGCAAATATCGTGAGAAGGAGGACGGGAGCGAGAGAGATGGAGAGAGTGTGCTCGGGTATATATCGGCGACGCACAGCCGAGGAAGCACTGAGTTTTCTCTGACCTCTCAAGCCGTGGCTTGCCAGCGAGCAGGCCTCGCGCTCGGGATACTAGGGTGAACTCGGGCCGCTTCTTGTGGTGAACACACGGTGATGTGGTGAATCCTCACCTATCTACCGCGTGTAATCTCTCTCTTTCGCTTCCCTCTATCGTAACTCCACTCCTCTTTAATTATACTTTTACCCTCAATAAAAAAACAAGTTTCACACTAATAATTATAACTCATTTTTCCCCGCCTCCACCTATTATTCGGGTGCGCCGGACGTCCTTCAGTAGCCACTGGAGGGGGAAACGCGCTAACGAATTTCATAAAAGGCATAGCTCGGGGCGGCCAACGCGCTGCCCGAGACTACGTCTTCAGGGTTTTACTCGAGAAAAGCGCGCTGGTGCCTTTCTCGGGGTTTTGACTGCTTGCCCGGCGGAGAGCTAACGCGCCCTCCTGCTGGTTCGAGTTAGCATACCAAAACCCAAAGCACAGTTGCACTTCTGCAGCTCCGACCTCGGCGGCTGCAGGAGCGTAACTATCAGGGGGAATCCAGGAAGAGGTTGTTTCTCGCGCACTTCTTCGGGTCCGTACGCGAACCGCGTGTAACAAAAACACAACTGGAAAACGAACTCTCCTACGTTGGAGTAGAAGAACGGCTTAAGTCCGTCACATTGGCGCCCGAACAGGGACTCGAGGAAAAAAACACGTAGAAACAGCCTTAAATGATTCCGGAATGGGACGGGACGTTCACAGAAACGCGTATACATTCGCGTATTACAGACACGCAAAGATTGATAAATCGGTTAATTAAGATTGATGAGGAGAGATGGGGAACGATATTAAGTCTTGACGATGAAGTACGAAGTTTAAAAACAGAGAATGATAATTTAAAGAATAAAATTGCACATCAGCGTCAAGACATGCAAAATCTATGGAAGTCGTTAGATGAGGCGATACAAGTTGTCAACAAATTAACGATAAAAACCGAAAAATTGAGTTGCCATCTGGGAATAGTTACAGGAAAAATGATAACAAAATTCGGGAAATTCGAAAAAATACAGCAGGAACAAGATGATAAGATCATTGAGCTCACGCGCCGTATAAATTCTTTAAAAATTGAATAAATTTAATGAAGGGAAAGTTCAATCAATTTTTTGCAAAACGAGCGAAAATTTAAATGATAGATGAAAAATTAGGTCATTAAAATTATAATTTCTGGCGGATATTTATATTAATAAAAATATATTATTTATAAAAATAAAATATTTTACAAGTATTTTTTTATTAATATTTTTTCTTATAAAAAAAATACAAAATGCCGCAAAATAAAAGGTTATCGGGGGCGTTTATGACAGACATCGAGACGACAGCTCCCGTGGAGAGTCTCGATGATGAGCAACGTAAGCACCGCGATTGGGAAAAGGCCGTTTCCGAGGAATTAAAATGCCTAGATGAGAGACAGGACGAATTAGAAAGTAAAATTACTAATTTAGTTAAAACTCCGGATGGACTAGAGTCACCTCCTTTAAATACTTCACGTATTGAAGCGATAAATACCGATTTAGTTGCACGCATAAACGCACTGTCAGACTTGTTAAAAAAAACCCAAGACGCGAACCGCGTGTAACAAAAACACAACTGGAAAACGAACTCTCCTACGTTGGAGTAGAAGAACGGCTTAAGTCCGTCACAAACCCATTTGAACATAATTACTCACAAACTGGATCAACAAGTTTTTAAACCTCTGATCAATAACAATGAGTTTATAAGCGAAATAAAAGTACAACCGGTAGTTTTAAAGAAAACAAAATAGATGTGAATGAGACTGCTCAGTCCTTAACTGAAGTTGTAGTCAAGTATTCCCCTGACATAGCAATTATTTCAAAACAGTTAAAACAGCAATTAGTGATGTACTTAAAATTGATACAGCCTAAATCTGGATTTTCAATTGAAATATGCAACAGGTAAAAAAATCATATTATTCTCAGACGTTTCTGATCTATACTTTTTTTTATTTCTTAAGAAGTTATCGACTTTAAGCCATGTAATCCAATTCTTATACCATTTAAAATTCAATATTCCATATCTTGATCTACATTAATCATATAATACAATATGTCTATTTTTTTAGTATCTTAATATTACCTTATGTTATTATCTGTACTTATTCTTCTATCACAATAATACTAAAGTTTTTTCTACATATAGGTATTCGAAAGAGAATAATCTTGGAGCCAAAATAATTGCAAAACAATGTTGGAAAAAAAATATGATTTTAAACATTTTATCTCGACATTGTGCAACTTTAAACAATGCCGAACTTAAATGCATTAAATATTTGTCAAAAAAAAATTTAGATTTTTCTATTACTTGCAGCGATCATAATAATAAAAATCAACTTTGGTTAGGGCCAGATGCATACGTTAATCACGATTGCAATCCTAATACAGAACTTCATTGTTTACAAATCAATACAAAAATTTGCTTACAAAGTCTACGTAATATTAAAGAAGAAGAAGAAATAACAGTAAGTTATGGACCTACTTATTTTAGTGATGATGAATGCGAATGTATAACCTGTGAAGTAAAAAAAAAAACAAATTTAACAATAAATTAAATTATCACTAAGAAAAAAATACACTACCTTACTAAAATATCGCACGATTAATCACGTAATTAATCGCGCGAATATGGCCGTGACTTTTACGATATCGCGTGATTAATCGCGTCGTTTATCCAAATTTTTCCGAAGCGATTAGTCACGCGAATAGTAGCACGATTAGTCGCTTGACTAATCCCACGATTCATCTAAAATTAATGTTTAAATAAAATAAAATTGTTTAAAATACAAAATTAGTAAGCGTGGTGGCCATTTTAGGTGTTACCATCCGGATGGAACTTGATGAATTGACCACCATGCTTACTAATTAAGCATTTTAAACAATTTTATTTTATTTGATAATTAATTATAGATTAATCGCGCGATTTTTTTCAGTAAGGAAATATTTATTTAGTTTAGCCCTGGTAGACGATAAAACTAAAAAAACTAAAAAATTTAAACTTATCTAAATAGTTAATGATAATGATCTAAAGAAATTTTAGGAAATTTAAAAATTACTCTAGATTAATGGACAAATTGATTATTTCTGAATTTTTCTAATTTCTAGCGACTTATAACGCGCTTCACGCATTCTTATAGTAATATTACTTCAATTATTCTTCGTGAGGTTATAAATTCACACGTTTGTAGATGTCGCGTGCGAAAGTAGAATTCAGAAAGTTTACTTTTTGAGGTTAGTAATTCATAAAATACGTGGTTTCGCGCGTAAATAAACAGACAAGTTTTATAGGTTCTGTCGCAATGGCCGGAAGCGAGTAAATCTTAAGGGATTCTATGTATTAGTATATGTTTAAATATAATCAGAGATCATTCTTGTAACGGTTGCGCTTTCCTTGAGCTGAATAGGATCAGTCAGAGCCAGGATTCGGGATGGAAAAGGTGTTAAATGAGTACAATTTCTGTTAACGTTTAATAATAACAGTGTATTCTCTAATAAGGTTACAAAGAGTCATTCTTCTCCACCTGTAACAGAAAGTATAAACGTGCTGATTTTAATAAAACTTATCTTTACAATTGATCCTTAATTACTAATCTTAATATCTACGGCAGATTAACAGTTTGATATGGCGGCCAGTGCCAGTGCGACCGGGTATCTAGCGTGTGTGTATCGTGGTATGTTTTATTCGGGCGCTGATTCACAGCGTAGTCGTGTGCGCACGGTTAAGTCGATCCTCTACGGCCTTTCGCCCTGTGCGGGCTGTGCGTGCTCAGCGGTGACTGGAACGGTGGAACGGTGGACCGGTGGCTGCAAGGTTAAAAGAGCCTCATGGCTCTGTGAGTCTTGCTGCTCAGTTTCTTACCACTCATCTCACCCTGTGTGCTCACACTGGCGATAGGAACGATGAAACGGAGGACCGCAGTCGCGCGAATCCGGCAGAGTCGTGTGCTCACGGCTCTGTGGTTTTCGCTACTTTGCGTTTCCGAGGTTTCTCTCGCTCTGTGTGCTCGCAGTGACGATTGGAACAGCGGAACGGTGGACCGGGAAATAAAAATCCGACAAGGTCGTGTGCTCACGGCCTTGAGGGTTTCGCTGGCTTTGACTTCTACGGTTTCTCTTCGTCCTGTGTACTCACAGCGGCGATTGGAAGGTCGGAACGGTGAACTCGCCGGGGGTGTGTGTGTAATGGCGGTTACTCGTACGGCATCTACGTGTGCTCACGAAAATGTCCCTTCCTGGTATCCTGGAGATCCTGATTACCTCGTGTGCTGACGACAATAACCCGTACTAGTGTTCTATTGTCGATAGACCGTCACGTGTGCTCACGAGTCGGTGCATTGTTATTATTAAACGTTAACTGAAATTGTACTCATTTATCACCTTTTTCCCTTCCGAATCCTGGCTCCGACTGATCCTATTCGGCTCGGGGAAAGCGCAACCGTTACAAAGTATACAAGGCTTAGATATTTAATGTCTTAGTTCTCGTTACTGTAAATTGCTAGCTTCAAACAGAATCAATCCTTGTTTGAGCAAGGCCTATAACTATTAAGTTCACCGATTAAGTCCTCTTCAATGAATTTCATGGTTTATTCACATTTATTCTATTATTATTCAAACTGCACCAAATTTGTCCTTATCGTGTAATAAATGGCTTCTCTGTATTTTTTTATAAATATATTAAAAAGACGTGTGCTTTTTCATATTTTGTATGCTAAGTCGGTGAATTACATCCACAACGCTTGTAATTATTAAATTCAGCGATTTAGTCCTCAGTACAATAAATCTCTAGCTGTATATGAATTTAGTACGATAATTTATAAATCAATTTAATTAAATTTTATGATTTAATGGAAGAATTATCTGGTTTGAAAATAACATCAAAAAGGTAAATAAAAACACATTTATTTTATAATTATCCAAACTGCACCTAATTTGCCCTCATCGTGTAATAAATGGCTTCTCTGTTTTTTTTTATAAAATTTTTAAAAAGGGCTATAAAAACCTCATTGGCAACTTTTTTTGTCAAATGGTCTAAATCGGTGAGTTGTTCGTGCAAGGCTCGTAACTATTAAGCTCACCGATTAAGTCTTTTTGTATGAATTTTCTGGTTTATCTACATTTATTCTATTATTTTCCAAAATGCACCTAATTTGCCCTCATCTTGTAATAAATGGCTTCTCTATTTTCTTTATAAAAATATTAAGAAGGGATATAAAATCCTCATTGGTAACCTTTTCATAATACAGCTCGTCATAGTCAAAGACGTCTAGTTTTTCATATTTTCGTATGCTGAATCAGTAAGTTACAGCCACAGAGCATGTAACTATTTAATTCAGCGATTTAGTCCTCTGTTTAATGAATCCCAAGTTTTACAGAAATTTATTATCGTAATTTACAAATTAAGTTTATTTTATAGTACGATTGAATCGAAGATTAATATGGATTTAGAAAGTAGCATTAAAATGGTAAATAAAAATCTCTGTAGCACCCTTCATAAAATACGTTTTGCCTTAGGTAAAAACTTGTTATGTGTTATGATTACTAATGTTAAATCGGTGATTGATGTACGAACTGTCCCTGATGTAATAGCACAGTCGTTTTTCTGATACTATATATGTCAAATGGCCTTATTCCACCTCTATTCAGGGTGTCTACCAGATGTCTGAAAAAAAATTACCTGATATGTCCAGATTTTACGATATAAGGGATTTATCCAAGTACTTTATGAAGCATCCGTTTTTCGGCTTCATATGTTTTAACAGCAATTGAAGGATCGAGGCAAGAAACTCCTTTGACAATAAAGTATTTTAAGGGTGATTTATCAGCAATTTTAACAAGAAATAATTTTATAAGTGTACGGCATTCATTTTGAAAATTCAGCTTGTCGATATTAGAAACATCTTTCATATTTTTTAACGCAACTTTAAAAGCGATTGATAATTTTATTTTGCCCGCAGTCAACAAGTTATCGTTATTATTAATATCTATTTTCAAAATATTTTTTTCATGCTTGTCTAAGACCTCAGATTTAACAATTCTCTTCAGAATATCTAAATACGAGGGTAGTTCAATAAGTCTTTAGAATAAAGTATAAAAACAATTTTTTTTGGGTAAATTTTTTTTTATTTTTCAACATAATCTCCTTGGAGCTCTATACACTTGGTCAATCGCTTTTTAAGTTTTTTTAATCCTTCAGAAAAGTGCGTTTTCGGAAGTTCCTCAAAATAAGCACTTACAGAGGCAATGACGTCTTCGTTGTCCGTAAATCTCTGTCCACCGAGCCATTTTTTCAAGTTTGGAAATAAGAAAAAGTCACTGGGGGCTAAATCTGGTGAATACGGTGGGTGTTCGACCAATTTGAATTTTAGTTCTTCAATTTTAGCCATTGAAACGAAGCATGTGTGAACTCGGGCGTTGTCGTGATGAAAGAGAATTTTCTTCTCGCCAAATGTGGTCGTTTTTTTTAATTTCTTCTTTCAGCTGTTCTAATAATGATGCATAATACTCACCAGTAATTGTTTTACCCTTTTCCAAGTAGTCAATAAGTATAATTCCACGTGCATCCCAAAAAACTGTAGCCATAACCTTACCAGCTGACTTTACGGTCTTTGCCTTCTTTGGAGCTGGTTCGCCTGTGGAAATCCACTGTTTGGATTGTTCCTTTGTCTCAGGAGTGTAGTGGTGTATCCATGTTTCATCCACAGTCACAAATCGACGAAAAAATTCCTCAGGATTCCGTCTTATGCGCGCCAAAAGAGCCTCAGAGGCGACCACTCTATTGCGTTTATTCTCAGCTGAGAGCAAACGCGGCACCCATCTTGCCGATAGCTTTTTCATGCCTAATTTTTCATGTAGAATTGAAACAACTGCACCTATAGATATCCTTGTGGCCTCAGCTAACTCACGCACTTTTAATCTTCTATCCTTCAACACCATATCGTGGATTTTATTGATGATTTCGGGAGTAGTTGCTTCTACGGGCCTTCCTGAACGTGGTTCGTCACTTATTGATGTACGACCACGCTTAAATTCATTTACCAAGTTATAAACCGTTGCTAAGGCAGGGGCAGATGTGCCATGAACTGAGTCCAATTCATTTTTTATCTCATATGGAGTTAAACCCTTTAAATTAAAATGTTTAATTACCGCTCTGAACTCGTTTTTTTCCATTTTTCTTAACAAGCAATTTTTTTTTTCAATTGGTTATAAAAACACGTAAACTCAGAAGATGTGGACTGTGACTGCACCATATATCTAGTCGGGAGTGGTGCTGACTGAAAACAGATGATTTGGAGCGATTCGCACGCCATCTGTTGGTCATTCTAAAGACTTATTGAACTACCCTCGTATAACGATGATAAACTCTCGAACAAGAAAGGAACTTTAGGGTCACTTGACTGAAATTCAGTTAAAAATGGCTCAATTTCACTTGCAAATGATTGAAAGAAAGTTAATTTCGCTGCGGCGTCCCCTCATTCCCTCAAGACGGATGCCTCAAAACCCAAACTAGCCTCTATCTCGTACAGCTGCTTCCTGGTGATGGCGTTCGAGGTTGCTAAGAAACGCGAAAGATCTGTGCCTGTAATTCGCGATCACACAATTGGATGTCTCTCCACCACGCGTGGACATATCTCGTAGCGTCTCGCACCGCCGAAAACTCCCCTTGAGAAACACTGATTTAATCCGCCACCCACTATCCGCCACACAATTACCTTCTCCGGAGTATAAGGATTTCAATCAGACTTCTGCACTGCTTGGGGGCTCCAATGGAATATAGGCCGAGGAGAAAGCCTCTTCTGAGCACGAGGCTGCTGTTTCCCCACTAAACCCCTTTCTTTTCGGAAATGGTATTTTATCGCGCCCTCTATAACTCCGCCATAATACGTAGTCCAAATCTACGACGTTGACCCGCTATACTGTGCGCGCATTACGAGCGCGACCTCTATTCCTGTGTACCCCATTGACCACGAGCCATAATTGTCTGTTAGTACACGCGCCTTAACGCGACTACTCTAGCGCTCCGTCTGTCTCTCATACTTTTTCTCTCTCACGCACGAACGTGAGCGTTCTCCCTCCCTTTCTCTCCCCCTCTCCCGCTCTCTCTCTCTCGCCCACATACCTTCACACTCATTCCTCCATGCATGTAGTAGACTGTTTCGTCACTACCTGCGCCGCGTGTTCGTCGTTCAAGGGGAGCTACCTCTGATCCATGCCAGTGATAGCCGAGTTAAACGAGGTCCTGCTCTCGACGAAGCTTTCACTTTGTCGCAATATATAATTATACTCTCTATATTAACCACGGAAAAGAACATCGGAACGGAACACACCGTAAACAGGCTTGAGTTTGCCGTTTGGAACACACCCTTTAGCCTACAGAAGCCCTTAGGACCTCCGCATGCTAAAATGTAATTGATGGGAAAAGGAAATAAGAAGAAAGAAGGCGGAATAAGGGTAAATTAATAACTTATTCTCTTTTTTCCGTTTATTTTCAAGCGCGTCACAACCTATAGTCTAGAAAAGTATTATTATTCTTGGAATTTATAAGCATAATAATTGTTTAAATAGGAAAAGGCAGTATTTACGATCAGTATATAAAAGAAATAATTAAGAAAATTGGTTTTATGAGGTCCATTATCTTAACGGATTTATCACAATTGTCTAAATTACATATCACATTTTTTGTTTCATCCATTCTTTTTAATGAACATATTTCCTCCATAATTTATTATACATACACTAATTATGTTTATGACCTGTGCATGTCTAAACAACGATTATGTTTACAAATATCAAGAACAATAGGTGATAGTTTGTGCTGCGCCTTTGAATGAGCAGGAACAAGGAGAATAAACTACTTATTCCTCCTTATTCATCCTTATTCCGCTTTGTTCGTTGTTCCTCGTTATTCCCTATTCCACACATCTAACATTTTTAGCGCGCGGAAACCTTTAGTATCACTAGCATGGCATTCACGCCATTCGCGGTATTTATCTATACCTGAATTTATAAAAGTGAAAAAGATCGAGACAGAGATGAGTAGAGAGATTGCTAACGTCAATGCTACGGTGCGTGACCAAAAAAAGCCACTGATTCGAGCGCCGCGCCGCGGGTTAGCGTCGAAGCTGGCGCACAATTCGGTAGAGCTATGGAGGGGATATATACCAAACGTGCGCCTGCTGTAAGAAGAGGGGGAACGGGCGCCTGGCTGGTGGGCGGAGCGAACGGCAGCATATTTTCTCTGGGCGCCGCGAAAGCAATTCGGGAGTCGCGTAGTTTGTCCTCGTGGCGCTACAATTGAAATTTTATTTTATGCACATTACACGTTTACCTCAAGTACAATAGCAAGTACCTATAACTTAAGCTTCGATAATTAAATGTAAGTCCCAGAGCTTCTCTATGAACATATGCGACATACAAGCTATAGATATTCAGTGTACCGACAGCCGAGGTGGCTAACGCGCGTGCCTGTCGTCTTTGCTTTTGCTGTCTCGGGTTCGAGTCCCGCTTGCTCCATATTTTTTTTTCGTTTTAATTCTTCATATGCTAATTAAATATTCTTTTTTTTTAAACATTCGTTAACGTTTATAGATACACATTTCAGCTTAGAAAAAATATCCTTACGGCAAGAAAAAAATATTAATCTATACATTATTTTAATAATTGTACGAACCAATTTCAGTTTATTCAACGCAGTTTATTCATTACAAAAATTGAATATTCCCTCTTAAATTTAACCAACACATTCAATTTCTTTCGAATAAATACTGCACTGAATAAGTTGCAATTGATTAATAGTACTTTCATTAAAATAATGAACCGATTCATATTATTTCGTTGGCATTGGAAAAATTTATCAAAATAAATGAGCAAGCACATTTATAATTTTTTAAAACTGAATTCTTGAGTAATTATACAACTAATTTTTATTCGTGTACACGTTTTTAAAAGTTGCCCTTTATGATATTTTAATTGCTTACAAAGATTAAAAGTAAGAGGTTAAGGAATATCGTAGTCATATCATTTTTCTATAGTTTTATTAACTATAAAGATATAAAATAGATACCTACATGGATTATATTGCTTTTTATTTATTGTTACATACTTTTTACTTGATTCAAAACGCTAGAAAATTCTCTGTATTAACTTTTTTATAAAATCTTAAATAGAATTTATTTAAATAATAACAACTACGGTTTTTAAAAAAATGCAAATGTGAGTACAGTGAGCATGGTTTTCCGCTCGAAAAAAGTTTTAAATAGCATGCTATATGGCTTAAATTGTTTGTATTGCGTGCAGTAAGAACTATGTTAAAGGCCAGGACCGATAAGTTACTCCAAGACCCTAAACCAGTACAAAAACATAGATATCACGGTACTCACATTTACTCGGGAACACGTTTTTTATGCAATTTTCCACGGTTTTTCACCTAAATCCATCCACAGATTTTTTTTAACGCCGTTAAAAAAATTTCTTTTGATCTATATTTTCGTTAACTTAGAAAACTATAAAAAAATTATTTGCATGTCTCAAAATAAAGTTTAAGTATTGATTTAAGCTAAGGACACGTAAATTGCCACTTTTTGGCAAATAACCCATAACTGAAATTAAATTTTAGAAATTTTACATGATTTTGCGGTATTAGTAAGTTCTTTGTATACTGTTTCGATGAATGTAAAAGTAAGTTTTTGATTCTGTTTAATTTGGTTACATTTACGTGGAGCTTCAATTGTACATAAAACTTGCGTTGGTAAGACGGTTTGAATATCATAAAGCTCTGGCCACGTAAAATTTTTGTTTTTTTTAGCCATAAATTTCGTGATTATTTCATTATTTTTAATTTCTAAAACGCGATCTAGATACCATAACTTATTATAAATTACTATACAAACCAATCGTCTTTGATGAAGCTGTTTAAATTATACATTGCAGTTTCCTGTTTTGTTGTATTACGCCAATTTAAGTATTATCGTAAGCACTACTTTTATGGGTATTTTTTCTCTGTAAACCATAAGCAGTCATATTATAAAAATTAAATAATTTTCATGGAATTTGAAACGAATAAAAACTACAAATGAACTTCTAAAAAGTGAACTGAATAATTTAAAAAAAAAAGATACAATATGTCGTAGAATATTAACAGTAAATAGCGAAGAAATGCAAAATTTAGAAAATTTTATTTGACGTGCTAAAATTATTCTTTGAACAACTAAGTTAAAACCAGCGTTGCTGAATTGTTAATTAGCCAATTAATAATTAAAATTTAAAATTTAATTTTCAATTAAAACTTTTTTAATTGACAATTAAAATTTAGTTGTCAATTAAATTTTTTTTAATTAACAATTATAATTTAGCTGTCAATTAAAGTCTTTTTAATTAACAACTAAATATTAATTGTCAATTAAATTTTTTTTAATAGACAATTAAATTTTAATTGTGAATTAATACAAAATTAATTGACAATTAAATGTTAATTGTCAATACAAATTTTTTTAATTGACAACTAAATATAATTGTTAATTAAAGTTTTTGTTAATTGACAACTAAAATTAAACTTTGAATTGAACATTTTGCAATTATAATTGAAAAAAATATTTCTTGATGAACCTCCCAAATTAAACGATTTTGAAAGTTTTTTCCCAAAGTTGATACACAAATTAAGTTTTTGGGTTCACTGTATATGATCATATATGATCATTCCAAAGTAAACCATTTTGAATGTTTTTTTCCCCAAAGTTAATACACAATAGAGTTTTTGGATTCGCTGTATATGATCATAGAAGAATTATAACTCAACATTTTTATACGTGATATTTGCAGGTAAAGTAGCTCATACAAAAATAACAACTACTAGCAAGGCATACGTCGCTCCTAACGTCGCTCGGTTGAATGTAGTTATAGCAAAGTTTTGTATTGACAATTAACATTTAATTGTCAATTAATTTTGTATTAATTCACAATTAAAATTTAATTGTCTATTAAAAAAAATTTAATTGACAATTAATATTTAGTTGTTAATTAAAAAGACTTTAATTGACAGCTAAATTATAATTGTTAATTAAAAAAAATTTAATTGACAACTAAATTTTAATTGTCAATTAAAAAAGTTTTAATTGAAAATTAAATTTTAAATTTTAATTATTAATTGGCTAATTAACAATTCAGCAACGCTGGTTTTAACTTAGTTGTTCAAAGAATAATTTTAGCACATCAAATAAAATTTTCTAAATTTTGCATTTCTTCGCTATTTACTGGTAATATTCTACGACATATTGTATCTTTTTTTTTTAAATTATTCAGTTGACTTTTTAGAAGTTCATTTGTAGTTTTTATTCGTTTCAAATTCCATGAAAATTATTTAATTTTTATAATATGACTGCTTATGGTTTACAGAGAAAAAATACCCATAAAAGTAGTGCTTACGATAATACTTAAATTGGCGTAATACAACAAAACAGGAAACTGCAATGTATAATTTAAACAGCTTCATCAAAGACGATTGGTTTGTATAGTAATTTATAATAAGTTATGGTATCTAGATCGCGAAATTAAAAATAATGAAATAATCACGAAATTTATGGCTAAAAAAAACAAAAATTTTACGTGGCCAGAGCTTTATGATATTCAAACCGTCTTACCAACGCAAGTTTTATGTACAATTGAAGCTCCACGTAAATGTAGCCAAATTAAACAGAATCAAAAACTTACTTTTACATTCATCGAAACAGTATACAAAGAACTTACTAATACCGCAAAATCATGTAAAATTTCTAAAATTTAATTTCAGTTATGGGTTATTTGCAAAAAAGTGGCAATTTACGTGTCCTTAGCTTAAATCAATACTTAAACTTTATTTTGAGACATGCAAATAATTTTTTTATAGTTTTCTAAGTTATCGAAAATATAGATCAAAAGAAATTTTTTTTAACGGCGATAAAAAAAAATCTGTGGATGGATTTAGGTGAAAAACCGTGGAAAATTGCATAAAAAACGTGTTCCCGAGTAAATGTGAGTACCGTGATATCTATGTTTTTGTACTGGTTTAGGGTCTTGGAGTAACTTATCGGTCCTGGCCTTTAACATAGTTCTTACTGCACGCAATACAAACAATTTAAGTCATATAGCATGCTATTTAAAACTTTTTTCGAGCGGAAAACCATGCTCACTGTACTCACATTTGCATTTTTTTAAAAACCGTAGTTGTTATTATTTAAATAAATTCTATTTAAGATTTTATAAAAAAGTTAATACATAGAATTTTCTAGCGTTTTGAATCAAGTAAAAAGTATGTAACAATAAATAAAAAGCAATATAATCCATGTAGGTATCTATTTTATATCTTTATAGTTAATAAAACTATAGAAAAATGATATGACTACGATATTCCTTAACCTCTTACTTTTAATCTTTGTAAGCAATTAAAATATCATAAAGGGCAACTTTTAAAAACGTGTACACGAATAAAAATTAGTTGTATAATTACTCAATAATTCAGTTTTAAAAAATTATAAATGTGCTTGCTCATTTATTTTGATAAATTTTTCCAATGCCAACGAAATAATATGAATCGGTTCATTATTTTAATGAAAGTACTATTAATCAATTGCAACTTATTCAGTGCAGTATTTATTCGAAAGAAATTGAATGTGTTGGTTAAATTTAAGAGGGAATATTCAATTTTTGTAATGAATAAACTGCGTTGAATAAACTGAAATTGGTTCGTACAATTATTAAAATAATGTATAGATTAATATTTTTTTCTTGCCGTAAGGATATTTTTTCTAAGCTGAAATGTGTATCTATAAACGTTAACGAATGTTTAAAAAAAAAGAATATTTAATTAGCATATGAAGAATTAAAACGAAAAAAAAATATGGAGCAAGCGGGACTCGAACCCGAGACAGCAAAAGCAAAGACGACAGACACGCGCGTTAGCCACCTCGGCTGTCGGTACACTGAATATCTATAGCTTGTATGTTGCATATGTTCATAGAGAAGCTCTGGGACTTACATTTAATTATCGAAGCTTAAGTTATAGGTACTTGCTATTGTACTTGAGGTAAACGTGTAATGTGCATAAAATAAAATTTCAATTGTAGCGCCACGAGGACAAACTACGCGACTCCCGAATTGCTTTCGCGGCGCCCAGAGAAAATATGCTGCCGTTCGCTCCGCCCACCAGCCAGGCGCCCGTTCCCCCTCTTCTTACAGCAGGCGCACGTTTGGTATATACCCCCTCCATAGCTCTACCGAATTGTGCGCCAGCTTCGACGCTAACCCGCGGCGCGGCGCTCGAATCAGTGGCTTTTTTTGGGCACGCACCGTAGCATTGACGTTAGCAATCTCTCTACTCATCTCTGATCGAGAATTTCAGCACTGATTATTAGCTATTAGCAGTTCTCTAAATTTACAAAATCGAAAAATTGCGAATTATTAACAGTGAATATTAGCTATAACCAGTTATCATTACCAAATGCAATGTTTGCATTAATACAGACTTTTAGCCCCAAAAAAAGCATTTGGTTATACAAAAAACTAAATAGATCAATGTCGGAAATGGTTATTTTGTATTTACACCTGCAAACCACAAAAAACCTGAGTTTTGTAAAGTGGTCATCTGTAGTGGTATATTTTTTATTTTTCTTTATTTACTTTCTATTTTTACCTTATATAACTTTTACATATATTAATCTTTCAAAACCAACTCATATGATTTAAAAAAAGTGAAATAATAATTTATATAATTTTGAAAATTTATAAGAAACATTTATAGAACGGTTCTTTCTTTGTCATAAAACTTGACAAAAGATGGTATTGTTGGTTAATTTCAAAGACCCTATAGAATCAATGCAAATTGAATAATATGTATTTTGTTTTACAATAGCTTGCAGTGTAGATATTGTAGTTCCACATTCTTCTCTTTTATTAGTAATAATGATAGTTTAATAATTTCTTTATTATTTGAGCCTGAACGGTAACCAACAATTTTTATATGCAAAATTAGTAATGTATTGTACAATGCACATGATTGATCGCAATCAGTATTATTGAAAAAGTATTGTAAATTTTTTGGCTTATTGAAAGGTAGTACAATATCTAAACTGCGGTTATATTCAAAATGAAGTAAAACATGTGTTCTTGAAAACTAGTTTTTCTTTTGACTACATATTCAATGCTAGCTAAGCATTACCAATAGTGCTACTTTTGTATAATTTGAGATAATATTTAATAATTTTCTTATACAAAAGATAATTAAATACCAAGATGTTCTAGGCATTAACCCATATTTTCCATGTTACCATCCGGATGGTAGCACATATTAGGCTACTTATTTTATCAATTCTTAAATCTTTAAGAGTTTTATAACTATATAAATAAAAAGATCTTCACAATCAACATATTCAGAAAGAGACGTTACTTTTGGTTCATTAACTACCGCATATAGTCATTGGTATAGTTTTATGAATAGGATAAATCAGATGATTTTCTCAAGGCTCAATTCTTTGTTTTACAAATAGGAATAATTGAAATATCTTTGAGGCTCTTGCTCTAAGACAAAGCCATTAAGAATAACTTAATGTTAAAGCAGGGTTATAGTATTAGTTCAAATAATCTTCTGATAAACTGTGGTCATTATTATGATCAGTTTGTTAAAATTGCCATTGTTTTCTTTTTCATTTTTCGAATTTTTTATTTTTTCAATAACGTTTGATTAAATTTGGTAATTTTATGAATAATCATATACGTCAAATATCTATTCTTAACGTGGCTTAGGCGTTTTTAAAAAAAATCATAGAATGCTCCCAAACTTACAGATAAATTAAATAAACTAAACCAGATCTATTTGCTAAAATGAAATGTCAAGGTTGACAAGGTCATGTTTGAAATATTCACTGTTGAAAATTTTGCATTTTAACACACGGTATTATGGGTCTCGTCATTAAAATCGACCAATACTCGCCAATAGTCCTAAATAAAATCACGTCTTTGTGTATCAAGGATACACTAATACTTTCAATCCCAAAGCACTATTAGTTACATAGCTACTGTTAATACACATGCTTTTCGTTATTTTCTGGCAACTCTTTTGCAATTTCTTGCTTTTCTACTTGGATACAACTTTAATATGTACAATTATCAAAATAATTAGCAACAATGAACATTCAACTAATATGTGCCCCCATAGGGCTCCTATTTGTGTGCGGTACTGCGTGGTGTGGAAACCTGTGCGCAGGGAGAGAGGGCTTGCTTGAGAGCTATGCTTTGCATTGTATTTTAAAAATTACGATATTGGATACTCCCTGACAACAACAATGTGAGCTATTACTTGAACACAGCAAAACCCCTGACATTGGATCAATGAAAGAATGTATAATGTAATTTAGATATATGTTGAAAAATGACCTATATATTCATAAGTTTTACTATTGGTATGAAGAAGTCAAGATTCAGAATAGCAAATAAAATGAAATTAAGTAGTATTTTTAATCAAGTGACTCTGTTTTCTAAATTCAATAATCTTCTAGAATATCAACATTAGCATTAGTTACAAGCCAAAAGCAAATTTATAATATAATATAAAATCCAGGGCAAAGGCGAACTTGCTTCTAGGGGATGTTAGTCTACCCTGATGGAAAAATTGACGTGATTTAGTGATGTATTAAAATTATGTATTCTCTATGTAATTTTTGTAAGTACATTGTGATGTCACATTGTAGGTGTTGGGTTGTAACCAATACTGATTTAAGATAAGGAAATCTAAAAAATCAGTGTGGGAATATTGTATGGTATGTACTGTTCAATTAAAAAAATTACTTTCACCACACTGATTGATTGTCCATAGCTAAAGCTTGATATGCTGTCCCTCTGCATGTATTTCATGCTGTATGTAACATTTAATAAATTTTCAGATAGTAGGAGGTGCTTTTTGGTATGATTCCACATGCGCATGAGCGACTTTTGAGATGAAAGACCCCCTACCACTATCTGAATATTTTTCAAACTCTACACACACCATGCAATACATGCTGAGCAATTGTACATAAAATTTCAGTTCTAAACAATCAATCGGTGTGGAGATACTGCATTTTGTATGTATTTTTCGAATATTTAATGATTTTATGCACACTGACTAATTGTTTAGAATTGAAATTTGATATCTTATCTCTCAGCATGTATAACATGTAGTGTGTAAAGTTAGGAAAATATTCAGATAGTGGGAGGTGGTCTTTGATCTCAAAAGTCGCTCGTGTGCATGTGAATCATACCAAAAAGCACCTTCCGCTCTCTGAAAATTTATCAAACTTTACATATAGCATGAAATACATGCAGAGGGAGGGCATATCAATTCTTAGCTCTAGACATTCAGTCAGTATGGAAATATTGCATTTTGTGTACTGTTAAATTAAAAAAATTACTTTCTCCACACTGATTGATTGTCCATAACTAAAACTTGGTATGCCTTCCCTCTGCACGTATTTCATGCTGTATGTAAAATTTGATAAATTTTCAGATAGCGGAAGGAGCTTTTTGGTATGTTTTCACATGCGCATGAGCGACTTTTGAGCTAAAAGACTCCCTACCACTATCTGAATATTTTTCAAACTGTACGCACTCCATGCAATACATGCTGCGGGATAAAATATCAAATCTCAATTCTAAACAATCAGTGAATGTGTTTAAAATCATTAAATATTAGAAAAATACACACAAAATGCAGTATCTCCACACTGATTGAATGTTTAGAAATTTTGTAGAAATGAATAAATTCAAAATTGTTAATATGTAATAAAATTACATGATTTAATGGTGGAAATTAATACATGAAAATGTAACATCACAAATCACATACAAAGATTACATAGAGAATACATAATTTTAAGGATGTTTATCTGATTTAAAAATAACAATATGATTCAGAAAATAAAAATTCACACGTGTAGATATGTATTAAAAAGAATTATGAAAATTTTCGGGTTATTTGGATACCTCAGTGACGAGATATTAATAAAAACATTTTTCTTAATTTTACATGGTGTCTTATGGAGAATCACGTTTTCCTGGCTTTGATTCACGCATATTAATTTATTTAACAAACAGTTTCTGTTGCAAATTTTTTTATGGTAAAACTATGAACATTTACTGTATTCGAATACGACCAGCAGGCATCTCCATGCACAGAAATTATTTAATTAAAAAAAATATATATGCACTTAACCTCAAAAACAGAGTCAAATGTTGTCTAATGAATTATTTTTAATATAAATAGTTAGCTTTTCTTATCTAAAATCATTATTTGAGGGATAAAAGGAAAAAAATAGATGGGGTAAAGAATCAGTGGTATAAAAATGGGTCTTCAGATTGAGGTAACATGTCACTTGCCAGGCCAGAATGCTGCAGGTGGACAAACAAAAAAAATAATTGTAAATTATAGTCATACATTTATATACAACCAGAGATTTATTGTATAGAGGACTAAATCGCTGAGTTTAATAGCTACATGCTTTATGGATATAACTCACCGATTTAGCATACGTAAATATGAAAAACCATACATTTTTTACTATAGCGAGATGAATGATGAAAAAGTTCCCAACGAGGTTTTCATATACCTTTTTAATATTTTTATATAAAAAAATGGAGAATCCATTTATTACACGATGAGGGTAAATTAGGTGCAGTTTTGATAATTATAGAATAAATGCTGATAAACCAGGAACGTCACTGAAGAGGGCGTAATGTGAGAGCTTAATAGTTGTCAGCCTTGCACAAGCGACTCACCGATTTAGCATCAGAAATAATAACACCTAGCTAGACTTTTTCTACGGCAAATGTATTCTGAGCGTCTTTTAGAAAGCGGGAGAAAAAATTTATCAGTGGGAGAAAAAGTTCAGCAGCGGGAGGTAAAAGTAATTTTTACCACACATGCACGATTTTCGTGTTTTGTGTGACCTAAAAATTGGCCCCTTTTTTAAAATTTTAATCGTTTTTGACCATGTAAATCTTTAGTAAGAACACGAAGAAAAAAAAATAAATAATGGGAGTGGAAATGGTCATTTTTGCTCCACTTTATTTCTGATTCTCAGATTATTGTAGGATCGTTCAACCTTCTAGGGGTCGAAAATAGGTTCATCTATATATGTATTATAACAAGGGAAAATTACTCTACTTTTTGTCTGACGTTCGAAAAACCCTATTTTCGCTCCCCTTTTTAGGCGCCGAAAATGGTCTTTTTTATGCACGTATTATAAAAACTCTTTTGTGCTCGATTTTGCGGGAGCAAAGGACTAAAGTCCCGACTAGTAGGTAAAAAAAACGCGAATAACCTCCATGTGTGGTAAAAATTACTTTTACCTCCCGCTGCTATATTTTTTGAAAAAGACTTGCTGGGTGTTATAATTCCTAATGCTAAATCAGTGAGTCGAATCCCACACGGCACGTAATGTTTCTGAAAGCTTTCTGTAATATTTCATTCGAAACATTACAGCTTTCTGAAATGTTTCTACAATGTTTCCTGGACCTTTCTGTAATGTTTCAGAAACATTAAATGTCCGCTAACACGTCAAATGTAACATTTCAGAAACATTACTGTGACATTTCAGTGATATTTCTGTATACTTTCTCTGATTCTAAGACGAACGTGATTATTTCAAAGTAATATTACTGAAATATATCAGCAACATTTCAGTTACGTTATCGAAAGCTTTCAGTAACATTTCAGTAATGTTTTATGAAGGTTTCGCCGGTAACATCCCAGGAATGTTGTTTTGTAATAGTTTAGTAACATTTCATTAATGTTGATGTAATGTTGTAAAAACCTTTCAGTAACATTACTGAAATGTTGCTGAAAGTTTTCAATAACGCCCCAGCTATGTTACTTTATAATTTTAGTGACATTTCATTAACGTTGCTTTAATGTTATCGAAAGCTTTCAGTAACCTTTCAGTGATGTTACTGAAAGGTTTTATTAATATCAAAGTTACGTTGCTGTAATGTTATGAAATGAAAACCTTTCAGTAACATCACTGAAATGTTGCTGAAAGTTTTCAATAACGCCCCAGTAATGTTACTTTATAATTTTAGTGACATTTCATTAATGTTGCTTTAATGTTATCGAAAGCTTTCAGTAACCTTTCAGTGATGTTACTGAAAGATTTTATTAATATCAAAGTTACGTTGCTGTCATGTTATGAAATGAAAACCTTTCAGTAACATTACTGAAATGTTGCTGAAAGTTTTCAATAACGCCCCAGTAATGTTACTTTATAATTTTAGTGACATTTCATTAATGTTGCTTTAATGTTATCGAAAGCTTTCAGTAACCTTTCAGTTATGTTACTAAAAGATTTCATTAATACCCAAGTTACGCTGCTGTAATGTTATGAAAACCTTTCAGTAACATTACTGAAATGTTGCTGAAAGTTTTCAATAACGCCCCAGTAATGTTACTTTATAATTTTAGTGACATTTCATTAATGTTGCTTTAATGTTATCGAAAGCTTTCAGTAACCTTTCAGTGATGTTACTGAAAGATTTTATTAATATCAAAGTCACGTTGCTGTCATGTTATGAAATGAAAACCTTTCAGTAACATTACTGAAATGTTGCTGAAAGTTTTCAATAACGCCCCAGTAATGTTACTTTATAATTTTAGTGACATTTCATTAATGTTGCTTTAATGTTATCGAAAGCTTTCAGTAACCTTTCAGTTATGTTACTAAAAGATTTCATTAATACCTAAGTTACGCTGCTGTAATGTTATGAAAACCTTTCAGTAACATTACTGAAATATTGCTGAAAGTTTTCAATAACGCCCCAGTAATGTTACTTTATAATTTTAGTGACATTTCATTAATGTTGCTTTAATGTTATTGAAAGCTTTCAGTAACCTTTCAGTGATGTTACTGTAATATTATAATTTTGATTTTGTAACACTTTCGTAATGTTGTTGTAATGTTACTACAATATTACCAACAGGTTTCGTTAAGATTTCAGTAATATTACGGAGATATTTCCTTGGATAATAACCTAACGGACGTATTCCCGTGCGTATTTTGAAACAGCTCCATTCGCAGGTTACGGGCTATATATATACCACGTAACCGGCGAATGGATCTATTTTGGAATATGCACGGGAATACGTCCGTTATGTAATATCTCCGTAATACTACTGAAATCTCAACGAAATCTATTGGTAATATTGCAGTAACATTACCAAAGTGTTACAAAATCCGAATGTTAATATTATTCAGTAACATATTGAAATATTACTGAAATAATAGTTCGGAAGAAATTTCGTTGGTTTATGATTTCGCATTTTAATTAGCTGTTCAAATTTGAGGCTTAAACTGATCGCACCAGTAGAACTAGGAAGACGTAACAGTAATAATTATCTCATATTTTTAATCTAATTTCATGTTATAGACGTGATATATATTACATTACATATTTGTAATTAGTACAAATCGAGATTGAAAAAAATACGATACTTGTTCCACCGAGTGTGTATGCATACTACGCCGACTTACTATCATACCACTGAAGCAATTAACGCGTCAACCTATGAATGTATAGTTATATGAACAACTATATATTTATATATATATATATTTATATATATATATATATATATATATATATATATATATATATATATATATATATATATATATATAAAGTTGTTTCGGAATATTTCCGCTATGTGCACAACTTTGGCACCACGCATTTTACACGATTATGTGGCAGATTTATGAACTATTCGGCTCGAAAAATGCATGAACTTATATGGCAGATTATCAAAAAATATATTTTTTAAATTAGCTATTTAAAACATTGGATTTTTTTTACGTTCGATATACTTATGATCATCGCACAAAAAAGTTTGCTTCATGTTTGAAATGATAGCGACCTGTAAAAAAATATTTTTCGATAATCTGTCATGTAAGCCAATGCAATTTGAGCGGCACAATAGTTCAGAAATCCGCCACGTAACATCACAGTAACATTACTGGAATAATCTTCCTCAAACCTGTAGATAATATATCACAATAAATATTGTAATCTTGGTGAAACCATTTTTTGGCATGTATATGAAAGGCTTCAAGAAGGTTTTAGTAACATAATTATATAATGCAGCCACGTAATCTAAGAGGGGACGGGTTTAAGGGTCCGGATTCCCTCCGACATCAAAAAATGTCAAAAACTACGCATATTCATACCTATGCTTCTTCTATTTTTCTGAAAACCAGCAAGCCCATTACTCTAGAGAATCCGGAAATATACAACTTGTAAGAAATTAAATGACTTGTAAGAAATTAGACTTGATATGAATAATTATACGTGGGTGAGGGTTACGATGGGAGAACTAATTTTATTGTTATGTATCCATACAACTCTTTATATTTAAAAGCATACATTGTAAAAAATGTTCAACATTAAATATTTGCTAATATTTTTTATTTAACCGTTGTAAAGCTTCAAAATGTTGATGTTACTTGTTACATCGAATTACCTTTGTACGCCAAATTGTACTGTTAAGGTTTTAGTACACTTTAAAAGGCGTCAAATTACCGTTGGACGCGGAGTCGTGCATGATCCAAAATTTCTTCAATAAATAAGGTATTATATTAACAATTTTAATTCAATGACGTATAGGATCAAGATTTTGAGGCTTGAGAACATCTGTCAAATTATAGATATTGCCAATTATTTATATTAAAAAAAATTCACAATGTTTGCTTTTAAATACAAAAAGTTCTATGAACTCATAAATAGAACCTCGGACAACCTAAGTGAGGGCCTACCTCCATCCTTCTTAACATGAAATTCCGAATCGCTTCCTATTTCATAGGACCTGTCGTTATAATGCATTATTAATTAATATACATTATTATATATTAATGTATCATTCATAAAACTGATATTGTATGAAAGTGTTTTATTTTAGTTTTAATACTATCATGTACAATAATAAATAAAAGTATCGCCACTACAATTATAATAAATAAAAGTATCGCAATTACAAATATTGTAAATAAAAGTACCGCAATTTTAATTATAATAATAAAACATTTATATAAACAGCTTAATTCGGCACGGAAAAAATTTGCAAAACTTTCATACAAATTGCAGAAAAATTTATCTGAGAAAATATCCTGCAGAAATCTTGAGCTTTATAATTTGAAATTTTAACAATTCATTACAATTTCTATTTGTAGAAATGAATAGGGAACTTGCATGAATTTTAAATTCAATTGTATTCGGTAATATACTTAAAAATAATAAACTTCTTAAGACAATTTTATTTTTAATGCCTTATTTATTTATTTATTTATTGATCGTAACATTTTAAATCACTATTTGAATCGATGTCACGTAACATCGTCAACGTGAGCGTCAAACACTGCAAAACCAGCGCTATTTTGGCGAAGGTAATAACAGTAGGGCTGCGAAGCCCAGCTGCAGTTGGATTAGTACGTAGAGTCGCTACAGTGACGCTGGCTTCGCGGTGTTCGACGTTCCCCTTGATGATGTCACGTGACATCCATTCAAAAAGCGATATCAAATTTTACTGTTTTCAATGCGTTATAAATAAATAAATACGGCATAAAAAAATAAAACATTCAACTACGTTTTATTTTTTCATATTACTTTCCAAGTGTTAAAACACGGGTATTAAACCCATGCAAGTTCCCTATCGTCCCATTTAGAAAATATACTGTATTGAAATTTGCAGGTGATAATCCTGCGAAATAAGTTGCAGAAATTTCGAAAAATCCTGCAGATTCTTTTGATATAAAATAAACTTAAATTAAATAAATATTTATACGAATCAAATATTATACTTATATAAAATGTAGAATAGAAATAATGAAGCCACAATATATTTAAATTCTACTCGTGTGTATTTGCATTTGAATTTGTAGCCTCCTTTATTGGACATTCAGAATTATTTTCTTCCGACTCCGTTTCAGGTGTTGTGTTAGTAGAACTAGATTCATTTTCCTGTGTTTTAGTGACTTTATCACTAAAAACAAAAAATATACATATTGTTAAAATAATATAAATAGTTTGAAATAAAAAACCTTTAATAGTGTCCTTATTTTTTTATGAATAATATAATGAATCGTATGTTGTTAAAATAGCGTGCGAGACAAAATGTTACTTTTCAGAGATATAATAAAACACAACATAATTTTCATGAATAAGGACGTTGTCGATTGATTCTCTAATAAAAGTTCGATGAACCTATAATTACAATTTTTTTTTATATCAACTTTTTTATACAGACATATTTTGTATTAAAGTTTTGCATAATATACACGCATTATTTAATATAAATAATGTTTGAAAATGGATTGTAATGTAATACTATGAATTAAACTGGTCAAATTGATTTTTTTCTATCGATAACATACAAAGATATGTTAATATAACATTAAACAATAAATTATTGCTCTTCAAAATTACTCCGATGTATGTTTCCTTTTTATTTAATAATTATGAAAAAAATGGTTACGAATTAATGGTTTGAAATTTTTAAGTATGTATAAAAATTGCTACTATACACTCTTTGGATTGTTATCTATTATATATAATTCTTATAGAATTTTTTATATTAATGTACAAAATTGTAGAAATATTCATCGATACCGTCAATAAAAATGCGACATATGCTGTTTTACCAATTAATATATGATTCAAATATTGAAACGCGTGTTCCATCGCAGACGTCAGTGGTACGTGGCGCCACCCTTTCTCGTCGACGCGATGCGAGCGGCGCGAACAGCGAACCTCGTTTTCGGCGACCGATAGAAGCGAGCGCGGTGGGGGTTCGCGAGAGCGCGAATGACAGGCGTGAACGCGCGAATTCGAGTCAGTCACTCTTGAGCAATCAAGCCAATACGTGCTTTTGTGCAAGAGTCCGGCATCTTTCTTTCGCTTTGTCCATATAAAGTGTAAGATATTCTCGTCCGTCCGTCGTTTTGTAACTTCAGCATCTTGTCGGGTGTGCATCGTTTTTTTTTTCTATTTTTTGATTAACGGGAAATAAAATCATTGGGTCGCGTTTGTCCGGTACACGGTAAGCGGAATAGCAGCGCGCGGTCGTTTTATAAAATAGGTGTTCTGAACACCATCGACGCGATCCGTGACTAGTGCGGATCCGTGTGGCCCTGCCACTACCGACGCAATTCACCAGGTGAATTCGTGTGGCCCTCGCTACAAATCGCGATCGAAAGATCCGCAGGAGGTGCGCACTCCTTGTTATACACGCGTGCACGCAAATACACACACACACATACACACACATACAAGGATCCATACCTCAATTTCTCACAGTTTGTACATCGCCAACGAGAGGGGTTTTATGCCGCGAGGCCTTCCCCTCTCAGAGCCTAATAAATTCATCTTTTTGAGAAAACGAATCCTCGCATCAAAACACCTCGATGCCATCCTCGAATTTCCTCGTTTGATAGACGCGACGTCAAAGGATCTATCAAAAATGGTCGATACGGTGCGGCAACACCTTACCATGCTCGCGTTGCCCGATTTCCATCCGCAGGAGTTCACCATCGTGCGCACGCTCGAGAAAGCATTTCCGAGCGACATCGGGATAAAATGTGAAGAATCATTGTCAGTAGACGCACTTCCCACTCTCCAGGACTTTTACAAATTCATCGGAGGAGTGGCATCTCGACTGCAAACGATGGAGCTCGAAGCCACGAAGGATAAAATCACGCGAGGAGGAAAACGTCAAGGAGATCGCGTTGCTCAGGGTACGAAGGTTAGGAGAACCGAGTCAGGCGCGCGCGCTTTAGTAACGTCTACAATCTCCTGTTTCCAATGTCAGGGTAACCATGCTGTCTATCGTTGCCCAGTGTTCGAGAAGATGACCACTCAACAGAGATGGGACGCAGTCAAAGCGAGGAAACTTTGTCGGAATTGCTTACGTAAGCACCCCGGCGAGTGCAAGGCGTCGAAATGCAAGCACTGTGACCGCTTCCATCACTCTCTCTTGTACACGTCGCGATCGCCGACATCGGCTTCCTACACGAGTGCTTCTGGCAAGCCCGAAGGGACTTCAAACCCGTCGAGAAATAATGATTGACTAGGCATGGGGGTTTTTAGTACAGCATCGCGATCACTGCAATCTCAGCTGCTAATGAGCGCAGTCGTGCGAGTGAGGGATGTCGACGGGCTGTTCGTCGAAGCACGCGTACTTTTAGATACATGCGCGACGGCGCATTTTATTACGACTGAGTTCGCGCGGAAACTCCGTTTACCTTTGCGCGCTTGTTCAATTCCGGTCGGCGCCATTAACGAAATGCGGACAGTTTCCAAGAACAGCGTCGACATTTCTTTTCGTTCTCTGTATTCTGAATTCGGGAAACGCTTGACGTTCCTCACTATTCCGAAAATCGCCGATGCAACGCCCGACGAAGTCTTTCCTCGCGATTTGGCTCCTATCCCGCGTAACCTACGATTAGCAGATCCACAGTTTCATCTTCCTAGACCGGTCGATATGCTCATAGGTTCAGGCGCGACTTTGTCGTTACTGTCGATCGGACAGATTAACATCTCTCGAGACAATTGCGATCTATATCTACAGAAAACTCAACTCGGTTGGGTCGTTGTGGGCGGTGCAAAAGAGGGTGAGATGTCGGCGGCTTCATGTCATCTATCCGAGTTAGTAACGCAATTAGCGAAGTTCTGGGTTATAGAAGACGCGGCGGGCGTATCCGACAAATCGAGCATAGAATTAGCGTGCGACACACATTATCGAAATAATACCGAGCGTACTTCAGAGGGGCGATACATAGTGCGGCTACCGTTTCGCGACAGCGAGGTCGCTCTAGGTGAATCGCGAGTGCAGACGTTGCGACGCTTTCGTAGCCTCGAAAGGAAGTTTGCGAGAGAGCCTGAATTGAGGTTAGAGTACTCCCGGGTCATGCAGGAGTATGTCGAGTTGGGACACATGACTCTGGCACGCGACGAGCAAGCGGACGGATATTAAATCCCTCATCACGCAGTGATCAAATCCAGCAGCACTACCACAAAGGTTCGTGTGGTCTTTGATGCTTCTGCTAATAAAGGCGTATCCCTCAACGACGTCTTGCTCGTAGGACCAACAATCCAGGATAAGTTGTTCGCCCATCTGGTTAGATTTCGCACCCATACATACGTATTAACGGCTGATATCGAGAAGATGTATCGACAAATTCTCGTTCATTCGGAAGATCGACGATATCAGCGCGTTTTTTGGTATCACGGGGAGGCGCTGAGATTTTTCGAGTTGAATACCGTAACTTTCGGCTTATCTTCTGCTCCGTATCTCGCGATACGTACAATTCACCAACTCGCAGAAGACGAAGAGGCGCTTCATCCGCAAGCGGCCATGATTTTGAAACGCGATCTATACGTCGATGATCTTTTAACGGGAGCGAACTCACTTTAAGAGATCTCGCGCATTCGCGACAACATAATCGCGCTCCTTAAACGGGGTGGATTTCATATCCGACAATGGGCATCCAATCACGATCACGCGCTTGATAACCTTGATGAAAAAGTCTTGAATTTGAGTACAACAGAGGAGGATTCTATTTTTAAAACGCTCGGTGTCGCTTGGGATTCGCAACGCGACGAATTTGTATATTCAGTTAAACCGATTCAGATTCCAGACAAGGTTACGAAACGGATCATCCTTTCCGAAATCGCGAAAATCTTCGATCCTTTGGGACTCTTAGGACCGGTCATTTTACACGCAAAGACGATTATGCAAGAGTGCTGGAAAGCACAAGTGGCCTGGGACGAATCCGCACCACAATCACTGCATTCGCTTTGGGTTACATTCGCGCGGCAATTACAACTTCTTTACAACGTATCGGTCGAGCGTCATCTCCTTGTAAAATCACCGTTGCGTGTAGAGATTCACGGGTTCTGCGACGCTAGCCAGAGAGGTTACGGCGCATGCGTGTATATCAGGTCGATTGGTCAAAATCACGGTATCACTGTTCGGCTAGCGTGTGCGAAATCACGAGTGGCCCCGTTGAAACAACAAACAATTCCCCGATTGGAATTGTGCGGAGCTTTGACCCTTTCTCGATTATATACAGAATCACGTCCCGCTTTTGAATTTCACTTTGATCGCGTCGTTTTCTGGAGCGATTCTACAATCGTCTTGCACTGGCTGAAGAAACCACCACAGGCCTTAAAGACGTTTGAATCAAATCGACTCCGTGAAATTCAATCCGTAGGAGAGGAAGTGGAATGGTGTCACGTGTCTACGAAACACAACCCGGCTGATGCGTTGTCTCACGGCCAACTTCCGTCGGAATTTCTAAGAAACGAAACCTGGTTTCACGGTCTCAAATGGTTGCAGCAATCCGAGGACATTTGGCCCGCGAGCGCCGTTCCTTCGATATCCGATGTACCTGGTTTAAAGGGAGAAACTTGTCTTCTCATAAAATCCGTGAACGACGAAGATCTGTTGCGATTCTCTTCCTACCGTACGTTACTTCACAGCGTCGCGTTTTGTTTGCGTTGGCGTCCCTTGAATAATTTCCAGGGAAAACGCATCAGCGTCCCGGAGAAAACAGAAGCGGAAAAGCGAGTCCTAAAACTCATCCAGAGCAAGCAATTTTCAGACACCATTGATAGGCTTTCTAAGAGCAGAGAGGTCAGAGAATCGAGACTCGCCGCGTTTAATCTCTTTTTGGACGAAGACGGTATTCTTCGAGTCGGCGGTCGATTAAAGGGCGCGAATATCTCCTTTTCACAAAAGCATCCAGTTTTGCTACCATCGCGTCATCACGTCACGGATCTCATAATTCGGGAGTTACACGAGTCAAATCACCATGCCGGGCTTCAAACGACTCTCTACACTTTGCGACAGCGTTTTTGGTTGTTGGATGGGAAAAACCAAGTACGTAAAATCGTACGCAAGTGTGTCACTTGTATAAGACACAAACCAGCGCTGCCGCATAGTCGTATGGGAGATCTGCCACACGCGCGCGTTACGGAGGCTGCCGCGTTTTCACACGTTGGAGTTGATTATTTCGGGCCGATTTTAACGAAAGAAAAGAAGCATCGCAATCGGACCACATTAAAATCATACGGATGTGTTTTCGTTTGCATGGTCATGAAGGCCGTTCATCTCGAGATAGTTAGCGATCTAACCACCGAAGGTTTTCTCGCGACTTTCCGATGTTTCATGGGGCGACGGGGAGTTCCTGCACGCGTCTATTCGGACAACGGTACAAACTTCGTTGGTGCGAACAATCAACTTCGCGAACTATACGCGTTGTTTAATTCGGACGAATTCAAAGACAAGGTTGATTCAGTCGCAGTTCAACGGAACGTAGAGTGGCATTTCATCCCTCCCCTATCACCTCATTTCGGCGGTATCTGGGAGGCCGCAGTCAAATCTTTCAAGCACCATTTCTTACGCGTCACGCGCGGTCAACTTCTTACCTTTGAGGAGATTAACACGCTCGCCATCGTAATTGAAGCGATACTAAACTCTCGACCCCTCTGTTCTATCTCTATTGATCCGAATGACCCAATCGCGTTGACACCCGCGCACATTTTAATAGGTCGGCCTCTTACAATGTTACCCGAGACTGATTTAACACCTGTTTCAGCTAATCGTCTATCGGCGTGGAAGTTCATCTCTAAGGCTCGCCAGGATTTCTGGAAACGATGGCACTTAGAATATTTAAACGAGCTGCAAAGTCGCCAGAAATGGCATCACTCAACCGGCGAGTTAATTCCAGGGATGGTCGTCATCATCATCGACAAAAACCAACCTTGCACGCAGTGGCAGCTGGGAGTCATCTTAGAGGTACATCCTGGTGGCGACGGGATATCCAGAGTTGCAACTCTGAAAACATCGCGAGGCCAGCTCAAACGCAACATCACGCAGCTGTGCCCCTTACCAGCATCAATATGAAGAGATATATGCAAAACAACGTTTATACACATACAACACAAACAATTCTCTTGCTCCATTCTCTCACAACGGGGGAGTATGTTCCGTCGCAGACGTCAGTGGTACGTGGCGCCACCCTTTCTCGTCGACGCGATGCGAGCGGCGCAAACAGCGAACCACGTTTTCGGCGACCGATAGAAGCGAGCGCGGTGGGGGTTCGCGAGAGCGCGAATGACAGGCGCGAACGCGCGAATTCGAGTCAGTCACTCTTGAGCAATCAAGCCAATACGTGCTTTTGTGCAAGAGTCCGGCATCTTTCTTTCGCTTTGTCCATATAAAGTGTAAGATATTCTCGTCCGTCCGTCGTTTTGTAACTTCAGCATCTTGTCGGGTGTGCATCGTTTTTTTTTTCTATTTTTTGATTAACGGGAAATAAAATCATTGGGTCGCGTTTGTCCGGTACACGGTAAGCGGAATAGCAGCGCGCGGTCGTTTTATAAAATAGGTGTTCTGAACACCATCGACGCGATCCGTGACTAGGATCCGTGTGGCCCTGCCACTACCGACGCAATTCACCAGGTGTTATACACGCGTGCACGCAAATACACACACACACATACACACACATACAAGGATCCATACCTCAATTTCTCACAGTTTGTACATCGCCAACGAGAGGGGTTTTATGCCACGAGGCTTTCCCCTCTCAGAGCCTAATAAATTCATCTTTTTGTGGCTCAAAATTCGAGTCCTTTATTTTAGCCTCTCCCTTTTCCCCTTTTTCCTATAAAAACAAATATCGGGATTTTCCCGCGTGTTGGAAAATCTCGACCACAATTCACGCTTAACAAGTTTTGTGGCTCTTTACGATACGTTTATTGATTAAGGATAATATGAAAGTCATAATAGTGTAATATCTAACTTTCCGGAATAACTAGCAAGTCTATTTCTTGTGTTTCATACATATTTAAGTTTTAATATTGGCAATAAAATATATGAGGTAGAATTTTACTTTTGAATAAAAATATCATTATTGTGTTCATTCAATATCAATCACAGTATAAAACTGTAGAAACACTTATACTTTATGTGACAAATTATAAGCTAATTCTTATTCCAGAAAAACATGTTCTGACGTATAAGTATCGTACCCGTAAATATATTAATTGTTACTTAAAGAATATAGGGTTAATCAAAGATATAGCGTAGGACCGTAATGATCATGTTATAGCAATTCTTGTTATTATTATACGAAAGAGCACTATTTAGAATAGTGTAAAGTATAGTTATTCCGGAATGTTGCTGATGTTATATTATGTAGTATTTTTGTTTACTTTGCTCTTTTTATACGCATTGTCGCTCCCGTCAGCTATGGTCCAATTGTTTTTTGTTTGACGCTTTGCTCGTCAACATTACTATTACGCAGGTGTACAGCTTCTGCAATATATCATATATTCATTAATTATATATACTAATGAAGTTGATTAGTCGTTGAGTTATATTACTAATAAAGTACTAATTTACTTTGACCCATGTATATATATATATATATATATATATATATATATATATATATATATATATATATATACATAAAAAATGGACAATATCGTGCCCGGCGTTTTAGCGTATTAATGTCCAATTCTACATACTTTATGTGTTGATCTGTCGTATTGCTAAATTATAAATATCGTCAAATATATACAGAAAGATTCGACAAAATATCTGGAGATTTTATTTTCTATCCAGTTATTATTCTGTAAGTCTCATTTTATTACCGATTACTGACTTACTGATATAAAAATTGTAAAAAATTCATAAACCTGCAAAAGTACCTTGGTAGAAAATTGCACAACAAAAATGGCCTGTCAGATAATTGTTGCTTAATTGTTTTGGACAACACATAACGACAATGTTGACCAACGGTTGGTCAACTGTGCTAATATAAATTATTACAAATATTTTCATTTTTGTCCCTTATCTGAATAATAATTGAACATTTGAAACATAAAATAACAATAACAATAAAAAAATACAATACAAATACGTAAAAAAGATTTTATTGTGAAAAGTATAATGTATAAAATCCACAAGAGGTTAGGTAAACATAGCATAATTCGCACACACGTGGAAAACGGAGCAAATCGTATAACAGAAAAGTTGTGTAACGCCTTATCATCTTTGTTGCCTGCTTTTATGATATTATTGAATACTTTATACAACATGAATTTCAGTTAGGAGGGTTCTAAAGAATATCGACAGGAGAAAAAGATTAGGAAATTAGAAGAGAAAGTTCGTGAAGCTAGCCGATTTGTTGATCATTCAGCAAAGTTAAATAGTGAATTACAAAGTGATTGAATAAGTATTCTCATTATTGTGTGCTAAAAAAATTTGTATTTTCTAAATGTTTATACATTTCTAATTATCATTTGACTTTAAAAATCATACATTAATTTAATAATTTATTTATTAATTCATTTAAGGGGCAGTGGGTTTAACCAAAAAATATACTTTATTTTTACGAGTCTTCAAAACTTTTTATATTTGAAAACAATCATTCTGAAAATTTGTATGCTATCGAAACACAATAATATCTTAAATTTTATCGTTGTAAGACTTAAAAATCTCAATGCTACATATCACAATAAATCATTATTTTGAATACCATGTTTATTAAAGGAACTTTGATCTTCTCACGATTCGAGGTCATATGATGAACAAAAATTCTTTTTTCGACGGATATTCAACTCCTTTTGACGTGTATTACAAAGAGAGCAGAGCACTTTTTCGTTAATTTTTTTTTATTATTCTTTTTCGTAGATCCAATCAATTGTATAAATTTTTTTCAAAAAATCGATTGGATCTCTGAAAATAAATAATAAGAAAATAATAAAAGAATAACCGTCGAAAAAAAATTCATTCATCACGTCACCTCGAATCGTGTGAAGATCAAAGTTCCTTTAGTAAATATGGTATTGAAAATAATGATTTATTGTGACGTGTAGGATCAACATTTTCAAGTTTTACAACGGTAAAATTTAAGATACTATTGCATTTTGAGAGCATAAAAATTTTCAGAATGATTGCTTTTAAACATAAAAATTTTTCTGTACTCGTGAAAAAAGTCTGTTTTTGGGTTTAACTAAGGCCTGCCTTATAACCTACTTTTATAAAGTAAAGTATTTGTTCGTATGTGATTTTGCAACTTATTGTATCAATGAGTCAATGTTTTATGAACTATTTTAATCATAAAATTCTGACAAATTTCCTTTTTTGTGATTTTAAAAATTGATGATGAACAGTTTAACAATTATTATTAAGTGAATTTTTTCGTAAATAAAATGGAGTCAAAATTAGTAATACTTCTTCTATACATAGTTCAGATAAAATAAATTAAATATATAAAAAGAATTATTAGAATTATTAATATATTATGAAGTTTTAAATTAACGTAATAATTACATATTATTAGTATAATAATACGTAATTGATGATGTTTATATATAACCCACCTCCTTTATCATCATAAGAGTATGCAAAACGAGATCTCCATATTATTACTTTGTTAGAGAAAATTGCAGAAAAGCACAAAAAATCAGTAAAAATCCCAAAAAACAAACCAAAAAGTCAAGAATATAATTATCACCAGGCGAGCAACCACAAGGATAAAAAAGCGATTGCATATTTTACAATTACCTTATTACATTGTACGAAAATTGATGATAGCAATACTCACTTCGGATTCGTAAAATTGCTGTTAAAGTAATATACATTAAAAATTAAGTAATACTTTATGAAGATATAACGCGGACACAAATTTTTAGTCAAATTAAGAAATTTATAATATGAATTTTAAATTTCATACGAATTATGATTTATAATACGAATTTTAAAACATAAAGATTATTATACATATATTATAAATAATTATATTAAGGTTCTTACCAATTCTTTCATATATTTTTCATCGTTGAGTTTCATTTCAAAGTCATTGAAAGACTTTTTAGTTTTCAATGGTATCCAGTTGTCCAGTTCATCAATAATATTCATATTATCATTTGTGGAATGATTCTGTTTTCTTGAACCACTTTCCAGCGCTCGCAGTCGTGTACTTAAATCTGTCATTTGCTGTCCAAGTCCATTCATTTTTTGAATGTTTTCTTTGCAATGCTCTGTAAATAAAAATCTTATATCAGTTATTAAAGTAGTTGTATCACCACGACCTTTACTGTAAAAAACAGTAATAAGATAATATTTTAATTATACCTATTATAGCTTGGAACATCTTTATAGTCCTTGGTTGGTCCGAATCTGAAATTCCTTTATCGATTTGAGAACTATTATGAACAATATGTTGTGATTGTTCTGTACGAGCATCACCAGAATTTGAACCATCTGTAAAATAAACAAAGTAATATTAATAAGAAAAATGTAAGAAAAAACCGTATTGAAAATAATTAAGTTTTAAAGTGAATGTACTTTGTTTTTGTGATTGATCATCCGCACTCGTCCTCTTACTTTTACTCTTCTTCGGAGCAGTCTTCAACTTTTCTGATTTGTCGAATTCATCTTGTTCTGCGAGACACTCATCTTCCGACTGAGAATGCAACCTCTTCTTATGACGAGAAGACCATGTTTTTCTTTAATTTATCTTCATCAATGTCCGATTCCTTATCCGAGGTCATTTCAATGATTTTTAAAACATCCTTAGCTTGGTTGTAGTCATCTTTTAAAAGAAAAACATTTTTTACAAATACAAATATAGTAATACAAATATGGGTGATTGTCAAGAAAACGGTAATTTTTAACCAAATTTTTGGACCAAACTAAAAATCTCTTTTTTACTGGCTATCTCAAGTTATCTAACGTTTTACTTGGTTCGTTGTACGAATGTTTCTGCAATGTTTCAACTGAAAAGTTCTAAATTTTGTAATAAATAATAATAATTCGGATGGTGCAACCAAATTGGTAGGTTAAACCCGAAGATTTTGTCGTTTTTTATTATTTTTTACAAAATTTTAAACATTACTGTTGAAACGTTGCAGAAACGTTCGTACAACAAACCAAGTAACACGTTAGATAACTTGAGATTGCCAGTAACATCACAGAAACATTTCTACAAGGTTTCTTTTGAAACGCAAAAACGAACATTTCAATGTTTCTGTAAAGTTTCTACAACGTTTTTGAAACTTTCATAGGAACGTGTCTTAGTTTCCAAAAATACTTTAGCGACACTATAAAAATGCCATTTTTTTAACAATCACCCATATAACACTTGCACAATAAATTGAGATAGCATAATATTATTTTATAACTGCAGTTTGGAATTTATGTTATGTGAAATTAACATGTAAACTCAAAATTGAAAAATAAAATGGTATTAAGAGGACGCTGTATTTTTTGTCCTTGTCTAAAAATAAGGAATATTTTGAGTGTAAGCAGAGGACATAACATTGTGAAACATAACCTCCTTTTTTGCATGGTAATTCAAAGTTTTCTCTGACAAGAAACAATGTTAGATACGTTATTTTAGCATGCAATATATTCATTAGTTTTAGATGAAGCCCATGTAGGTACATATATATTAAACCTAATATAATTATAATTATTGAATAAAAATGTATAATACTTTTAGACATCACGACTCTTGATATATTTGTTATGACCCAGTCCTCATCATCAGTAATATCGCCAGGGTCTGGACGCTGTTCTATTAATTTATTAAGCTGCACTGAATCTTCGTATGGAGGCCATAAGCACGTTTTATTGTCCTTCGCAAGCCAGGTACTTGGAACTATTCTAAAATCACCGTTTCTGATTTTGCAGATGTGGTAGTTCATCGCTCAACACTTTGATATATATGATATCCGTCTCAAATCAGAAAAAACACAAAAGAAAACAATAATACACGTACGTAAATTCTTTTAAATTAATCCTTTGCACGATCAGCGTAACTGGCGATTTTCAATTTTTAAGAATTGATGACAGACAAATTATAAGGAAAGACAAAGCAACCGCAATGAGACAGCTTTACCTGACTAACTTGTATTAGAGTATATATAACTATATATATTATAGAGACAATGGAATGCTCTACCAACGAATATATACTTATACACACATGGCGAGGGTAACACTAGCGCCAAAATCAATGTTAAATTCGCATAAGGTGGTGAAAGTTAGAACTACAACATATTGCACTTCCAACTTTCGCCGCCTTATGGGAATTTAACATCGCTTTTGGCGCTAGTGCTACCTTCGCCGCAAGCGAAAGTGCGTTTCCTTTGTACTCCGCGAACCTGATTCGGCAGTATTGTTATTGTTTCTGTATAATTTTTTAGACATAAAACCGTTCGAATTTTAACGGACACCTGTCGAATTTAAAACCCGTTTTGTTATTTTCTAGTTGTGCAAAAGTTCTTTTAGCAATTCGGAGCCAATTACTGATTGTACAGCAAGTTCACCCATCAGAAATATATATTCAAGTAAGTTACATTGATTTCAAGATATTTTAAATTTTGAGGCTAACTGATCGTACACCGTCCACGGGGCTAAGTCGTACATGTATTTTAAATAGAATAATTTGAATTGATTTTTTTTTTATGTTTTCTAAACTTTTTTTGGTGGGAAAATCTGAAAATTTTTTAATTTTCCCATTTAAAATACACGTATAACTTAGCCCCAGGGTTTGTACGACTTTACTCCAGGCGTGGGGCTAACGCGTACAAAATCAATTTTTAAAAAAAAATACATTAACCATATTAATTAGTAATGAAAATTGAACTTGAAAAAAATTGAAATAGTTAGTTGAAAGCATAAATTTGAAGATTCACAATATGTACATAATTTGCGACATATCGCTGATGATGTAAGAAATTATAACAGTCCTTCGGATGAATTCAGTGCCTTCAGATTTTAAAAGTATATTGGAATATTAACGAAATTAGTTAGAAAAGGAGATAAACCATTACAGCAAATATACCGTAGAATAAAAGAATACAATTTATCAACCAACACTTTAAAATAAAAATGTATAAACACAATAAAACTTGAAAAACGTCATCACAATGGTATTTTACCACATGATATTAGTTTTTATCGCCTTATTAGACAGTATCAAGTTTTACGAAAAGATACATTTTTTATTAGTTGTCAAAATAATAAAAATGACTGCTGCTTACTTGACAATCAAACTGCAGTTGAAGTCGTTAATTTCGTTACTGATGCAAATAATTTATCGTACGTGATTGGAAGAGAATTAGTTGTAGTAAATCCTTTATATACACGACCTCTCACATCTTCCGAACTTTTTATCAATGTAGTACAACGAAAAGAATTAATTCAGTCATGGTTTTGTGTGGACATAACAGCAAAATTAATGTAATTACCGTATGATAAATCAAATAATAAATTTATAAATTTTTCCTCTTAATCATACTTTAAATAAAGAAAATTAATTCGTATATGTAAATATATCAATAAAGTTATATTACATTATTGCAGTAATGAACAATATTTCTAATTTATTTGAAATACTTTTATGAATAATATATATATACTTATGAAACCTTTCAGCTACATTTCTGAGATATAACATGTGCAACATTACTACCGGAATGTTGCGGATACATTTAATATGCATCGGGATTGAAAGGTAAGGATTGTTATATCTGGGAAATATTTCTGATACGTTGCAGATGTAAGATCTCATGCGAAACATCACAGAAATATATCGGACGAAAGCTCATTTTTTGGTTACTTATGAAACCTTTCAGCTACATTTCTGAGATATAACATGTGCAACATTACTACGGAAATGTTGCGGATACATTCAATATGTATCGGGATTGAAAGGTAAGGACTGTTATATCTGGGAAATATTTCTGAAACGTTTCAAATGTAAGATCTCATGGAAAACATCACAGAAACGTAACGGGCGAAAGCTCATTTTTGGTTACTTATGAAACCTTTCTGCTACATTTCTGAGATATAACATGTGCAACATTACTACGGAAATGTTGCGGATACATTCAATATGTATCGGGATTGAAAGGTAACGACTGTTATATCTGGGAAATATTTCGGATACGTTGCAGATGTAAGATCTCATGCGAAACATCACATAAATATAACGGACGAAAGTTCATTTTTTGATTATTTTTTAAACCTTTCAGCTATATTTCTGAGATATAACATGTGCAACATTACTACCGAAATGTTGCGGATACATTCAATATGTATCGGGATTGAAAGGTAAGGACTGCTATATCTGGGAAATATTTCTGAAACGTTGCAAATGTAAGATCTCATGCAAAACATCACATAAATGTAACGCAGGAAAGTTCATTTTTTGATTATTTTTGAAACCTTTCAGCTACATTTCTGAGATATAACATGTGCAACATTACTACCGGAATGTTGCGGATACATTCAATATGCAATGGGATTATACGAGGGTAGTTCAATAAGTCTTTAGAATGACCAACAGATGGCGCGCGAATCGCTCCAAATCATCTGTTTTCAGTCAGCACCACTCCCGACTAGATATATGGTGCAGTCACAGTCCACATCTTCTGAGTTTACGTGTTTTTATAACCAATTGAAAAAAAAAAATTGCTTGTTAAGAAAAATGGAAAAAAACGAGTTCAGAGCGGTAATTAAACATTTTCATTTAAAGGGTTTAACTCCATATGAGATAAAAAATGAATTGGACTCAGTTCATGGCACATCTGCCCATGCCTTAGCAACGGTTTATAACTGGGTAAATGAATTTAAGCGTGGTCGTACATCAATAAGTGACGAACCACGTTCAGGAAGGCCCGTAGAAGCAACTACTCCCGAAATCATCAATAAAATCCACGATATGGTGTTGAAGGATAGAAGATTAAAAGTGCGTGAGTTAGCTGAGGCCACAAGGATATCTATAGGTGCAGTTGTTTCAATTCTACATGAAAAATTAGGCATGAAAAAGCTATCGGCAAGATGGGTGCCGCGTTTGCTCTCAGCTGAGAATAAACGCAATAGAGTGGTCGCCTCTGAGGCTCTTTTGGCGCGCATAAGTCGGAATCCTGAGGAATTTTTTCGTCGATTTGTGACTGTGGATGAAACATGGATACACGACTACACTCCTGAGACAAAGGAACAATCCAAACAGTGGATTTCCACAGGCGAACCAGCTCCAAAGAAGGCAAAGACCGTAAAGTCAGCTGGTAAGGTTATGGCTACAGTTTTTTGGGATGCACGTGGAATTATACTTATTGACTACTTGGAAAAGGGTAAAACAATTACTGGTGAGTATTATGCATCATTATTAGAGCAGCTGAAAGAAGAAATTAAAAAAAAACGACCACATTTGGCGAGAAAAAAATTCTCTTTCATCACGACAACGCCCGAGTTCACACATGCTTCGTTTCAATGGCTAAAATTGAAGAACTAAAATTCGAATTGGTCGAACACCCACCGTATTCACCAGATTTAGCCCCCAGTAACTTTTTCTTATTTCCAAACTTGAAAAAATGGCTCGGTGGGCAGAGATTTACGGACAACGAAGACGTCATTGCCTCTGTAAGTGCTTATTTTGAGGAACTTCCGAAAACGCACTTTTCTGAAGGATTAAAAAAACTTAAAAAGCGATTGACCTTCTTTTCCAAGTGTATAGAGCTCCAAGGAGATTATGTTGAAAAATAAAAAAAAATTTACCCAAAAAAAATTGTTTTTATACTTTATTCTAAAGACTTATTGAACTACCCTCGTAACTAACAATAAATAATTCTTCAACGTTACTGCAACATTTCTACTGGTGACTTTCACATGAAATCTTTCTGGAAGGTTTCTGAAATTTGTCACTGAAAACGATTCCGTTGAAAGATACCTGAAATATTACTGAAACATTACAGACGAATTGATACCTTTCGGTAACATTACGTGCCGTGTGGGATGTGCAAGGCTCATAATTATTGAGCTCACCGATTAAGTCATCTTCAATGAATTTCTTGGTTTAACCACATTTATTCTATAATTATATAAATGGCACCTAATTTGCCCTCATCGTGCAATAAATGGTCTCTCGTATTTTTATAAAAATATTAAAAAATATTAAAAAAGAATATAAAATCCTCGTTGACAACGTTTTCATAATTCATCTCGCTATAGTCAAAAACGTGTGGTTTTTCACATTTGCTTATGCTAAATGGTGAGTTACATCCACAAAGTATGTAACTATTAAATTCAGCGATTTAGTCCTCTATACAATAAATCTCTGGTTGTATATAAATGTATGACGATTATTTACAAATTAACTCAATTACATTTTAAGATTTAAAGGAAAAATTATTTCTTTTGAAAATAACATCAAATAGGTAAATACCAATCTCGTTGGCAGCCTTCTCAAAATACGTTTGCTGTAGAAAAATCCGTGTTGGGTGTTATGATTACTAATGGTAAATCGGTGAGTCGTTTGTGCAAGGCCCATAACTATTAAGTTCACCGATTAAATCCATTTCAATGAATCTCCAGGTTTATCCACATTTATTTTATAATTATCAAAAATGTACCTAATTTGCCCTCATCGTGTGATAAATTGCTACTCGTTTTTTTTTTTTACAAAAATTAAAAAGGGATATAAAAACCTCGTTGGCAACTTGTTCATAATTGATCTCGCTATAGTCATAAACGCGTGGTTTTTCATATTTTCGTATGCTAAATGGGTCAGTTACATCCACAAAGCATGAAACTATTAAATTCATTAAACCTGGGCATATGTGGAACAGTGTCTAGGTAACTCGGTAGATAAGGTAGAGCTGGGCAGTAGCCAACCCCATGCTTCGGCAGGGTGCGCCGGCCTTACCGGTGAGGAGCTGGCCACTGAAATATGAGGCCTTCTCCGGGAAGGCTTCCCTGGGGAGCGGACCCGATACCCTCTCGGGGGTAGAGAGTGTTGGATTAACCGTCACGGTGTGTGTTTGAAAAAATGGTGTCACCGGAAATGCTTCCCAGTTAAGAATTGAGGGATAAAAAGAAAAAAATAGATGGGGTAAAGAATCAGTGGTATAAAAATGGGTCTTCAGATTGAGGTAACATGCCACTTGCCAGGCCAGAATACTGCAGGTGGACAAACAAAAAAAAATAATTGTAAATTATAGTCATACATTTATATACAACCAGAGATTTATTGTATAGAGGACTAAATCCCTGAGTTTACTAGTTACATGCTTTGTGGATATAACTCACCGATTTAGCATACGTAAATATGAAAAAAAAAACATTTTTACTATAGCGAGATAAATGATGAAAAAGTTCCCAACGAGGTTTTCATATACCTTTTTAATATTTTTATATAAAAAAAAACGGAGAAGCCATTTATTACACTATGAGGGCAAATTAGGTGCAGTTTTGATAATTATAGAATAAAAGCGGATAAACCAAGAACGTCACTGAAGAGGGCGTAATGGGAGAGCTTAATAGTTATGTTGGCAACGTTTTCATAATTCATCTCGCAATAGTCAAAAACGTGTGTTTTTTCATATTTTCGTATGCTAAATGGGTCAGTTACATCCACAAAGTATGTAACTATTAAATTCAGCGATTTAGTCCTCTATACAATAAATCTCTGGTTATATATAAATGTATGATGATTATTTATAAATTAACTCAATTACATTTTAAGATTTAAAGTTAAAATTATTTCCTTTGAAAATAACATCAAATGGGTACATACCAATCTCATTGGCAGCCTTCTCAGAATATCTTTGCTGTAGAAAAATACGTGTTGGGTGTTATGATTCCTAATGCTAAATTGGTGAGTCGTTTGTGCAAGGCCCATAACTATTAAGTTCACCGATTAAGTCCTCTTTAATGAATTTCCTGGTTCATCCACATTTATTCTATAATTATCATAACTGTACCTAATTTGCCCTCATCGTGTAAGAAATGGCTTCTCCGTTTTTTTAAATAAAAATATTGAAAAGGAATATAAACAAAGAATAAAAATAAAAATAAAAATCCAAACGTGCGGAACGCGTTTAAGAAGGTTTGATACCAAAATGAAAATGGTTCGAATGGTTTGAAAATTATCTGTATCTCTTATTAAACATACAAAAACAATAAGCGAATAAGAGACGTGGCAAATCATCGGATAATCATTTGTAAACGTGTATATAAAATTGTAGATCGTTTGCCAACGGCGATTCTGTGTATTGAGCGATAACATAAACAAAAACATTAGCTATTGAACTGTAAGCGGGGCTGCTCGGTGCGGGAAGACGTGCGCAAGAAGCGCGGAAACTCTTCCCCGCAAGCCGGGGGCCTTATTCTGTAAGGGTATCGATGCGAGATAGAAAATACAGCGACACAGGGTTTTTATTTTGCCTTATAAACACACGCGACATAAGAACACATGTTCATGTCTCACTTTGAAATGATTACAAGTCGTGTGTGAGAAAAGTAAAAAAGGTGGAAATTCATGAAAAATTGCTGAAAATCAGCCCTAAAATCCACCATTAAACCTAAAGAACGGCGAATTTACATGAATTTTACCGACACACTGGTGTGTGTCACTGTATTTTCTATCTTTCACAGAATAAGGACCCTGGAGGTATCGAACCCCCTTAAGTCGCTAGTTATCATAAAATAATAATAACTTAAAATCCAATTTTGGATATGCAGAAGTCTATCATTGTAATGACTGTTTGTATTGTATAAGTGAAGTTGGACAGGTGAAATTTTCTACAAATATTGGTTAAATTATTTAACAATTTTCTACCATGATGTTTTGTCTTAACTGTCTCTATTGAATTTGTTGACTTGAGGCCTAGGTGAATTTTGCATTTGTCGTATCATATTTCTAATATAAATTATTACAGAAGATCTACTAAATCTAGCCTATTATATTTCTGGATTCTAGTGTATTTTTACATATAGAAAGTTACAATAACTTTGACTTATTCCTCAATGCAATGATAAGAATTTTTACTTGTAATAGTTTTTATCCAGAGTGAGTATTTGTCCAATTTCACTTATAAAATGCAAAAGTATTACAATGATAGAATTCTATATACTCAAACTGACTATCAGTTTTAATTTTTCTTAAAAATCACTTATAAATTTCCTACCAGGGTATTTATATAAAGGGCATATGAAAGACAATTGAAATTTCGAATTTCGCGCCACTATATAGCAGACAAAATAAGAACAACTATTGCGCATATAACAAATTATAAAAATCAAATAACAACAAACCACGAGATAGTTGCCGTCCATAATACAATTATCTATTTTACAAAGTTTCAAATTAATATAATAATATATTGGAGAGAAAACTTTAAATAATGTAATTTTTGTGTATAATTCGAAGTTATCCCAGTTAAAAGAAAAACTAGTTTTGCAGAAGTTTTACAGAATAGGATGAATTAGACGTTTAAAGTTACCGATTTATTTATCTTTTTGTCAATTTGTCGTTATGCTGCCTTACTTTGAGACACTTCTGAACTTAGTAAACTAACATGTTTTTACTTATATTATTATTATTTCAGGTGATAATAATATTTTGTCAGAAGTTGCAATAAATTTGAACAAAAGTTTGCCGACAGTTTCCTTTGAAAACCATGACAGTCATTTGAGCTTCAAAGATGCATCTATTATTGCCTCATCAACTACTTCTAAAGAAAGAAGTTGCAACACAGAATCCTGGGAAAAACCAGAATTATCTAGATGTAATTATTTTAATTTAATGTTGTTGTATACTTTCTTTATGTTGAATCTATTCCTATTCCTATTATCTATTCCTCGGTGGTTTTTTCAATAGGTTAGATGCATATATTTATTTTCTCGCGACAGGGTAAAAAGGTAAAAATTAAAAAGGCTTTTCTCTTTTTAACATGTCAGTGGTCCATGCCATTTTTATCAGATACTAGAACTTAGTTTTAAAACTTCTCTGATATAGATACATGCATATTTTTACAAAAAAAAATTTGTTACGAATGAACGTTAGACTGTCAGATATCTAGTTTCTGATGAGGGTGGTATCGTTCACCAAAACGTTAAAAAAGAGAAAAAACTTTTGAATTTTTTTCTTTTTACCGTGTCTTGGGAAGATCGATAAATTTATCTAACCTATATATTTAAGATTATACTGTTAAAAATAAATGTATTTGATAGTAAAATAAAATAAAATATAAATATCAAAGGTGTACAGATATGAAATAAATCTTTTATTTTTTAAATGAATGTAAGTTTACTTTACAGGTATTACTGATAGTATGTTAGTGACGTCTAGTCATATAGATAAGAAAGTTATTGAACCTACAAAGGTTGAAATCAACTTTATAAAGACTGAAATTCTTAATGATGCCAACAAAGTAGACTTATGTAAATTTAAGAAAACTAGTTCATTATTGAAGACAGGTATACTAATATTATTTACACAATATAGTTTCTTTTTAATAAACCTTCATAGTATCTTAAGAATACCAAATTTATTTATGTAATAATCATTTTATAGATATTCCTGAAAATGTGTTGATGACATCTAGTCCTGTAGTAGAGAATAAAGTTATTGAACCTTCAAAGGTTGAAGATGAACTAACAAAGAGTGAAAGTGTAGATGAAGCCAAAAGAAAAGATTTATCTAACTTTCAGAAATCAACTTTATTATCGAAGACAGGTATACTAATATTATTTACAAAATATAGTTTCTTTTTATAAATCCTCATAGTATTCGTAAGAACGTCAAATTCATTTATGTGATGATAATAATTGTTGTAAGTTCTTATAGTGATACTAAAAATGTTTTCATGAACAACTCGTAATCTCCCTTAGTAAGAATAATTGGGTGTGATGTAACTGTGGAAAAAAGTGTGAGGAAGTATTAAATAGCTGTACTGTAACTGTATTATAGTAGTTGGAACAAAATGTCATGGTTTTGTTCTGGTTTTGTCAGTTTCTTATTTCTTTATAACATATATGTCACACTTTTTCTGTATAAATTCCTGGAGTTAATAGAAAAAAAATACCCCAAGGTGTATTCAAATCCACGACTTCGAGTTGCTAGACCCACACCTTTACCACCTGAGCTAATTTCTCATCTGTATTCTATTAACTATTTCACGATTATAAAGAGTACAGTTAATATAATGTGACAACAGTATAACAAAATATGACATAATATGATTTAAATAGTAGAACCATTATAACCTTACAAAACTATTACACTTTTTGCACAGTTATGTCACACTTTTTATAACCTTCAATTTTTGGGTCGAACAATTGTTGATACGAAAGTGTGACAAATCTGCACAAAAAATGCAACATAGTCTCTTGAGAAGTGATAAAAGTATTACATAATGTCTTAACCAAGTTAAAAAGTCACGTTTTCATCATTACAAAATTACACTTTATTATTAAAAAATGACACTTTTATCACATTTTCCAATTCTACTAAGGTCTATTGTACTGTGTAAACTATGTATGACTATATGCAGAATTACTGATCGGCTGAATACTCAGCTTTTTTGTTGATCAATTTGCACAACATAAACGAATTTTATTCTATATATTAAAACGTCAAAATTATGAGCCGTCATAGTTCATTTATACAAAATAACATAGCTCTACAGAATGTAGATCCGATTGTATAAGTTATTAAGTATGCTGACTTAGTTAACGTGAAAATAAATTCATATTTTAGTTTAGATTTTAAATGTAACGTATATGTAAATTAATTAGTGATTTTTACTTTATCTTTAATTAAAATAAAAATGTAATCTTTATTGTTATATAATACTGTTGCAATAACTAATAACATATTGTGGTTTAATACGAAGACTAGGACAAAGCAAAGAGGGCTATTTTAATTTGCAATTTTCAAAGCACTAGAGTAAAATAAATTCATAATATTCCTAGTAAACTTAAGGTATCATTCATATTGTTCATTATTTTTGTCAGGTCCTAAATGAATTAATTTTCCAATTATATAAAATTAAAGCTTAATACTCTTTTTATAATAAATAAAAATGAGCTATTTGTCAGTCAGAGAAATTATTCAAATATATTCATACATTTGGCATAACTTATACAGGAAAATCATGATTAGTAATGCATCAAGTAAATCAGTACTTGAGTGAGTTCATACAGGTTACTTTTTCTTTTTCTTCTTCCATTACTCGCAATGAGTTATACTCGTGCTACTATCACCTGGTGTTAATATAGGTTACGTCAAGCGTATCGATTTATCTAAGCGATACAACAAATCTAAATTTAAATTACGATAAACGACATTTATAAATCTAACTTATTTTACAGATGGAAACCACTTAAGTAGTGACAACAACAAAGAAAATAGACCAGAAAATGTACAACTAAGTGATACAGGTCATTTTTTTATATGCATGAAAATGTTGAAAATTTCTCTAAAGATAGGATAGATTTAGAATTTGGTTATGTTAGACATAGTTATTTCAATAAGAGAAAAATATTTTAGTCTGCATGTTTAAGTAAAATAGATTCTGATCATCTTGATCGTTAGTTTAAATTAAAACCATGCAGTATATTAATAAATTAACATCTCAGTAAACTCACTTTTACGATATTTTTTTAGAATTAGATGATCTATTTGCACTGATGTTCCTATAGTGTTTATAGATGATAAAGGTAATCTTCAATCTTCAGCTGACATTGGCAACGAAATAAAATAATTAGTCTGCGGCAATAAAAAAGAACAAATTGATGACAAAATCAAATTGTCAATTTTAGATAATTATAATGATGAGTTGGTCTATGACAATGATGTACCATCTGACGACGATCCTTCCACTAATCAACCAAATCTACTTGAACCTAGAAACTTGGAAGAAAATAGAAGTAATATATTTATTAAAAATCTCTCCCTCTCCCCCATCTCTTGCTCTTTTGTCTTTTTTAATACTGGATTCTTTTATACATTCGCTAAATATCGACAAATAATTACCTTCATTTTGATAACGTCTCAATTTTTTGTATAGTGGATAATAGCAAAGCGGTATTGAATACAGTGTCTACACCAGTTAGCAAAAAAGAACAATTAACAAAAATTGATCCCAAAGGTGACGATGATTATGATATTGGAAAAAGAACAAGGAAATCCTCTATACCTACAAGTAAGTTGAATGGAAAATTGTTGTAATTGCAAGTTTTCTTTCTCTGTCTCTCTCCCTGAGACCCCCTCCCGCCCCTCTCCCTCTCCATCGCTCCCTCTCCTCTCCATCTCTCGCTCCCTCTCTTCCCCTCCCTCCACTCTCCCACCTCTCTCTCCCTCCGCCTCTACCTCCCTCCCTCTCTCTCTCTCCCTCTCTCCCTCTCCCCTACCTCTTCCTCTTCGTTCTTCTCTACCCCCTCTCTCTCTCCTACCCCCTTCCACCCACATGCCCCCACTCCCTCACTCCCCCACCCTCTCCCTCTCCCTCCCCACCCTCTCCCTCTCCCTCCCACCCTCTCCCTCTCCCTCCTCTCTCCCTTCCCTCTCCCTCCCCTCTCCATCTCTCTCCCACCCCTCTCTCTCTCCGCCCTTCCCTCTCTCTCTCTCTTCCCCTTCGTTCTTCTCTCCCCCCTCTCTCTCTTCCTCCCTTCCACCCACATTCCCCCTCTCCGTCACTCCCCCATCCTCCCCTCTTCTCTCCCTCTCCCCCTGCTTCTCTATTTCCCCTACCATCCCCTACTCCGTATCTCTCTTTCCCTCCCTCTCTCCCTAAGATTTTGTCTTTTGATGAATAAAAAGTATATCTATCTATCTATCTATCCCTCCTTTTCTCTCTGTTTTGCAGACTTTCGCTCTCTCTCACATACACTTTCAAACTTCCTAATCTATTTGCACTTTTCATTTTATAGATCAGAAAACTGTTTCTAACACGAACGCTAAAGGAATAGAAATCAATTCTAATGTCATGAGTGAAGCCTTTAAATTTGGTGATATAAAAATAGTTTATCAAAACTGCAAAAAAAAATGGAAAAAAAGTATATCCATGTTTGTATTGCGGCAAACTACTGCCAACTATGTTTCGGCATTACAAAGACTGACATAAAGATGAAGATATTGTTAAGGAAATTAAAGAATTCGAGTCTGGTAGAAGAAAAAAGGGAGAGAAAATGACTGATAATCAAAAGTATGTTGATTATTTATATTCTTTCCTCAGGAAATCCGTAATTAAGGATGTGCATTTGCGTGCAGGGTTTGAAGATCAATTTCATATCGCAAGATTGCGACGTCAGAATAAAGAAGCGAGAACTGTTTCAATGTATTCATTGTGTACTAACTGCAGCGGTTTTTATGCAAATAGTTACTTCCATAAACATGTGAAAAAATGTACAGCTAATACTAAAAGAACATTGCAAGCTCGAATAGAGAGTAATGCAGTTATCGGCAAAAAAAGGGTTGAAATAAGTGTTATTTGCAAAAAGTATTATTAAAATTAAGAAAAGGAAAAATCAAGGACATTATAGAAAATGATCCTGTTATTATTCAGTTTGGAAACGGTTTAAGTTTTAAACACCGACACCACTTTCATCTAAATGAGATGATTCGTGCGCGGTTAAGGTGTGTTGCTAGACTCCTCACAATATCAGCTGAAATGACTGACAACACTGTGGATTCTTATACCAAATTTTTTTGCCCGGAAAATTTTGACTTCTGGTTTCCAGCGATTAATGAGATTGGTCAATATAATCCAGATACTGACTTATATGATGTTCCTGCTACAGATGCAGCTGCAGGTGCATATATAAAAGAGTTATGTGATGTCTATATTGGCATGTGTATTAGAAGCAAGGATGAAAATGGACGTGAACTAGCTATTAAATTTGTGCACTTATACACTACTGATTATAACAAATACGTATCCAAAACTGTAGCAGAATCGCAGATTGAAAGGCAGAGAAACAAGAAAGTTGAATTGCCAACGGAAGCAGACATGACATTATTTTACAGTTCCGTTACGAGTAGAAGATATAAGTTAGTGGATGATTTGCAAAACTATGGATTTAACAGGAACAAATGGATTGAATTAGGCGAAAATATAACAGTTCATTTAGTAATGTTTAGCGGTCGTCGAGTAGGAGAGACGGAGAGATTAAAGAAAACAAATTTTTCAAAGATTGAACGTTTAGAACCTAACGATGACTCAAAAAAACTTACTCTAGAAGATGTAGTGTGACGGACTCAAGCCGTTCTTCTACTCCAACGTAGGAGAGTTCGTTTTCCAGTTGTGTTTTTGTTACACGCGGTTCGCGTACGGACCCGAAGAAGTGCGCGAGAAACAACCTCTTCCTGGATTCCCCTTAATAGTTACGCTCCTGCAGCCGCCGAGGTCGGAGCTGCAGAAGTGCAACTGTACTTTGGTTTTTGGTATGCTAACTCGAACCAGCAGGAGGGCGCGTTAGCTCTCCGCCGGGCAAGCAGTCAAAACCCCGAGAAAGGCACCCGCGCGCTTTTCTCGGGTAAAACCCTGAAGACATAGTCTCGGGCAGCGCGTTGGCCGCCACGAGCTATGCCTATTATGAAATTCGTTAGCGCGTTTCCCCCTCCAGTGGCTACTGAAGGACGTCCGGCGCACCCGAATAATAGGTGGAGGCGGGGAAAAATGAGTTATAATTATTAGTGTGAACTTGGTTTTTTATTGAGGGTAAAAGTACAATTAAAGAGGAGTGGAGTTACGATAGAGGGAAGCGAAAGAGAGAGATTACACGCGGTAGATAGGCGAGGATACGCCACATCACCGTGTGTTCACCACAAGAAGTGGCCCGAGTTCACCCTAGTATCCCGAGCGCGAGGCCTGCTCGCTGGCTAGCCACGGCTTGAGAGGTCAGAGAAAACTCAGTGCTTCCTCGGCTGTGCGTCGCCTATATATACCCGAGCCCACTCTCTCCATCTCTCTCGCTCCCGTCCTCCTTCCCACGATATTCGCGAATCCCCACTCTTCCAATATTCGCGAATTCGTTGCTCCTCGCTGAACACGCTTTCGTATGTCTGCGCGCTCGTGTGTGTATATGCACACGCGCGCGTTCTTAGCCATTACGTTGGCCCCGCCGTATCATCTTAGTTAACAAATATAAAACCGAATCATTTCCGCAATAATTAAATAATTAATTAAATGATTTCTTATAAAAAAAACTAACTTTTAATTAATACTACGTTTTTTTATATCCTAAATGTATTAACTAATTTATTTTGCTTATAATAATTACTAATGTTAATATCATATTAACATTAACAATAATAATTAATGGTACCGTTCTTGATAATAAGGGTATAGGTACAGGCCGTCTCAGTAGAATTTCTACAAACATTCCTCCGCGTACTCATTCGAGGCAAATTGAACCCCATAATCCCATATCATAAATCCCATAAAAATGATTTACCCCATAAAAATCATAAACACCATACAAATTCAAAACCTTATTAAAATCATAAACCCCAAAAATCATAAAGCCCTTAAAAAATTATAAACCCTTTAAAAATCATTAACCTCATAGAATCATAAACCCCATAATAATTACAAACCTTATAAACTTCATAAACGCCATAACAATCATAAACCCCATAAAAATCATAAACCCCATAAAAATCAAAAACCCCAAAAAAATCATAAACCCCTTGAAAATTATAAACCCTTTAAAAATCATTATTCATATAGAAACCATAAACCCCATAATAATTACTATCCCCATAAAAATCATAAACGCCATAATAATCAAAACCCCAGAAAATCATAAACCCCTTAAAAATTATAAATCCCATAAAAATCGTAAACCCCATAAACATTATAAATCTCATAAAAATCATAAACCCCACTGAACAGGCCGTTTGTGCCTGTCGGAGATTCAAATACGCGCGCGTCCTGTGCGAGGCCGAGAGCCTAAGACTTGAACGCGTCGCCGCGTTCTAAGGCGCTGCTATTATAGCACACCGCGTGATACCCCCACCTTTTACGTGGGTCAAGGCCAACAAAACCAGGCCGCTCAAGGCTCTCGGCCTCTTCTTCCGGCCGCTTCCGAGTAATCACCATCTCGTGACGATTACGCGCTCGTGGCGCGTAACACACACACACACACACACACACACACACACACACACACACACACACACGCACGCACGCACGCACGCACGCACGCACGCACGCACGCACGCACGCACGCACGCACACACACACACACACACACACACACACGACCAATAAGACCCACAAAATAAGACAAATTGTAAGTACCCACGAAATACCTGTACATTTGTAAATATTAAATACACTTAGTCAATAAAATAATTGTAGTAACGGCCTAAATTACAAGTGTGAATTACCAAATCTCACTCTCTCTCTCCTCTCCTACGTTGAGCCCCCGCAGAATACAAAACGGGTTCTTCTGATTGCTAGCAACATTTAATTATTAGCTACAAGCAGGAACAAATTGGTCCTTCGACCCGGGTCTGGTTCAACCGGAGAGGAAAGTGCTACAAGACATTAAATCGATTCTAAAAGCCGCGTCCGTTTTCCGGACTAGTGACCTCGTGCTTAGGACTTTCGTGCGCGAGTGAAAAGTGCCGAACTATTCAATGCGCTCCGGCTAGTGCAATAAATTGTGTGTGTGTGTGTGTGTGTGTGTGTTACGGGAAAAGCACTTTCCCACGGGAGTAATTTCCCAAGGGAGGAATTTTGAGGGGTCGGACATTGCCTCGAGGGCTCGCAGAGAAAGGAGGATTTCGCTCGGCTGCTCTGAGCCGCCTAATGTCCTGCGAGAAACGCCTCTCGAGGGACGAGGAGCTTCGAAGAGCCTACACAACCTTCCTGAAAGACTACGAGGAGCTGGAGCATATGCAGCTCATCCCTGACCGAGTGAGGAATGAGGCTGGGATCTATTTACCGCACCATGCAGTGCTAGGCCGAAAGCTACGAGTCGTATTCGATGGGCAGGAACTCAACTCACAACTTCTTGTTGGGCCGAAGCTACAACGAGACATCACGACGATTCTCACACGCTGGCGGCTGCATCGCTACGTGTTCACTGCTGACATCGTCAAGATGTTTCGCCAAATTCTGGTGCACGAGGACGACACGACTTGGCAGCGCATCCTGTGGAGGGCATCGCCTGAGCATCCAGTCCAGGATTTCAGGCTCCTCACGGTAACTTATGGTACAGCCTGCGCGCCCTACCCCTCGTTGAGAGTATTGCTCCAGCTAGCGACGGACGAGGAGGCTGCCTACCCCCTTGGGTCAAGAATATTGAGGGACAACGTATATGTGGATGATGCTCTAGCCGGCTCAGATACGATAGAGAGTACTCTATCAGCCAGGGTGCAACTCCAGCAGATTTTGGCGGCAGCAGGAATGCAGCTGGGCAAATGGGCAGCGAACCACTCTACGCTTCTACAGGGCATCGAGAACTTCATATCGTCGGTCGACCTCAGCTTCGACAACAACGACGTGATTTTAACCCTGGGCCTGCGCTGGTCTCCAACGGCAGACAGCTTCTGCTTTTCTGTCCGACAACCTCAAGGAGCGTCTGCCATCACCAAGAGGACGATATTGGGAGAGATTGCCCAGCTGTACGATCCGTTGGGCGTGTTGTCTCCAGTGACTATACGAGCCAAAATCTTGCTGCAGATGCTCTGGATCACGGGGCAAAATTGGGACGACCCAGTCAACGATGAAATCCAACGTAAGTGGGAGGAGTTTCGAATGCAGCTACCGCAGTTGGAGCAGGTCAAGATCTCCAGGTGGTTCGGCACTACTCATCAAGGCAAGTACCAGCTGCATGGGTTTTTAGATGCCTCGGAGAAGACCTATGCTGCCGCGATCTACCTGGTGAGAGAGACTCCGGAGGGGATTATGGGCACCCTAATAGCAGCAAAAAGTAAGGTGGCACCGATCAAGACAGTCTCGCTGCCCCGACTGGAGCTCTGCGGCGCCTTGCTGCTCGCACGGCTCACCAGGAAGACACAAGAGAACCTCAAGGACTATGATTCACCCATTTACTGTTGGAGCGATTCGCAGGTGGAACTCGTCTGGCTAAAGGGCAGGCCAAATGAGTGGAAGACATTCGTCGCTAACCGGGTTAGCGAGATCCTGACTACACTCGCCTCTGCAACTTGGGGGTACGTCCGGTCAGGGCTCAACCCTGCAGACTACGCCACGAGAGGAATGACGCCTAGCCAGCTCCTCCAAGCTTCGACCTGGTGGACAGGTCCTCGAGACGTCTTTCGAAACTTGCACGAGCAACAAGGACAGAGGCACGAGTACGAGACAGTACTCGAACAGCGTGCCTCAACAACCAGCTTTCACGCCGCAACTTCAGCTTCATCTAACGATGTCGAGGCATTCATAGTCCGCTTTTCTAAGCTCAGCAGGGCAGGAGAGCTGGAGGTTGCTCGAAGGCGTCTTGTCTCGGCGGTGCAGGGCCAGTACCTGGACAAGGAGATGGACCGACTTCGTCGTGGACAAGCCGTCCACCGGTCCAGCATTATGCGACGATTGCTACCCTTTCTGGACGAGCACGGTCTGATCAGGGTCGGAGGGCGATTGCAGCACGCCTATCTTTCGGATCTGGAAAGGCACCCAGTCATCATCCCAAGAGCCAGTCATTTGACGAGCCTCCTGATCCATGACGCGCATCAGGCTACTCTTCACGGCGGGCCGCAGCTCATCCAGAACCATCTCCTGAGGCGATACTGGATCCCTCAGTCCCGCAGCCGGATCCGCCAGATGAGCAGGACATGCGTGCGTTGCCTGCGATTCCAAGGCCGTACATTCGAGCAGCAAATGGCACCATTGCCAGCATCAAGGGTCACTCCAGGGCGTCCATTCGCCATAACCGGGGTCGACTATGCAGGGCCATTTGTGTTACGGACGTCGAAAGGCCGAGGACAACGCTCTTACAAGGGATACGTGGCCGTGTTCACTTGTTTCGTCACTCGATCCGTACATATAGAAGTAGTCTCTGATTACACCTCCAAGACCTTCCTGCTGGCATTTCGACGATTCGTGTCACGAAGAGGACTCTGCCGACAGATATACAGCGACAACGGGACGACGTTCCAGGGTGCCGACTCAGAGCTTCGACGAAACTTCCAGGAAGCCTCCAACTTCAGCAGGGAAGTTGCTGAGGCAGTCCAGGCTGATAGGACAGCTTGGAGCTTCATTCCTCCTCGAGCGCCGCACTTTGGTGGACTCTGGGAGGCGGCAGTGAAGTCCTGCAAATACCACCTCAAGAGGGTAACGGGAGAGGCCAAGCTGACGTATGAGGAGTTCTCCACGCTGGCAGCGGCTATCGAAGCTTGTCTGAACTCGAGGCCGCCCAGCCCCTTCAGCTCAGAACCAACCGACCTGGTTGCCCTGACGCCGGGACACTTCCTCGTCGGAGCTGCGCTCACGGCGCCACCGGAGCCACCCTCCAACCTTTCATCTGTTTCAGGTCTTCCGACATGGCAGTACGTCAGTCAAATGCAGCAGCATTTTTGGCGTAGGTGGCAAAAAGAGGTCCTCCACCATCTGCAACAACGCTCCAAGTGGCTATTCCCTAGTACCGGCCTGGCGGTAGGTGACTTGGTCATCTTGACGGACGACCTGCTTCCGCCGCTTAAGTGGCCTCTCGCTCGCATTGAGGCACTACACCACGGACCTGACGGCTTGGCTAGGGTGGCCACGCTACGCACCGCGACTACGCAGCTAAAGAGACCGTTGGCCAAGGTCATCTACCTGCCCATGAACGAGCAAGCCTCGTCGCACTACGCTTCGCTTCTCGGCGGCCCTCCAGCTCCAGGAGGAACTGGTATGGCGGGCGGCGTCAAAGAAGATCGTCTCTGAAGATCTTACTCTGACACCTTTTTTACACTTACAGCCTGTAGAATCTAACACCTACATTTCCGCCGTCGATCGGGTGCCGTACGCATTCCCTAGATTTATTTCATTTAATTTCAGTAATTTTTATTTTCAAGTTAATATTATGTTTTGCAGTAGCTTCATCGCGGTTTCGTTGTATGTTCAACGAGGCGGGCGGCATGAACAGGCCGTTTGTGCCTGTCGGAGATTCAAATACGCGCGCGTCCTGCGCGAGGCCGAGAGCCTAAGACTTGAACGCGTCGCCGCGTTCTAAGGCGCTGCTATTCTAGCACACCGCGTGATACCCCCACCTTTTACGTGGGTCAAGGCGAACAAAACCAGGCCGCTCAAGGCTCTCGGCCTCTTCTTCCGGCCGCTTCCGAGTAATTACCACCTCTTGACGATTACACGTTCGTGGCGCGTAACACACACACACACACACACACACTCACGACCAATAAGACCCACGAAATTAGACAAATTGTAAGTACCCACGAAAAACCTGTACATTTGTAAATATTAAATACACTTAGACAATAAAGTAATTGTAGTAACGGCCTAAATTACAAGTGTGAATTACCAAATCTCACTCTCTCTCCTCTCCTATGTTGAGCCCCCGCAAAATACAAAACGGGTTCTTCTGATTGCTAGCAACATTTAATTATTAGCTACAAGCAGGAACACCCACAAAAATCATAAACCCCATATTAATTACAAACCCCATACAAATCAAAAACCCCATAAAAATCATAAACCCCATATTAATTACAAACCCCATAAAAATCATAAACCCCATATTAATTACAAACCCCATAGGAACATAAACCCCATAATAATTAGAAACCCTATAAAATTCATAAACGCCATAACAATCATAAACCCCATAAAAATCATAAACCCCATGAAAATCAAAAACCCCAAAACAATCATTAAACCCATTAAAATTAAAAACCTTATTAAAATCAAAAACCCCATAAAAATCATAAACCCCTTGAAAATTATATACCCTTTAAAAATCATTAACCATATAGAAATCATAAACCCCATAATAATTACTATCCCTATAAAAATCATAAACGCCATAATAATCAAAACCCCAGGAAATCATAAACCCCTTAAAAATTATAAATCCCATAAAAATCATAAACCCCATAAACATTATAAACCCCATAAAAATCATAAACCCCACAAAAATCATAAACCCCATATTAATTACAAACCCCATAAAAATCATAAACCCCATATTAATTACAAACCCCATAAAAATAAAAAAACCCCATAAAAATTAAAAACCCCATAGGAACATAAACCCCATAATAATTAGAAATCCTATAAAATTCATAAACGCCATAACAATCATAAACCCCATAAAAATCATAAACCCCATGAAAATCAAAAACCTCAAAAAAATCATAAAGCCCATTAAAATTAAAAACCTTATTAAAATCAAAAACCCCATAAAAATCATAAACCCCTTGAAAATTATAAACCCTTTAAAAAGCATTAACCATATAGAAATCATAAACCCTATAATAATTACTATCCCTATAAAAATCATAAACGCCATAATAATCAAAACCCCAGAAAATCATATACCCCTTAAAAATTATAAATCTCATAAATATCATAAACCCCATAAACATTATAAACCCCATAAAAATCATAAACCCCACAAAAATCATAAACCCCATATTAACTACAAACCCCATAAAAATCATAAACCCCATATTAATTACAAACCCCATAGGAACATAAACCCCATAATAATTAGAAACCCTATAAAATTCATAAACGCCATAACAATCATAAACCCCATATAAATCATAAACCCCATGAAAATCAAAAACCCCAAAACAATCATTAAGCCCATTAAAATTAAAAACCTTATTAAAATCAAAAACCCCATAAAAATCATAAACCCCTTGAAAATTATATACCCTTTAAAAATCATTAACCATATAGAAATCATAAACCCCATAATAATTACTATCCCTATAAAAATCATAAACGCCATAATAATCAAAACCCCAGAAAATCATAAACCCCTTAAAAATTATAAATCTCATAAAAATCATAAACCCCATAAACATTATAAACCCCATAAAAATCATAAACCCCACAAAAATCATAAACCCCATATTAATTACAAACCCCATAAAAATCAAAAACCCCATAAAAATCATAAACCCCATAAAAATTAAAAACCCCACAGGAACATAAACCCCTTAATAATTATAAACCCTATAAAATTCATAAACGCCATAACAATAATAAACCCCATAAAAATCATAAACCCCATAAAAATCAAAAACCCCATAAAAATCATAAACCCCTTGAAAATTATAAACCCTTTAAAAATCATTAACCATATAGAAATCATAAACCCTATAATAATTACTATCCCTATAAAAATCATAAACGCCATAATAATCTAAACCCCAGAAAATCATATACCCCTTAAAAATTATAAATCTCATAAATATCATAAACCCCATAAACATTATAAACCCCATAAAAATCATAAACCCCACAAAAATCATAAACCCCATATTAATTACAAACCCCATAAAAATCATAAACCCCATATTAATTACAAACCCCATAGGAACATAAACCCCATAATAATTAGAAACCCTATAAAATTCATAAACGCCATAACAATCATAAACCCCATAAAAATCATAAACCCCATGAAAATCAAAAACCCCAAAACAATCATTAAGCCCATTAAAATTAAATACCTTATTAAAAACAAAAACCCCATAAAAATCATAAACCCCTTGAAAATTATATACCCTTTAAAAATCATTAACCATATAGAAATCATAAACCCCATAATAATTACTATCCCTATAAAAATCATAAACGCCATAATAATCAAAACCCCAGAAAATCATAAACCCCTTAAAAATTATAAATCTCATAAAAATCATAAACCCCATAAACATTATAAACCCCATAAAAATCATAAACCCCACAAAAATCATAAACCCCATATTAATTACAAACCCCATAAAAATCAAAAACCCCATAAAAATCATAAACCCCATAAAAATTAAAAACCCCACAGGAACATAAACCCCTTAATAATTACAAACCCTATAAAATTCATAAACGCCATAACAATAATAAACCCCATAAAAATCATAAACCCCATAAAAATCAAAAACCCCCAAAAAAATCATAAACCCCATTAAAATTAAAAACCTTATTAAAATCAAAAAACCCCATAAAAATCATAAACCCCTTAAAAATTATAAACCCTTTAAAAATCATTAACCATATAGAAATCATAAACCTCATCATAATTACAAAACCCATAAAAATCATAAACGCCATAATAATCAAAACCCCAGATAATCGAAATCATTTGTAAAATATAGCTTCGTACATTCGAATATTAAAGTTAAAATCTTGCGTAAAATTGTTCTTAACGCAGTGCTTATAAAGCATTAGTATTCAACAAACTTATTTTAATTTTAGAATTTCGTAATGATTCGATGAAACAAAAAAGAGTAAGGTGGACGTTAGAACAAGATGAAGCTGTCTCTGATTTATTTTCTACTTATATGAAAAGACCCATTTCCCATGACGAGATTCAAAAAGTCATAGACGATAATCCTTGTTTAAAGGATGGGCAAAGAGATGTGGCAAAAATTCGATCGAGATTCCACAAATTGAAGAATACTCCGATAAAGAAGCCTACAGAGAAAGAAGAAATGTCCACTTCCTTAACACGAAACTGCATTCCACTTGCAATATATAATCATTTTCAGGAAAACATTGAAAATAAAAGAGTACCTTCTAAAAGAGAGTGCTTGAATGTATTGAATTCATCAACGCCTAGCTTAGAATAATATTCCATACCTCAAATTATGGAGCTTGTCGAAAAGACAATGGATTTTGATGCCAAAGAATAATCAAAGAATATTCTACTTTGTGATCCACTAATTTTAAATATTAGTGCATTTGATTGTTAGTTTTCGATGTATTAATACATTGATAATACAAGTGATCTCAAGCTTAAACGCTTTCACAAATTAGAATTAGAATTTATTATTAGAAAACAATCAGCTTACAAAGAAAATATTTATGTTTCAGTTGTGACGTGTATTTCACGTCCCAATGATATTAAACACGGGCAGTCAACCGCGACCAAGTCACCCGTCACCAGAGCCGAGCATTTTTATATTAAATAATATTGTTATTAATGGGGGGAATTGTTATTATTTGTTGAGGGAAAATGGATAAGGAGTAGCGACCGAGGAAAGCCGCAGACCGGCACACACACGCATACACCCATACCGGCGGCACCAGCTGATCGCCGCAGCGACGACCGATCGGAGTGAGCAACGATGACGAGCCTACACACACATGCACGTGACCAACACCACTTCACCAGAAGAGCGAAAATTTTGGAAGAGATTTCCGCCCTCTCAGATTTTGGGCATTAACTGCCCGCCCGTCAGCGAACACAGACGCACTGAGAAATTGGCCTGCCCGTCCGAGCATAGAGAGACACGTTCTGATATATATCGCCCGTCCGCCCGTCAACTACGTTAAACGCACTCATCGAGAGTTATATTTTGAGGGAACATTACCCGGCGACATTGTGACCAACGAATGAGGAGCATCGCGAGGCGTGCCCGATTTATCGACGGTGACTGGATTGGAATTGTCGAGCTTCCCTCGGCACTTGCAATTAAAATCTAGTAGAATAATTATTGGGCATCGTCGCCCGGTGCTCGGGGTTAGACAATTAAATTCGCGGTGGTGTGACACCAGGGTATAAAATCAGTGCGCGTCGGGCCAACGGTAGATTTACGGACAATATTGGGGAAAATTTTGTGCGACTCGGAAAACTCGGGAAAACGTGGTGATTTGGTCGCCTCGAGAGACGCGTGCGAGGGCTAACGTAGCCATATTGGATAGCAACCGAGAGACATCGCGCGAAGAGTTTAAATGTAGCAACCGTGCGTCTATAAATGTAATAAAGCTTAGGTATATTTAAAGAGAAAATTTGTGAGTGTTTATTATAAAATTAGTAATTCCTGATTTTCCTCTTCAGGGAACTTTCTCTGGGAAAGGGCTCGCGCCGAGTTAGCCGCGCTTTACCTGGCGCCCATTAACATAGAAAATTGGTAAAGTGTCGAGAGAAGTATAAATAATAAGCCGTCGTAAAAAGCCACGTTACAAATGGCGCCCAACGTGGGGCTTAGTGAATCAGGAAAAACGGGAAAAATAGCGACAGAATAAATTAATTAAGAGAGTTCGGGAAAAATCGGAAAATTTTTTTTTACACACAGCCCGAGCCCGCGAAAGTGCAGCGACTAAAACGTTTTCTTTGTGTCGTATAAAAATTTAAGTAAAGTGGAAAAATTATTTTTTTGTGTGTTTAAGAAATTTATAGATTTTTGACTTGGGTTATTGGGTTATAAATGGGACTTTAAAATTTTTTCACTTGAGCTAATGGGTTATAAGTAGGACTTAGAAAATTTTCACTTGCGTTAATGGACTAATAAATTTTTCGATTTTGAGAGTTTTTCGGAAATTTTTTTTGGATATTTTTAATAATTTTCCGAAATTATTTGTGATAGTTTTTCGATTTTGAGAATTTTTCGAAAAGATTTTTTTGGATATTTTTGAGAATTTTCCGAAATTATTTTTTGAAAATTTTTTGATTTGAGAATTCTCCGGAAATTTTTTTTGGATATTTTTGAGAATTTTCCGTACTTATTTTTTGAAAATTTTTCGATTTTGAGAATTTTCCGGAAAAATTTTTTGGATATTTTTTAAAATTTTCCGAAATTATTTTTTGAAAATTTTTCGATTTTGAGAATTTTCCGGAAAAATTTTTGGATATTTTTGAGAATTTTCCAAAGTTATTTTTTGAAAATTTTTTGATTTTGAGAATTTTCCGGAAAAATTTTTTTTTGGTTATTTTGAGAATTTTCCGAAATTATTTTTTGAAGTTTTTTTTTATATTGAGGAATTTTTCGAAGATATTTTTTTTCTTTTGAGTTTTTGATTGTGAAAGTTTTTTGGGAGTTCTTTTTGACAATTTTCCAAAAAATTTTCTTTCTGAGAGATTGTTGTGACTTTCTTTGAAAATTTTTCGACATTTTCTTTTTGAAGGGTTTTTGTTGAGTATTTTTTTTTTGGATTTAAGAGATTTTTTTTTATATTCTTGAAAAATTTTTGATAAATTTTTTTTTGAGCGATTTTTGATTGAGGGTTTTCACAGTTTGGGTGTGTAGTAAAGAAAATTTTCGTTTCAATTGGGACCTTTCGTAGGATTCTTTTTGAGTATTGCAAATTTTCTTCGGTATTGAAGGAAGCTTGTAGCGATATCTAAAGAAAATAGCGAATTACCCGAGTAAGCGGAAGGCTGCGGCGACGCACTGAAAATAATAGCGATAAATCGAGAAGGTGGGGAAAATAGGAGACAAATTCAGAAAATCTTTGTTGGGGATTTAGTGAAATTTGAGTAATGAGTTAGAGTGATAGATAAATTAATTTGTGTGTAAATTTCTGAATTCTGACCTATTTTTCAAGTCTTCTCAACGACTTTTAAAGTAGTACAGTAGGAGTCACACCACCGTGTAGGGAAAATTCATTTTGCGAACACCTCCACAAAATATTAATTGCTGTACTACTACCCCCAAATCGATTAGTAAGAACGATTTATAAAATTGTTAAGAGAAAAGTTTTTTCTAACAACCACTGGAAATTGGGTATAAAAATACAACAACTAAAGTTATTGTATTTTATATTATAACTACTGTGTCAAAGGAAAAATTGATTATTACATATATTTATATTTATTTAATTGTATTGGGAATTATTTACTGAAAATTAATTGCGACCCAGAAGAAACCTCAGATTATTACTCCAGACGTGAACAAGAAGAGAATACCAAGAACTACTGAAGACTGAATAGCGACTTTATTAGATTCGCGTCAGGGCATTTCAGCAGCTACTCAAGAGCTAGGCAAACAAATTTCGAGTAGGCATTTTTAGCTAACGGAACCGATAAAGAAGACCTCAAGAAAAGAAGCTATTTTTCTTTGTTTTATCTCCTTTTGTCCCTTTAGCAAAAGTAAGCAGACGGTAATCTCCAGAGTAACATACATATATAAATATACATATTATAAATCATTATAAAATTGCGGTTATTATTATTATAAATCATTATAAAAATTGAAAATTAGTGACACAGTAGTTAGGCAGGAAAATTGTCCCGTAAAAGAGTTAAGACTGATTCCTTTATTAGCGACCTCTCCATTCACGTGCACCAGGTATTGCAAGTTAGATACCCGTCTTTGAAAAGATTCCAAAGACTTGGGCGGGCCCTCCCGACATAGCGAATACTGCAGTAACTGTAGAGAGTAACTAGCGACCAAACCACTGTTTTTGTTTTCTTCCCTTAGTGTACGAGTAGAGTACAAAATGAACACAAGACAAGCAGCAAAGAAGGATCCGCGCATACGCCAGCGAATGGCAGTATCAAGTAGAATAAATGGGATGGACCCGAGCGAACTAATAATAATTCTAGATCAGATGGGACTTAGCGTGTCTGGGACAACAGCCCAACTTAGAGATAGACTCTTGCGGGCAAGTATAAGGAATGTGGAACCAGGTGCAGCAATAAATTGGGATACAGTATTGGATAAGAGACCATGGGATCAAGTACCAGCAACATCGGCGGCCATAATGCGAGAGGAATCTTTTGAACAAATACCTCAAAAGAAGAAAAGAGGTAGGAAGCCTAAGACAGCGACCAAAGAAGTAGAGTTGCAAAGCACAGAAACAGAGTATAGCCAAGAAGAGGGACAGGCAATCACTGAGCAGATTCAAGAAGTCACAACACAACAACAAACGACCGATGTACCAGTAGTTACGCTAGAAACGATAAGCAAAGCGACCACCACTCTCACTACGACGACACCAGTTCGTACACGGGGACCAACGGATAGCTTCGCGATGCAGATGGTGTCTGCAAACACACGACCAAGAGTGCAAACAGGGTTTCCACCGCAACTCTTAGCGATGAGCAGTCATACACAGTTGGCATATACTCCGGGACTAATGAAGATGATACCAACCGGCTACCAATTGAGGCTGCCAGAACCACTTTTCCATTATACAGGCAAGCATCCATCACCGGATTCCAGTACGGGAACTCCCGCGGTACCAATGATCCCAAGACCAATACGATTGATTATACCAGCGTCAACGGCTTCGAAACCAACGTTACCTTCGATGCCAACCACCGGTCGCACGACCCCCTGCAATGGCACAAGCAACGAACATCGGGGCCAGTCCGGGGACTAGTCAGAGGGGACAACCCCTAGCAAGAAGTGACAATCCGACAGGAACATCACAAAGCCAAACGTCACAGCAGGGGATAAACCTGAACGACAGTATTCAATATATCAGACAAGTAAAACATAGCGACCCCATAGCCAGTAACCCAAGAAATGGGAACTCAACAGACAGTAGCGACGTAAGCAACAAAGAAGATGAGGAGAATCGAGAAGAAGATGCCATTCCACGAGGGGCAGGACCGTACGAACGGCTACTGCAGGAGTTTGAACAAATGAAAATGGCACAACATGGACCAATTCTCCTCCGAGAACCGGTATACGCGCCACAACCTCCGGTAGCAAACCCACAGGATTACGTAGACACTCCGAGACCACCGAGGGGATCTCAAGAGAGAAGGGAGCGACCCAGGAATCACGAAGTGGCAGAGATTCGGAGTCCTAAGGCGAACACCGTTCGTAGACCAACAGACCAGCAAAACCGCATCATCAAAACAGAGAAGAGGAGAACGAAAGCGACTGTCATCGAGTAGCTCGGAAAGTAGCGTACTAGACCGAAGATCAGTAAAGAAGAGAGATAGCCGTAAAGTAAAAAACCGTAGACATAGGAGTTCGAGTAATAGTACCACAAGTAGCGACTGTAAGACAGCGTCATCAGACTCAGATAGCGAAGACAATAAAAGAAGTAGAAAACACAGTAGAGGCCACAAACGGAACCAGTCGACATCGACTAGCGATTCGGAATATGAAAATAAGAAAATGAAATAAAAAAATAGAAAATGTCATTCGAATGCAGACATAGCGCAGAACTGGAACCTAAAGTTCAATGGGGAAGATAAGGAGCCAGAGGAAATTTTGGACCGGCTGCAGGATTGCAAAGCAAGCCTAGCCATGAGCGACAGGGAGCTGTTGAATGCTTTACCATCGATCTTTTCGAAAAATGCTAGCAGATGGTATCGATCGAAGCGACCGGACCTAAAATCATGGAAAGACTTTAAAAAAGCATTCAGAAGGCAGTATTTGGGTCACAGAGATGAAGAAGACACGATGACGGACTTACGGAACCGATCGATGGCAAAAGGAGAAAAGATTGCCAATTATATATCCTGCGTGGAATACATTGTCGACCACTTTAAGTGACCCCCATCCAGGAAAACAAAAGTAAAACAGGCCTACGAGGGCTTGAGGAAAGACTATCGGACACTTCATGGCGGGGAAAGAAATCAAGACACTCAAGGATATAGAGAAACTAGGAAGAATTTGTGAAAAGGAGAAAGAACTAGATTACCGGTTTGAAGAGCCTCCACCAAAGGAGAAGATGAGCATACCAGGTGCAGCATACTATGGGACACCCTCATTCCGTAAGGTAGCGGCAGCCTACTAGAAATTGAAACCAGAAAGCGACAGCACATCAGCGACAACCAAACCTGCGAGAAAGAGAAATGGGAATAGAAAAGCGAAGAAAAAACAAAAACAAATAAATGCGGTAGCCGCTGCCAAGGAGAATCAAAGGCCTGAGGCCAACGTACAAGCGACCCCAGTACAGCCAGCCTCACACAACGCGACCGCAACGATGACGCACAGCACACCGCTGTATCCACTGCGACCGAGTTTTGTGCCCGCTTGGCAATGGTCTTCTCCCCAGAATGCTAACTCGTTTCAGGGTAGAGGTGGTCAGGCCCAAGGATTCACCGGCCAAGGCGTCTATAATATGAGAGGAACTAGAGACCAAAATGGGCCTCCTGCCCAAAATATACCAGTATACGGTGCATGCTATACATGCCAGACACAAAGGATATGCTACTTATGTAGGGCTATGGGACACTATGCAAACTAATGTCCCAATACACACCCGGCATGGCAGTCTTCTCCAAATAATCAGGCCATGGGAAACGGGATGCAGGGGAGGCAGAAGAGTCCCATACCTCCCCAGCAACCGCAAACGGGACGAAACTGGCAACAATAAAGGGAAGCCAGCATAGCGCCCAACCGATCATACAGGAGAAGAGAATAGCGACCCCAGAGAACGCGAAAATTAGCAGTGACCAAGAGAGAAGTGGATCGATGTTAGGCGAGGCAGCTAAAAGTATTAAGTCCATATTGTCAGATGGGGAGACCCACCCAGTATGGAGCCATACTTCAAACAGCGGAGGATTAAATGGGACCTCACCAATAGCGACCACAAGACCATTAAGTAAAGAGAGTAGTGAGAGCAACAAAATTCGAGAAGAGAGAGAAAAAGTAGAGAGTAGATAGAATAGTGAGAGCAACAAAATTCGAGAAGAGAGAAAAAAAGTAGAGAATAGAAAGAGTCGTGAGAGCACAAGAGTGACCGAAAGAGTGACAACCTTACCGATCCTCGAAGGGTCCGACGTAACGGCGCTCAATCAGGCAGCTGACGAGCAGAAGGATTTCGAGCACCTAGCCCTCGTACGAGAGGCGGTCGACCTTCTAGAAGGGTCACAGGTGTCTACTCCCTCGTTGGAGGGCCCCTCCACCTTTGTTGCAGACTTAGATGTTGGGGTGCCCACATCTAGTCTAGGGGGGGAGAGCAGCGTACTACGTACGCCGAAGGCCGACCAACTGGAGGTTCTGGAACCAGGCGAAGACGAAGTCGTAGGTATGAGCGCAGCGAACCGCATCTTCACGAAGTTAATACTACGTGATAGGGCGTACAGAGCCCTAATTGATGGAGGAGCCACGGTCTCCCTAGTAGGACCAGAGATAGCGGCCATGTTCAAGGACCGATTGCGACCAGCGAACTCTGTTATAAGAAGTGTGATAGGTGGAACAAAGAAAGTATTGGGGTATCTGGATATCAACATGGAATTGAATGGCAGGTCCAGGAAGCTGACGGTAAGAACCGTAGATCCTTGCGACCACGACATTTTACTTGGACAGGACCTTACCACCCCATGGGACGTTGATGTCAGATACGGCAGACGGATGTGGAGGATTAACGAGGGCCCGTGGAAGCAATCTTGGGACGAAGAGGAAATCGAAGCGACCCCAGCATACGCCGAATGCGCCGGAATTACCGAGGCAGACGACGAGCAGCGGAAAGCCATAGAAGACCTAGTGACCAAGATATTACCTCCACCATCGGAAAATTTAGGAACGACCACACTGACCGAACATCACATAGATGTCCTCTCTGCAGCCGCCATCAAACATCGGCCAAGAAGAATGTCACCCAAACTTCTGCAAGTAGTACACGAAGAGATAGAGAAGATGTTCAGGAGTGGCGTAATAGAGCGATCGGCAAGTGAATGGAGTAGCGCCCCGGTAATCATCAAGAAGCCAGACGGAAGCTATAGATTTTGTATAGATTATGGCGACCTCAACAAAGTGACCCGGAAGGATGCATATCCTATCAGGAGCATGGATTCCATATTGGACAAATTGCGTAAAGCCAGATATTTGACCAAAATTGACCTCAAGCAAGCCTATTTTCAAGTGCCGATGGAGCAAAGCAGCAAGAAATTTACAGCATTTGCAGTGCCGGGGTCAGGGCTTTGGCAATTTGTAAAAATGCCCTTCGTATTAACGAACGCACCCATGACCTTCCAACGCCTGATCGATGCTTTATTTGGCGTCCAGTATGAACGATATGTGTTTGGATACTTGGACGACATCATTATAGCGACCGAGACATTTGAGCAACATCTCCAATGGTTGGAGCTGGTCGTCAAGAAGCTGGTCGAAGCAGGATAGGTAGTAAATCGGAAAAAGTGCGAATTCTGCTGCTCGAGAGTGACGTACTTAGGCTTCTTGCTTGATAAAGATGGATTGCGAACAGACCCAGAAAAGGTGTCGCCAGTGACAGAATATCCAGCACCAAAGACCGTTAAGCAGCTTAGACGATTTCTGGGTATCGTAGGATGGTACTCGCGATTCATTAAGAACGACTCAGAGATGAAAATTTCGTTAGTGAAGTTACTAAGAAAGGGGCAAGAATGGAAATGGGATAGCGACCAACAAGAGGCCTTTGAAGGTCTAAAGAAGGCGTTAACGGTAGCTCCGGTCCTAGCAAGACCAGATTTTGGCAAAACCTTCACGGTCCAGAGTGATGCAAGCGGAGTGGCGATTGGGGCGGTTTTGACACAGGAAGGGGATGATGGAGAGCACCCCATCGTATATGTGAGTAGAGTACTCACGGCGGCTGAACGAAATTATACCACGTCCGAAAGAGAATGCTTGGCGTTATTATGGGCCATTAAGAAGTTGCGACCATACCTTGAAGGGTACGAATTCAAGGCCATCACCGACCATAGCGCCCTCAAATGGCTTCGTAATCTGAAGGACTCTACTGGACGACTAGCCCGTTGGGCACTTGAAATGCAGCAGTGGGACTTCGAAGTAATCCATCGGAAGGGCACTCTGCTGAAAGTGCCTGATGCGTTGTCCAGGATGTATGAGGATGGCGGGGAAATAGCTGGATTTGAAGAGATACAGGACGAGCGATACGTAACTAGGATGGAAGAAGTACAAAGACACCCACACCGATTCCCAGACTGGCGAATCGAAGATGGCATGTTGTACAAATTTCGTTGCGACCCCCTATTAGACCCAGTGACATCTCGAGAAGAAGGATGGAGACTTGTCGTCCCAGTAGAGTACCGTGAGAGAGTGATGACGGAGAGTCACTCCATCACCTCCGCAGGACACCTGGGACTTGAGAAGACCTATGACCGAGTGGCCCGCGAATACTACTGGCAAGGCATGTACTACGACGTGCGCAACTTCGTCCAGGCTTGTCTCGAATGCCAGAAGTACAAGGCCTCTCAGACGGGACCCCTAGGGCTACTAGGCAAAAGAATTTTAGAGCGACCATGGGCCGTAGTAGCAGCAGATCTTATCGAATTTCCACCGAGCAAGAGTCAATTCAAATACTTGGTGGTATTCCAAGATCTCTTCACGCGGTGAATCGAGCTGAAGCCGCTGAGAAAGGCGGATGGCAAGTCGGTGGCTCGCGCCCTAGAGGAGCTCATCTTGTTTCGGTGGGAGACGCCAGACTGCGTACTCACAGATAACTGGAAAGAGTTCATTAATAAGCACCTGACCGCCATGCTGAAGGAGTATGGAGTGACCCATGTGACCACGCCACCGTACCATCCGCAAGCCATTCCAGTGGAGAGAAGCAACCGAACCGTAAAGACCATGATAGCGACCTTCGTAAAACAAGACCATCGGAATTGGGATGCCCATCTTCATGAGTTCAGGCATGCAGTCAACACTGCCATGCAAGCGACCACCAAAGTATCACCAGCCTTCTTGAATTATGGACGAAATCCAAGGCCGGTGAAGAGTTTACGAAGAGAAGTAGAGCCAAAGCAACCAATTGTTAGTAGCGACCCCGAAGATTGGTTAGATACAGTAAGAAGACTGGATGCCCTACGTGACCTATTAATCAGGCATATTGATTCTGCAAGGGAGCGACAAGCCAAATACTACAATCGTGGCAGGAAGGAGGCGACAATCCAGGTATGGGACTTAGTAATGAGGGCAAACCATTACTTGTCAAACAAAGACAAGCGCTTTTCGGCTAAGTTAGCTGGCCGGTTTGACGGCCCGTTTGTCATCAAAGAAGTTAAGTCTCCGCTGGTATATGTGCTAAATATAGGTGAGGATAAAAGAATACCCGAGGTGCACGTGAGTGAATTGAAGAGATATATTCCCCCAAGGGGGAGAGCCCCGTAGTAGCGACCTCCTCCTTACAAGCGACCTTGAAGTGGTTATTTATCGAAGCGACCAGTAGAAGGAGAACAAACTGATCACTCTAGCGACCACAACAATAATAGCGACCCATCCGAGACCCTAAGCATGGGCGACCAAGGGCATAACCTGAGAACCACTAGCGACCGAAACCTGGAGTGACGGAGGCATACCCGTGCCCAGTAAGTTGTTAAAAGTCTTGCTATTTATTTATTTATTGGAATTTTTTTTATTTAGGATATTATAATTTCCCCTATGGTCGCGCGATCTATGAGCGCCGTTGCTCTGTGGTCGGATTGGGAGTAGTAAGGTGGAGGTATTAATAATTTTTTTGTTTGTTTTCAGCTTGATTAGTTCTAAGTATAGATATGTATATATACTGTTTCTTGCAAAAGCTCTGGTGCCGAGGGTTGTTCGGGAATCGCGTTGATGGGATACAATGGCCCAATTAGAGTCTCGTTTGATTATTGGAATAATCAGTCCACTCCTGGCGGTGTGTCCCGTTCAGGGGGGGGAGAGTTTGTGACGTGTATTTCACGTCCCAATGATATTAAACATGGGCAGTCAATCGCGACCAAGTCACCCGTCACCAGAGCCGAGCATTTTTATATTAAATAATATTGTTATTAATGGGGGGAATTGTTATTATTTGTTGAGGGAAAATGGATAAGTAGTAGCGTCCGAGGAAAGCCGCAGACCGGCACACACACGCATACACCCATACCGGCGGCACCAGCTGATCGCCGCAGCGACGACCGATCGGAGCGAGCAACGACGATGAGCCTACACACACATGCACGTGACCAACACCACTTCACACTGTACGCGCGACCCTCTCTCTCTCGCTTGCTCTTTCTTCCTCGCATCTCGAGGATGATGAGCCACTGCTGCGCACACACATACACACACGCGTGCGCGACCGCCCTCTCTCCCGATGCACGCAGACGCGGGAGGAGAGAGGATTCACAGCAGCAGCGGCGGCTTCCTCGAGGCACACCATCTCTGCTGTAGCCACGAGAGAGAGAGAGAGAGAGAGAGAGAGATACCGACACGGCTGTCGACAGAGGGGAGAGCTAGCAGCCGCCGCGCCGCGAGCCGCATGAAGCTGCCGGTCTATCCTAGCGTAGGCCGACGTGCGCACGTCGCCGCTGCCAACTGTGATGGTCCGGCAGCGACAAAACCGAAAGCGCCCGATATAGATATACACGCCGGGTTGCCCGCGCGTGTATATCTAGCAATTCATATTGCCCGCGCTGCGTGGACAGGGCGGCATTCGCGGAGCGGGCTAATGATAATTAGCGACTCAAATCACCGCAGACTTGGCCTTGATTTTCGCATCTAGGGAAAATCAAGGCCAATTACCGTAACGAAAGGGGCGGAAGCAACAAGTGTGTGGGCTGAAGTTGCTCGAGAAGAAGAGCGAAAGTTTTGGAAGAGATTTCCGCCCTCTCCGATTTTGGGCATTGACTGCCCGCCCGTCAGCGAACACAGACGCACTGAGAAATTGGCCTGCCCGTCCGAGCGTAGAGAGACACGTTCTGATATATATCGCCCGTCCGCCCGTCAACGACGTTAAACGCACTCATCGAGAGTTATATTTTGAGGGAACATTACCCGGCGACATTGCGACCAACGAGTGAGGAGCATCGCGAGGCGTGCCCAATTTATCGACGGTGAGTGGATTGGAATTGTCGAGTGTCCCTCGGCACTTGCAATTAAAATCTAGTAGAATAATTATTGGGCATCGTCGCCCGGTGCTCGGGGTTAGACAATTAAATTCGCGGTGGTGTTACACCAGAGTATAAAATCAGTGCGCGTCGGGCCAACGGTAGATTTACGGACAATATTGGGGAAAATTTTGTGCGACTCGGAAAACTCGGGAAAACGTGGTGATTTGGTCGCCTCGAGAGACGCGTGTGAGGGCTAACATAGCCATATTGGATAGCAACCGAGAGACATCGCGCGAAGAGTGTAAATGTAGCAACCGTGCGTCTATAAATGTAATAAAGCTTAGGTATATTTAAAGAGAAAATTTGTGAGTGTTTATTATAAAATTAGTAATTCCTGATTTTCCTCTTCACGGAACTTCCTCTGGGAAAGGGCTCGTGCCGAGTTAGCCGCGCTTTACCTGGCGCCCATTAACATAGAAAATTGGTAAAGTGTCGAGAGAAGTATAAATAGTAAGCCGTCGTAAAAAGCCACGGTACACAGTTACAAACTTGTTTGTAGTACAAAGGTAGCTCAAAAGAAAATGTACAAAGTTTATTTATATAATTACTTAAAATACCAAAATCGTTAGTTAGTACGAGGGTAGTTCAATAAGTCTTTAGAATGACCAACAGATGGCGCGCGAATCGCTCCAAATCATCTGTTTTCAGTCAGCACCACTCCCGACTAGATATATGGTGCAGTCACAGTCCACATCTTCTGAGTTTACGTGTTTTTATAACCAATTGAAAAAAAAAATTGCTTGTTAAGAAAAATGGAAAAAAACGAGTTCAGAGCGGTAATTAAACATTTTCATTTAAAGGGTTTAACTCCATATGAGATAAAAAATGAATTGGACTCAGTTCATGGCACATCTGCCCCTGCCTTAGCAACGGTTTATAACTGGGTAAATGAATTTAAGCGTGGTCGTACATCAATAAGTGACGAACCACGTTCAGGAAGACCCGTAGAAGCAACTACTCCCGAAATCATCAATAAAATCCACGATATGGTGTTGAAGGATAGAAGATTAAAAGTGCGTGAGTTAGCTGAGGCCACAAGGATATCTATAGGTGCAGTTGTTTCAATTCTACATGAAAAATTAGGCATGAAAAAGCTATCGGCAAGATGGGTGCCGCGTTTGCTCTCAGCTGAGAATAAACGCAATAGAGTGGTCGCCTCTGAGGCTCTTTTGGCGCGCATAAGTCGGAATCCTGAGGAATTTTTTCGTCGATTTGTGACTGTGGATGAAACATGGATACACTACTACACTCCTGAGACAAAGAAACAATCCAAACAGTGGATTTCCACAGGCGAACCAGCTCCAAAGAAGGCAAAGACCGTAAAGTTAGCTGGTAAGGTTATGGCTACAGTTTTTTGGGATGCACGTGGAATTATACTTATTGACTACTTGGAAAAGGGTAAAACAATTACTGGTGAGTATTATGCATCATTATTAGAGCAGCTGAAAGAAGAAATTAAAAAAAAACGACCACATTTGGCGAGAAAGAAATTCTCTTTCATCACGACAACGCCCGAGTTCACACATGCTTCGTTTCAATGGCTAAAATTGAAGAACTAAAATTCGAATTGGTCGAACACCCACCGTATTCACCAGATTTAGCCCCCAGTGACTTTTTCTTATTTCCAATCTTGAAAAAATGGCTCGGTGGGCAGAGATTTACGGACAACGAAGACGTCATTGCCTCTGTAAGTGCTTATTTTGAGGAACTTCCGAAAACGCACTTTTCTGAAGGATTAAAAAAACTTAAAAAGCGATTGACCAAGTGTATAATGCTCCAAGGAGATTATGTTGAAAAAAAAAAAATTTACCCAAATAAAATTGTTTTTATACTTTATTCTAAAGACTTATTGAACTACCCTCGTATCTAAAAGTAATACTATTTTGATTTATCAACACACATTTGAAAATTTAAAGTAAAAAATTTCTTTATTTTTGTTCATTAGTATTTTTAAAAGTGCAAAAAGAAAAATACACAAGTTTTTACACTAATTTGATAAAATGAATACATATATATATATATATATATATATATATATATATATATATATATATATATATATATATATATATATATATATATATATATATGGGTGGTTCTCTGACAAATCGTGCGCGAAAAAAAATGGATTTTCCAAAAATATTTTTTTTATGTTCCTATAGTATGTACGAGTATCCCTGAATTTTTTCAGATTTTTTCCATCATTATTTTCCGACCCTTTTCAGAGGGTCAAACTTGGCCATCTAAGCATTTTCTTCATTTTTTGGCCATACTAATTAATTTATACAAATCAAGGTTTAAGGGTTTAGGGTTTATGGGTTTATAGGATTAGGGTTTATAGGTTAGGGTTTATGGGTTTATAGGTTTAGGGTTTATGGGCTCAGGGTTTATGGGATTAGGGCTTATGGGTTTAAGGGTTCATGGGATTTAAGGGTTTATGGGTTTAAAAATTTTATATATACCACAAATTTTTTTGAGACGTTTGAAGATAACCCTGCCTCGTGGCTGCGTGAAATCTGGTGAACAAAGCCGTATTTCCCGATTGTACGATTTGTTTATAATTATTATTAAATAAATAATAGTTGAGCCGGGTCGCGACCAGTCCTATAAAACGCTACCGACGGACGGCATCATCAAGAAGCTAACTTTTTATTATGGTTTAGCTATCCGAAAGAATACTGTCCTCGAGGCGCTGATAGTTGGTGCTAAAAACTGAGGCTACGAACTCACTGGTTTCATATAAATATCCTGCCAGATTTATTCAGGAGGATATCAGAATCGCACATTCGTTCTATTTACGAAGACCTGTCCAAGAACTTTTAACACGGTGCTTAGACAGTCAAATATCTGCATTCTTGCCAAAAAATAGTGGAAATAGCCGCGTTTATGCCTGCAGACATATTTAACGAGGGCTATTCTGCAATTTTGAAGACTTTGCTACTCGACCTAAAAATCAGCCAGCAATGCAAGATATTTGGGGATAACATGGACAAGCAACGCATCAAGGCATAACAGGAGCCGTTCCTTATCGAGTAAAGAAACTCATACAGCCAGACGATTGGAGCAAATGTTGCAAAATCTGTTTTATGAAGAAGCTGAGGGGTCCCTATATGTAACAGGATTAGCTGATTAGTCGATTATTACTGTAACTAATCAAAAATTGGTACTTTTGCTTATCTATAACTTTCAAGCGCGATTTTCGAGTGTTCATTTTTACGGTATTTTAAATATGCGGGAAAAATTGCAAGAAAACTGTACGATCGATTGAAACGAATGAAAGGTTTTTATGATTGGAATTAAATTCTCTTATAGTTAAACCTAACAGATTATTAAAAAAGTTTGTTAAAACAATTTTTATAACACGTTGAAGTGATTTTTTCTAAAAACGGTTTTTTTTTACAAACTTGCTAAAAATATAGAATTGCAAAATTTTCGGGTTTTTATAAGGATAACATGAAAAATACAAATTTTTAAAAAATTTCTGTTTTAGACAAGCCATACGAACTCCACTTTCCCCACAGCTGTGAGACTTTAATAACGAGGCTTTGTGCTAATATGCACATAAAACATGTATACATTAATATTTTTGCATAAAAAAATGATTTTGTACTCAAGAAATATACGATACACTATACCAAAACTTTCGCTATGGTCAGTTATTTCTTTCAATCCTAAAAATATCACAGAAAAATAGCGTTATTGAGAACTTCTAAAGCAGGACTCACCTTAAGTGTTTTGCGTCCTTAGAATCTTATATTGAAATAAAATAAAACATTATTATTAGTATGTATAGGTAATTTAATAATCAATTAACACATGTTGTTTCAAATTTTATTAAAAAGTTATTTTAATCGTTGCATTAAACAAATTTATGAAAAATTTATGGATATAATACCGATTGTACAAATCCATTTTTCAACTTAGAAGATCTGTGCATAAAAAAGTAGCGTGATTTGTCTTTTTACAGTGTTAACAAACATAGTACTAATAGACAAAAATAAGAAACTTTTTCTTTAAACTTTTAAATCTATGATTACAGAATAGTAATACTTTTAGATACTATTTAACTATAACCATATATATATATATGGGTGGTTCTCTGACAAATCGTGCGCGAAAAAAAATGGATTTTCCAAAAATATTTTTTTTATGTTTCTATAGTATGTATGACTATCCCTGAATTTTTTCAGATTTTTTCCATCATTATTTTCCGACCCTTTTCAGAGGGTCAAACTTGGCCATCTAAGCATTTTCTTCATTTTTTGGCCATACTAATTAATTTATACAAATCAAGGTTTAAGGGTTTAGGGTTTATGGGTTTATAGGATTAGGGTTTATAGGTTAGGGTTTATGGGTTTATAGGTTTAGGGTTTATGGGCTCAGGGTTTATGGGATTAGGGCTTATGGGTTTAAGGGTTCATGGGATTTAAGGGTTTATGGGTTTAAAAATTTTATATATACCACAAATTTTTTTGAGACGTTTGAAGATAACCCTGCCTCGTGGCTGCGTGAAATCTGGTGAACAAAGCCGTATTTCCCGATTGTACGATTTGTTTATAATTATTATTAAATAAATAATAGTTGAGCCGGGTCGCGACCAGTCCTATAAAACGCTACCGACGGACGGCATCATCAAGAAGCTAACTTTTTATTATGGTTTAGCTATCCGAAAGAATACTGTCCTCGAGGCGCTGATAGTTGGTGCTAAAAACTGAGGCTACGAACTCACTGGTTTCATATAAATATCCTGCCAGATTTATTCAGGAGGATATCAGAATCGCACATTCGTTCTATTTACGAAGACCTGTCCAAGAACTTTTAACACGGTGCTTAGACAGTCAAATATCTGCATTCTTGCCAAAAAATAGTGGAAATAGCCGCGTTTATGCCTGCAGACATATTTAACGAGGGCTATTCTGCAATTTTGAAGACTTTGCTACTCGACCTAAAAATCAGCCAGCAATGCAAGATATTTGGGGATAACATGGACAAGCAACGCATCAAGGCATAACAGGAGCCGTTCCTTATCGAGTAAAGAAACTCATACAGCCAGACGATTGGAGCAAATGTTGCAAAATCTGTTTTATGAAGAAGCTGAGGGGTCCCTATATGTAACAGGATTAGCTGATTAGTCGATTATTACTGTAACTAATCAAAAATTGGTACTTTTGCTTATCTATAACTTTCAAGCGCGATTTTCGAGTGTTCATTTTTACGGTATTTTAAATATGCGGGAAAAATTGCAAGAAAACTGTACGATCGATTGAAACGAATGAAAGGTTTTTATGATTGGAATTAAATTCTCTTATAGTTAAACCTAACAGATTATTAAAAAAGTTTGTTAAAACAATTTTTATAACACGTTGAAGTGATTTTTTCTAAAAACGGTTTTTTTTTACAAACTTGCTAAAAATATAGAATTGCAAAATTTTCGGGTTTTTATAAGGATAACATGAAAAATACAAATTTTTAAAAAATTTCTGTTTTAGACAAGCCATACGAACTCCACTTTCCCCACAGCTGTGAGACTTTAATAACGAGGCTTTGTGCTAATATGCACATAAAACATGTATACATTAATATTTTTGCATAAAAAAATGATTTTGTACTCAAGAAATATACGATACACTATACCAAAACTTTCGCTATGGTCAGTTATTTCTTTCAATCCTAAAAATATCACAGAAAAATAGCGTTATTGAGAACTTCTAAAGCAGGACTCACCTTAAGTGTTTTGCGTCCTTAGAATCTTATATTGAAATAAAATAAAACATTATTATTAGTATGTATAGGTAATTTAATAATCAATTAACACATGTTGTTTCAAATTTTATTAAAAAGTTATTTTAATCGTTGCATTAAACAAATTTATGAAAAATTTATGGATATAATACCGATTGTACAAATCCATTTTTCAACTTAGAAGATCTGTGCATAAAAAAGTAGCGTGATTTGTCTTTTTACAGTGTTAACAAACATAGTACTAATAGACAAAAATAAGAAACTTTTTCTTTAAACTTTTAAATCTATGATTACAGAATAGTAATACTTTTAGATACTATTTAACTATAACCATATATATATATGGGTGGTTCTCTGACAAATCGTGCGCGAAAAAAAATGGATTTTCCAAAAATATTTTTTTTATGTTTCTATAGTATGTATGACTATCCCTGAATTTTTTCAGATTTTTTCCATCATTATTTTCCGAGTTACAGAGGGTCAAACTTGGCCATCTAAGCATTTTCTACATTTTTTGGCCATACAAATTAATTTATAACTCCTCAGGGAAGCATTTTTCACAAAAAACGTATAGATACTTTTTTTTGTAAAATTTTCTGTAGTTTGCATTAAAAATACTTGCAAAGTCATATATATATATATATATATATATATATATATATATGTTATAACTATCTTATATGCCAATTAAACCTTAAAATGCTGATTCCGAGAGTTCGATCAAAGCCTCGACCACCAAAAAATTCATGGAGATACCTTCTTATAGTGCAAAAGTCCCAGTATAGGTCCCAGAATGGAGGGAAGCCTGTATCTTAGTCTAAAAATTATGATAATCATCAATTCATGCTAAAAATGATTAAAATCGTAGTTAAAACTAGTTTTAACTAGTTTTAACTAGTTTTAACTATGATTTTAATCATTTTTAGCATGAATTGATGATTATCATAATTTTTAGATAATAATTTTTTATACATGTTTTATGTGCATATTAGCACAAAGCCTCGTTATTAAAGTCTCACAGCTGTGGGGAAAGTGGAGTTCGTATGGCTTGTCTAAAACAGAAATTTTTAAAAAATTTGTATTTTTCATGTTATCCTTATAAAAACCCGAAAATTTTGCAATTCTATATTTTTAGCAAGTTTGTAAAAAAAACCGTTTTTAGAAAAAATCACTTCAACGTGTTATAAAAATTGTTTTAACAAACTTTTTTAATAATCTGTTAGGTTTAACTATAAGAGAATTTAATTCCAATCATAAAAACCTTTCATTCGTTTCAATCGATCGTACAGTTTTCTTGCAATTTTTCCCGCATATTTAAAATACCGTAAAAATGAACACTCGAGAAATCGCGCTTGAAAGTTATAGATAAGCAAAAGTACCAATTTTTGATTACTTACAGTAATAATCGACTAATCAGCTAATCCTGTTACATATAGGGACCCCTCAGCTTCTTCATAAAACAGATTTTGCAACATTTGCTCCAATCGTCTGGCTGTATGAGTTTCTTTACTCGATAAGGAACGGCTCCTGTTATGCCTTGATGCGTTGCTTGTCCATGTTATCCCCAAACATCTTGCATTGCTGGCTGATTTTTAGGTCGAGTAGCAAAGTCTTCAAAATTGCAGAATAGCCCTCGTTAAATATGTCTGCAGGCATAAACGCGGCTATTTCCACTATTTTTTGGCAAGAATGCAGATATTTGACTGTCTAAGCACCGTGTTAAAAGTTCTTGGACAGGTCTTCGTAAATAGAACGAATGTGCGATTCTGATATCCTCTTGAATAAATCTGGCAGGATATTTATATGAAACCAGTGAGTTCGTAGCCTCAGTTTTTAGCACCAACTATCAGCGCCTCGAGGACAGTATTCTTTCGGATAGCTAAACCATAATAAAAAGTTAGCTTCTTGATGATGCCGTCCGTCGGTAGCGTTTTATAGGACTGGTCGCGACCCGGCTCAACTATTATTTATTTAATAATAATTATAAACAAATCGTACAATCGAGAAATACGGCTTTGTTCACCAGATTTCACGCAGCCACGAGGCAGGGTTATCTTCAAACGTCTCAAAAAAATTTGTGGTATATATAAAATTTTTAAACCCATAAACCCTTAAATCCCATGAACCCTTAAACCCATAAGCCCTAATCCCATGAACCCTGAGCCCATAAACCCTAAACCTATAAACCCATAAACCCTAACCTATAAACCCTAATCCTATAAGCCCATAAACCCTAAACCCTTAAACCTTGAGCCCATAAACCCTTAAACCCATAAGCCCTTAAACCCATAAACCCTTAAACCCATAAGCCCTAAACCCATAACCCCATAAACCCTTAAACCCATAAACCCTTAAACCCATAAACCCTTCAACCCAAAACCCTTAAACCCTTCAACCCTAAATCCCTCAACCCTTAAACCCATAAATCTATAAATCCATAAATTCTTAAACCCTTAATCCCTAAACCCTTAAACCATTAAACCCTTAAACCCTTAAATCCATAAATCCTTAAACCCATAAACCCTTAAACCCTTAAATCCATATATCCTTAAACCCATAAACCCTTAAGCCCATAAACCCTTAAGCCCATAAACCCTTAAACATATGGGGTTTTGAGGACCGTCCTGTTTATACACAGTCCACAGTCCACAGTCACTATGTTTATACTTGCCGCGCTGTTTTCACACCACTTTGTCATTAAATAATCCATCTCCGTATATAGTCAGGTGTAATAAAAGGAGAGAAAAAACCGTCTTTACCATTCTGGTTTTGTTTTGGCGTGGGCATCAGCTGAGAATAATGAATCAAATAGGTAAGTGTATTAAAATGTACATGTACATTTATAGTGGTATTATTATTTTAACAATTTTCTAAAATTTCTAGAGGTTAATTGAAAATTTTATAGGACATAGCCTGGGGCTAATACCTTTGGAAAAAATTTTTTTACGTACTTATCAAAATTTTTAAACTACTGTACAAAAGGACAGTGTTTTCCTGGATTATTTTATCTTCGGGTTTGCTTCCTTTTAGTCTCAAAGGTAGCATACATCACCAACTTTGATCCTATGTATTTTCTTTCTGTATATTTATCAATCTTGAACTTCTTTTATTTTTACTTCTAAAATCCTAGCTACTCTCATAACATTCATTTATCCGCTCTTCCTTGCTAGCTGGCATTTGTTGATGAAAACCATTCTGCTATTTTAGTGGTGTTCTTTTTTCCTGTCACATAATAATCTTTGGGTCGATAAATTTTAAAAATCATATTTTCCAATAGTTCTCTTCGAATGTCTCATTAACAAATTTTATCAGATTACACTAACGAATTTTTTGTTACAAGTAACTGCAATTGCTCAATTTAGTCCTAGAAATTTAAAAAAAGTAGTGTAGAAAATATTTACTTACCGAAACAACGTTAAATTCAGTGTTTTTTTTTTACACATTTGGTTTACTAACCGTTAGCACGGCATAAAAATTCTCTTGGACGCAGTCAGTAAGTGATGTCTACATGTATACCGTCACCTGGGACACCCTGGTGGAAATTATTTCTATAATTTTCTGTAATTTTTCGTAATAATCTGTAATTTTCTGTTACTTTTGTAATTTCTTATAATTTTCTGTAATTTTTTGTCTAAATTCGGACAATTTTACAGGAAATTACAAAATATTACAAAAAATTATAGGAAATTACAATTTATTATAAAGAATTGCAGAAAGTTACAGATTTTGACGAATCCTACACTGTTAAAAATAACATTAAAATGAATGCCATTTTAATGTACATTTGTAAAAAAAAATTAATTTACTTGTAACAAACAGGAGATTTCTGGATATGTGCATGAAATTTAATGTAATTCTACATGAAATTTAATGTACTTGTAACAAAATGGAGATTTCTGTATATGTGCATGAAATTTAATGTGGTTCTACATAAAATTTAATGAACGTAAATGTATATTATTGTACATCTACATGAAATTTAATACAATTTAAAATTAAATATTTAACATCTAAATTAAAAAAATGTAAAATTATTATAATCAATAACCGTAAACTATACTATTCTTAAGCCCTAAATCCAACTACACCAAGCTAAGCAATTAGCAATAACAAAAATTTAAGCAATAAAAATTTAATCCCTAAAATCTAAACCCAATCATTCCAATGAGTACATTTTACAGTTAATAAATATGCAATAATAAAAAGCAATATGCAATAATATAAATTTCGTAATAAAAATGTAGTCTCTAAACCCTAAACCCAATTACGCCAAGCTGAACAATATATACAATAATAAATATTTACAATAAAATCTTAGTCCCCAATATCTCAAACCCTTATACCCGAATACCCCAAGCTGAGCGAACACTTTTGCAATAATAAGAATTTAAACATTTAAAATTTTAAACTGTTAAATTATTATAATCAATAATCCCAAGCAGTACATTTTGCAGTTAAGGACATGTGAAAGTGAACTAAAAATCCCTACCTTATCGACTTAACATTTATATTTTTTTCTCTGCAATAAATAAATATAAAATTAATTAACAATAAAACCCTAAATCTAATTACCCCAAGCTGAGTAATATACAATAATAAAAATGTAAACAATAAAAATTTAATCCCTAAACCCTCATCCCAATCATCCCAAGTAGTATATTTTGCAGTTAATAAATAGTTAACAATAAAACCCTAAATCCAAGTACCCCTTTACCCCCAGCAGCTCTAGCAAAGTAATACGCAAAAATAAAAATTTTGTAATAAAAATTTAGTCGTTAAACCGTAAACACTATACCCGAAAATTAAGGATATTTTTTTAAATTATTGATCGAAACCGAAACGCTAGTTAATTATTTTAAAAGATATCTTAAAATTTCCTTCAAACATTTATTTATAAACTCTTAATAATTGTAAAGGTTAATAATAGGAGAAGTAGTTCACTTTAATTATTAATAAGTAAATATTTGTCCGTATGCCGATTAGAATCTTATCATTGTAACATTTAATAGCTAACTTTAGAATCTTTAAATATGAAATTTTATTATTACATAAAAATTAAACAGATAATTTAAAATATATATACATAAAAAAGAATATGCGTGACAAAAAAGTTACCCAATATGGTTTTAGTAATGTCAAAAAGAGTCAAATAACCCCTAGATCAAAAAAATTCGTTTATCGAGTCATCTACAATCGTGAACATCGGAAAGTTCCGCCAATAAATGAGGAAATAAGGTATTGACAATGGCAATAAATCATGACGCATAGATTTAAGATTTTGAGGTTATACACGACTTAAATTAAAGGTATTAGCAAATATTTATAGTAAAAAAAGTCTTAGAATGATTACTGTTCTGAATGATAAACATATGAAAAATTGTTTTATGCTAAAAACACAGGCTTGTTCTTTAATGAAATGTGAAAAGGAAGGGAAGATCCCTACATTACCGGTTAAGTGTTTTTTATTTTTAAAATAGTCTGTAAATATATGTCTAAAAAAACGATTTATTAAGTCTTTTCACTATATAATTAAATAATAATTAGACATAGATCTTATCACTACGAATTTTATACGTGTGTTTATAAGGGAAACTCAAACTTTGTTGCAATAAGAAGGGTCTATTGTATCCAATTTTCCATAAATATATTTCATGCTATATTGAAAATAAAAAACATTCAGTTGGTATCGTGGGAATCCTCCTTTCTCGTTCACATTCTCTTACGAAATTTACAATAAAAAAATTTACCCACTAAAAATCACGTTTTATATAAATTAAATATTAAAAATATTAAATTTTTTATTTGAAAGATTTTTAATTCAATCGTCAAAAATTGATATTAAATCTTAGTTTCAGGCTTTTGACGATCCAAGATAAAAAAGATAACCCTTCGTAATCCCTATGAATACATTTATGAATACATTCATTTATATAAATATATACATTTATGAATACATTCATTTATATAATGAATACATTTATAAATACATTCATTTATATAATGAATACATTTATGAATACATTCATTTATATAAATATATATATAGATGAATGTATTCATAAATGTATTCATAGGGATTACGAAGGGTTATCTTTTTTATCTTGGATCGTCAAAAACCTGAAACTAAGATTTAATATCAATTTTTGATGATTGAATTAAAAATCTTTTAAATAAAAAATTTAATATTTTTAATATTTAATTTATATAAAACGTGATTTTTAGTGGGTAAATTTTTTTATTGTAAATTTCGTAAGAGAATGTATATATATATATATATAAAACTGCGTGTAGCTTATAAGGACGATTCGAATGACTACCCGTAACAAGTCGCGATGGTACAGTCTGCAGGACGTCCGCTTCTGGTGCAAAGGTTCCCGGGTTCGATTCCCTACAAGATCGGTTTTTTTCTGATAACATATTTATCATTAAAAAATATGCGAAAAAATAGAATTATATAAGCGTTTGATTTGAGCGTTATATCAAATGTAAATAATATAATGTAAAATAAATAGCTAAAGTAAAAAAAAAATGATTAATTTCAAATCCGTACATTAAATTTCATGTGCATGCAGTGAATTTTATGTGAATGTACTGGAAGCACATTTCCAGTAGGTACATTGAAATTTTTTTATGTACATCTCACTTAAATTTAATGTACATGTACATTAAATTTTGTGTAAATGTAACGTAAAATTTTTCCAGTTTAATTAATAATCACGTACATTGAATTTAATGTATTTACATTAAATTTAATGTATATACATTAAATTTGAGTTTGTACATAAAATTTTAGTTACATCATTGAAAAGGACTTAATGTACTGACTGGAAATGTGCTTCCAGTACATTTACATTAAATTTAGTGCATATATTTTTAACAGTGTACTTTTCCGACACTATGATTTTTATTTTTAATAAAGAATTTTTTTTTAAATAGATTGCAAAATACTTTGCCACATTTGCAATGTACGATTTATGTTTACGAAACTATAAGTGTTACAACATACATACCTACATAATAATTTATAAGGTATGGATTTTTTAATAGTTATTCATAAATTAATGAAAATTAAAAATTATAAAATTTGTGCATTTATTGAGATTTTGTTTTTAAATGAGTGCAAATATTTATTATAAAACCACTTGAAATGTTTGTTTATTGTCTATTTATAAAGGGGAAGAGGTTAAGTTTAATAATTTTTTTCAAAAAAATATTTGTATACTATTTAAAACATAAAGTTATAGTGCCGGTAAAGTTGATATTGTGTCGCTATTTCACCAGACTATTAATTAAAAATACAAAATTTATCATTTTTATTGTCAATTAGGTATAAATAACTACTAGAAAATACATGTCCCATTATGAATATTCATCTAGGTGAGTCATTTTATACTAACTTATAACTTTTCATTTACAACTCGTAACATATATTACAAGCGTATATTATGATTTTCTTAAATTGATTTAAATACATTTTAATGCAAAAATACAAAACTTTTTACTGATTTAAAAATATTTAAAATGTAAAATAATTTAAAATGTAAAATAATTTAAAATCTGTGATTTTCTGTAAATTACTGTAGTTTTTTATTTTTTTTTATAAATATTTGTAATTTTCTATAATTTTTTGTAAATATTTTATTCTTACAGAAAATCACAGTAATTTACGGTAAATTATAGTAAATTACAACGAATTATAGAACTTTAGCCAAAGAAGATAGACCCCAATAGAAGCGCAAAGCTGGGAAACAAAGTGAGGCACCCCAAGGGCTAGTAAGCACCCCAACCACGCGCAGCGCGACAGTCGTTTTCCAAATATTTCCAAACGTCATGTATATAGAATGTAGGTAAAAGGATAACGCTCGGCCGATAACATACCGGCAATATCAATAAAAGTATGTATTTAAAAACAGTACACTGGAAACATGTCACTTATCGTTGGCAATACTTAAAAAATATGTAGAAAACCTAAAAACATATAGCTAAAGAAATTATACTTAAACTACAAACCTAATCTACAAATGGGGGAGAAATTTATATATTAGATCCATTATTTAATACTCGTCGGCAGCGATGGTCCTGTGGATAACGTATCTGGCTCCTGATTTTTTTATGCGGGTTCAAATCAGCCCCAGTTTTCTTTTTTTTTTTTATTATAGTTACAAAATAAATTATATTTTTATAAACTTAAATAAACATATTAAATTATTACTATTTTGAATAGTTTTCCAACCACCCTAGAGGTACTATATTCATTTTATTTAGAAATTACTATATAAAAGAATTTTAAGATACTTGTTTATAATCTCACGACATGTATAAATTATATAGAATTATTCAATAATCTTTTTATATAAATGTTCTAAATAAAACCGTGGTGTCCGTCGCCAGTAGCCCTACATAAACCACGGGAGCTTTCTCTCTTCCTCCAGGCTCCTTTAACCTTTTCCACCTCCACCAATGTGTATACATGATCATAAAAAACTCTAAAAGAACCTATTTTAATATTCACAATGTTTTTAAATATACCTATGATGATATATTTAAAAAAATGTTTCTGATAAAAAACTGTAACTAGTTCACCTTTTTTATGATGAAGTATATAATAAAATAATTGAATTTATGTCATTATGTCTTTCACCCACAGATATGTATACAAAACATAAGTTTTTTAATATATATTCTTTTAATTAAAATATTTGTAACATTGGTTTTTTAAAATTATCCGTGCAGATTAACTATTGATATTGTACTATTGCTTCATTTTTGTTACGGTACCAAGAAAGTGTACAAATTTTTTGAGATTCAAATACTTTAATAATATAACAACTTTTTATTGAAAAATTATGCATAATTTACAATAGATGATCAAAAACTTGATATAAATAGTCAAAAACTTTCTATTTTAGGTACCAAATAAGTCAATAAAATTTTGGAAAATAAATACAACGGGAAATAAATTTTCATATCGGCATAACTCTACCAATTATTATATTAAATACATTATACATTTAAATAAATATACACTTTATTTGAAATACTTATTTTATTAACATAAATAATAAAGAATACTAATGTAATATACATTTCCTATACATAATAATAAATAAAAAAAAAAAAACAGTGCAACGGATTTGAACCAGCATAAAAAAATTAAGAATCAGATACGTTATCCACAGGACCATCGCTGCCAACGAGTGTTAAATAATGGATTTGATATATAAAGTGCTCCCCCATTTGTAGATAAGGTTTGGAGTATTCAATATAATTTGTTTTACTATATGTTTTTAGGTTTTCTACATATTTTTCGAGTATTGCAAACCATAACTTACATGTTTCCAATGTACAATTTTTAAATACATGCTTTTATTGATATTGCCGATATGTTATCGGCCGAGAGTTATCCTGTTACCTACATAACGCTTGGAAACATTTGGAAAACGACTGTCGCGCTGCGCGTGGTCGGGGTGCTTACTAGCCCTTGGGGTGCCTCAGTCGCCCATAAGGCTTTGCGCTTTTATTGGGGTCTATCTTCTTTGCTTTAGCGCTTAGCGGCTCGGCGCGCGTGCGCGCTTACGTGGTGTCATTGTTGTATAAAAATTGCTAGAACAACAATAACAGATAGAAATCTCAAACTTTTCAGAAAACTTCCTTAGACCATTACAAATATAACAGTACACCTTAAAATGCGAAAACAAAAAATTCGCCACACAACTTTTTCATCTGAAAAAATTAAACTATTTTTTCAACAAAATTTTTGAAATTTTTTTTTAAAATCGATGTTTTTTTTCATAACAAAATAAACTAAAAAAGATATTAATTTTTGGCCAATACAAAAAAGATGTGATATAAAATCTCTACACAAACGTATTTTCAAAATAGAGTTTTGAGCGATTTTGAAAATTCAGTCATTGGTCAATACTTATTCAGCGAAAATCATTAATACGCCCTTTCTGTATCCGGGCCCTCAATTGTTTTAAAATGAGTTTTAAAACAATTGTTAAAACAAAAAAAAAAATATATATATAGCTAATAGAAAATTTTCCGAAAAATATTGAAAAAATTTTGAAATAATTTTAGCGGGTGATAAACTTTTAATCTCCTGCTGGTTTGAAAAAAGTTCCTTTAAAAATTTTTTAAAATAAACTTTCAAAATTGCTGAATAAGAACGACTTTTTCATGTGTTAAAATCCGCGTGCGGCTCGAAGACGCAAGTCGTCTAAAGCGCTCGCTCGCGCGTCTTTGGGTCGCGCGCGGATTCTAACAGATAAAAAAGTGGTTCTTAATCAGCAACCTTGATAGCTAGAGATCTGATACTTTCATAGACAACTTCCTCGACTCATCAGAAAGAACTTTGTAGCTGTGAATTTTCTCAACAATCCATATTAAGAAATTTGCCCACTAACCTCTTTTTATATCCATAATTTTAGGAAATTTAAAAATAAAATCATTGTTCGGTTCTAAAATATTTTTTAATTTCCGCATACGTTCTACCAGTCGTAGAATATTTTTAAAAATGTGGCATAGAAATTTGAAAAAAATTCTTAATACTTTTAAAAAATAGCCTCATGGACAATACTTATCCGGGCGTTTTCAGTTATACGCCCTTTCTGTTTACGGCCCCTTAATCTTGTATGTAATAGGGTGGTGTGAATTAAAATCGATGTATCTTCCAGTAGCAGTAGGTTTTTTATACCAATTTGTTGTAAATTCATTATTATTTCTAATCAAATTATTGTTCTCAAATTTATGTGTAAATAGTAATCCTGGATGGTAAGAATTATAAATGTCAATAGTTCGATTACTGACGAACTATATACTCGAATCGTTACAATAAATAAAAAATACAGGAAAAAAATTTAGTCTGGTTGCTATTTGTTTCCTGCCTCATTATTTATACATAGGGGAGATCAGGGAGATACTTTGAAAACTTTTTGTTTAAAACTTTTTAGTTCTTATAATCATTTTTAAAACCATTTTTATGGTCGGTGGTTATCAATTTTTATACATTAGCAAAAGTTACATGGAATAATTAAAAAATCGTAAATTCCCAAAAGTAATTTTTTTGTTGGCATATTGACATGTATTCTTTGGAAAAATGTTTAATTTTGACGACCATTTCAGTGTATCGTATCAAAAATTGCAAAAGGCATTAATCTTAAAAAATATTTGAATTTTATGAAGTTTCCCCGTATTCAAAGTAGCTTTTTAGGTTTATTGTTTATGATATTTTAATTCAAAATTTATTGTACGTAAGAATTAGATAATGATAGATTAAAATCTGTTGATTTAAATCATTCCAATTCTGAGTGTGCTATATGCAGTCTGCACAAAATCTTATACATTAGACATTGCACCGAAATTTCTATGCATTTCAAGGAGGCTAGTATTTAGGGCTTTGCACGTTTTATATATTTATCGCATAAATGAAAAGTAACCAATTGTGGGGATTTTATAAATGTTGCAGGTGCTATGAAGTTTTTGAGCCCACTAAATACAAATTTAGTATCTAAAAATGAAAATTTTAAATGGTAGATTGAGTTTTAAAACCGTAATTTTCAAAATTTCAATTAACCTTTTGAAAATCAGCATGTGTTAAGAGCCTGGGTTAAACAGATAGAATTATTTTTTATTTTATTATGAAAATTGTTAAGTACAAAGGGGGGTTCAATTAGGGTACCTTGTTTAAGTACAAAGTTTGGCATAGTGTAATTTATAAAAAAAAATAGTTACTTCTGTTTCAGATATACATCCCGATGCAAGTGCCGCAACAGTAATGACGTTTATAAGTCTCAAAAATTGTAGATCAGCTTCACAATTCAACGTACATTTAAAATTATCGAAGAAATGACTGGAACACCTGCAAAATCTACGTTTCACTCCTTAATTGAATTCGGTAAATTCTTGATTAGAAAATTCGACAAAGATGAAGATTTTGTAAGAAAGGAAAACGTTGAAGAAGCCCTCTCTAGATTGTCTTCTCTTAATAAAAGTAGTAAATACAAATGGTAATAATAATTGTTATTATAAAAGTCATTGCTTTTATTTTTATAATAAATAATACATAACGTAAAACAAATAACAAAATATATAGTGTATTTTAAATCCGACATCCTTTATATCCTAACTTATTAACCCCCTGGTGCCGTAACCTGAGATATCTCATCCAAACAAGATCTTTACCATAGCCTGAAGAAGACGAGATATTTATTTCTGACAATTTCGGCCGTAGCTTTTGACTGGTACACTTTAGGAGTGCCTACGACCAGGAAAATTAGAGCTGACAACTTACGCTTGATGATAAAATTGGTTCGACTTTCGATTTTTACGCAACCTCAAGAGATACATATGCATTCGTGAACGAAAAAGTCATGTAAAACGCTTACGCAGGGGGGTTAAAACACATTAAGAAGTGAACAGATTTTAATTTTTGAAAGTTATAGTTCATTAATAATTCTTTAAGGTAGGACTATAGTGAAAAGAATAACCTTTTCTTATTGTTAAGTCTTGTTAGCTAAAATTTTGAAGGCTTCTGTAGGATGATAGTAATAGGTTCTAAATCAATATTTAGCTCAAGGTAATTTATTTCTGCACAAAAGTGAGTTGCCTATTATAAAGTTTGCAATCAACTTAGGGCGTCAATATATAATAAATACCATATGCAATCAAAATTTGAATGCAAATATGAAAATATCAAAGGCAATCAATATTGATTGCGATATCTGAATGCTGCATTTAAAGCTGATTGCGGTTTTTTAATGCCGCATTTAAATTTGATTGCACGTAATCAAAACTGATTGTCGACTTTTGAATGCCGCATTCAAAAGTCCAAAACACATTCAAATGTCCAGATTAACAAACTAAATGCATTCAAATGTCCGTGGAAACATATATATATATATATATGTATTTATAATTTCAATTATAAAATAACTCCATAAAGTAACAAATAATTTGCATAAAAGCTTATTTTATAGACCAGATTTCTTGTAAGAAATGTTGACCTAAACTTCAATTGTGTATAATTGCTTAATAATATTTGATATACTATTCGAATTATTAACTAAAAATGTTTAGATTGTTGAAAATAAGAGTGACCGGAATTAGCCAGTGACCGGCATTACCCCGTTCTCCCCTATATAATATATTTTATGTTTATTTTTTGTAGGTAAAATAAAATATATTAAAAGAAGTGTTCAAGTATTTCAAACGACTCTTAAAAACATTTTAAAGTAATTTTATATAGTCATCAGGACACTCACTTTAAATCTTAACTAAAAGAAAATTTTATTTTTTTATATATATCATTAAATAGATAAAATATGTCTTAAACGTAGTTAGAAAAGGAAAAAGTGTGATTTAGATAGTTGGTTCAGATTAAATTAATAAGTAGTTTAGATAAATCCTCTAAGAATGGAAAATGATTTAGGTAGTTTGAAACCCTCTTATTAAAATAACGATAAAATAATAGCATGCACAATCATATCGTAAACAATTGAAACGTATGAACAAAGCATGAAAACGATTATTTGGAAGATATATCGAAAAATGTTTTCCAGGACATGGACCCTATCGATTCTTCGATTTTTTTAAGAATATAAAAACGATGATAATTACCAAGAACATAGAAACCCTAAACTTGATAAATTTCAACAACTTATCATTTTAACAATAATGCAAGTTACTTTTCTTAATTTTAACATCTATCGATATTGACAATGGTGCGATGTTTAATCTATTGTTGCCATGGTGCGATTCATTCAACAAAGATGATATAGCAGCCATGTTCCAAGCATGATATGAAGGCTCGAAATACACGTTTCTTAGAATATTAATGGACAAATGCAAAACAGAAGAAAATAATTTCGTATGCTACGTTTTTATTGTATGTTTTGGGTACTAAACAAATTTTACAAAGAGGCAAGAAATAATATATATGCGTGTAATACACGTTGCAGCAGAAATGAATTCAGTAGTCACTATGGATATTCCCCATTATGATTAACCATAATGTACATACATATTGAAATGGTCCAATATTTAATTTAAAAGGGCGCAAATGTTAACTAATTATACGAACGAGAGAATTTTTTGGGCGCACTAAGACCACTACTGTTCAAAGCTATAGATACCGGAAATATCACCATAATTAAATTACTCATAGAAGGAGGAAGCATGGTAAATTGAACTGGTGCAAACATGTTACATTGTATTGGCAGTTTTAGTACTACTGACAGATCATCAGTTTTACCTCTATTTTTACAATATGGAGCTGATGTTAAGCAAAAGAATATATATGATAAAGCTCCATTGGATATTGCAATAGAAATTGAGGATACCTGGCTAGTAGAAGAACTAATTTTGAAAGGTGCGACATACGTAAATAAGAAAATCAGCCATGCATATAGTAGCTACCCATGATTCCTTAGGAGTATTTACATACGTTATTTGCAAAATAGATATTTAAATAGATGAAAAGGACGATGAAGGTCAAAGTGCGGTAGAAGTCACATACATACACAATTCAATGCGAGTGTTATGTGTTATTTTGATCATGCATCCCGATATTTTTTACGATAATGACTTTCTCGTATTTGACCACTTCGATTTTGAACAACCAGAAGCATCACTTGTAAACAAACATCTAGCTAAAATACATGCTAGTGGAAACTTCAAAGATCAAAGGAGTTTTAAATATCTATCTGAATACGCAGAAGGATATACGTAATTTCTCAGATGTTTGCAAGAAATAGAAGCGTAGGAACATGAGCGAGTTACAAATACAACTACAAAAATACATGAGTCTTTTTAAAGAATATGAAAAATATATACTAATAAGGAAAGATGTAGGAAGAATATATCAGAATTATTTCAAAGGGAGATTAGAAGAATTAATAAAAGTGTTTGCCTTGTGTAGTAAAAATCATAAGTATTGAATATTTTTAACAGAATATAATATAAAGCATAAACAATATTTAAAACTTATCAATTAATTTTATTATACATAAGAAAAGCAAAGTCATGTTCTTTAGAAATGTTAAATTTGTTCAATTTATAAAAAATCTATTATAAAATTGAATATCTAAAAATAAAAACAAAGGATCGAGAAACATGGTCAAGAGAGAGAGAAAGATAGAGAGAGAAAGAGGGAGAGAGAGAGAGCGCGAGAGAGAAAGAGTGAGACAAGAGGATGAGAGAAACTGTGAGTCAGAGGCAAGGGACCGGCCGATTGTATGGGCGAAGCTAGCAACGATGTGCTAATTGGTACATACCGCAGCAGGCTTTCCTTGCTTGATGCAGCCTCCCGAAAAGTACTTGTGTATATACAATGCTCACGTTCTCTTCTACGATCGGCCTATATTTTGAATACTACTGTCATCGAATATAGACACGACAAAGGCGACTTAATATTCACACCGCATCTGTATGTAACACGTGTCTACAGTTTAATGTAGTCTACATGCACCGTCAATTAACACTTTCCGAAAGCAGTTGCATCGTAGAAGATAGAGAAAATACGCAGCACGCGGACTAACACAAAGTCTGCAAATGAAGCCTAATTGAGACCTAATAAATCCCATCCAGGTACACGGGCCCTGTGGCGAGTGGAAGGGTATAAGGCTGTCTACCGAGGTATCAGACCCGAACTACAGTGGGCTAGATACGTTTACCTACAACTGTTGCTCAGCTCTCGATTTTTCTCAGTTTTCCTTCAGTCGTCGCGAGGCACGCCGAAATCTTAAATCAAACTTTGAAAATATTCTACCTGAATACGTAAAGTCGCGTTACATACTTTCGAGTAGAACGTTGATTGAATTTGATTTTGATTTCATTTAAAGTTAAATTATCTTAATATAAAGTCTTATCTTAATGTAACACAGGACCACAATATGAAATCGGGGCGGAGCATTTCTGATCTCGATTGATCTTGATGTTTTTGAGGTCGCTGATCACGATGCCGGTGTCCATATGACCCCAGCACGTCTAGTTCAAGATCAAATAAAGGTCAAACCCCTTAAATCGATCGATATGATTTTTTTTACCCCGGACCTTTTCGTCAAACTGACCCTTTGAGGTCATTTGAAGGACATTTGGAGGTCAAATCCTTGTTTCGAACTTTTAGACTGATATTAAGGCAAGAAATGGTTCTGTTTTAATATAGATGCTAGTGAAATGAACAATTCTTGAATCTCGAAAATATTATGCATTTCTTGTTTTTTGCGAATCACATGTAAGGAGAAATAAACGTTGGCTTTGTCTACGATCTGGCAAGAGTCAACAGATTAAATCACGGATTGCTGTTTCTGCTTGACCAATATATTTGGGTACAATAAAAAGAATGATTCTGCAATATCCTATGCATCTGTTCCATCTGTAACTAAAATTTTTCTAGTCATTACTGGATACGATGATAGAATACATCAAATGTCTATTGACGAAGTCTCTAAAATAGAAACTCATCACATAGATAAGAATGTCATTTCAAGAATTTAAAGATCAGCAATGCGTCGAATTGAATGAATCGCAAGAATTTGAAGGTGGTCAATGCGAGAATGCCCACCGTTTTAATCAAGATGAGCTAAGAGACTTGGTTCGGGAGGCAGGTCTTTCGAAAAAGATTTGCGAACTCTTAGCTTCAAGATTAGAAGAAAAGAATTGTTTAGTTCCAGGTACTAAAGTCAGTTATTATCGTGACTCATAAATGGATATGGATGTATTGAGTGAAATAGCTAGTGACTGGCGACTATTTATCGATTCATCGGCAAGGACTTTTAAAGCTGTCTTGCTTCAGAATGGACACATGTATCCTCTACCGGTTGGCCATTCAGTATTCTTTAAAAAGATATACAATAGTTTCCATTTTCAGTTTGAAAAATTAAAATACGATATATATTTAAAAGTGGCAATTAAATTGAGATTTGTAATATTGATTGTTAATAAAGTGGCACAAAGTATTTAGTTTTTTTGTAAGTGTACCAGTCATGCACGAGATCAACATTGGGTAAAAAAAGTTTGGCCACTCAGGCAAGATTTAACTCTAGGATCGATGAATATTCTTAAAGAGGGTCTCATTTCTAGTAATTACGTCATCCTTTCACCTGTAAATATCAAACTCGACTTATTTAAATAGCTTTTCAAACAATGAGGGTATTGGAGAGTAATATTTTTATGCATATATTCGACAAATTTTGCAATATTTTTAAAGCAAAAACCAATGAAGGTGTTTTCGGTGGTTCTCAAAACAGGGAACTAATGAAGGATGCTGAATTTGAAATGAGAATGACAATAAGAGAGCAGCTTAGATTTGTTACAAAGAAATTAATTAAAAAATTTGTGAATTAACAGAAAAAGATGGAATTTTTAATGAGTTTAAAGATTTATTTCCTTCATTCACACATTAATTCCCTGAAAATCTGAGTTAGGAGCAGAGCGAGAGATTTCAATAAGACTTGAAGGACTGAAAAAAGACATAGAGGTGTGTGGTATGTGAACACATCAGACTATTTTTTAAAGATAGGTTGGGACCGTCTCAATATGTATATATATATATATATATATATATATATATATATATATATATATATATATATATATATATATATATATATATATGGGTAATTTTCTGTGAAATCAAGATAAAATTTTTTATTTTAATATGTAGAATATCTGTCAATTTTTCAGATTTTTTTAAAACTTTAGGTTCAAACTTGATCAATACTAAATGTGAGTATGTAGTCATTTTTTACATTTTTTAGTAAATTTCAAACTCCATTTATTCAACAAAATTAAATCTCTTGAAAAAATAGCAACTAGGAACTTTTTAGCAAATTTTCTGCATTTTTCACAATAATCACAAGGGGGCGACGATAGTATGGAAATGAGTTCGGAAAATATTGGGGTGGAAGAGCATGTCATCGTGCAGTATGAGGTAAGCAATGTAGGATACTGGCTGGATGGGGAAGGTCGATAAGTTAGTTTATGTATGATAACTCACTGTTGTCGTATGTGAATCTTGTCGATGAAAAGTTGTTGTTGGTCGATACGTGGGACGTGACACTACAATTCACAATTACTCAGAGAACGTACATATGTATTTACATAAATTACACAAGAAAACACATAACCAACTGAAATTCAAACAGTTGTGCCCGAAGATAAGGAGCTCTCAACTGAAATGGTGATGCCTCCGAAATCCATAACTGAAATATCATTAAAGAAAAACATGTATACTATAAAATTGAAATTATATACACTTAAGATCATAAATGATTACTTTCACGCTTTTCCAAACCACAAAATCGAGTGCTATACAACATTTTTTCAATCGGCGATCGAAGAAGATGTTAATTTGTTTTTATTGAAAATTCTCTTTGACGAAGACTACACTTCAATACTTTTAAATACATTTTGAAATTGCAATTGATGTAAATTAGAAACAATAACCTGAAGCAATAAACGTAACTGAATATTAATTTCTGTTTACGTGATAATTTTGACAGAAATTTTGCCAAAAATTGAGTACACTTTACAAAATTAAATGACATTACGCAACTACTCGAAAAATCAATATTTAATGTGTCTGACATGCATACATACTTATATAATTAAATCACTTTTATTTACAGAAATTATACAAGAAAAAACACAAATTAATTAAATCAAACTCGAACAGCCGTGGTCGATGAGAAGGAGCCCTCAAACGGTATGGTGGTGGCTTCGAAAGTTACAATCCAAAAGTCATCACAAGGAACATGTACACTTTACAAATTAAAATGAATATACAGAACAATAGCGCAAAATTTCCTCATACGTACTTTTAAATTATATACACTTAAGATCATACATGAATAACTTACACGCTTTTCCAAGCCTCAAAAACAAGCACGATTTTTTTATCATAAGAAACAGGTACACTTTACAATTTAAAATTAATATACAAAACATTAACATAAAATTTACTCATACTTACTTTTAAATTATTTACATTTAAGATAATATATAAACAGTTTTCGCGCTTTTCCAAGCCTGAAAAATGAGCACTATACAACACTTTTCCAATTGACGACCAAAAAAGCTATTAACTGGTTTTTATTAAAAACTTTCTTTCATACAGTCTACACTTCAATACTTTAAAACCAATTTCGAAAGTGCAATTCAAATACATAAAATAATTACATCTCGATAATTTCCATGACTGAACGTTCGTTTCACTTAATGTGGTTCTATAGTAAAATTTGACGAAAAACTGGATTTGTGTTTATTTCATTTTCTGATACTTTGTACATTTTTAGAACAAAAAATGATTTTGTATTGGCGATATTGGACATAAAAATAATTTTAATGATCTTAATAGTTAATTATACGTATTTTTCTTCCAACCTTTATTGCACATAATCCAGCGTGTCCCTACACTAACCAAATCCAAACCCGTGTCTAAATCTACTCTATACTATGAAAACAAACTTCAGAAAACGTAAATTATTAAAAAAAAAATTTTTATCGTTATTCTGCGATAGCAAAATTGTTTTAAAATCATCAGAAAATTATTTCTTTTTTTCTAAGTGTGCGGTTTTCTCAATTTATGGTTTTCCAATGTTCAGCAAGTCTTATGCGCATAAGCATACAATGAATTAATCTGAAATTTTAAGGATATTGTATTCAACTTATTCGCATTACAACCATGAACACCAATTTTTCAAAAAAAATTTATTATGATAGTGTCACCCATAAATAGAGTAAATAATGTCGTTTTTTAAGTTATTTTTGCATTGAAAATTCGATACAAATATTTTGTTATAATTGTCTTTTTAAAAATTTCGAATTCACAGTTTTGTGTGGTACAGGTGTTAGATATTACATAATTTTTTTGAAATGCTATACTTGCATTCCTATGCGCAAGGAAAATTGTGAGAAATCATCAATTTTCATTGAAAATTGTTAGTTTTTCCTACATAACTATGGGTAAACTGGCTAAATATTTATGAAAATTTACAAAAACTTACTTTTTAGGTACCAAATATAACCACCAATTTAAAAAAATGTTATCATGTTACTAGAATATTTTTCAAAATCTACTATAGAACAACCTTTACATGATTATTTTTTATAGTTATTTTTCTCAAAATATTTAGTACCTTTTTCAATTTAAACTACATTTTTTCTTATTTTACTTCTAAAGTAAACTACTTTACTACAAATAATAACAATCCAATGGCATTTGAATACGTATAGTAAACATGAACACATTTTTATTACAGATAAGGGTTGGACCAGCAAATATTACACTGGACAAATAGTCCTCGCACGCGCTGGTACTGAACCATTCAGGCCATCCAAAATAATTGCAAAAGCTAACGTATCAGAAAATTACACGGTGACGTTGTTTGAAAAAAAGCTTCAACGCAGATACAATAAAAGTTATGAATAATTAGACAGATAATACTCTACAAAGATGAGTGATACGAGTATAATTAATGTATTATTGAACTTATTATTTATAAGTTATTTATTTAAATACGTTCATAATTTAATAAAATCTACTTAATTTTATTAAAATTACGATCCTCTTTATTTCATACCTTTCCTATATAACAATTGAATTTATGCATGAAATGTTATTATTGTAATTACCGAAGAACGCTTTAAGGGGATCGACTGGCTAGATTTTAACCTAGTGAAAGAAAAATCGTCCGGGGATGAAACTTTTTAGCATAACATAGTTTTGCACGCTACATAAGATGATGCATTTAGAATTCTGTACAAAAAATTGTTTTCAAAAGTTCTGATTTTGTTTTACAGAAATTCGGAACTATTCTGAAAATTCATGCTAGAAGTTGTTGATAATCAAGAATACAAAAAGAAAATTTTAGCTTAAAACATTCAGAATTGGAATATATATATATATATATATATATATATATATATATATATATATATATATATATATATATATATATATATATATATATATATATATATATATATATATATATATATATATATATATATATATATATATATATTCCAGTTATATAAAGACAAAATAAACGCTTAGATGACAGTATTTTCAGTAAACGTCTAGAGCTGCTGAAGTTATAAATGTAGCTAGTTCCGTAATTCTGAATGTTTTAAGCTAAAATTTTCTTTTTGTATTCTTGATGTGATTATCAACACATATATATATATATATATATATATATACATACCTATTGAAAGCCAAACGTTATCTCCAATTTTAAAATTTTGAAGATTAATTTTTTTAACGTAGTAGTGCTTAGTTCTCTATTTACTATCTATTAGCTATCTCTCGCTTTGCCTTGTATTTCATGTAATCTAGTCGTCAAATCAATGATATAATTGTCGTATGTAGGTAATAGATCTTCTGGCTCTAGCGGATCACTGGATGGTGATCTAGCTAATCGTCTAAATACTAATTCATTAGGATTATGGTTTGTGCTCTCATGGTAAATTGTATTATATGAAAACATCGCCAATTCTAACCAATTGTCCCATTCTTCGTCATTATTTATATATGCATTAAGGTATTCTTTAAGGATATGATGTCATCTGAAAAAACATGTAAGATGGCGGCAAATGAGAAACACGGTCCTGATAAAAACAGTGAAATAAATTTTAAGTGCTGTGGTAAATCAAAGTGTACTACACAAATTTGCATTATATGCGAAAACGCGTTTCACCAGAGTTGTAATAAAAGATTAAAAGGAAGTAAATGTATAAGTGAATTTCTTATAATATGTCCAGAACATAAGCAGCTCGACATAACCTCAAAAAATGCCGAAAATACGTTGAGTGAATCTGCCAAGCTCCTCATTGCGCAGATTAAAATGAAAAACTCAGAGGAAATTAGGAAAGAACTGCTTGAAGAAGTTACGAACAAAACTCAAGACATACAAAATTCTTCTAACTTTGAGAATGAAGGAGATTTTGAGTTGATGCAAACAAAAGTCTCTCTGCAAGAAGTACTGATTAAAGAACTGCAAGAAAAAGTTGACCTGTTAAGAGAACTCCTAGATAAACAAAAGCCGTTAGATAAACATATTCAAAATTCAATAAAAAAGACTTATGCTGAAACGGTAACCAATTTCAAACCACAGCTAAAACGTGTTCCAAAAATCGTTGTTAAAAAAATAGACGAAGCTGAAAACGAACACATTAATCTGAATGAATGTATCAAAAAGCAGATAACAAATGAAACAAGAATACAGGCAAAGAGTATACACATAAATAAGAAAAATGAAGTGACTATTAACTGGGTTGATAATGAAAGTGTTCAAATAACTGAAGAAATAATCAAGAACAAGCTACAATCTATTTGTGAAGTGAAAAAAGAAGAATTGTTTAATCCAAAAATAAAAATAGTAGGTTTTGACAATGATACCGAGATGGATATTGCAGATATAGAAGAGGACATAAATGCAAGAAATTTCAACAATTTCACAGAGAAAGGTACAGTCCTACATATGTATAAAAATAACAGGAACAACTTAAGCACAATATTGATGGAAGTACCAGCTGAAATGTATAAAGTAATAAGAGAGAGGAAAAATAGGCTTTTTATTAGTTATCAAAACTGTAGAGTGTATGACCATATAAACGTTAGACCTTGTGATGCATGTGGTAGATTAGGACATAACAAAGAATGCAGGAATGGTCCTGCATGCATACAGTGCTCGGGTAAGCATAAAGCCAGTGAGTGCACAAGTGAAATAAGAAAATGTGTAAATTGTGTACATAGCAACAGCAAATATGAAACAAAATACAATGTTGAACATATGGCATATGACACGACATCTTGTGAGATCCTTAGGCACAAAATAAAAAAGTATATCGACTCAACGGATTATCCAATTGCACCTGTTTTACCATCAAGAGATTTCTACCAACACAGACAACGGATAGTAGTACATAGTAAAGAGCGGACGACAATAAATACAACAAATACTACTAATACTACATAATACTTGTCATATATAATAGAATAATATGGATTATTTTGAATTATTACAGACTATAAAAAAGATACTGTCAAAAAGGAAAAGTTGTGCGGAAATATTGATATACTTAATAAAGCAATAAGCAATAAAAAAGATTTAATAATGCATATGAATATAAGAAGCATGAATGCTAATTTTGATAAATTAAAAGTATTGTTAGAAAGTTTAATCAATAAACCATGTATTGTCATCACCACAGAAACTTTCATACAAGTCAATTATAAATTATATGAACTTGATGGAAATATGAGTTACTACAATGAAAGCAAAATTAACCAAAATGATGGTGTAATGATCTTTGTACATACAAGCGTAGCTCAAAAAACAAATGTTATAGAAGTTGGTAGGATCAAAATTATTAACACACGTATTTCTTTAAACAACAAAAACGATTCTGACAGTATCATGGAAATCTCAGCTGTTTATAGATCTCATGATATAAACAAGACTGAATTTATACTAGAAATAAACAAATACTTAATTAAAATTTAATATAGATCTACTAGAGCAAGACACTTTGAATCAAGATTTTATTTGTAACTTTTTAGAAAAAGGCTATATTCCTGGTTATGTAGGAATCACAAGACCACCTATTGGAAATAGTAAAGGGTCATGTATTGACAATATTTTTATTAAATCAACATGTTTAAATGCAACAACTTATAAACTTAAAAGCTCCATAACAGACCATTACCCTCTATTTATTGCCATAAACAAGGTTAAAAAAGTAAATAAAGAGTCTATAACAATAATAAATTATAAAAAACTAATAAATATTGCTAATAATAGGAACTGGTATGAAATTTTGTCAATACAAGATCCTAATTTAGCTATTGATCTATTAATTAATGAAATTAAAACATGTGCAGAACTGTCAAAAATAAAAAAGAAAAGTAACGGACAAAGGTACAGGAAAAATTGGATAACTAAAGCTATTATTAAGTCATGTGAAACAAAACAATTGCTATACGATTTATGAAAATTAAATCCAGGCAATAAACAACTTGAGACACAGTACAAAAGTTATACTAAAATACTAGACAAAGTAATAATAGATGCTAAAGTTAAATATGATAAGAATCTAATAGAGAATAACGCAAAGAATCCCAGAAAATTATGGGAGATTATTAATTGAAAAATTGGTAAAAAACAAAAATCGAATGATACTATTAATCATATTAAAATAGATGATAACTGTTGAATGCTGGAAGATAGCCTTTGAGTGAAGTAACAGAGTAGGAAAGGTGCATGCAATAAGAACAACATGGTTAAACTGAAGATAGAGTATTTATTTGAGAAGCTCTCTCAGTGTGCAACCTGCTCGCTGACTTACACAGAGTCGACTAACTCGGCAATGCCGCGTGGCGGCCGAGACAAGGGATAGACGCACGTAGAAGCTTCTGGAGCCTTCGGTGGCGTCTGCTGCGCGTGCACCCGTCACACACACACATTTTTTTTCGCCATCTGAGTGCTTGTGTACTCGTACATTCATTAAACTACATAAGCGCTTGAAATTTGCCTTGGGTAAGGGCTTAGTAAATATATCTGCTTTTTGCATCTCCGACGGAACATATATCACATTAATGTACCCGTTTTTAATCATTTCTCTAATGTGATGATACCGGACATCTATGTGCTTGGTCCGCTCATGGAATTCGGGGTTCTTCGCCAGCTTTATTGCACTTTGATTGTCTACATTTATGGTAGTAGCATCCTTGCAACTGTGTCCGATATCATCCATTAGTTTTCTCAACCAATTAGCTTCTTTGGCTGCTGAGGATGCAGCCACATACTCCGCTTCGGTGGTACTTAGAGTGACTATTTTTTGACGCCTAGGCGACCATGTTACCGGTCCACCGGCTAGGCTAAACACGTATCCAGTTGTAGACCTTCGGGTCTCGATGTCGCCGGCATAATCGGCGTCAGCGTAACCGATTAACTTGGAGTTTCTTTCGCCGCTTTCATACATTATCCCTGTATTTTTGGTACCGACTAGATACGAAAAAATTCGTTTCACAGCTCTCCAATGATTCGCGTTGTGATTGTTAAGAAACCTGCTCACACTACTTACTGCCAGCGCTATGTCTGGTCTTGTGACCGTGGCTAGGAACATCAGCGACGCTACAGCTTCACGATAAGGTACATCTGTCTCATTTTCACCTCCTTCTACTGGACACAGAACCACATGTGGATCTGCAGGCACACTCACTCCTTTCGCTTCGAACATGTTAAATTTTCTCAACACTCTCTCTACATATTCTGTTTGATGAATAAATACCGTTTTTCGCGTTCTTTCGCGCTCGATTTGAATTCCTACGAAACAATTACCATTTCCTAGAGTGATTTCGAATTCTTTACGCAGATTTGCAATTACATCTTCTAGAATTTTGCTTGATTTGCACGCAATGAGCCCGTCGTCAACGAACAGTGCAAGATACACTCTTTCCTTGTTGTAGACTCCAGTATAAATACATTTATCTGCATCTGTTTCTGACAGATTATATTTTCTTAGAAATGTGCTGAACTTTGTGTTCCAACACCTTGGCGCTTGTTTGAGACCGTACAAGGATCTAAGAATGTCCATATGAATATTTTCCTCCAGATCTCCGTACAAAAAGGCCGTTTTCACGTCGAACTGCATTAACTCTAAGTCCTCTTGGGCAATCAGTGCCAATAGCACACGAATAGAATCATACCGCACTACAGGGGAGAAAGTTTCCTTGTAATCGATCCCTTCTCGATGCTGAAACCCTCTCGCACACAACCGAGCTTTGTAGCGAACTCCATCTCTGCCTTCGGTTGGCACCTTCTTGAAGACCCACTTGGAGTCTATTGTTTTCTTTTCTCCATTTGGGATGACTGTCCATGTCTTGTTTTTCTCGTGAGTCATTAACTTCTCATGAATTGCTTTTATCCATTCTTCTGACTCCTTACTCTCGACAGCCTCTTCAAAGCTCGTTGGAGGCTCGAGTTCACACAGATGTAGCTCATCCTCCTCCTCTTCTTCTTCTTCTGGAACATGGCCGCCATCTCTATACCTCTCTGGTCTCCTCAAATTTTCTCTGTTCCGCAGCTGTCGTCGTTCAGCTGGTGGATCAGGAGCTTCGTCTTCTAGAATATTTATTTCACGCATTGCATTTTCAATTTCAGGTTCATCATCATCGTTCGCGGGTTCATCATCGTTGTTTCTAGGTTCGTCTGCAGCATCTTCTCGACCAATCAACTCTCGAAACGGATCCACATCGTCGTTGCCGAAGTTGATTGTAGCTATTGTCTCACGACTGATGGCTTCAGCTGATTGGTTCGACTCATTAAATGTCACATTTCTTGATACTTTTACCTTTTTTTGTATCTGCATGATATAGCCTGTAATTCGTGGAGTCACCTGCGTACCCGACGAACAACACCTTTTTTGATCTGGCATCAAGTTTTGTCGTAAACTACTTTGGAATGTGCACGAATGCTTCGGACCCGAATACTTTCACGTGACTTAGATCGGGTTTTGTTCCAGTCCAAATTTCACTTGGAGTTTTTCCCCCTCTCCTCTCTGACACAAGCATACGATTTTGCAGGTAAACTGCAGTATTCACTGCTTCAGCCCATAGGTAATTAGGCAACATTTTCCCTTTTAGCATTGTTCGTGCACATTCGATGATTGTCCTGTTCTCTCTCGGATTTGCCGTTTTGTTCCGGCGTGTACGGAGCACTCGGTTCGAACTTGATCCCGCGCGATTTTAAGTATTGCGACATTTTCTCGTTCGCGTACTCCCCACCATTGTCCGACCTCAAAGCCAGCATTGGCTTGCCGAATTTATTTGCTACAAACCGTTTGCACTCCACGAACTTTTCAAACACTTCGGACTTGTGTGACAGAAAATTTATGTGACGATAACCAGACGCGTCGTCGATGAACGTCACGAACCAGCGCGCGCCGCCTAGGGATTTGTCCGGGATTGGACCGCACACGTCACTGTGCGTCAGTTCACCGGGTTTTGTGTTTATTTCTTTTTCCACTTTTCTGAAAGGTAATCTGTGAGCCTTACCCAGCTGGCAGGCTTCACAGAAGAACTCATCTTTATTAGAAACTTTCAACCCCTTAACCAAGTCTTTCTGTATTAGGTTACACAACGCTTGTCTGTTTAGATGTCCTAACCTCTTGTGCCAGACTTTTAGCGTCGTCGTGGACACGTTCACTTCCCCTATATTGCGCGCACACACTACCCGGAACAGCATCCGGTATATTTTATTTGACTGCTTCAGTCCGACCGCTGTCACTTTGTCGTCCATCACGAACTGTACATCTTCTCCTACAAACTGCACTTTGTAGCCTCGAGATGTGCATTCTCCTACAGAGAACAAGTTACTTTTCACAGCTGGTACGTATAGGACATTTTCGATTCGAGATCATTGCCATTTCCTGTCCAAGAGTTTTTCTATTATTATGGTCCCTTCGCCATTGACCTCGCACTCACCATTGTCACCCAGTGATATGGAGGCGCCTCTGTCCGGACGAAACTCCAAGAACCACTCGCGTCGCGACGTTATGTGCCTCGACGCACCGCTGTCGCTATACCAGACATCGCGCTTGTCCAAACGAAACCACTCTTCCCTCATCTTCTTTGACAAACCACTGGACTATCTTGTTTTACCCTCACTCTTCACATTACACTGACTAACGGCAACATACGCGCAGTCATCTGGCTCGTTTTCTTCGCGGCCATTTTTCTTCTGGAATCTGTTCTTGCATTCACGCGCGAAATGCCCTTTTCCACCACATACGTAACACTCGGTGTTCTTCTTCATATTATCGCGTCGCGTTTTGTTCTCAGCACTATTTTTCCCGTCATAATAATTTTTCTTATTGTAGCTGTTCTTATCACTGCGTATAATATATATACTTCTCTTTCGTTGTCGAGTCTGCTTTTTTCTCTTTGCAGTCTTTCTTGGAGATGCTCCACCGTTTTCCACGCTGTCCCAGGCGGTGACAAAGTTACTAAACTTGCTTATCAGGCCTGCAAGCATTTTTGCCATTATGGTGGTGTCAGACACAGTTTCTCCCACATCTAGTAATTGCGATGCCATGTTTTGAACTTTCGCCACATGTTCAACTACTGTGTCCGTTGGCGCCATTTTGTATTCGTGGAATCGTTGAGTGAGGAGAAGCTTGTTCGACGCCGAATTTCCTTCATGAATCCTGCCTAGCTTGACCCACATCTCATTCGAACTCGTGCATATCAGCAGGGGCTCTAGATGCTTGTACTCGACCGATCTTGATATAAAGCTCATGGCTTTCGCGTCGTCCTTTATCCACGTTTCTAGCGGGTTCCCCTCTACAAGCGGCTTCGTTCGCGTCCCATCGACCACACTGAACACCCCGGCGGCGACCAGAGATGTTCTCACTTGAAATTTCCAATCACGGAAATTCTTTCCATCAAACACCGGCGCGTGCCCTTTGAATAAATCGTCCAACATTTTGTCACTCTCTCTCTCTCTTATTGCGCGTCACGTTTTTCCCGAGCACGCTTTCCTTCCTCAATTAATTTCACACTCGCTATCGAGGCAACTGGCCCCATAACCTGTTGAATGCTGGAAGATAGCCTTTGAGTGAAGTAACAGAGTAGGAAAGGTGCATGCAATAAGAACAACACGGTTAAACTGAAGATAGAGTGTTTATTTGAGAAGCTCTCTCAGTGTGCAACCTGCTCGCTGACTTACACAGAGTCGACTAACTCGGCGATGCCGCGTGGCGGCTGAGACAAGGGATAGACGCACGTAGAAGCTTCTGGAGCCTTCGGTGGCGTCTGCTGCGCGCGCACCCGTCACACACAGACATGCACGCTAGATACATTCAACAATAACAAAATAACTGATGAAAAAGAAATAGCCAATGAAATGAATAAGTACTTCTGCGAGATAGGACTGAAACTAAGTGAAAAAATTGATAAACCATCTGATACTACCTTAAAACTGCCGAATATGAATAATAATTCTATTTTTATCAAACCAACAAGTGAATATGAAATTGCAAGCATAATTAATTCTTTAAAATTAAAGAAAGGTGGTGTAGACAAAATTCATCCCAAAACATTAAAAGTATTATGTAATCATATACCTATACCTCTAACATATTTATTTAATTTATGCATCGAAAAAGCAACCTGGCCTGATGCATTAAAAAATGCTGAAGTAATACCGATATACAAATCTGGTGTTAAACATAGTATTTCTAACTACAGACCAATTTCTTTAATCTCTAACGTAGCTAAAAATTTTGAGAGAATTTTATATAACAGAATTTTTGACTTCATTAATAAAAGCAATATAATATCCGAACATCAATTTGGATTTATGAAAAAAATTGGTACAATAGATGCCTTGAATTATGTGACAAATATACTTTACAATAACTTGGATCATAGCAAATCTACAATTATAACATTCCTGGATTTAGCAAAAGCGTTTGATACTTTCGATGATGAAATACTATTAGCAAAATTATATTGTTATGGAATTAGGGGACAGGCGTTGGATTTGCTTACAAGTTATCTAAATAATAGGTATCAAGCAGTGAAAATAGATGATAATCTAAGTAATTACAGGGTAATAATAACGGGAGTTCCCCAAGGTACAATATTGGTCCCATTGCTTTTCATACTCTATATCAATGATATCTTGAAAGAAATCCCGCCTGAAGCAATATCGGCATATACTGATGACACGACAATTATAGCAACTGGAAAAGTGGCTAGCATTAAATAAATTGTCCTTAAATATTGAAAAGACAGTATACATGACTTTCGGTGTCTACAAGGATAGTGTTCCTGAATATATAAATATTAAGATAAAAAATAGAAACCTTTGTAGAGTTGAAGAATGTAAATATCTGGGCATTATTTTTGATTATAATCTAAAGTGGAATGAACACATACAATACATTATTAAAAATACGAAATACCTAGTTTATATATTTTATAAAATCTCCAAATCAATACCTAAAGAAGTTTTAAAAATGATATACTATGCATTTTTTCATAGTATAATTAGGTATGGTGTAATAGCTTGGGGCGGAGCTTACAAATCCCATATAACCTGTCTACGAAGGTTACAAAATAAAATTCTAAAAATTGTGAATAAAAATTATCCTATAACTTTAGATTACCCAATGAATATAGAACAAATATTTACATTTGAATCTCTAAAATTTCATTACAACACTCTTAAAGATAAGTACATACATTCTAACAGTATAACAAGAAATAAAAGTTTAGCCATACCAAAAAGTCAGAAAAAAGTCAGTAACAAAAACAGTTATACAAAGGCAATAGTAAGTTACAATAGTTTACCAAATGATTTAAAAGAACTAGAAATTAGTAATTTATACCAAAAAAACAAACTAAAGAAATGAATTAAATTCGATAGAAATTATATTATTTAAACGTACTCAAGGAGAGTACTATAGGAACTGATGATATGTTAATGATATAATAATCGCCTAAATTAATGTTAAATTTTATATAACAAATTTTACAACACTGTTGAAATAGTATTTAAGTTAAAACAAATGTACAAAGTCACAGTTGTAATATTTAGTTTTAAGTTTAGAATTAGAATTGTAGTTTTAAGTTTAGAATTATAGTTTTAAGTAGTACTTAAGTTAGATGTACTTATACCGGACCTGTGCATAGGTAACTTTGTTTACCTCTACATGGAATTACGGGGTAGACGTTACTTTGTAATTCTTTCTGGTTTAAATAAATAAATAAATCTTTCAATCGATCCGTTTGATTGCGGATCAAATGCTGTCGTCTTAAATTATTTAATTCTGGATTTTTTAGCTATTCTCATCATTAAATTACTAAGAAAGTTCGTGCACTGATCCGTCAACATAGCATATGGTGCTCCGAAAGTACATATCAATTATTGTATTGTTGCATGAGAGTATTTTCTTAAAGCACATTGTATGGTACGAACAGAATCGTATCCATTTCTCGTATTTGGAAGCGGTCTTACAATATCCATTGAATTTGTTTGATAGGCAGTTGTTGGAGTATCTGTTATTACCATGCGATTTTTAGTTTTTACCCTTAGTAATTTTTTTAATTGGAATGAAAGGCATCGACTTATGAATTGTTGAATACGTTTTTTCATATTTTCCCAATGATATTTTTGTCTAATGCATTTATAAGTGTTTGTTACACCTTTATGTCCGCCCTCGTCTGAACAATGTGCTTCATCAATTATACTATTTTTTTCGTCTATATTTGGATATTTAACTAATTTCAGACAAATAATTATTTTTATATCAACTCCCCGTAAAGTATTCCTTAGCTTTATCATGGCATCGTTCCAAGGCATATTTTCGATATAATCGCTCTTAGCAATGCTGATTTTCTTTCTATGATATTTTCTAATTCTGACTTTCTATGATATGTTTTAAGTTTTTAAGTCCAATTATTACATTTTTATTTATAACAATTAAACTTTCCTTATCTTCATTTCTAATAGGTACAATTAAATGTAATTTATGACTCTAATGTATAATTTTTACTTCTCCACTTTTCAAATTTATTAGTTTTGGAAATTCATTTCTTTTAAGTAATAATCGTGCCCACTCATCACACGTTTCTCCAGATGTTGCAACAAAATACACGTAACTATCTTTCCGCATAAATATTCGTTCTCTACATTCAGCAAATATTTTACCACAAACTTGTTTAGTTGAACGTTCAGTATTAAAATTTAATTGGTTATAGTCATAGTCCTGAGTACTATTCAAGGCTCTATTAGTTTGCGATTCTGGTTGTCTTTGAATTAAATTCTCATTATTAGTTATAGCATTATTTTCTGATTGTACAAAATCATTTAAGGATTCACTTATCATTTCTTGATCATTGATTGCTGTTGAATTTATTCCGTCATCGTAATTCTTATTTTGCGTATTTGTATCAACCTTCCCCTTAGTTCTTCCTTACTGTTATAAGGAGCCTTTTTAAGTGCTTCGCAATAATTTAAAAGTGCTAATTTTCCTGCTCTAGTATGCGTTTCTACTACGTATATATTTTCAACACTTTCACGGTTTTTGTCTATTTTATTTGCACAATTTTGACTTTCATGATCATTAATTTCAGAAATTTTATATTCGGTTGAATTTCTGGAATGAGCGGCTGCATTTACATTAGTTTTTCTCGTCTTATAAATAATTTGATAATCAAATTCGGATAATTTTATTCTCCATCTACTAACTCTAGAATTTGGGTCTTTAGAATTTTTAAATCATATTAGTGGTATATGATCTGTAACAATAGTGAACTTTCTACCAATAAGGTAGTGTCTAAAATGCCTTACACTATTTACTATAGCCAAAATCTAATACCATTCTATCTCGTTTATTTCCTTAACTATCGGGCTCTTACTAACGATCCAGACCGCACTATTATAAGCAGATTCAGGAGGAACAATAATTCCATTATCTAAGATTTCTTTAATTTGTCTATTGATTTATTCTCGATGTACAGGTGGAAAACGGTACTATTTCTCATTTATTGAAATATCGTCTATTTTTTTTTTTTTTTTTTATTATTATTTAACGTCGCCATGTTTGTGCTTCCATGTGGTGCTAATCGACGACGGGGGTCTGCGGTGTGTTTGTAAACAAAGCACATGTAATTTTTACAGAGGTGCTTGTATCAATCGGCAGAGACTAGGATTCGAACCCGGGTCACCGGCGTGGGAATCCGACACTCTACCGACTGAGCCGCCGCAGGCCCCAGAAATATCGTCTATTGTGGGTATTCGCTGAAAATATTATTCTAAAGTAATCCTTTATTTTCTAAAGGATCACGACATAATTTCAAACAACCAATCTTTTCTTCATATTAATTTCAAATTTCTAATTGTTTTGTTCTGCTTAGATCACAATCAATACAATCAGAGTAATCAATTATTTCTCTATTTATAATAACATTTCTTAAATTTTCAATGTCAGAACGATTTTCGTCAATTTTGTAAAATCGATCAACTAATTTGTTTTCATCTTCAATACAATTTTGACACAAATCTTCTAGCAAAATAAGGTCATCATTCTCGTGAATGAAAAATAGCTTTCCGCATCTTTCACAATTTTTTAGCATGGCCATACCTTAAAGTATATCAACTTCAACATTTTTTTTAGTAAAATCATCATTCTTCGTCTTTTCATTCATATTTATTTTCTTGAATTTTATTACTTTCTCTCTTTTTTTTATTTCAAAATTAATTTTTTGACATCAAATACAATTTATTTATCTATATTCCAAATCAACATGAAATTTTTTATCTATATTCCTTCCTTTAAAATCGATATTACCACAATTCAAAATATCTTTATTTCTATTTAAATTCAATATATAATTATCATTTTGATTTCTCGTATCGTAAGAAGAATTTCTCTGTTCTTCTATACATTTAACATTATTTATCCGTTTCGTATTGTGAGTAACTTGCAAAATCTAATTATCGATTTCTGTATTATATGGAGCGTTGACAATATTTTCAAGATATTCATTTACATTGCAAATTGCATCGTTTATCTCAAATATTTCTATATATTTGAGATAAACGATGCAATTTGCAATGTAAATGAATATCTTGAAAATATTGTCAACGCTCCATATAATTCAGAAATCGATAATTAGATTTTGCAAGTTACTCACAATACGAAACGGATAAATAATGTTAAATGTATAGAAGAACAGAGAAATTCTTCTTACGATACGAGAAATCAAAATGATAATTATATATTGAATTTAAATAGAAATAAAGATATTTTGAATTGTGGTAATATCGATTTTAAAGGAAGGAATATAGATAAAAAATTTCATGTTGATTTGGAATATAGATAAATAAATTGTATTTGATGTCAAAAAATTAATTTTGAAATAAAAAAGAGAGAAAGTAATAAAATTCAAGAAAATAAATATGAATGAAAAGACGAAGAATGATGATTTTACTAAAAAAAATGTTGAAGTTGATATACTTTAAGGTATGGCCATGCTAAAAAATTGTGAAAGATTCTATACAATTCTCATTACTTTCAATATCATCATGTTTTTCGGTTGTATTTGTTAGATAATAGTTTCTTGCTGTTCGTTGGGAATTGTCGACATTTATTTGTGAATTTTCACTAGTTTCGAAATAAATTAATTGATTTTCTAACTCCAAATAGTTATCTAAATAATTAATTTTAGCATTAGTTTGTCGAAAGAAATCACTTCCAAGAATACTGGCTTCTTTTATTGGAAAATTGTCATCTACTAGGTGAAATTGTATGTAATATTTATTAAAATTGACTAAATTTTTCCAAGTGTTTTTATTAAATGTGAAGTTATCCCCTTTAATAATATTATTTGATGAAAATTAATTTTTATGTACGGTGAGATGGTACTTATTTTGGCGACATTATATCCAGCTCCTGTGTCTAGCATAAAACTTAAAGGCCCTTTAATATTAGCAAGATTAAGATTTACAGGAGCAGCGCAATTTTTCTGACTCAACTTTATCGTCCTTTCGATTTTTGAGGTAAAGTTTCTTTGCCTGTGGAAGTACTTGAGCAATGAATGGAATCGGTCTACCTGTTAGCGCCCGTGTCAGGAAGACCATGGTAGTTTTCCGAATTTGAATTTCTTTCGCATAAATCTTTTTGTAATTTAAAACAATCGCGACGATAATGCCAAAATTTATTACAGAAAAACAAACGACTTGTTGACCATTATTTACTGTATTATTATCTCAGTTCGAATTTCTATAAATATTATTAGTACTACCATTATTATTTGGTTTACTGTATGAGTCGTTGTTAATATTATTGCTTCTATCAAAATTGTTTTTAATGTAATTCTCATTCTTATTATAAGGTTGCGGAAACCCATCTCTTGACTGTCGTTGAAAATCATTGTTATTCATTTGCATAAAATTTTCATTTCTTCTAAAATCATTACGAAAGTTAGGTGAAAAGTTTGTACCTCGATTTATTTCTTGTTCGATTAGCAATCTGTAGTTTTACTCTTGCATATTTTTAAAGCAAAATTTGTATGCTAATTGTAAACTCTAACGGTCCAATCGTTATTTTCAAATTGTGAAAATAAGCACGGTTCGCTTACTTGACTCAAGAAAACAGATATAAAAAATTACCTTCTTTATACATACAGGGTTAGGGTGGTCCAAAATTTTCAAAGTTTCGATTTTCCTTCTTGTAACCCTTTCAAAAGTTGACAAATGTGAAAAAAATAACTCTCCTGCAAGGCAGGTGCTCGACGTTGACATTTAAAGGTTCCTAACTTGATTTTAAAGTTTTTGAAGTGCAATTATGCACTTTTTCTAATAAATTTGGTAAAAATTATTAAAACTTTATAAATCAAGGCAAAAAAAATTTAGTAACTTACCATATTACTAAAATGGAAAGTTAAACCACATCCGAATCATCAAAAAAAAAATGTCTTCTATGTGAAGAGCCCTGTCCGTCAAATTTTAACAAAAACAGGCTATCATTGAACATTTTTCAAGAATCTAATTTTCGGTGATTTTTCAAAACCCAAAAATTAAAGGTTATGTTCTTAGCTTTTAACCAAAATTATGTACAAGTCTGCATGACGTAAACTACCTGAATTAAATTACGTCAAACTATCACATAAACTATTTAAGATGCTGGAAAAATTGCACAATATTGGAACTGGAACAGACTCTATATTTTGATTTATTTACGTTTACCAATTTTTATGTAGATTCTATTCGTCACAATAATTCAAAAAAATTTTGAGTTTTGAAAAATCATCGAAAATAGAATCTTGAAAAATGTTCAAAGAAAGCCTGTTTTTTGTTAAAATTTGACAGACAGGTCTCTTTACATAGAAGAAATTTTTTTTGATGATTCGGATGTGGTTTAACTTTCCATTTTAGTGATATGGTAAGTTACTAAATTTTTTTTGCCTTGATTTATAAAGTTTTAATCATTTTTTACCAAATTTATTAAGAAAAGTGCATAAATGCACTTCAAAAACTTTAAAATCAAGGTAGGAACCTATAACTATCAACGTCTAGCACCTGCGTTGCAGGTGACATATTTTTTCACATTTGTCAAATTTTGAAAGGGTTACAAGAAGGAAAATTGAAAGTTTGAAAATTTTGGAGCACTCATATACAGGTTGTATCTGACCTAACTCATTTGATACATACTACGTTAAAGACAGAGCAAAGACGAATCGAAAATCTTAATGACAAAACGTTCGCAAATTGATAATAAAGTCACAATTAACCTAAATAAAATAAAATGTGCACGATTGACATGTCTAGAAATAAATAGTTCGGCCCTTGAAGGCGGAGTTTCAGCCGTGGAAGTAAGAAGATATGAAATTCTATGAGTACAAGAGAGAGGCATGCTTCGTGGAAAAGCGCATAAGAGTGTCTCTCTTCCTATTTTTCGGTCACTTTCTTTTGCGTAGTCAAAACCTTCAAGTGGGCTCTGCTGTGTACTTACGCTTCTCCGACTTCGTGCGCTGGACTGAGTCCTAAATCTCGACAGTAGGGCAGTGGCTTGTTCTAAGAGTACCATGTTTTTATGAATTGAATATTTTTCAGACTAATTTTTTAATAATGAAAATTAAGTGCAACACCATAATAGAAAATATGGTAAATAATAGTACGCACTTTTAATAAAATAACTTATTTGTCATAGAAATAATGATTATGTACTCTTTCATTATACTAATTTTCACTTTAATAATTATTATTTTCATAATTTTATATTCTTCTTCGCACGATTAGCTGAAGCGGCGGCATTTTCTCCATGTTGATAGTACAACCGCACTATATTGCAATAATCTCTAGTATCGTACACCATTATAGCACTAACATCTTCTTTTCAATTTTATAAATTTATAAATTTAACAAATTATAGTTAATAGTAAGTTTATAAATTAAAAAAATATGATAAATTCGTAAATTTAACAAATTTTATACATTTTTAAACTTAACAATTTTTTTTTAATTTGTAAATCTAACAAAAATTTTCATTTGGTAAGAGGAGAGGTAAAAGGTATGAAAAACTAAGAACCAACGGATCGAGACATCAAGACGTTGAACATAAGTTGCAAAAAGATCCAGCCGAAGTCGGTGAGTGTATCTTCCCCAAACGTGTCACCGCAGAGGGAAAGCACGCTATACCTACCTTTCGACTGCCACATGCCCGTCCGCCTGACGTCACACCGACGTTCACGCCGGCGTCATTTCGAAATTCGGCGCACGCTTCTTGGCGTCGCCGATGTCGATGTTGCGTAAATCGCTTTTATGGGCATCGCATAGCGTCACAAAACACTCCATAGCTGTATACCGAGCTTTATTACAAAACTCACAAGTTATCTGATTTAGTAATTCTATGTAATTTATTTTTCCCGTTTCTTTAATAAATTGTTGTTTTATCTTCTTTTGATTTACTACTGCCATCAATAAAATCACTACAAGCAAAATCTTACTCTATTTAAAAGGCTAACTTTTTTACTTCTTTAAAATCTTTCGGAGTACCCAATCTTGCTCATATTTCCCATCGTAATTTCTTCAGAAAGAATTTTATACAATCTTTTTCTAACTCGGCACGAATCTCGTCGTTGGATCTTACGCGTTTTTCTCGATTTGCTGCCTTTTTTATTTGCTTTTCGATTACTCTTAATCTGTTTAAAAATACAACTACAGTTTTATTTTATTTTTGCTTGATATTTCGAGTTCTCCAGTCCATTCATGATACGTTTTAGCAGAACCAAAAACATTCTCAAAAAACTCTTCAATATCTTGTAAATTTTCAAAAGTTTGTCTGTCCGCGTATCGTAAAGCATCGCCAAATAATTTAATCCGAATTAATTTAGCTAATTCCTTTAAAAATTGTGTTAATGTTATATTTTTACCATTGAACCCAGGAATAAGATCAAGCGCGTCTTTAATCGAAATCCCCCTTACTTTAGGAATTCTTTCCGTTCGAGAAGTCATGATTTCACGAAAATAACTTTATATTGTCGACTCACTTTGAATATCGTATAGTTGTATCGTTTGATGTTTTCTGTGTTATATATTTGAAAATTTTATTCACTACTTTGGACTGAAGACTCAAGATTTGATTGATTATTTGAAAAGTTACCTTTAGAGGTTTTTATATAGTTAGATTCTAATTTTACTTTACTTTTCCCGGTATCTTTATCTTGTTTAAAAAAGTTTAGTTTGTCCTACACTAATTTATATAAGTTGAAAAGATTATAACCTTGATTGTGGCATTGGCTGATTTCGTTAATATTCTCTTTATCTTCAATATAATTATTAACTTTTTCTCGTTTTATATTTTCACCTCCTAGAAGGCGTTTTAAAGTATTAATTAATTGGTCTTGTGTGTATTCAGTTTCACTTGCATTAATTGGACCAGCTGTTTGTGAAAAAGTGACTGTTTTCTTATTGTATGGTGTACTTATCTGAAGATTGGAATATCAGATTTTTGTATTATAATCTCGTCGTTTAATATATTAATGTTCAAATCTTTTTTCTCTTCGGGTTTAAAAATTGTCTGGCGAATAAAGGGATTAATTTTAATATTATTTTTCTAATTTTTTATTTGTCTAGGTATTTCAGTATACTAAAATACTGTCGCCTGTATTGTTTTCTATTTCTCTATAATTGTGTTAATTATCGGATTGCTTTTTTATTAAACTATTTCTTAGTGGTTTATAAACTTTAAGTGCAATAGGTACATTAATGCTATTATCTACATTGTATGTATCATATGTTTCATTTATTTGTTTTTCTACATTTTTTTTTCGTTGGTTATTTTATCAGTTATGGCTTTATCACAATTATTTTTGATTGTTTTTTTCAAATCATTTGTTTTATTTAAAAGGTTACACAGTAATGTGTCTCTAAAAAAATCAATATCAGATTCTTTAGTTTTACTCAAATCTTTGTTTGTGTCAGGTTTATTTTGTTCTGACATGTCGTTTTATATTTACTTTTCGTCCAAACATTTTTTATACCCTGGCCGTTATCACCAATAAAAATCTCAATCGGATTACTCAACGACTGAGGGTTGACGTTGTGTATCTCTTATGGAGATTCTCGCGGCGAATTTCTTGTTGCTTAAATGTATATACGCTCTACAACATTCGGCGCTTTACCCTAGATTTGAGCCACTATACGAGGACAGTATGCTCGAGATTAAGAGCTTAAAATATCTGGACTGATATGTATGCATTGGTTTAAAAGTTACTATACAAAGATTTGAAGTAAACTATAATTACACAGGACCACAAAATGAAATCGGAATAGTCCTTTGCCCAACTAAGTGATCTATATGTTTTCATGTACTCTGATCACGAATTCGTAGTCCTTATGACATATATACGGCAGGATCAAGGTCAATTTAATGTCAACTTCATTAACCCATTTCTTCACAAGCGGCCATTTTATAGTCGATTGGTTTTTTGCCTAAAAAATTGTCGAAAAAAAATAATAATAACCAATAGCACTTTTCTGAAGTAAAATTGTCCGCTCTTTCCGATTCTGAAGTCAGAATATTGAAATATCCGTTGGAAAATTTCAAAATGGCGGTTTTAAGCAAAAAACCAATCGACTATAAAATGGCCGCTTGTGAAGAAATGGGTTAATTAGAGAAATATTATCTTTTTGACCTATGATTCTGAAAGCGTGAGAAATTTTACGTTCGGATAGAGTTTGACCCTCGGTTCCCAGTGATCTTTAGAGGTAATATAAAGGTCAAGAACATTCTTTAGAACTACCGAACAGTAGCTCGTCATGGTTTGCGAATATCGTGGTAATGACTTATACAAAAGTTATTAGGTACGTATGGAGGGTTTAAAATTATATACACAGCAAAGCAGGCAAAAAATGTAAATACCTTAGATAACGTTGTGTATAAGGTTCTTAAGTTATGGGGTTCTTAGATTTATTTTTTTTTCTGCCTATGTATAAACGTTCAAGGTTATAAGGTATATAAATTGAACTCTTCTCTCTATGTAACGATTTTTAAGTTATTTGTTGTTGTTTATTTATACATATAAAGGTTTTGATGTTTTGTGAATAGTTTGATTTTTTCGCTATATATTCTCTAATGTCCTTTCATGTCCTCTCAAACTAAAAAATTTTGTTCTAAGTGCAGTCCTCGTTTTGTCCACTTTTAGTCTTCGCTTGTGCTCTGTGTTTTATTCACGGGAGAACTTAAGTTCAGAGCACCCTGAAAAGGAATCTACGCTCTCAATAACAAAAATTCATGAATGACATGTTCGTTTACTGTCGAAAGATCTACGAAGAGACTTTCTTTTATGTGGATTAGTAGTATCTCTCTTGAGAAACCAGAAATCTTTGTGAAATTTATCACCCTGTTCCTCGCTGAAGTCCCCCAAATTTTCAGGGAAGTATGATCAATATGGGAGTGAAGAAAATGGATTTTTAAATTCATTAGACATTCCACTTCTCTCAAATTGCTTAAAATTCTATTCACAATATTTTTGTAATGAGCATCTTTATTATTTCCTAAAAATTTTTGTTGAATTTCTCTGAAACTTTGCCATGCCGCTCACTCCTTATTTAGCATTCTTCTTTCAAATTCTTCATCCTTCAACAGTTCCCTTATCTGTGGGCCATCTAAGACTTCATCATTGATCTTAACTTCATAAAGTTTTGGACACTATTCGAACATGTACATAACGGCACGACTTCCGTCTAGTAAATTCTTCATTGCTTTGATCAACTGTTAAACCAAACCTAGCTTAATATGTAGAGGTGGAAGGATGACTTTATATACAGGGATAAGACTTTCGTGTATAATATTTTTAGTACCGGGAGTTAAATTTGGTCTGAGTGACCAGTCTTTTTTCACATAATGTTGGTTTCGGTCGATTGTACCATTCGCAAATAAAGCATGGATGTTTTGCGAATATACTTTGTTGGCCTAATAAAATTGTCGTTATTTTTAAATCTCCGATCAACTGCCAGCCGTGGATATCATAATTCAATTTTTCGAGCAGAAAATGAAGATTATGATATTCTTCTTTTTACACTTGCCATTATGGAGCCAAACAGCTTTTGAACTTCTTGTCGGAGAATCTATAAATATACGCGAGTCACTAGCTTCATACGTAATGCACTTGTATTCATTTATTAGTCCTTCAACATCGTTACAAAATACTAGTTTCAGGAGCTAGAACCCCTTTTTCTTTTAATCTAGATGGTACAAGCTCGGAAATTTCTTTCGATAGTCCTGCGTCTCGAACCAAGTCACTCAGTTCATCTTGAGTAAACACATTAGAATTTGTATGTTAATTATCATTATACATTTCTTCTGATTCATCCGTTACGGTGATTTTAAACCCTGTGTTACTGTTAAATACAAGGAACCACTTTTTTCATTCATTTTTCAATTTTAAGAAAATATCTCAATGGAAAGTTGTTCTTTTTGGTTGGAACAACAACTTTCCATAGAGATATTTACACAAAATTGAAAATTAAATGAGAAAAGTGGATCCTCGTATTTGTCGGTGATAGGTGGTTTTATCATCACCTTAATCGATCATCATGTTCATCTCTTGATTCTTCAACATGCATTGCAATATATCCAGCATCTGTATTAGAAGAATCTTCATTAATCGACATCTCATTTCCTCTCATATTATGATCAACGGTGGTGCGCAGGAAGAGTCACAGACTGAACAGATGCATAGGATATAATAGATATGTTTTTACGGTTGTACCAAGACGTATTAGTTAAGCGAAAATGACAATCCGTGTTATGATCTGTCGGATTTCGCCAGATCATAGGCGAAGAAAATGTTGGTTTTTAATGATAATAAAGTTGCAATCTATATTTAATGCATATAGTTCTTGGAGTCCAAAAATTGTCCATTCCACTAGTATTTAAACTGAAGATATTTCAGTAATTTGCTTTTAATTTATCTGAGTGTAATAAAAGGTACTACGTCTGCTGAATATATCTTGTGTTGGCCCCCAGGGCATCTCCACGCGGTGACGTAGGAAAAATAACAAAATGACGGACATTTTTCCCAAAAAAAAAGAATAAACGTGTTTTTTTCACCGTTTCTTGCAATAAAAAATATAGTAAAAGTGAAAATTTGAGAAAAATCCTAGAATGCGACAGAGCTATAAGTGTACAGAATATGTGGTTATAATGTTATAAGGATCGGTTCAGTAGTTTCGGAGATTTTCACTACGAGCGGTCTAAAAGCGTTATTTCGAGTAAAACGCGTTTAAATTTTTTATTAATGAAAAATCGTAAAAGAAAATTTCTAAGCTTAATCAGCGATGCCTGCTTCATACAAAATGCCTTCTGACTGTTCGAGAAGTTCATTTTCTTCCAATCTGGCTAGAGAGGCTTCTCTATGCTTCGTTTTGCTCTCCTTGAAAGCCTCAGATGAGCGGCGGTGCGCTACAGATACGCGCTGGTCGTCGCGCTAGTCGTCAAACTGAAAAGCGATTTCGTCGATTTCGACACCCATTACTTCCATAATTTTCAAAACTGTATGAAATCCTTCATTGAGTACACATGCTGCAGTGAGACGCGCAATTTCAACCATGTTTTTTCCAGAAAAGTGTGTTTAGAGGCCATACTCCAAACAGTCTTGTTGAAACTATCGTTGCTGTTTTGCGTGTTTCCACCTAAGCATCTTTGAAGCAACTCATCTTTGGCCAGATCTTCGTAGATCGGTTTCAAAACTTCTTAAACACCTTCAGCCAGAGCAGGAATGCTGCAGTTTGGAGTACGAGTCAGTTGAAATCTTGTGATAAAATCCGGCCCAAATCTCTTTCCGCATACCATCGACTAAACCCCTGTTTCTTTTAATTGCTAACCCGTAGTTTTGTGATAATTCTTTCATTAGTTTGATTGCCAAACCGACAGTTTTTACTTTTTTGACGACGGCTGTTGGTTTCTTAACAACTTTTTTGACGAACTTTTATTTCCTTTTTTCACCGCAGATATTTTCTTTTGATCATGTTGTAGAACCGTATTGCATTGGCCCAATTTACTATCTAAAATTTTTCATAATATTAAAACGAACATAACTTTTGATCCAAACAACTTCAGAAATGCTGCGGCCACTCAAATTAATGGTTATGGTATCAGCTTTTAACTAAAATGATGTACAAGTCTCGATGACGTAAACTACCAGAAGTAAATTACATCAAACTATGACATAAATCATTTAAGATGCTGGAAAAATTGCACAATATTGGGACTGGAACAATTTCTATATTTAGTTTTATTTACTGTTGCCAATTTTTATGTAGATTCTGTTCAGAACAAAGATTTAAAGAATGTTGCGTTTAGAAAAATCGTCGAAAATTAGAGTCTTGAAAAATGTTCAAAGATAGCCTGTTTTTGGTTAAAATTTGACCCACATGTCTCTTCACATAGAAGAAATTTTTTTTTCATGACTCGGATGTTGTTTAACTTTTCATTTTAGTGATAGGGTAAGTTACTACATTTGTTTTGCCTTGATTTATAAAGTTTTAATCATTTTCTACCAAATTTATTAAAAATAGTGCATAAATGCACTTCAAAAACTTTAAAATCAAGGTAGGAACCTTTAACTATCAACGTCTAGCACCTGCGTTGCAGGAGACTTATTTTTTCACATTTGTCAAATTTTGAAAAGGTTACAAGAAGGAAAATCGAAAGTTTGAAAATTTTGGATCACCCTAGAGAATTCCCACACTAAATAATCTCATAACAAACACAAATCGACGATTCATTTCGTAACCAGTTCCAATCATTGGACTCGAGTTGATAAAGTTTTCTTCACAGCAACTTAGTTGTACACACTTTGAAACATGGCCCTCGTTGTTCATATTTGGAAAACGAAACATCTTTGTCACATTTTTTACACTTTAAATATTGTTCTAACATTGTAAACACGAAAGAAAATTCAAGAATACTGTAACCTTTTAGTATTGCCACCGACGCGCTAGTATGATCAGAGCCTACTTCTTCGGTGTGTCTATTCCCGTGGAATGCTCGCTTTTTAGGTTTTGTTCCTGGAAGTCTCCAACCAGAACCTTGACTTTTCATTGTTATATCCATTGTGAACAAATATTGGCAAGAGTCACGCGTCTGGAGATGTTGCTTCTACAAATTTCAAAACACGCCTGTTGCTCTATAGTGTTGAAACAACTTCAATAGCAGAGCGTCGTTTCCAAGTCTCTTTCCCTCCAAAATTACCCGTGTAAATGTTCAGTACTAAGAATAAAAGCCTAAATATTGTTGTGCATAAGCAGGAATACGAGATTTATACAACGAAGTAGCTGCTCGAATATACAAAGCCAGGTAAATGGCTTTAGCCAGCGGGCGTGGTAAGTAAGCGCGCTCAGGTACTGAGGTACAAGGTACGGAAAAGTGGAGTTAGAATAAGCGGATCATTCTAGAATTTTCACAGAATATTTTTGAAAACATTTGCTGTCAAAAAATGCAAAAAAATCGATTTTTTGAAATTCACAAAGTAGAATGCTTTTTTAATGATTTTCTTATAATCGAAAATGAAGTCCCTTCTCGTAAAGTGCGTTATAGAAATATTTTTGAAGTTTGACTCGAAATTTCGGCAATTTGTGCCTCGCGACGACTGAACGAAAACTGAGAAAAATTGAGAGCTGTGCAAGAGTTGTAGGTAAACGTGTTAGTCCACTGTAATTCGGGTCTGATACCTCGGTAGCCTGCCATATACCCTTCTACTCGCCACAGGGTCTGTGTATTTGGAGGGGATTCCTTAGCACTCAATTAGGCTCAATTTGGAGACTTTGTAGTGCTCCGCGTGCTGCTCATCTCCTCTACCTAGTACGATGCAACTTGCTTTCGGGATGTGTTAATTCACAGTGCATGTAGGTTACATTAAATTATAGACACGTGTTACATACGTATGCGGTCTGAATATTAAGTCGCCTTTGTCGTGTCTATATTCGATGACAGTAGCATTTGGAATATACGCCCGTGCACTCGGCCGATACCTCGTCTCTCTCTCTCTCTCTTTCTCTCTCTCTCTCTCTCTCTCTCTCTCTCTCTCTCCCCATATCTATCTATCTATCTATCTATCGCTCTCTTTAGTAGTAAACACGTACACGCGCATCTGCATCGCTCTCGCTTTTACTTTTTTGCCGCCGCTGTACCTCGGGTGTGTTATAGTGAGACCAATTAGAAGCGCCACAGTGCAAATCATCTCCACCACAGTCTATTAACATCAGGCGTGCTGGTGCCTCAAGTTTGAGGTTAGATTTACTACCATCCTGCTGCCTAAACATCGAGCGCTAAAGTCCTGCGCATGCCCGAGTCTTAACATCGGCAGGTACAAACGGATTACATTATCACGGCCTATCTGTGAGAGTGAGTGCATGTGCGTCATGTCATTGAGGCCAGCAATAATAGTTGTGAATTTTTTTTTTCCTCATATCAGAGTCAAGACCTATAAGTACTGCTGCATTAAATGCAAAAAGGCAGGTCATGTTAAATGCATGATCCTGCAAATTAACTCAGCAGAAAAGTAGTTCACGTGTAAACCATGCATGAAAGAAGTTAATAATACATCACGGAGTAGTACTCCGCGATGTATTATATAAGTCAGCTGTCGGACACAACGTGACGTCACACTTAATATCATGTGTGCGTTCTGGTATTGTCCGCACGAGGAAACATACAAAGCCGCAGCGTTTGCTGCCTGGTGGGAAGGCTACTCCTACCACGCCGAGGAGTTCCTCGTCGCATCTACTGCTCGCTGCCGGCGTACCTCTATGCCTCTGCCCCCTGTAGGCCAATCCTGTCTCTATCCTTCTCTAGTGCTGACGCAAGCGTGATAGGAGAGCACTTTAAAAATAATCGGGTTTCTTCACTTGAGGAACGTATTACTGTGCAAATTTCTCAGCTGGTAGGTTTGCACAAAGATCGGTTAATGTTACTGTAAGAATATATGGTCATAAAACAGCAACTTTCTAAACTTTTAAACAATGTATCAACCATGGCCGACAAAGCTATTGATAATACTTGTAAGGGAAATAATGTAAATTATGTAAATAGTTAGAAAAATGTTAGTGGTGTAAATCACTTCATAAATGCGAACCCTGTCGATGATGAGGGCAATGACACTACTACATCAATAAAAGTAAGAAAATGCTCACCATACTTTTACTTTTTGACTTTAGTAAAGCCTTCGATACCATCTCGCCGACAAGGTTACTTCGCCAGCTGATTAGAATGGGGCTCTCTAGGAAGGTAGTCCTATGGATCAAATCCTACATTACAGGGCGACAACAAAATGTTGTCACCAGAACTAGCGGCCAGTCTCGGATTGGCTTACACCCAATCTTAAAGTTCCAGATTTACACGCAAGTCGAATTGACGGACTTGAATGAGGGAATCGTGCGCTTAAGGGGTTATATCCCCCTTATGCTCTAAAAAACAAGGCTTTGTTAATTATTTTTTTTAAAGGACATTTGAAATTAAAGGTATACAAATAATATAACATTGGATTAAGCAACTCTTGAAGAAGAGAAAAAAAATTTCTATTATCTACATGAGTTTTGCTAGTGAAGTACACATGATTATATTTTTAGAATTTTTTTTCGCGAAATGGCGATTGTATTAACAAAAAATCGTGTTTTCGACGAAAAAAATCGACTTAAATTGTTTATAACTTTTTGTTAATTAATCGCTAAAATCGTGTGTACTTCACTAGATAATCAAACAATGAAGCTACTGTTAAAATTTTAAGTCAATCGGATGTAAACTTTTTGACTTCTACTGCTTGCCGATTTTGAAAACATGGTTTCGAGAAAAATGCGTTTGAAGTTTCAAAATGCTATAAATCTTAAGAATCGCAAAAATATAGTCCATAATAATTTTTTTACCTTCAGTCTGCTATCCCTGCACCATATAATTGTCCTTCCAGGGCCTTCATTTCCTCTTCTTCTTTTTTTTTTGCCTGATGTAATGCTGCGCCTGGCCTCTTTCGCGATATCGGACATACGATGCTCAGCGGTTTTGACGCGATTGGCGTCCGTTTCCACGCAAAACTCGTACATGTTTGGTTCAACAGTCAACCCAAGAGCATCGTAAACGGCAAACAGACCCGAGAAGCCGTCATTGAAGATAATAACGGCTACGTCAGTCGCAATGTCAACTATAGTCTTACCGCTTGACACCGTCTTTGGAGCAATTGACCACACTACAGCATTAAACGACTCGTTATTGTTCTGAGTATACGCACCCAAGCAGCGTGACAGAAGGTTGTCGGAGCTGAATTCATTATAAATGGGTTTTATTGCGTTAAAAACATCCTCATGCATTGGACTCTTGTGCTCGTACGTTGCAAGTGTACCAAGCGCCATACTGCGCTGCCAAGAACACCAAGAGTCTACTCCGACGGGACACTTCTCGTGCGTGTATTCTCCTTCGTCGACATTTTATGAAGTAACGTTGCCCAAATTTCGGCCGCCAAGACCTTTCGTTGTTTTTTTCAAATTGCGCAGACTTGTTCCCATGCGCTTCTGAACGTGTCCGACACATTCTTTTTCTTCGACGATGAAATATTTATAAGGTTTTGAGTCGACTATACCTTTATATGTTTTTGAATCGCCGTCGCCGATATATTCCAAGTATTTGATATTATGAAGTTTTTCTAGCGTTTGAAGATTTCTATAACTGCGTCGATCTCCATTACTAATTTTACTCCGTTTTGTACTTGTACTTCTTGTTTTACTGCCTTTGCGGCCACTGTACACCTTTTCACTCATAATTAGTACTTGTAAATATAATTCACAGTTAAAAAGTAAAGCAAAACTCAAAATAACAACGTAAACAACGAGAACGGCCGATCGACTAAACACAGGGCAAGTGTGAGTAAACACGTGCTGTAAAGACGCTGTATCCGTCGTAATGTCATGTAGCGACATCTATAATTCAAATTTAAAATACGATATCGATCGTAGGTAACTTCTACTAATTTCCAAAGCCGCGAAATTCAAAATAGCGAGCATCGCTAAAATAAGCGAAAATTGTGATTTTGGAGCATCATAGCTGTTTGGAAAAAATTGATTTAAAAAAATTTTGAGTTTAAATCGGTACTTGGGCGTTGTAGATTTTTATTCTAGGATTGTTTTGGCAAGATTTAAGCCAATAAAAAAAATGGAAAAAAACAAAAAAATTTGGGGGATATAACCCCTTAAGAGCTGCAGCACGGGCTGTGTCGACGTGAGCGTCGTGTGCGGGTCTACACGTCGATGTCAGTAAAATGAAACCTATTATTTTTGGCTCTGTTCACAATATCAACTCCTTAAGTGAATTGCAATTGCCAGGCATTGAGATGGAGAATGACATATTCCTGCCCTTCGTTGACTCAGTGACAAACCTCGGTGTCGTAATGGATTCAAAGCTGACATGGAAACAGCACGTAGATTACGTCACAAAGCGCATTAATCGCGCTCTTTATGGGTTAAAATTTTTTAGATTCTGTACCACTGAGGCTCTACGTAAGCAACTCGCAAGTGCACTGATTGCCCATTATCTCGACTACTGTTCAGTCGTTTACCTTGATGTACCCCAGGAACTGCAGACTAAACTACAACGACTGCAGAATTCGTGTGTGAGATATATTTGCGGCGTCAGGAGGGATGAACACATCACTTACAGATCAGAACTAGACTGGTTAAATGTTGATCAGATACGAGCCTATTTTGTCGCCCTCCATATGTATAAAATTATAAAAATAGGCCAACCTCCCTATCTCAGGGAACTTTTTGAGAAGAACCAGGCCAGAACCTCCTGCAGAGGTAAAACAATTAAAGATATCTCAGTTCCAGGGTTGCGTACTGATTTGGGCTTATACTCCCGGAGAGCTCGTGGTTCGCGCCTTTAGAACTCTATCCCCCGCACTATCAAGTACCGGCCATCACTCTGCAAATTTAAGAAAGCGATGCGCAGGTACTTGCGTACCCATAGTAATATAACATTAAGTAGTCTGTAAAAATAGCGTCCTTTGTTGTTCAATTATTTATTTATTTATTAACTCTGTGTTTCTGTATGATTGTATTTATAAGTATGAATGAACGCGTGACTGTATGAAAGTATGCACGATTTTATTGCAAATCTGACAAGCTACGAGCGATTATTTTCTTTTTTAGATACTTAACATTGTCATCCACTTCTTATTGCTTTATAATGTATGTGTTTATTTATAAGCTTGAATGATCCTGTGCACGGTGGTCCTCGGCAAAATTCAACCGAAACGTGTTTGCACTTTGGATTTTCCTTTTGCATATGATTAAAGGCCCTTTCAGGACCACATTTCAATAGAAACTAAAATCGAGGAATGAGCACTTTTTGTTTAATTCAATTTTGAACATTTTTTATGGGTAGTCAATGACGAAAAATTTTTTTCATGGGTAATCTAGAAAATTTATTTTTATTATAGTGTTTAACAATTTAATTATACATTAATTACATATGTAATTTCTCTCAAATATATACAGAAATAATCACAATTTATGCTGCAATGAAAGCATAATAAGATTAATAAGTATAAGAACATTTCAAATGTATTGTGAATTATATTCGCAGACTGCTCTTAATAATTGACTTGCATAATCTGGATGTTTTTTTGATACTTTATACTTAGCCCATGTTTTGGAAAAATCATAATGCACTGCTTCCATAGCTTGCTCACTATAAAAGCCGAGACCGAGATTATGTTCAACACAAAATTCTTTTACATGAAAAAAAAACTGCGTGGACTTTCGGTGTTACAGATATACCTAAAGATAGATACACATCTTTGAACGCATCTATATATTCAACAAATTTCGGATTTAAAGAAACAGTAAAGCAAGAGGCAACAATGGTTTTGAACTTTTCAAATACATCCACATATTTCAAACAACCCAGGTTACGGTTGGATCGCAAGAAATCGATATTATTTAACAATATCTTACAACTGTTTCTTTAAAAGAAGGACTTCCGTGAGTCATTTCACGCTGAACACTGCAGTGCTCTGCCCAATCATTGGCTTCCTGTTCAAATTCTTTAAACATGTGTGAATACAATGTATTGACAACCCCTAGTAACAAATGGAGTTCTGGCGGAGGAATTACATATAAAATTAATCTATCTTTATTTGTTTCGATAATGAGCGGGTGTATACAATTTTTGAAGTTTTTAGCATTATGTCTCTGTTTACCTGCATCACACCATTCAATGTAATATTTGAGCAAGTTACCTACAGTACGGTATTCGCCAATGACGTGGAGACTGTTTTTGTTTGCATAGCACCAACAACATGGATACATACTCGAGTGAGACATTATACCGACAATAATATTCGCGAGTTTTAAATCTGTAGCAACGGTTCCTTCAAAATTATTAATCCCTAATTCCGACCATAGTTGTGTGACATTTTCATAATTTTCTTGAATACATGGAGCTATACCTATAATAAACAATTTTTTACACTAGAATTTTCTAATTTTTTTGCTGCTACACCATCACTGTATAATTGTCGAGTGCGTTTTTTTGCATTCTCTTGTGGTAAACTATTGTAGTAAACTATATATAGCGTCGATTGTATACTCAAGCAAACTTTTAAAAAACCGCCTCCACCATCAATACCAAATTTTAAATGCTTTGCCTCAATACCACGTGACTCCGTTACAAATTCAATCAGTTCTTTTAAATTAGTACAATACACTACATGCTCCGAGTTATTAGAAACATCAACCCCTTTTACATGAGTAAAATCAAAAGTTTTACGATCGAATAGGTGATCCAAAATGTGATTATTATCTAATAATTTTCTCTTTAGATCAGATTCAATAATTTTAGAATTTTTCGCTGCCACGCGAATAGCTGTTGCAATGCCACTAGTAACTTTGTAACTCAAATTAAATGTATTTCTAATATTTTTAAAGTCTTGTACAGTAAATAAAGTTTCTTTTGGTTTTTTTTACTTTTCCTATTGTCACTTGAAGATGCTGCCCCCCTTGCTGTTGCGATAATTTCACTGACTTTGACTCACCTTTCTCCTTAAGAACCTTTTTTAACAAATTGGAAGCTATCTGTTCTTTATATTTCAAATCTAGTGAAGTAACACAGCTTGAAATTTTGCGTACTACAGTAGCTTTTCTACAAATATGACTTTTACCTACATGTATTTTAGAAAAACATTTTGAGCAGCATTTCATAACTGGAGGTTTTCTTTTTTTTTTTCATTCAGCTGAGACTTACGTTGAGTTCCAAAAACATTATTGGGAATAACTTTGTTCGTGCCATTCTTTCTTGCTCGTTCTCAAAAAAAACAATTACACTTTGCACTTGCATTTGATTTTGTATCTTTCTTCAACCTATATTGCGAAAAATCTATTGGCGAGATCTTTTTTCGTCGAGATTTTTATGGTATAAATTGGACTTGCAAGATGCACACACTACTTTTGGAAGGCACTCATTTTTTTCATCATAACTTTTAAACAGTTTACATATTTTATCTCTCAAAGCTGATGTTATGTCAATAATCCGTTTACTTTTATCCCAACAAAGTAAGCAAATAACAGAGCGATTTTCCTCATGAGTACGCGCGTGATTTTTTATAATAATCGGCGGAATGGTGTTAAATAGACTGCTACAAAACGACTGACTGAATTATTGTACACTAACATCGTTGGAATTTTCAGATATACAAACACATGCTCGACAACACACTCACGAATATACGCGACACATATATACGCTTTGTTTACAAATGGTTTTGATCTTGACTGAAGGTATATTGCTGTACACATTTTCATCCTTACAAGGTACTTATAGAATGTATTAGTGCCCAGTAGTATTCAGTTTCAATTAATTTTTTAAAATACTTTGAAAGTATATGATTTATATTAACTTTTACCACGATAATATTTTCAACAGAAAAAAACATTATTTTAAATTTATATTTATAATGCAACATACACTTCTGTACATATTTGCGAGAAAGTGTACTGTAAATATGTAATTAATGTATAATTCAATTGTTAAACACTATAATAAAAATAAATTTTCTAGATTACCCATGAAAAAAAATTTACGTCATTGACTACCTATAAAAAATTTTCAAAATTCAATTAAAAAAGTGCTTATTCCTCGATTTTAGTTTCTATTGAAATGTGGTCCTGAAAGTGCCTGAAATCATATGCAAAATAAAAATCCAAAGTGCAAACACGTTTCGGTTGAATTATGCCGAGGACCACCGTGTGTGTATGTATGAATGTATGAATAAGTGTGATATATTTTATAATTGACGTGATAGATGAATATTGTGCAAAAATTTGTTATTATAAGACTAACGATTAATATATGATATTTTATACAAATAATACTGACTGAAATTAAACTTTATTGTAAAATGAAATGTACACATGTATACTATTTTAGCAAAATAAAATGTTATCTATCTATCTATCTATCTATCTTGATCATGTTTTACATTCCATTGTCTTTAGTTTTAGATATTCAATTTTATAATAAATCTTTTATAAATTGAACAAGTTTAACATTTCTAAAGAACGTGACTATGCTTTTCTTATGTATAATAAAATTAATTGATAAGTTTTAAATATTCTTTATACTTTATTTTATATTCTGTTAAAAATATTCAATACTTATTATTTTTACTTGTAGACTGTTATATAAATAAATAAAGATACTTATACATTAATATACATTATATTTATATTTTGATATAATTTATATATTTCAAAGTCAATAAAAAATAAAAAGAAATTGAATATATCAATTTAATATTTGTGCATATTATAAACAGTAACATAATATATAATATTATTTCATATATAAATATATAATTTATCGCGATGTTACAATTCAAATACGCGAGAAACGCGCGTCACTGAATATCGGTAGGTAGTGGTACCGCGTGCGCGACCGACCGTATCACGCGAGCGCTGGAGTACATGGCCGGACGGAGACGGATTGAGAAGTCTCGTGGCTGTTCGCGGGTAGACTTCGTGCGTGCAATTGCGAGCGACCGAAGCGACCGACATTTCGTTCGTTTTTGTGTAGAGTGTGCAGAGTGTGTGTGGTGCGAGATACGCGGGGCTGTTTGCGCAAGTACGAGAGGAAGGACGATCGCCAGCTGCAGTCAGTGTCTCCGGGATTTGCACCTCATACACCGAGGCCACCTTGCCTTATTCTCCGCGCACATACCACGCCCGCCGGCAGAGCGAGAGAGAGAGAGAGAGAGCGAGAGAGAGAGAGAGAGAGAGCGAGAGAGAGAGAGAGAGAGAGAGAGAGAGAGACGCCAGACCGACGACCGGACATCTATGAATTTGACATCTGCTGTATGTGCCCAAGAAGGAGCAGCGGTGCTCCTCCGATTTTCTCGTTCTCTCATATGCGATTTTAATGGCCGCGTGCCGCTTGTATAAATTTAATTGCTTGACCATAATATACGTGTTTGTTTGATATATACATTCATATTTATTTTGCATAGTTGTGTAGGGACCTGGGAGGCTAGGCATAGGCTGGCACACGCAGCCAGCGCAGGAATATCGCGCTAGTCAAAGCACGTGAGTACCAGCATTACCAGGTAGTGCGAGCCGCTGGTAGTGAGACCACGGCTGAGTAGATAGTGTGAGAATGCACTGAACTCGGTAGAATATTGTTGATTAATATTCGCTTTCGCTTAATTAACTATTCTGTTATACACTGACATAGGATTTTGACTTTTATTTACATTTAGCCTAGCTTAGGGCGTATTTATTTAACACTTTTTGTCACGCAAATGTTAAAAAACATTGTATTTTTGATAAAAACAGATTTTTTACAAAAAATAAAAATAGCTTAAAGAAATCAAATTTTCTTGTAAAAACTCTTTCATTATTAAAAATAGGATTAGGAATAAGTATAAAAAAATAAAAAATAAATCAGTTTCTTGACCAAAAACCTGTATCTTTCCTTAAGGAGGTTGAAGCGCTTCTTATTTACCATCAGAAAAAAAATTATATTAAAGCTTGTAAACATTATCTAGTATGAATATTATAGTATGTTAAAGAAGGGTGCTCAACGAAATGGAGAAAAATTATTTTAACAAAATCGTAACGTTAGAAGTGTAAATATTATCAATTTAAAAGAAATGTCACTTGAATTATAGAATTTTCTTGTACTGTCAATCGTTTTTAATATTTCGGGTCTTATTTTCTTCCTTAAACATTTACTTACAAGTTCACCATTTAAAAATTATAAAATAATTCAACTCTAATGAGCAACGACTAATTTTTTATTTACAAATTTGCTTTTATATTAAAACTTATAAACAATTAGTTGCTGCTTATTGAAGTTGAATTATTTTATATTTTTTAAACAGTGAACTTATAGATAAATGTTTAAGGAAGAACATAAGACCCGAAATATTAAAAATGATTGACAAATAAATCAAAATTGTTAATTTAAATGACATTTTCTAAATTTATAATATTTACGCTTCTGACGTCACGAATTTGTTAAAATAATTCTTCTCCATTTAGGGCCATGTATGACTTACGTAAGTGTCGCAGGGGGGGCGGGTGTACTAAATTCTTACGGATACTTATGTGTAGGGGGAGGGGGGGCTTAACAAATTGTTACGTAAGGCTATTGATTATATATCGTTTTCTACATAAAGTTTTTGGAACATCGAAAAAGAAGCAGATAACGATTTACAAAAGATTGAGTGAGGCAGAATACGTCAGACTACGGCAGAATGCTGACTATAAAGATTTTTCTAATGAAAAGAAGCGAGACAAAACTTGCAGACTCCTAATAAGTTCGTTACATGAATAGCTAATCCTTTTTCGACAAATGAAAATTCAAAATGATGTGTATATGTGTACATATATCTTATTATACATCTTACGAGAATTATTATTAATATCCTACTAAAACTTATGCGGCGGTATGACTCATATTACGAGTCATTTGATGAAAATTTTGTCATGTTTTATATAATTATAAAATCAAAATATTCCTAAATAATTTTCTTACTTTGAATGGAACCATTATATGTAAATCCGTGTCTATAAACTTAAGTTAATTCTAATATCTCTTTATAATTTTTTAAACCTTTATTAGTATATAGATTTTAACAACATCAAATTTTTTCCTTCCTAACATTAAAGTACTTTCATAATGACGTTTGTATGCTTTATCAATAACTCTGATAGAATCAGTAAACAAATCAATTATATAAGTCTTTAAAAATGGTCCAACATTTTTATCTAGATAATCATTTAATTTATTCAATTCTCTTGGATTATCAATTACATTTTGCATAGAAGTTTCTAGAATTGTTGAACTTTCATATACCTCTTCATTAATTCTTTTCTTGTGCTGCTTCTTCTTCTTCCTCTTCTTGATCATGTATATTTGGTAAAAGTGATGAATATCCACTTGTTGAAGGTAATGTTAATGTACTTTTTCTTTTTAACGCTGCTAGACTTTTTCGAAGAGGTGTCGAAGATGCAGTTATTTGTAAAACCTCAAAACACTTTTTTTTATTATTCATAAACGGTTGATTTGGTATTAAAAAATTTCTTTCATTATCGTTTTCATTATCCTCATACTTATCTGGTTTTATTTGCTCAACAATTATTTTTAACGGTTCAACAAATTGTTTAAAATTGCGAGAAATATTCTCATCATATTTTACTTTGCCTAATTTCAGAGCTTCATGTTTTTTTCGTATGATATTTCTTGTTTTTACAGTGCCTACAATAACATTTTTCTGCATGATGTTGTCTATTCAATAAATTGAAAGATACTAACGCTTATAGTTTAACGTATTCATTAAAACCTCGTTCGTATCTACTATTGTTAATATTTCTATCTTTATCCATAACTATGAAACCATAATTTTTTCCAACATTTATTATACATATTAGAAAATATATTGAACGTCATGTCAGTATTAACATGATTATTATACACATGACGAATATTTGTGAGAAATTGTTTAAATAATATTAGCATATTTGCGTTATCTCTTATGAGATGTTTCGAAATTATTGCGTGACTTTGTCAATTAAAAAAGCTGTCTATCCATTGAGAAGTAGCTTTTAATTACATCCTGTTTATCACGCGCAATATCATCGACAAGAAATATTGAATTAGGCAAAGCTTCTTGAGGAGGTATTATATTTTCGTTGTTTGAAAAGGTAAAGTAAATATAGTAGCCTATATTTTTTAAATTTCTCATAATTTTTTCAAGATATAAATATTTTGGTTTATTTAAGAATTTAGAATAGACATAAATATTTGCAAATCTTAAACCATAAGGACTAATTAATAAACGCGAGGATAGGGAGTGCTAGAGTTGTGCTCTGGTGGAAAAGCGTGAATAATATTAAACTTTTAGTATAATACTTTTTATCTTGTTTATTGGAGAGCAGCAACGAAATTGTTTATAATAATTTATTATACTATACGAATGATTTTATAGAATAGAACGATTTTATTACAGAAGAAAATAATGTTTTAGAAAACACCTTTTATAAGAATTTATTTTGTGAATTGTACACGTTGTGCCCATAATGGCATACAATAGTTATAACTTATTATTATAGAAAACTGAGAGAGCTACCAGTAAGCGTTTGAGAGGGGTTGGCGAGCGGAGCGAACAGGGGGGTACACCCCTAGTGTATATATATATATAATATATATTTAGTCTATGTGTATATATATAAAACTTGAACATGCGATGAACATGCGATGAACATTCTGCATACTTCTAACAAAATCTCATCCGTCTTTTAGTATAAATACAGCCATGTCAGGCCGTCGCGAGCCAGTCTTCTGCATGAGTTCAGACGCCCGCCACATCGCAGCAAAAGTCGCGAGATATTATACATAAATATATATATATATATATATATATATATATATATATATATATATATATATATATATATATGCATCGACTAAATATATATATATACTTGTAAGTAAATGTTTAAGGAAGAAAATAAGACCCGAAATATTAAAAACGATTGACAGTACAAGAAAATTCTATAATTCAAGTGACATTTCTTTTAAATTGATAATATTTACACTTCTAACGTTACGATTTTGTTAAAATAATTTTTCTCCATTTCGTTGAGCACCCTTCTTTAACATACTATAATATTCATACTAGATAATGTTTACAAGCTTTAATATAATTTTTTTTCTGATGGTAAATAAGAAGCGCTTCAACCTCCTTAAGGAAAGATACAGGTTTTTGGTCAAGAAACTGATTTATTTTTTATTTTTTTATACTTATTCCTAATCCTATTTTTAATAATGAAAGAGTTTTTACAAGAAAATTTGATTTCTTTAAGCTGTTTTTATTTTTTGTAAAAAATCTGTTTTTATCAAAAATACAATGTTTTTTAACATTTGCGTGACAAAAAGTGTTAAATAAATACGCCCTAAGCTAGGCTAAATGTAAATAAAAGTCAAAATCCTATGTCAGTGTATAACAGAATAGTTAATTAAGCGAAAGCGAATATTAATCAACAATATTCTACCGAGTTCAGTGCATTCTCACACTATCTACTCAGCCGTGGTCTCACTACCAGCGGCTCGCACTACCTGGTAATGCTGGTACTCACGTGCTTTGACTAGCGCGATATTCCTGCGCTGGCTGCGTGTGCCAGCCTATGCCTAGCCTCCCAGGTCCCTACACAACTATGCAAAATAAATATGAATGTATATATCAAACAAACACGTATATTATGGTCAAGCAATTAAATTTATACAAGCGGCACGCGGCCATTAAAATCGCATATGAGAGAACGAGAAAATCGGAGGAGCACCGCTGCTCCTTCTTGGGCACATACAGCAGATGTCAAATTCATAGATGTCCGGTCGTCGGTCTGGCGTCTCTCTCTCTCTCTCTCTCTCTCTCTCGCTCTCTCTCTCTCTCTCGCTCTCTCTCTCTCTCTCTCGCTCTGCCGGCGGGCGTGGTATGTGCGCGGAGAATAAGGCAAGGTGGCCTCGGTGTATGAGGTGCAAATCCCGGAGACACTGACTGCAGCTGGCGATCGTCCTTCCTCTCGTACTTGCGCAAACAGCCCCGCGTATCTCGCACCACACACACTCTGCACACTCTACACAAAAACGAACGAAATGTCGGTCGCTTCGGTCGCTCGCAATTGCACGCACGAAGTCTACCCGCGAACAGCCACGAGACTTCTCAATCCGTCTCCGTCCGGCCATGTACTCCAGCGCTCGCGTGATACGGTCGGTCGCGCACGCGGTACCACTACCTACCGATATTCAGTGACGCGCGTTTCTCGCGTATTTGAATTGTAACATCGCGATAAATTATATATTTATATATGAAATAATATTATATATTATGTTACTGTTTATAATATGCACAAATATTAAATTGATATATTCAATTTCTTTTTATTTTTTATTGACTTTGAAATATATAAATTATATCAAAATATAAATATAATGTATATTAATGTATAATATATTAGGCCGTCGCGAGCCAGTCTTCTGCATGAGTTCAGACGCCCGCCACATCGCAGCAAAAGTCGCGAGATATTATACATAAATATATATATATATATATATATATATATATATATATATATATATATATATATATATATATATATATATATATATATATGCATCGACTAAATATATATATATATATTGAGACGGCCTGTACCTATACCCTTATTACCAAGAACGGTACCATTAATTATTATTGTTAATGTTAATATGATATTAACATTAGTAATCATTATAAGCAAAATAAATTAGTTAATACACTTAGGATATAAAAAACGTAGTATTAATTAAAAGTTAGTTTTTTTATAAGAAATCATTTAATTAATTATTTAATTATTGCGGAAATGATTCGGTTTTATATTTGTTAACTAAGATGATACGGCGGGGCCAACGTAATGGCTAAGAACGCGCGCGTGTGCATATACACACACGAGCGCGCAGACATACGAAAGCGTGTTCAGCGAGGAGCAACGAATTCGCGAATATTGGAAGAGTGGGGATTCGCGAATATCGTGAGAAGGAGGACGGGAGCGAGAGAGATGGAGAGAGTGGGCTCGGGTATATATCGGCGACGCACAGCCGAGGAAGCACTGAGTTTTCTCTGACCTCTCAAGCCGTGGCTAGCCAGCGAGCAGGCCTCGCGCTCGGGATACTAGGGTGAACTCGGGCCGCTTCTTGTGGTGAACACACGGTGATGTGGCGAATCCTCGCCTATCTACCGCGTGTAATCTCTCTCTTTCGCTTCCCTCTATCGCAACTCCACTCCTCGTTAATTGTACTTTTACCCTCAATAAAAAACCAAGTTTCACACTAATAATTATAACTCATTTTTCCCCGCCTCCACCTATTATTCGGGTGCGCCGGACGTCCTTCAGTAGCCACTGGAGGGGGAAACGCGCTAACGAATTTCACAAAAGGCATAGCTCGGGGCGGCCAACGCGCTGCCCGAGACTACGTCTTCAGGGTTTTACCCGAGAAAAGCGCGCTGGTGCCTTTCTCGGGGTTTTGACTGCTTGCCCGGCGGAGAGCTAACGCGCCCTCCTGCTGGTTCGAGTTAGCATACCAAAACCCAAAGCACAGTTACACTTCTGCAGCTCCGACCTCGGCGGCTGCAGGAGCGTAACTATCAGGGGGAATCCAGGAAGAGGTTGTTTCTCGCGCACTTCTTCGGGTCCGTACGCGAACCGCGTGTAACAAAAACACAACTGGAAAACGAACTCTCCTACGTTGGAGTAGAAGAACGGCTTAAGTCCGTCACATTGGCGCCCGAGAACAGGGACTCGAGGGAAAAAACACGTAGAAACAGCCTTAAATGATTCCGGAATGGGACGGGACGTTCACAGAAACGCGTATACATTCGTGTATTACAGACACGCAAAAATTGATAAATCGGTTAATTAAGATTGATGAGGAGAGATGGGGAACGATATTAAGTCTTGACGAGGAAGTACGAAATTTAAAAACAGAGAATGATAATTTAAAGAATAAAATTGCACATCAGCGTCAAGACATGCAAAATCTATGGAAGTCGTTAGATGCGGCGATACAAGTTGTCAACAAATTAACGATAAAAACCGAAAAATTGAGTTGCCATCTGGGAATAGTTACAGGAAAAATGATAACAAAATTCGGGAAATTCGAAAAAATACAGCAGGAACAAGATGATAAGATCATTGAGCTCACGCGCCGTATAAATTCTTTAAAAATTGAATAAATTTAATGAAGAGAAAGGTCAATCCATTTTTTGCAAAACGAGCGAAAATTTAAATGATAGATGAAAAATTAGGTCATTAAAATTATAATTTCTGGCGGATATTTATATTAATAAAAATATATTATTTATAAAAATAAAATATTTTACAAGTATTTTTTTATTAATATTTTTTCTTATAAAAAAAATACAAAATGCCGCAAAATAAAAGGTTATCGGGGGCGTTTATGACAGACATCGAGACGACAGCTCCCGTGGAGAGTCTCGATGATGAGCAACGTAAGCACCGCGATTGGGAAAAGGCAGTTTCCGAGGAATTAAAATGCCTAAATGAGAGACAGGAAGAATTAGAAAGTAAAATTACTAATTTAGTTAAAACTCCGGATGGACTAGAGTCACCTCCTTTAAATACTTCACGTATTGAAGCGATAAATACCGATTTAGTTGCACGCATAAATGCACTGTCAGACTTGTTAAAAAAAACCCAAGACGCGAGCACCGCAGAAACGCAGCGGGGCGCGAAACTAGAAGCGTCCGTGAAAGCCTTAGAAAATCGTGTCAAAATACTGGAAACGGAAAATGATAATTTAATAACGGAAAATACAGAGTTATATTCAAATTACGAGAAGTTGAGTAAACAATTTGAAGATAGTGATAGCGGGGGAGAATTGAAAAAATACTTAATCGCGCGATTAGATGAGGTATATGAGAAAAACGAACAGGCGGTTAAAAAACTCGAAAATTCGATCAACAAACACAATGCGGGGCGTGCCAGTTCGGCAGGGACCAGCGGAAGTGAAGCATCGAGAAAAATAAAATTAAATATACCTAAATTTAAGGGGTTACCCTCGGAAAGACCGATGAAATTTATATTTGAGTTAGAAAACTATTTTACATTAATACGGCCGGATGCCGATGAAACACTATGTGTAATTTCGCAGGCACTAATAGACGATGCTCATAACTGGTGGTACCTGCAGGAGGGCCAAATAAAAGATTACGACGATTTTTTAAACAAATTCAAAGAGAGGTACTGGAATTCGAATATGCGACGAGTGGCGAAAAGAAAAGTAGAGTTCGGGCAGTGGTATGCTTCAGCGTCCATGAATCGCGTAAATTACGCGATTTATATCCTGGGATTAACGAAAGAACTTGAACTCGAATTACCCGAGGAAGACCTGGTATTAAAAATCGGCGAGCATTTTGAGAGGGGTATCAAGTTAGCTATAGCAGGGCAAAGGGTAAAAGATAAAAATAGTCTATTGAAAATACTAGCAGAATACGACAGCGATGATCAACGCACAAAAGGTGACCGCGCGCCCGTTAACACGGTAGAAACGAAAAAATTCACGAGTAACGCGCCGAGCCAATCCGCGGCTCCTGTTGCAAATACGGAAGGTAAAAAACCTTGGCAAACGAAAAATATAAGTGCCATGCAAAATGCGAAACCAACCGAAAGTCAAAGAACCGGGAATAATACGTATAAAAATCCTAAAAAATGGGAAAACAACCAAACCAATAAGTGGAGAGATAAGAAAAATCAATCGGACATAAACGTGTTCGATATAGATATCAGCGATGTTCGAACCCCGGGAAACGGGGATTAGTTGCGACACGTAATTCGGATCTAGAAGTAAAAAATAGACGGGGCGCAACTGAGCAATTAAATGTAGCTTCTATAATAGAAGACCCGCGGGAAACACTATTATACGATGTAGAACCCGCTGGAGAAAATGCCGAAACCACGTGTTGTCCGGAAATCAGCATAAGCGTATACGGAAACGAAGTAAAAGCGTTAATCGATACGGGGAGTGAAGTCACGGCGATTTCAGAAGAATTTTATTACGCAAATATTGATAAACTTAAAGAATGCCCTACACTACCTATAAGTGGAAAAGTCATTAAAGGCGCGACGGGGGCAAAATCGGCGAGATTAAAGTTCCAAATACTGCTAACTATAACTATCGGAGGATTAGAGGCAAAATTAATAATTTTAGTAGTGCCAAAATTGGTAAAACCGTGTATCATCGGGTATGACTCAATAAAAGCGTTAAAAATGCTAATTGACACGGTAAATCAAAACTTATTATTTCAAGTAAATCAGAAAGACGGTGTTATCGGTTACACAGATAGGCGGTTCGCGTTGAACGAATATACGTCTCTGTGCATCGAGCATGCAAATGAGTACCTCGAAAATGAGGTAGATCTCAGGAATCACTTCGACGAGGACGATGGAAAAGGTACGGAATCCCGCGAAGAATCGTACGATATCTCAGTAGAAGAAATCGACGATAAAGTAAATTTATGTGAAAATCTAAATGAATCACAAAAAACGAAATTAAAAGAATTACTTGTAAAATATAAAAAAGTGTTTGAAAAAAAACCCGGTTTGCTAACTACCTATGAGCACGAGCTAATTTTGAAGGACGATACACCCTTCTATACTAAGCCCTATCCTATACCACTAGCATATCGCGAGCAGGTAAAAAAGGAAATAAACCGAATGTTGGAATTAGGAATCATTAGGCGCTCGACCAGCCCGTATATTAACCCAGTAGCCGTAGTTAAAAAAAAGGACGGTTCTGTGCGATTATGTTTAGACGCTCGAAAACTGAACGCGCGGCTTATTGATGATTACGAGGGGCCGCCAGGCGTTGAGGAGGTATTGCAAAGATGCGCGGGAAAGCCGATAACAAGTACCTCAGACTTCACGTGTAGTTATTGGCAGGTAAAGCTCGCGGAGTGGTGCAAAAAATATACGGCTTTTAAGTGTGATAATCACATTTATGAGCATAACGTGGTACCGTTTGGGATAAAAACTAGCGGATCAGCCTTAATTAGATGACTAGATCAAACAACGTCAGATTTTGACGAATTTTTAGTATTGTTTGTGGACGACATGGTGATAAAATCAAAAAATTTCGAAACACACCTGTCGCACTTAGCTGCGCTGTATGAAAGACTCTTAGCCCATAATCTAAGATTAAATTTTAAAAAATCAAACTTTATGTGCGAGGAAATCGAATTTCTAGGCCACTTTATATCAGCACACGGAATCAGGCCGGATCCCGAGAAAATAAAAACAATAAAAAATTTTAAAAGACCCCGTAATGTAAAGGAGTTACAGAGTTTTCTGGGGTTTGTCAATTTTTACACTAAATTCGTAAAAAATTATTCGCACCACACAAAACCTTTGATTGAGCTGCTTAAAAAGGGTTCATTTTTTGATTGGACCGCAGTGCAACAAAGAGCTTTTAACAATATAAAAGAAATTTTTGATGAAAACATTATTTTAAAATACGCAGACCCGAAACGGCCTTACATACTTTCCACCGACTCTTCGGATTTTGCGTGCGCCGCGGCACTATCGCAATTAAATGACGAGGGTGAAGAAGAAGTCGTGTGTTTTGTAAGTAGAACGTTAAAAGGGAGCGAGGGCGCATACTTTACCACTGAGAAAGAAATGGTTGCATTAGTATGGGCATTAAAGAGATTGGACACGTTTTTACGGGGGGCAATAAATATTTACGTGAGGACAGATCATGAAGCTCTGGCCTTTTTAAAAACATGCAAGTACCGTAATGCCAGGTTACAAAGATGGAATTTAGCTATACAAGACTTTAATATCGACCCGGAATATATACCGGGCAAAGAAAACGTTGTCGCGGACTATCTAAGCCGCGTCACCGATTTAGAGCCGAACCGCGCGGAAAAAACTGAAATAATTATAGCCGCAGTGGTACAACAAAAGCCAAGCCCGGCGTTAATCAATTTGTGTAAAAATATGGATAAATTACAAAGAAGTGAGCCATACGCGTCTCAGATTATGGAAAAACTAAGGGCTGGGGACGCTAAAATAAAAAAGAAATTCGAAATTCGAGAAAATATATTATATAGAATTATGATTAATTGTGCAAAAATATATATACCAGAGGGGAACTTAAAACCACTTGTAACGGAGGTACACGTGATATATGGACATGTGGGGCCGCGAAAAGTATATAAAATAATTTTAGAGCATTTTTACTCACGAAATTTACGAAAAAGGGTAGCTGAAATACTAAAAACGTGTGATACATGCCAAAAAACTAAATATTTAACGCAGCGATATGACGAAATCACGCAACCTATATTAACTAATAAACCGCGAGAAATGTTATCGATAGACTTTTTTGGTCCCTTACCCGTGTCGAGAGGTGGTGTAAAATACATTTTAACTACTATAGACGTATTCAGTAAATACGTAGTATTTTATCCTCTAAAAAAGGCGAACACGACAGCGGTAATTAGAAAATTAATGAATGATTACATACCAACTTATGGGAAACCGGAGGCAATAATATCAGACCATGGGACGCAGTTTACGAGCAAAAAATGGATTGATACATTAAAAAACGAGGGGATACGCATAATATATTCATCTATCAGACACCCTCAAAGTAACATAATCGAGCGTGTACACCGAGAATTGGCAAGGTTTTTACGCACTTTCGTAAAGGATAAACACGGCGGGTGGGCTCTGTATATTCGAAAAATTCAAAACATTATAAATGAAATCCCTCATGAAACGACGAACCAGCCACCTATCTTATTGCATATGGGCCATAAGCCAACAAGGATATGGGAAAAATATTTAAAAATACCAGAAGAGGACAACGATGTGTCCCGCGACAATAGAATATCACTGGCTCGCGACTATGCGCACAAATTCTTAAAGAATAGAGCAGCGAAACGGAATGCGAATAAAACACACTTTAAATTTAAAGACGGCGACAAAGTGTTAGTGAAAGCTTTAAACGTATCGGATGCGGAAAAGGGCAAAATAGCAAAATTTTTTTATGTTTTTGAAGGGCCATTTATCGTGCAACAAGACGTGGGAATCGATACGTATTTACTTTACGACCCGGTATTAAAAAAAGAACGGGGAAAATTTCACTTGGCAAATTTAAAACCGTATTACAGTGAGTAAGTAATCAAAAGAAAAATCTATTATTGAAACAAAAAATTGACAAATTAGATAAACTAGAATAAACTTTTATAGTATAAACATGTTTTTGTTCACACGAAAATAATCATAAATTGGGCAAGTGAAATTTGATACCGTTAAGGTATTCTCTCTCTGGCGCGGTCAAATAAAATTTTCAAATTTTTTTTCAAAAATTCAAACTTTTTTTGGGGGGCAGTAGGGAGAGAGAAACACACAATAGAATAGAACAGGCTTAAGAGTTTATAAATTTTAGATTTAAACAAATGTAAAAGAGCATAACATGTAATTAAGCGAAAAACAAAAACACATATGTAAAAACGAAATGTAATTATTTAAATAATGCAGAACAGAACATTATAAACAAAAAGAGGCACCGTGAAATCGGCCCAATACATAATTAAGGTATATGCATTATTAAAATAAATTAAGTAAACAAAGAGACACTTGAACCATAAAATAATAGAATACAATAATTCAATGAGTGCACGTATATATTGGACACCACGTGTATACACGTATACGTGCAAACATCAATTAAAACAAATTATAAAATTAAAAATAAAAGAGGCACCGTGAAATCGGCCCAAAGAAAAAAGAATATGGTTCAAAATACTCTAAGAAAGTAATGTAGCGAGAAAGAATAGAATTAAAAGGTAGATAGAGATAGGGACAAGAAGAGAGCCACATCGAAGAAACATGCGATGTTTTGGAGAAACACAAGCAGGGAGGACCGCAGGTCCGGTACGCGCATGGGAGAATTCAAACGTAAACAAGGAGCTGGCACGTGTGCGAAAATTCGGCAGAAGGGAGGGGGAAAGCCGAGGCGAGGAGTCAAGGTGCAAGACAAAAGGACCTCACAGTCGATTTAAATCGAGCATCATGTACGAAACCCGAAACGCGACCCGCGACGCAGCGACGAGTACCGAAAGGCACGCGCGAGTCGGTATGTGCGATCAGGAGACGGTCGTGTGCGAAAGAGACCTAGCGCTGGGAAGCGGGTACCATAGGACGGTGCCATATAAAACGACACGCATCTCCTGTGTACGCTTTAAATGCGCAAGGAAGGGAGGATTCCAGCGAGCCGAGGGACCTGCTCGATGGAACCCACCCGGAGGGTCAAAAGAGGACAAGCGGCTGGGCCCGGACATAATGTCGAAGCAGAAGGGAACGCAGGTGACCGGAGACATGGAGAAATCCATACGGAAACACCGAGGGTGGGTGTTTTTTGGAAGCGCGCAAGCTCAGCGACCCGGAGCTTCACCAAGGAAGCCCGAATTTTACGGACCCACTCCAACAGACATCGAACTGACACCCGACCCGGAACCAACGCAAGCCCTAAAGAAGGGCCGAAAGAGGAAAAGGGGAACAACGTATTTACTACCATCTCCCACTGCGCTAAGCGACATGGAGAAAATCGCAACGGCCCAAAAGGCCTTACCAAGTCTAAGCGAATACGAGCCCCGAGCCATAGACCAGCTAGAAGACAGTTCCTGGAAACTGCAGGCACGCCAAAACATCATAGCGAGCATTTTTTTTAATTTTTAATTATTTGTTATTTGGATTATTGTTTCATGTTTTTTTTGTAGAATAAATAAAAACAGAATACGTTATCTGACGCGTTACTTTTTTATTAGGAGAGCGAGCCAGTAAAGGTATACGCCGCCTAGAAAACAAAATAAAATTTTCAAATTTGGTTTCCAAAATTGAAACTTTTATTGGGGGGCACTGAGACGGCCTGTACCTATACCCTTATTACCAAGAACGGTACCATTAATTATTATTGTTAATGTTAATATGATATTAACATTAGTAATCATTATAAGCAAAATAAATTAGTTAATACACTTAGGATATAAAAAACGTAGTATTAATTAAAAGTTAGTTTTTTTATAAGAAATCATTTAATTAATTATTTAATTATTGCGGAAATGAATCGGTTTTATATTTGTTAACTAAGATGATACGGCGGGGCCAACGTAATGGCTAAGAACGCGCGCGTGTGCATATACACACACGAGCGCGCAGACATACGAAAGCGTGTTCAGCGAGGAGCAACGAATTCGCGAATATTGGAAGAGTGGGGATTCGCGAATATCGTGAGAAGGAGGACGGGAGCGAGAGAGATGGAGAGAGTGGGCTCGGGTATATATCGGCGACGCACAGCCGAGGAAGCACTGAGTTTTCTCTGACCTCTCAAGCCGTGGCTAGCCAGCGAGCAGGCCTCGCGCTCGGGATACTAGGGTGAACTCGGGCCGCTTCTTGTGGTGAACACACGGTGATGTGGCGAATCCTCGCCTATCTACCGCGTGTAATCTCTCTCTTTCGCTTCCCTCTATCGCAACTCCACTCCTCGTTAATTGTACTTTTACCCTCAATAAAAAACCAAGTTTCACACTAATAATTATAACTCATTTTTCCCCGCCTCCACCTATTATTCGGGTGCGCCGGACGTCCTTCAGTAGCCACTGGAGGGGGAAACGCGCTAACGAATTTCACAAAAGGCATAGCTCGGGGCGGCCAACGCGCTGCCCGAGACTACGTCTTCAGGGTTTTACCCGAGAAAAGCGCGCTGGTGCCTTTCTCGGGGTTTTGACTGCTTGTCCGGCGGAGAGCTAACGCGCCCTCCTGCTGGTTCGAGTTAGCATACCAAAACCCAAAGCACAGTTACACTTCTGCAGCTCCGACCTCGGCGGCTGCAGGAGCGTAACTATCAGGGGGAATCCAGGAAGAGGTTGTTTCTCGCGCACTTCTTCGGGTCCGTACGCGAACCGCGTGTAACAAAAACACAACTGGAAAACGAACTCTCCTACGTTGGAGTAGAAGAACGGCTTAAGTCCGTCACAATATATATATATATATATATATATATATATATACATCGACTAAATATATATATATATATATATATATATATATCTCTCACTCGCGACTTTCGCTGCGATGTGGCGAGCTTCTGAACTCATGCAGATGACTGGCTCGCGACGGCCTGGCACGCCTGTATTTATACTAAAAGACGGATGAGATTTTGTTAGAAGTATGCAGAATGTTCATCGCATGTTCATCGCATGTTCAAGTTTTAAAGATAGCGCGTTAGAAAACGAATTTTGAGAAATATTATTCTGCGAGACAAGTATTTTGGAATATTGTCTAGCTGAATAATATTATTCGATGGAGATTATATGTCTCAAAAGGCTTCGCCGAAATCAAAGAATAAAAAAAAGGAATTAAATAATTTCGTTACACTTCCATTGCCGAAGTGTTCATCGTCCTCGATGCATTTACGAGATGCCTTTGAAGGAATGTCATCTTTGATCGGCGTAAAAAGTATTTACTATAATGAGTGTTGATCTGTAAAATTTGGATATGTTCGCTTCTAAAATTTCACACATTATATATTTAATCGATGGTATTATAATTTCTAAAATATCACACGTTTCAAGAAATCAATGTACTATGTGTCTAATAACCAATATTTTCAAAAGCAAAATAAATTTTGTTATGGTTTATAGATTCAATGAAAGCGAGAGAAACTATGATATTCCGGGTTGTATTGTTAAAACTAAATTGTCAACTATATAGAAAATACTTTTGTAACATAATTTTGTAGCATATGAAGTTAATTTTAAGGATGTTGGTAATGCATAAAGTAACAATGTTAAGATGAAATGCTTACAGAGTTAAATAGTTATAATAAAAGTTTTGTGTTTGATACATTGTTACAGTAGTTTACCAATATAGTACTCGGCGTATGCATGTGTAAATAGTTGACTGTAGAAGGAGATTCCTGATGTAGGTATGCATTATGGACTGGCTTTCAGGGTTCCAGGTTTTCGATGAATTTATGCGATGTCTGTTGGGTGGTTATTTACTGTAGGTTAATCTGATGTTTTATGATTGTCTTACAAATTCAGAAGCAGATGTGCATTGCGTGATTTAATTGCGGGTATTCACCTCGCAGACGGGAGCGTAGTTGTGCTTCACTGGGATGTGTTGATTGGAGCTGTTGGTAATGGTGATGGACTATTCTTTGGGTCTAGTGATGTAGATTTTGTAGTCGTTTCGTATGAGTAGTGAAGTTTCTGACATCCTAGTTATTTTTTGTCTGAATCAAGAATTTCATTAAGCGCTTTATGTTGTACAAATGTATCATAAATTAAAAACATTTTTAAAACTATTATAAAAAATAAGTTCATAGTCTCTAAGATAGCTTCTAAACGGTTGGGATTTAGTACTTTGGCTTTAAGAAGAGGCATTTTAAGAAGGTTTCAGAGAATTATAAAAGTTTCAGGAATAGGATATTTTTATCGTATTTCTATTAGTTGATGCAGCTGTTGTTCAAGTAGAGACTTTCATAATATAAACTCAGATAATGTGAAGATGAGGACTTACGTAATATTGTCCTTTTCTCGTAAAAGTATTATTTTCTAGCGAATCTCGTTATCTGATTAAATTGATGATAGCTGTCATGGTCAAACCTTGATATTTTCTTACAGGATTAATCGTACAATTTTCTTTGTTGTACATTTCTCTCCCTCGTGCGTTAGAGTACAGAGTGTTTTTCTGAATAGCCCAAATATCTGACCTACTGCCGTTAAGTCAACGATTTGGAGTTCCCCAATAAGTTTTGTCCATTTTGGGTGGAATGAGTAGTTGAATATTGAAGGCCATAAACCTTGGGTTTTTGTGGAAGTGGTCTTTTTTCATCAGTTGATAAAATTCTTCATCTTTTCTCTATGCCGAGTGATTTAATAAGCTCTTATCTTGTTGCTTTGTGAGTTATTATTATAGAAATGGATTCTTAGGATCAGTTGTAGGAGATAGAACATTTATAAGCTATTAGAAATTATGAAGCTTATTGTAATACGAAAATTTCATTGAAGATAGAATATAAAAATAAAATAATAAAAATTAAAAAATGGAAATAAAAAAGAATGTAATAATAAAATTCTTGTTTGGGTAACGTAGTACTTCTATGCCTCTGTTGTATCTATGATTTATTTGTAGTTATTGACTTGGGTACGTTAACTTGATAGTTGTAAAGTTTGGTGTATAGTTGTGGTTGTTGACGCAACATTATTAATAATACGAATTTCGATGGAGATATATAGTAGTTGATAAAAATTTATTTTTTATTAATACTCTTGAACTATCGTATAATATTTTTATTTTAGTCATCTTGCTTATTCGGTAACGTGAAAATTGCATTTTTAACAGTATAAAATAATAAAGGCAGAACCTTAGTACAACGAATATGAATGTAAGATAAGGTTAATAATTTTCTAGGTTAATTGACGGAAATATTAGGAAAAGTGATAGCCTCGAACGTAAAAGAGTTTAGAGGAAAATATAAAAAAAATATATATAAATAAAACAATTGAAGTGTAATGCGTATACGTATATTGTCGCAAATGATTCGCTTAGGTTGAAAGGGTTCACTTTGCTTTACATCAGTTATATCGATATCTGAGTGATATAAAATTGATTTGTATTAGATTTGTTACATCCCCATAAGTCACCATTTATTATTTAAACAAATTTCTCTAAATTTTAATGTAAACGTATTATTATTAGAAATCAGCAGCTTTGGCAATATATTTTCTTTTGTACTAAAACATTAGTTGTTTGACTGTTTCGATACAATTATTGATTCAATTTGTAACCTACTGTACATAAAAACTTATTGGCGCAATATTATAGTTCGTTTCTCACTTAAATGGATTGTGTTTATAATGTACAAAGAAAAATTTTTAGATTTTGAATTTATATTAAAAATATGTTGTTCTTTCCGTAAAAAAAATAACTTTGAAAGCTTTGGAAATTATAAGGAAAAGGTAAAATAAATCACAGTGCAGATTTGCACATGGTGTACTCATTTATTGTGTACAGGTTACTGCGAACATTTATTCCATTTATATCGGTTTGAAGGTCATATATTGTTCTTTGTCATTTTGTAGTTAAAAGGACAATATATTTTAAATGCATTTATTTAAATCTAAACCATGTTTTTGTATTTGTATACAAACTGAAGCTTTTTATAAAATGATGGTAATGTTTGATGAATCTATATACCGTAAATGAATGCAATGTATATCCTTCCTATATTCCTTCCTAGGCTAAATTACACTTCGACCCGAAGTGTTTTCAGTAGGTATTAAGCGTATCATAAGTCATGTTAAGAGTGATTTAATGTGCTAACGGATTGTTTACAATTAAATAATAATATATTTTTATATTTTCTATTGTGCCTTAAATAGTTAGTTACTACCGTCTCCTTTTTTTAAAGGCATAATTTTAAGTATATTTAACTTCAGAAGATATATTGCATATAGGTGGTTGTATTCGATCTATTCGTTTTGATTTTTATTAAATATAACTATTAATATAAGCTATTCTGAAGTTTATGATTTTTATTATCTATATACATATCATGAAAATTAAAACAATGAAAAATAAAAAAAGAATTGTATCCATAAAGACGGAATTTAAATTGAGTTCAATAATAACCTTTGTTATATTGTTTTGTATTTTGTTATTTAAAAAAAAAAAATTTTTTATTATTTTTTTGTATATATAAAGCGGTTAGTAATTAATATTAATTTATATTTATACCATTGATTCATCCCAAAAGTTCCATCACCAGGTGTGAATATATATACAGTTGATAGTTCTATATATTGTAACGTAAATTTCCAAGCGGCATGTATTTGATGTATCAACCCCAATTATAGCTTTTGTTGTTTGAGCATAGTTAAGCTTTATTTTATTTCTTTAAACCTTTTATAATAAATAGTTGTAAATTTGTCAAAATCTTCATTAATAAAATTTATTTTTATATAACTTTAAATTTTAAGAATTTGAGCTGAAATATGTATATGACCTTAACATTGGACACAGTGACTTAGTAGAATTCAATTTAGTGAAAATCTCCTCCGCCAGTATTCGACCGTAGAATTAAAGGACCTAATATAATTATGCTGCAACTGTTAAGAAAACTAATGTATCTTATTGTTTATTTATTGCTTTAAAAAGTAAAAATGGTCGAGTACTGGAGTAATAAAATACTATTATGTTCCTGTGAAGAAAAATCAGTAATTAGTGGCATTACTTCAGTTGATAAAACCTGTAATGATATTAGTATATTAATTAAATTGAAATATACAGTTTGTAACGGGGTTTTAATCGGAAAAACCCGCGGTACATACCAATATCGATGGTGAGATCATGAACGAGTGGGGAAAAGGGAAAAAGCCAGAAACTACACAGAAGCTATAAAAAACATACATATATTCAACAAGGGGAAGGGAAACAATCACGCACTTCATACGGAGTGTGCGTCCTCGCAGGCGTGTCGCGAAATAGAGAGAGAGAAAGAATATCCCGGGAAGAGAGAGAGAGATATAACTGCTGACTCACCTTAACCCTGGCACTCGACAGCGATCGCCGCACAATAAGTAATTATCCCCAGACAATCCCTGGGGAACAGCGGTGGCCGGCTCGAAGGTATATTGGGCGGTCGTCGCAATTGCACCCGTCGCTTTCCGTCGTAATAATATCGCGTCCGTCTCTACTAGCTGCCTAAACGTCTCTACCTTCTCCCGAAAAACTATCGTGGCTCGCGCCCCTGCGCGCCCCCTACTTATACTCTCTCTCTCTCTTTCTCTCTATGCGGCTCGCAATTCTCTCTCTCCCTTTACAGCGTTGACACCTGTAACATCTAGAAACGGTTAGTACAGGTTCTAAGTGTGTGTGTATATGTGTGTGGGAGAGAGCATGTGACAGGGTATGTGGAATTACCCGTCACACACCCCTCCCCCAGACGCTGCTAGCCGGAGGCGTGTCAGCTCGACATCTACCGCTCTCTCTCCACAAAAAAGTATTAGTAAGTCATAATATAATAGTGCAATAGATAAAAAATAAAAAAAATAAAAAAATTAGTCAATTGACTGTAACGAAAAGGTATTATAAATAAAACGCAGAAGGTATCCTTTTCTCTCTCTTTATTATAGGGGCGGGAGGATTTCCCTGGCGATTCGCATATCCTCCTCGCCTTTTATTTCGCGTTTTACCGGCGCGGCACGAAATCGGGGTGGTTGCTCCGGTTTGGGCACTCGCGGCCACGGTTGACCCCTCTCAAGCCACACTGGTGGCAGAACCGCGGTCTATCCCGTCGTACTGGCGGTGTTACGGCCCCCACTGTTCGGCTTTGGGCCACCACCTGGTCCAGTTGTCGCTGGAGGTCTTCGGCCTCCCGGCATGTTCTTTCTTGGAAGGTGGCGATACTTGTTCACGCTTCCTCCACCTCCCGTTCTAGGCGCTGCCTCTGTTGCTCTCTATCCCGGACACACTGGTCCGCCGCGGCGAAAGCTGCTCTACTGTCGGCGACTTTGGTTGCGAAACTCGCTCCAAGGCGGTGACCTTCTTCTCCTTGGCGCTCTACGAACTCCTCGTAGTCGTCACATGCCGCCAGGTGTCGTCTTCGACCTTCGAGGTATTCCCGCCTCGAGGAGAGTAGTCCTTGTCGGACCCTTTCCCATTCTCCTAGGGTTGTGGAGGGAGTCGCCTCTATCTCGTCCGCCGTCCTTTCTTCTGCGGATCTCGCTTGCTGTGGTCGACTCGTGGCGACCTCTATGACCGTGAGGGCATCCTCCCCATCCTCGCTCTCTGATCCGTTGGACTCCGTGTCAGGGGTCTGTGATCCTTGACCTATGGCGGCTAACGCAGGGTGTCTGTCGAGAACGGGCTGGTCCCTGGAGCCCACTCCCGCTCCTAGGGGTATTTCCTCGAGAGTGAGCCCTTCGGAGGAGCCCCCAGGTGTGACGGGTTGGCTCGGGCCTGTCAGCCTCACTATCAAGTTGACGGCGAACGTCGCATTTTCCCCTTCCAATCCTTGGGCTGGATTCATCTTCTTTCTAGGAGGGGAAATAGACGTTTAGATAGGGATTCTCAGGTGCCCAAGGCGTGTTTATAATATATAATAAATAAAACGATTATGTATAAATAATGTATAGAAGGTAAGTCGAAATTTTAATTTTGTATTTTCACCGTTCTGGATCGGGTGCGTCGAGGAGAAGCGTCACAAGTAGGCTCAAAGGATTTAGTGGACCCCTTTGGTCTCCCTCGACCTTTCTTGGGATTGATCTCCACCGGCGCTGCGTCGCGATCAACGCTTACTTCGCGTATGGTAGTCGGTCGCGCCCCTATTTTATTACTAACCATCCCTGCCTTACGTTGAACAACTAGACTCGTTTGACGCAGCCTACCACGCTTTTTCTCTACTATTCTAGGCGTATTGTTCGCTCGCTTCGCTTGCTTGGTCCCTCGCTGTCCTTCGAAGTATCTTCTACTGCTTCGTCCTCGGAGTCGGAAGGTATGGTGTCGTCGTCATAGTATGGCCTCAAATCTTTCACGAAGATTTGGTCCACCTTATTTCCGTTTTTGTCAGCTAACTGGTAGGTATTATGCCCTTGGTTTCAGAAATGACGTAGGGCCCAGTATACCTGGGGGCCCATTTAGCAGTAATTCCTTGTGGCGCACACGGAAGAATGCGATTACGCCGCAATACTTTCTGGCCTACTGGCGATTATAATATCTAGCCTGGCGTTCTTGCGCTTTCGCTGAATTTTTCGCTGCTAAATCTCGCACTTCCTGAAGTTTATTCATGCGCTCACTCCAATTCTCTAACGCAGCTGCCTCTGCTTCCTGCGCTGCGGCGAGTTCCTCTTGCCGTCGTAGCGTACTTGGAGGCACGGGGTTGCGTCCGAAATTCAGAAAAGCAGGTGACAATTCCGTAAACTCTTGCACAGCCGTATTATAGGCAAACACTAGCTCGGGAATGTGTAGATCCCAAGTACTATGGTTCGACTCTATATATGACGTGATCATGGTCTTGAAGGTGCGGTTTACTCGCTCTACGGGATTTGCTTGTGCATGATATGGTGGTATTGTCGTGTGGACCACTCCATGTTCTTCTAAGAATCGGTCCACTATCTTGTTTTTAAATTCCGTTCCATTATCAGAGTGGAACGTCTCCGGCACTCCGAAGCGTAGGAAGATTTTTTCTCTGAGTTCCCTCTTAATCGTTTTCGCATTTGCTTTGCGAATGGGGATACACTCTACCCAGCGCGTGAAAAGGTCCATGAACACTAGCAGATATTCATGACCGCGCGGTGTACGAGAGTTGGAGCCCATAATATCTCCGGCTACTACTTCCCACGGCCTTGTTACGATACGCCGGCCTAGAAGTCCAGCGGGTGCTAACTGGTCAGCTTTGCATTGCTGGCACACTGCGCAGCAACGCACGTAATTTGCTATATCCTTGTAAATTGACGGCCAATAATACAGCAATGCGATACGCTCATATGTTTTGGCACGTCCCAGGTGTCCAGCTGTCGGCTCGTCATGTCCTTCATGTAGGGCTTGCATCCGCTTTTCTTTGGGGAGGACTAGCTTCCAAGCATCCTGGTCCTCTAAGAGATCTTCGATCGAAGGATCAGATCGATAATAGTATAGTCTGTTGCCAATTATTTTCCAATATGGATGCTCAGTAGGACTGTCGCGGACTTTCGCTTTCATTGCCAGATACCAGGAATCACTAGTATCCTCGTCCGGGCAACTGACTGACGAAACTGTTACTTCAGACTCATCCTCGTACATGCGTGATAATGCGTCTGGCACCCAGTTGTCGATGCCTTTCCTATACTCAACCTCGAAGTCATAGGCAAACATTTCGAGAGCCCAGCGTGCCAAGCGTCCTGTGGGGCTCTGAATACCTCGTAACCATTTCAGACTTAGGTGGTCTGTAATGACCTTGAAGTGATAACCTTCTACATAAGATCGGAACTTCCTTATGGCCCACAGCACTGCTAGACATTCTCGCTCGGTTGGTGAGTAGTTCCTCTCTGCTGATGTCAACGTGCGGCTAGCAAAGCATAACACGTGTTCCGCCTCATCAATAATTTGTGTGAGTACCGCGCCCAAACCCGTGGAGCTGGCATCAGTTTGTATGACGAACTGATGGTCGAACGATGGACTATGCAACACAGGAGCAGATGCGATAAGCGCTTTAATCTGTTCAAACGCCATCTGCTGCTCATCACCCCATACATACTTGACATTTGATCTAGTCAGATGGGTAAGCGGGTCCGCAATCGTGGCGAACTCATTCAGAAATTTCCGATACCACGACGCCATTCCTAGGAACCGTCGAAGCTGTTTGAGATTTTTCGGAGCTGGATACTCCAAAATCGGGGCGATCTTCTCTGGATCCGGCCGGAATCCCTCTCGATTCACAAGAACCCCCAGAAATCTAACTTCGCTGCGGCAAAACTCGCTTTTATCAAAATTGATGGTGAGGCCCGCATCCATAATTCTGCGGAGAACATACTCAAGCCATATTAAGTGCTCTTCAAAAGTTTCTGTCGCTATAATCATATCATCCATATATGAATATGCGTGTGGCTCCAGCTCGGGACCGATAATTTTGTCGCTCAATTCTTGGAACGTTGCGGGTCCGCCAGATACGCCATACGGGAGAGAACAAAACTCGAACAGGCCTAGGCCGGGCACCGTAAACGCCGTCAAGTGTCGTGATCCTTCCTCTAACGGTACTTGATGATATGCACTGCTTAGGTCAATGCTGGAAATATAGCGTGCTTTCTGTAGCTTTCGCAGGATAGAATCCATGTAATGAAGCGGATACGCAGGCACCTTGGTGACCCCGTTCAACTCCCTATAGTCGACGCAAAAGCGATAAGAGCCGTTTGACTTACGAACCATTACCACTGGGCTCGACCATTCGCTATGGGATCTACGAATGACCCTTGCTTCCAGCATCTGGCGCACTTGTGCATGCATTTCTTCTTCAAGTTTCTTGGAGACGGGATAGTATCTTTGCCTAATAGGTCGCGCAGAACCAACATCAATCTTATGTTGCATTAGATTGGTGCGACCTAAGGGCACTTTGCCCTTTGGCAATACTCGATCCAACATCTCTTGCAATTGAGAGCGCTGCGTATCAGAAACGTCGGCAAGTCCAACATAGGAGATCGGAATTCGCTCATCTACTCCAATTGCCGCTACCTCAAGAGGAAGAAGTTCCTCAATCCCTTCTACCTTTATTTTATTTTCCCGAGATAGGATGTGTGCGTTGAACGCTCGCTTAAAATCCACGCCGAGAAGACATCCTTCTGGTAACTCGGGTAGAATAACGACCTCTAAATGGCGTCGTACCTCACCTATGTCGAATGGTAAATCGACATATCCGATCACAGGTGAGATCTGTCCATTAGCCATCCGTACGCCTGGTCCTTTACTAGGTGCAATCTTTTTATTGCATGCTGCAGCAATCTGTAGGCCAAGTGGTCCAATACATGTTCGTGCAGCACCTCCATCATGCAGTGCACGCACTCGGAATCCACCAATCCCCACTTGCATCCACCATCGAGAGTAGTCTCTCTCGATGTAAGGAGCTGATTCCTCAGAAGCGCCATTCGCATCGTGAGCTACTATAGGTTCTGCCGCCGTCGCGATCGGTGGGAGAACTGGCTCAGCTTGCGCGTGTGCTTCGCTGGTCTCATTGGAGTGAGTCGGTGAGGTCCTTAAGTTGGCTGCAGGAGTGGTATGGACCTGATCTACGCACCCCCCTGCTCTTTTCCCGCACACTCAGGACACGTCCGTGTAGTGTATCCTGGCCAGCTACAGCCCCAGCATACAAGATGGGAACGTGGCCCAGGAGTTTTTCCCTTATTCTTGTCACTGGCCGGCTGGTGTGGGGAACTTCTTCGCTTTGGGCTGTTGCCCCTTTTATAATACGGCCCTTTATATCTTTGAGGAACCGATTTTTGCGCCGCTGCCTCCTCTGCAGTTGACGATGGAGCTTTCATGGGGCCGGTCAGAGTCAGCTGTTTCAGCTTCTCATTGAGCAACTTCTCGATTAAAGCCGACATCTCTTGAGGCGAACTTTGCGATATCGCTGCCAGACTGGGAGCGTTACGCTTCGCACTCAATTTCTCCTCGACCAGCTTATCTATCTTATGAGACAAGTCTGTAGGCGAACCTTCCGCAATAGCAGCCAGACTCATTTTATAATAATTCGTCGGTGCGCGTGGCCCTTTATATGCCAATTCCGGCAACAAGCATTTATCCGCAGGAGGTGGCTCTTTCCAACTACGCCGTACCTCCACGACAGCTTCTGCCTGCCGCGCCAACCGAATCAAAGTGTCAAGATCCGTGGTCTGTTCCTTACTCACAATCGCCTGCAACTCTGGTGACATATTTTGATAAATTAGTTGCAGTTTCCTTTCTTTATTCCAAGGCACTTCAAATTTATCAATGTAAGATAGGAGAGAGAATATATAATCGGTGACTGGTTCTGCGAATCCTTGAGTGCGCGCCGTTGCTTCTGTCACTAACCGCTGCTGGTAACGGCTATCCACGCCGTAACAGCGTCGTGCTGCCTCGCAAAAATCTTGCCATGTATGCCAATTTCTCCGGGATTGACGACACCATTGGAGAGCTGCTCCCTTCAGCAACTCCGTCATGGCGTTTAGGAGGTCCTCGTCCTCTATGCGGGCCAGTGTGCGATACTCATTGACGCGTAGCAGAAATTCTTCGATACTGCGACCGTCTTTTTCGCCAGAAAACTTAATGTTCCAGGATCGAACTGTTTTTCCGATATCATTAACACGGTGACCAGCAAATGTGCTATTTTGCGATTGCCGCATTGTCTCAAGATACTGAGACATTCCCCTCAGACTCTTGCCGGGTTGGGAGAGTCTGATCGTGCTTGTGGGCCATCGCTGGTCCTCTCTCTCTGGTCTGTTGCAGCATTGAGGTAAAACTTGGGGTGTTAGCGTTAAGTCGCGATCCCCCGCTTCTTGCAGCTTCTCCTGCTTGTGCCCTTGGGTAATAATTCGACTGGTAGTCATCGTCATAACGTAGGTCGAATGTGTCCCGAAAAGCGACACTCCTGTTGTTTTTGGGCCTAGCTCCTTGCCCTTGATGCGTATTTGCTGCTTCGTTGCTTTGCAAGGTTTCAAAACGCAACCTTGTGCCCGTAATCAGTTCAGCAACATTTTCTTGCAACTCTTTCACTTGGTTACTGTATTCTTGAACAACTACTGACGTGGTTGCCATTTCGAGTGCCACGGCTCTTGGAACGGGGTATGACGTGCCGTTCAATAACGTCACCAGTACCATATTTGACTCTTGCGCGTTCGCAGTTTGTCTTGTACCCGTTGAATATACTGTATTCGGGTTACTCATTTCCCCTAAGCCGTTTGCTGTAGCAGTTGTCGTTGTAGTTGTAGTACTTGTTACTGCTATCATACTTGGCGACATCGCAGTACTAGTCTGTTGGCCTCCCCAGAATGCTAGTGGCATTGGTGGCGGTGGTGGTGGTGGAATGAGTGCTTGAACAGGCCGTTCATATACAGGTGCTGTGGTTTCGTCAGCTGGTGGCGTGTGGTTCGGCGTCGTCGTAACTACCGTCGCTGCTGCCGTTGCTCCTGCATTATTTTGTACCACACCAGTGTTACCGAGTCCATTTCCTTGGCATGTCGTCAAAGACATGTTCAAAGAACTCATTTGGGTGGAGCTGGTTGCCATGGGAGCGAAGTCATTTGATAAATCCGTTCCTACTCGGTGACTTGCCCAATATTGCTGCCTATGTAGAATTTCGGCTTGTGTCTCATTACTGAACTTCGCATCCTGTAATACTTCGTCGAGCTTATCTTCTCGACGAGTTTTCAGCTCTTCTGTAACTATGCTGTCTAAGCTATCAACGAAGTCGGCTGTTGTGTAGTCGCCCCGCAAGCGTCTACATAATCTATCGCTTTTCGCAAATTGTGTGCCATCGCTTTTTAATTCTAGCCTATTTAAAAAAATATCTAATCTTTGTCCCTCTAAACGTAAAATCCACGCTTGGATCTCGGTTCCTACCGTTTCATCGAAGGTGAGGTCGTATTGATTCGCCATTTTCTTGTGTTTTTATCTATTTTATTTCAAGAAACCCAATATTTTTAAATTTAACTACGTTGTAATTTCCAGTACAAGTTATTAATTCGAATATTTAATAATATTTGTTGTACCCGTAATTGTTTTCAACAGATGGTGTTCATCGCACACACTAGGTGTTTCTTTCAGCGTATTATTTTGCGCAAATCACTTCTCTAGTAAATATTATTTAGTAATTATTAATAATAAATATTTATTTAAATATAATAATCGATAACGCTGAAAGAATACTAAATTAATCTACCTCAATTCGAATTAAGTATCTTGTGTAGTTTGTAGTAAATAAAGAATTTTAATTATATTTTTCCCTTAACATCGCGAAAAACGAATGTAATATTTCCTGCTAAAAAAACAATAAAAAAACAAAGAAAAATTTTCCAATGATTAAATAGTTTAATAATTATTCAATTAATTGATTAAACAATAATACTATTTTCCCAAAATAACCAAATAATAACAATGATCCTTAATTAAAATAACAACAATTGTTTATGAAACAACAATTATGCCAAAGATACGAAGTCAGTGAGCAATCAACTATTTAGTTAATTAAGTAGTCCATTAACTCTCAATTTTATTTAGCAAAAAAAAATTTAACGACAATTACCATCATTAATTAAGTTAAAAAACCATTGTTTATATAAAAAAAAATCACAATAATATTTTTAATCAATTAATTAAGCGATACGCATACTATGGCCACGCAATTATTCGGCGGTTTAGTCGCAGTTCAATTACATATACTACTCTGCAACTACACAGACTCGCACCTATACAACTATCTATATTCTATACAGTACAGTCATTGTATATACGCTCAATATCGACACTACGTATGTATAATATTAAGTACACGCTGTTATAATATAAGCGCACGCGCTACCCGCTTCTATTTTTCCCGTAAATCGAATATACGGTTTTAACTAAGCTAATTAATAATCTAACAAGTCAATTAGCTATTAAACGAGCAAGTGGTTAAAAGTGTTATTTTATTTACCAAATTATTTATTTAACCATAAATTAATTTTGTCAACAAGTGATTAATTTTCTAAACAAACTGTTTAATTCGAGAAGCCGAATATAAATGTAACTATATTTCCAACACAATACTGAGTAATACTACTACTCAAATTCCGAAATAAAATTTTCAATATTTATTTTATTCTTACACACTTTAAATATTAGGAAATTTTCAGCAATAAGATTACATTTCTTTACGTCACGAAATAAGTGTTTGTATTATTGATTATGCGAGTTCGCTTTAAATGTATGAAATTGTATTAATTTAAGTACCCCGTGATTTTATTAAATTTCACACTTTATTTTTACTAAAATAGCAATATCTCATCACAACACCAACAAAAAAAATGTATTTGTTATTTACCGTTAATTAAGAAAATTTTTAATCATTATATTTTATTTCTAATAATTGTTATAAAAACTCTTTGACAAACACATTTGTCCACTTGTGAGAGACGCTTTTACACTAAATTATATTCGCATATGTTCCCTTACCTATAAAAATCTATCTAGCAACAAGTTATTTTCTCCTCGTATGTTAAACACGTTGACCACATAAATCGAGCAGCCGTTCGAATTCACTGAACTGCCGAAATATTATTTAATTCCGGCCTGACCCGTACTCAGAATTTTCCAGGGTTCGCCGCGGTTTGTTTACCTTTTGCGCGTGAGTGCTCGCATTCCAGCGGCAATATACTCTCCGCGCAAAGTCTGTATATACGGCTGACTCGAATATTTTTCGACGCGCGCGTTCACAATATACGCCACGCGAACCGCACTATACACTTTATCGCTAGTTTTTCATTTAATCCCCACAACTCTGTGAGTTTTTCCGTTGGGGGCCAAGTATATGTAACGGGGTTTTAATCGGTAAAACCCGCGGTACATACCAATATCGATGGTGAGAGCATGAACGAGTGGGGAAACGGGAAAAAGCCAGAAACTACACAGAAGCTATAAAAAACATACATATATTCAACAAGGGGAAGGGAAACAATCACGCACTTCACACGGAGTGTGCGTCCTCGCAGGCGTGTCGCGAAATAGAGAGAGAGAAAGAATATCCCGGGAAGAGAGAGAGATATAACTGCTGACTCACCTTAACCCTGGCACTCGACAGCGATCGCCGCACAATAAGTAATTATCCCCAGACAATCCCTGGGGAACAGCGGTGGCCGGCTCGAAGGTAAATTGGGCGGTCGTCGCAATTGCACCCGTCGCTTTCCGTCGTAATAATATCGCGTCCGTCTCTACTAGCTGCCTAAACGTCTCTACCTTCTCCCGAAAAACTATCGTGGCTCGCGCCCCTGCGCGCCCCCTACTTATACTCTCTCTCTCTCTCTCTTTCTCTCTATGCGACTCGCAATTCTCTCTCTCCCTTTACAGCGTTGACACCTGTAACATCTAGAAACGGTTAGTACAGGTTCTAAGTGTGTGTGTATATGTGTGTTGGAGAGAGCATGTGACAGGGTATGTGGAATTACCCGTCACAAGTTATCTTATAAAAGAATACATTTGTAGATATGTGTACATATGTACAATATATGTATATGTTCATTTTATTTTTATTTCTCTTTTCATTGGAATAAACTATGGAAAGTGCATTGATCTAAGTTAAATTATGTGCTGATTTTCTAGATAAGTTAACTTACATTTTAAAATGAGAGCGTTACATTAATTACTAAAACATTTATTTGACACTCTTAGGTGTCGATAATTATGATATATTGTATAATAAAATACAATCCAACAACTTTCTTTATATAACTTTTATAATTTACTAATCATTTGTCAAAGAAATTAATTGAAAGATTTGATTAGTTTACAAATGCTGCTTTTATTCCTACGTAATTGGTAAAAAAAAATAATTAAAGATAGTGGTGAATTCATGCATTATTCTTATTCAAGGGCATAAAAATTACATATCTAGATATTTTATTTTGATTTTTGACGGTGTTTAATAATATTAAATAAAATCCTAAAAATACGTAATTTATTTTACGTTTGACGAAAGCATTAAGAGCATATTGCAGAAATATTGAGAATGAAAAATTTATAATAGAAATAATAAGAAACGTCGGGGTTAAGTAAAAAAGGAGTAAAGTACTTTTAATTATCTAGAAAAAGTGTAATATAGAGTTATGAGGTTGGAAAGAGAAAAAAGGTTTGGAAAACAAATAAAGACAGATTTTTGAGATTATATTTTCACACACTATTTCGCACAATTTTTCAATTGTTGCTTATTTAACTTTCTACTTTTATATTTATTCAACTTTATAATTTCATGTTTATGTACTTTGTTATCAAAAGTGTTATTCATTAAATTGGGTTTCTCAACCTTTTATTACATTTCCTTTTCTCTTTCGCAAGCCGTTGCTTACTCAATAACAGAAAATAGGAATTATAGAAGGATAAGTCGATCAGGTGTACCCGTCTAAATACGAACGTTAGTCCGACTTGGATAATCTGGTTCGGACAGTCCAGCTTTCGCGCCGAGGGCTGCTTCTCCAATCCGAACACGGGTCGTGAGGATTAGGTCCGATGGGTCCATATACCCTACGTTCGGCAGCCTTTGCACCTTGTTGAGCTGATAGAGGGAGGGGTCTGAGCGGACGCGAGGGCCGCCGAGTGTTCGCAATCCGTGCCAGAAAAGCAGAGCTACAACACTGGTTAAGTGTGGGCTACTCTTAACTCAACTTAATAACAACGCTTACCTATGGATAAACAAGGTTATTGGGAAGGAAAGGTTATTAGAGGTAACGTATTATTTATAAAACAAGGAAAAACAATATAATTTATTTATATAAATATCTCTCTTAAATTAATAACAATCGATAACAATAAAAATGTCTTATTTTATTTGATTAATTAATTCGAATAAACGAAAATATATAAACTTTATAAACAATTAAAAATATAATAATAATTTGGTAATATATAATGTAAAATATAAAATATAATGTAATATAATAATCTTGCTAAATAGTAAGTATGAATTTGAGATATAATTTATTATTTATATATATATATATATATATATATATATATATATATATATATATATATATATATATATATATATTTTTTTTTTTTTTTTTTTTTTCACGGCGTAAGCACTAACAAAAACTTTATATGTTGATAGTTTCGTGTAAAGGAAATTTTATTTATTTTGTATTTAAGAAGTTAATTATAAAGATCATATATTAAACTTTAAGTGAAAAGGTTGTTATAACAATAAGAAAAAGTGATAAATAGGTGCAGGTAGAAAGAAAAATGTTTTTTCAATCATCTAGTAACAAGGGTTGGAAGAGAAAAGTGAGGATATTTTAGATGGATATTAAATAATATTTGTACAGCAAAATGTATTATTCAAAAAATGAGAAAAGAATAAACTATGAGCGGATAAAATTTTTAGAAAGATTGATAAACGAGAGAATGATAGATTAAATAGTGAGATTTGTTTACCATGTTAGTTCATTTATAGACATTAACAATTTATTTAAACCAGAAAGAATTACAAAGTATTGTTTACCTCGTAATTCCCTGTAGAGGTAAACAAAGTTACCTATGCACAGGTCCGGTATAAGTACATCTAACTTAAGTACTACTTAAAACTATAATTCTAAACTTAAAACTACAATTCTAATTCTAAACTTAAAACTAAATATTACGACTGTAACTGTGTACATTTGTTTTAACTTAAATACTATTTCAACAGTGTTGTAAAATTTGTTATATAAAATTTAACATTAATTTAGGCGATTATTATATCTTTGACATATCATCAGTTCTTATAGTACTCTCCTCGAGTACGTTTCAATAATATAATTTCTATCGGATTTAATCCATTTATTTAGTTGTTTTTTTTGGTATACATGACTAATTTCTAGTTCTTTAAATCATTTGGTAAATTATTGTTACTTACTATTGCCTTTGTATAACTGTTTTTGTTACTGACTTTTTTCTGACTTTTTGGTATGGCTAAACTTTTATTTCTTGTTATACTGTTAGAATGTATGTACTTATCTTTAAGAGTGTTGTAATGAAATTTTAGAGATTCAAATGTAAATATTTGTTCTGTATTTATTGGGTAATCTAAAGTTATAGGATAATTTTTATTCACAATTAATAATTTTTATCATTATTTCTATTATAAATTTTTAGAATTTTATTTTGTAACCTTTGTAGACAGGTTATATGAGTTTTGTACGCTCCGCCCCAAGCTATTATACCATAGCTAATTATACTATGAAAAAATGCATAGCATATCATTTTTAAAACTTCTTTAGGCATTGATTTGGAGATTTTATAAAATATATAAGCTAGGTATTTCGTATTTTTAATAATGTATTGTATGTGTTTATTCCACTTTAGATTATAATCAAAAATAATGCCCAGATATTTACATTCTTCAACTCTTGTTCAATATATTGAACGAATTTTGAAAGGTGTTTATTCTGACTATATATGGTTTACTGAAATGATCAAGAAATTTTAAAATTGTTGGAAA